>JASDFA010000010.1:121592500-122792500 GCA_035772735.1 Datura wrightii
TATTTCACACAATTCTTCTGGTCATGCCTTTTCCTCATTCTGATGAGATTATACCTCCTCTTTAATTTGCAAATCAAAGTTTTTTTGTACTCAATTTATATAACTAGGCCCAAGTTACGGCGGGCTCTTTCTATTCTGAAATTGATTATATATATTTTCTTCTTACTTTTTTTTTTCAGGCTCTCTCAGAGCTTCTTGGATGGGATTCTCCTTCATTCCCTATTTGGGATTCTTCCATCCGAGCTCCGACTCTTAGACCACTATCTAAATCTGCCGGATAAGGATCCAGAATGGGTGGAATTCGTACGGCAGGGCCTACAAAGCCCAGCACTTTCACCCAGGGCGTACGAGGTCATGGTGCGAAATTTCCTGGAAACGGAAATTTGTTTTTCAACTCGTGACCAGATTTCCTCTCTCTATCAACTCATTTTTTATTGTCGGGAAGATCCCCAATTCTTCATTGATCCACAAGACCTGGATTCCATACTGAGCCAGCGGCTTATGTAGTGGTCGGCCTTATAAAGCTCGCTAAGCCTCGCTTCCCTCTCCCCTTCACTTATTAAGTGGAAAATAGTCGTCGGCATTCTATAAGCGACTTGACCGAGTCTACGAAGCTTTGCTTTTCTTGTAGGATAATCATTTGCCACTAATTGAGTTTGCTTATAATAATAGCTATCACTCAGCCATCCAGATGGTGCCCTTTGAGGCACTGTATGGGCGAATGTAGATCGCCAGTTGGCTGGTTTGAAGTGGGAGAGTCAGCACTAATTGGGCCAGATATTATTCAACAGTTAGAGGAGAAGGTAAAGCTTATTAGAGAATGCCTACTGACTGCATAGAGCCGCCAGAAATCGTATGCTGATGTGCAGCACAGAGACCTGGAATTTAATGTGAATGACTGGGTATTTCTGAAAGTATCTCCAATGAAAGGGGTGATGAGATTCGGCAAGAAAAGTAAGATCAGTCCGAGATTCGTTGGGCCTTATCAGATCCGGCGGAGAGAAGGCCGAGTGGCATACGAATTGAACTTGCCTCCAGAATTAGAATTTGTTCATCTAGTTTTCCACGTATATATGCTAAGGAAGTGCATGGGAGACCCTCGCAGAGTTGTCCCAGTCCAGGATGTCCAGGTTACGGAAGAGCTGGCCTATGAAGAGGTTCTAGTAGCTATCTTAGACAGACAAATTCGTAGATTGAGGACGAAAGATATTGCTTCTGTCAAGGTGTTGTGGCGTAATAAGAACCGAGAAGAGATGACCTGGGAAGCAGAGGAAGATATGAAAACCAGATATCCTCATTTGTTCCAAACCTAGTCAGATAACAGGTATGTTAGTATTGTTATTTCATATAGTGCCTTGTAGTATATGTATAAATGAGATAGTCGGCTCTAGTCTTTTATGAGATGGGTACTATAGTATTGTATGGAGTACCTATATTGGACTTTTCTACATTTCAGGTTCTTGAGATAGTCTACATTACAGGGGAGACTCTGCCAAAATTTTTCTAGGAATAACTTGAGTAAGTCGAGAATTCTTATAAATAGAAGTTCACATTCGAGGACGAATGTTCTTAAGGGGGGAAGAATGTTACACCCCATAAATTCTCGACATATAGATAGCCTATTCGCATGTTGGTTAAGAGCTTTTGAATGCCATACATGCTAGGAAAAGGCTCGGGGAAAGACCGGATAAAACATCCGTCGAACCATCGCGGAAGGAGCCGGGGCAGAGCCCCTCCACGATGGCAACGTGCCACGGAGGCCCTGTCCAGGCCCAAGTATATAGGCCTCCAACTTCGATTTTAAAGATATATTTCATAAAATTTCCACAAAAGTCGAGAGAAAACAGAGGGGGACGAAGGTTCCTTGATAATATTCGTCCGATTATGCCGTTAAATGCGGTCCAAACTCAAATTAACTCCAGATACCAAGGTATTAAGCAGTAAGGAGCATTCCTACGGATTTAATTTCGTGAAATTTGGTCGGCGAATTGTCGTGCTACCGAATTAAGGTAAGTGGAATTGCTCCAAATTAGTGTCAATATACTCCTAGCCCTAAAGTGAGTATTTCTCCCTTCTGGACTCTCGAGAAATAGCGAGTTTTCGACCGTTTTTCGATAAGTAAAAGATTTGGCTATATATATATATTGAAAGTGATGTTTTCTTCCAGAATATTAGCGTATTTACTTCTAATTGACATATATATGAATGCAGTTAGGAGAAATAGCAAAAATACTGACCGAACTATGCCAGTTAGCCGGGAACTCCAAAGCGAAAGTATGTAACGCTAATTCCTTCGGCGAGTTAGTAATCCAGTACGGTAGATAGCGTGATGTATAGAAGAAAGAACTCAGAAGTTGAGAATTGGGTCAAGTTTTAATTTAGCAAGCATGTTTTATGATATTATGATATATATTTAGAATGAAAGTTAGTAAAGCAATATCAGACAGTCAGATGATATCTCAGTTACAGTATAATCAGACAGTCAGACAATATCTCAGATACAGTATAGTTTAGTATGAGAATCAGTATAACACAAAAAAAAAGTTCAGAATAAGAAATCGGAATACAGATAGTATTTTCAGTTTAAACATGCTTGCTATATGTGATTATTGTTTGTTGAGACCTGTTTGTGTTATGAGGGCACCCTTTGAGCATCCTCGCCGCCCTTGGGTTGGTAACTGTGTGGACCCACCGTGAGGCTGGGGATACACCACTCTAAGGAGTGGTATGCCATCTGCAGTAGGACGAATATGGGATGGAGCATTCCCCATATCAGGCTGATCAGCATAGCAGTATAGCTTACCCTGTTGTGCGCTTGCGCCCAAGGGGCAGATTACAGATACAAATTACAGTTTACAGTACAGGAGTCCTTCCGGCTCAAACACAGTTATTTATATCAGAGGCCATAGCCCGAGCTGGAGACCCAGGGGGCCGGTAGAGGTGCTCGTAGTTGGTAGACGAGTGGAGTGATTTATTTTTGGATGGTTTTGACCCGAGTAGGGGTATATAGATTATGTGTTGGTTGGCACCTTCCAGTTTATGGGGGCTTGTATAGGTTCTTGTGTGTTATATATATATATATGTATATTCATGATATCTACTAGTTGATAGACAGCAGGTCGCCATGACGACGGGTATGATTCTACCTTACCTTCAGTACAGGTAAGCCTATTCCAGATCCTACTAGTTCAGACAATTTTAGATACTTTCTGCTATTCAGAATTTACTAGCATCGTTGTTTATATTCAATTTTGTTTAGTTTGCTTTGCATACTCAGTACCAGTAGTACTGATGCCCGTTTGGGGCGCTGCATTACTTGAATGCAGGTACTCTTAGACGAGGAGCCGATCCCTCGTGATCCTAGCCAGCGCAGAGTCATCAGCTCCTGTCATCCGGAGCTTGATATCCAGAGGTGTATTTCATTTTATTTTGGTGTATAGTATGGGTAGGTCGGGGCCCTGTCCCGACCATCTTATCAGTATTCCTAGAGGCTTGCAGATGGTGTATATATCTCCCTGTGGTTAGTTGTGCCGGTCGTGTGGGGCCGTGCATATGTTTAGCTGCTTAGTATTGTTGTTTATGTTGGCCGTGTGGGGCCGTATCTAGTTAGTAGTGGTGACCTTGCCGGTCATGTAGTTGTTCAGCACTTGTTATACTGATTTGGAGATAACTAGACAGCATGGTGGCCTTGTCGGCCCGCATAGGTTTTCCTATACAAATGGGACTCTGGTTAGCTTATGTTATAGTGCAGGTGGCTATAGGCCTAGTCAGCCGGAGGCTGTGTTTACAGCCGTTATATAGCCCATTGATTCCATGAATCTGAGTTAGAGCCACCCAGGCACCAGATGTGCCTAGGCTCAGTAGTCTAGCAATTCAGGTCCTAATAGGGCACCAGGTGCCAGTCATACCCCCCAAGGCGGGGCGTGACAAAAATATTGATTTCCAATGTACTCAAGTCGTCAAGTCCCCTGACGACCCGTTAAGTGACCCATCAAGTAGGGTGATTTTTAGGTTTGACATTTTCTATCTAGTGACGACAATCAAGTGACGATTCGTTAATTCCAGTGATGGGTCATTATGATGATCCATTGGTTGAAGATTGAAAGGTGGAATTTCAGGGGTAGAAGTAACGGATGGATCCAACAAGTCGTTAAGTCAGACAACAACTCATCAGGAGGGTCTTTGCCACTGTTGGGAAGATTTTTAAAGTGAATTCTTAGGGGTATTTTAGTAAAATTCTATGCTTCTAACTCCTAAATGATGTCATTCTGGATCCTAAGGGACGAATTAAAGGGATTTTTCCTGGTCTAATCCCTCATTCCATCCAAAACATCCGTAAGATCTTCTTCCCCTCTTCTCTCAAAGCTCAAGAACACCTAGGGTTCCTCTCTAAAAGCTTCAAGATTCAAGTGCTAGTGGGGGATTTATTCAAGACAAGTATGTTGGAATACCCCAAAAGTCCCTAAGACTAGACTCGGGATTTGAAAATGTGATCATCAGGAAAAGGGTGATAATTTTCACAAGACGACTTGTTGTATGAGTCGTGGTGAGAAGTAATGAGTCGTAGGATCAATCATGGTCAGCATCTGCTAAAGAAAGTCTAGTAACAACGAATCAAGGTACGACTCATAGGTCCATGTATGAGAGATTGATGGGAGCTATGGGAACTACCAGTGTGTCAACTCAAGAAATACGGCTCCTAGTACAACTTGTGGTGGCAAAAAACAGGTCATGGTTGGGAGTCATTGGTTGGTTCAGGAGTGTTAGGGTTGGAAGTTATGGATCGTAGTATGACTTGTTGTGGGGAACAATGATTCATAGCTTGCACTCGTGGGAAGGGGAAAGAGGAATTGGAAGCAATGGCAACGGATGGGTCCATCGACCCGTTGTTACGAATTGTTCTGTGCCTTGTGGGAACATAAGGAGTTAGGCAAAAATAGTAACAACAACGAGAGGCAACTATGATTCATGGTTTCAAGGTACAACTCATGGTGTGAATCGTTACTTCTAGCAGTGAGTTTTTTTTTGTGAAATTAGCAAGGGTATTTCTATAATTCCTAAGCTCTTAGGTCCTCTGCTACATTGTTTAAGACCTGAAGGGATTTTTTAAGGGAGTTTAATCTATTCTAATTTATTCTACTCCTATGCATGCAAGTGTAGAAGTTCCCTTTTGAAGAACAAGCTTGAATCCTTCAAATTCTTCCTTAAATCTCTTGGGCATCCATAGACAAGCTGAGAATCAATTTACCTAGGTATGTAGAGCTGTGAATGAGAGTTTCCTTTTACCCTCATGCCTAAATTTCTCCTCAAGTTTATAAACTCAAGTTTTAATTCAAGTTTATGATCTTGTAGGGTTTTAACCCAAATTCTATGAAATTCCCTATGATTTGTTTATGGGTCAATCCCATTCATATTCCAAAGCATGTTTTAAGGTTCATGGGAAAATTTTATATACAGATTGATTATAAATTTGTGATTTCAAGTTTTAGAAATTTATGCCCAATTATGCAAATTTCATGAAAAATCAAGTTTATGATTCATGATTTCAAGTATGATGAGATATATCTAGCATGAACGAATGTTTAGTAACTATCCATGTATGAATTTATGACTTTGAATTAAGAAATCTACTTCAAGTATGCATGATTTTAAGATTTTGGCAAGCCCGAAAAAGTTAAGTATGTTTTTTTCATGACTTACGTAAGGCTAATAAGATCAACTTATGATATGTTTTTGAATTCAAGACTCCAAATGTTCAAATTCAAGCTATGTTTTGAAAATATAATTATATGAGCATTATACATGTTTTGGGAGTAGTGTCTAACATTGAGTAGGCCAAGGGTTCTAAGATTCCCCCATCTCATAAACTATGTATCAACATAGGGATATATTTGGGGACCTCACAAGAGAGTGTTTCCCCTGCCCAAGGGAACACCGTGATATCACACCTTACTCTTCCTTTGCCCTAGAAAGGCTTAGGATGGCTCTCCTCCACGTGGGCAAGATGTGGGATCGTCATGTGCTCATACAAGGTGGTTGTCGATTATGACGAGTCACCCATTATTCCTCATGATTTTAGTTATTCATGTTCATGACTTATGAGATTATATTTTACAGCAGAATTGACCCAATGATCAGTTATGAGCTTTTCCTTAGGATTTCAGCTATGACAAGTCATATGATTTCTATCTTTAGCTTTGGGTCATCCTATTCAGATATGATATTCACCTTGTTACTAAACATGTTTTTGAATTAGATTTCAGCATGCAACCTTACTCTCATGATCTTATGATATATGTTTATATTCATGATTTCAGTTAATCGTTAATTAGCATGTTTTACTTACCGTGCATACTCAATACATTCCAAGTACTGAACGCATATTCTATACTGTATAATTTTATGATACACGTTCGGGCGATCAGACTCAGTTCCACCGTTAGTTCATCTTCCCCTCGGTCCAGCCCAGTTCTCGTTGTGGTGAGTCCTCATCTTCCGAGGATCTTTAGCTTAGTATTTGATTATGTTATTTTAGTTTTCAAAGCAAAGGTTTAGAGTGTCCTAGGGTGTCTGAAAGCCACGTTAAGTAGAGTTTTTCTCATGGGTGTGAAGCACTCCACACTTATGATGAAGAGGCTACAAGATGTTTTAGAAAATTTTCCTTCTTTTATGATCTATATCGTGTGATGAAGAATCTCTCTATCCTTCTAACTCTTGCTATATGTGTTTGCAGAATTATGCCTCCATACTAAATGAATGGTAGACGGAATGGAAATGGCAATGTCTATTGATCTTGGGCAGATTTATATGCCCAAGTGATACTCAAACGTATCATTTTTACCTTGTTTGTTGTGCAATGTGTATATAATATCATGTAATTGGTAATAAAATGCGAATTTATACTAACCAACATGATTAGCATTTGTTTTGCAGATAAAGGTGATTTTTAGGAGCTAAAATGCATGTTGGAACTATGTCGGAGTTGGACATGGATGCGAGCGTGGAAAAGACCTTGGAATGCAGGATTTATAGGGGCTCCGCGATGGCTCCGTGCCACGCTACCATCGCGGTAGCACACTGCCTGGACACAAATTAAAATGGCAATTTCCAGTGTGCCTGCGCGTCAGCTCCGTGGCACGGAGATAGGCCTCCGCGATGGCCTCCGTGCCACGTTGAGGTTGATTTTCCGGACCCTGGAAATTCCAGTGAAGGTCCGCGTCCACGCCGTGTCACGGAGGCAGTGCTCCGCGTTGGCCTCCGTGACACGTTGCTTGTTATTCCGGGAAAAATTTCCCACTAGTATAAATAGCACACTTAGGTTTATTTTAATGAGTAGTTTTTAAGTTTTTTAGTTTTTAGACTGAGTTCAGAAGTGGAGAGCAGGAACGTGGGTTAGTAGCAGTTGAAGATTGAAAAAGCTAAGGGATTTCTTCTCTTCTTTTCTTCTTTCTATCAATTGTAAGTATAATTTACACTCATTTTAGGATGATCAATCCAAGAATGAGTGGCTAATTCCCTTTCTTGCTGAGGTTTTGAACATGTGTAATGAATTTTGATTGTAAATGATATGGTTTTATTCTTCTTCTTTGATGTTGTTCTATTAATTCTTGTTCTTTACTGCATTAGTGATTGACCAACATTAATGTATATCTAAAAAGTCCAATTTCACTCGAAAGAGCAAGAAATTGGAAAGTTGTGAATTAATAGGGTATTGTTCTTAACTTGATTTGGGAAAATTGGGTTTTGATGTGCTTTCCTGATAGAAATATACTTGAAAGCCGTATTAGTCAATTTAGGAACCGGAATTGTAGTGCTAGGTCATAAATTGCATTTGATCACAGAAATGTAGACGGATGGTTTATGATTCTAAATTGAAATTAAATACGAGAGTTTTAATTTCTAGGCTAGCAACATGAAGAAGAGAATTAACCAAAATTATCATGATTATCAAGTTCATTACTTTTTCTTAACCTTGGCATGTTCATATCCATTGTCTGAATTCAAAAGTAAATAGTTGTTATTAATTGTAGTATATAGTTTAGAAGCAAAAACTCAATTAACTCTTGGGTACGTTGTTGTTAGCATAATCAGAAGTTAAATAGAAATATAGTAAATTAGGCAATTTTACATATCTTGAGCCTCCTTGGATCGATACTTGGCTACTTAGCCACTTTATTACTTGTTTGACCACGTGCACTTGCGTGTCAGTTTTTAATATAAATTACCAACCCGAGAGCAAGCCGAGCAAGATTTTGGCGCCGTTGCCGGGGAGGCTAGGCGATTTGTAAAATTGTGTTTAGTGTAAATTTACTGTATTTGTATTTTTATTTTCTTAAGTGTTAACAACTTGGTCTTAGCCTGTATTTTGCAGATTTTGTTTCTGTGAACACTGGCAAGGGACAAAGATCTGGTGGAATCTTACTTAGAGCCTGAGCGTGAGTTTCATAGTCAACGTAGAGAAGCTCTTCGAAAGAAGCTGCAGTTGCTTAAACAGTCTATGATGGAGGAACCAAATCCACCAGTTGTTAGGGCAGTTTTAGTGCCCGATGAAGCAGCAGCAAGGCCGGTTCGCGAGGTGGCAATCCCACACGCTAATAATGTACATTCTAGCATCCGCAAACCAGAGCCTGGAGGGAGGTTTGAATTAAAGCAGAATATGGTGCAACTTTTGCACACAAGCGGGCAATTTACCGGTCTCCCTCACGAAGATCCACAACAACATCTCCAGAACTTTTTGGAGATAAGTGACACTTATATACCCGCTGGGGTGTCACCTGATTATGTTCGGCTCACCTTATTTCCATTTTCCTTACTTGGTGAAGCCAAGAGGTGGTTAAAAGTTGAACCACCCAATTCTATATCAACGTGGGATGATCTTGCACGGAAGTTTCTTATCAGATTTTTCCCTTCTGGTAAAACAGCCAGACTTAGGAGTCAAATCCTAAGTTTTAAACAGAGGGAAGGGGAAAATCTATATCAAGCCTGGGAAAGATTCAAATCCATGTTGCGGGACTGTCCTCACCATCATCAGTCCAATGAGGTGTTGGTACACACTTTTATTGAGGGTTTGGAACCCCACACTAAAATTCTGTTAGATTCAGCAGCTGGAGGGCAAGCGCTGGAGAAGACCTATGAGGAGCTGTACACTTTGATCAACCGAATTTCACAAGGCAATCAAGAATGGAATGCAGATTCTTCAAGAGGTGGAGCAAGGAAAGCAGCGGGAGTGCTTGAAGTGGATGGATTCACAGCTATTGCTACACAGATAGCTGCTTTGCAAAATCAGTTAAACACTCACTTCAACAATATAAATTTGAACCAGCCTTCAGTTTCAGTCAATGCAGTTCAACAGATGTGGTGTGAAGTGTGTGGTAGTAGTGAGCATTCAGCTGAATGCTGTGGTGCAAATCCTGATTCTGTTAACTTTGTGGGCAATGCACAGAGAAATCAACAGCAGTTTGGTGGTAGCTACAACTCAAATTGGTGGAACCATCCAAATTTTTCGTGGGGTAGCAACAATCAACAAGGCCAGAGTTCAGGGCAGGGTATGCACAGAAACCAAGGAGGGCAACAAAATTATCAAGCTCAGTTCAGAAATCATAATGCCCCTCCTCCACCACCATCACCGACTATTGAGGAGATGTTCAAAACCATGATCGCCAATCAGGCACAATTGCAGGCTGACTATATCAAATTGGCAGCCGAAGTGAAGAACAATCAATTGGCGACAAAGGCTCTTGAATATCAGTTTGGGCAGTTTGCTAGTGCCCAAAATACTAGACCCAGAGGAGGACTACCTAGAGACACGAATCCTAATCCGAAGCAGGTAAATGCAGTGACCACGAGGAGTGGTTTACAATTGAAGGAGGTGGAACCGGAAAGACTGCCTCAAAAGTCAGGAGCAGCAGATGTTGAGGGAGAGCATATTTCGGATAAGGGGAAGAGTAAAGAAGCTGAACCAAAAAGGCCTCCACCCCCGTTCCCTCAACGACTTAAGAAACACAAGGAGGAGGCGTGTTTCCAGAAATTCATGGAGGTACTTAAACAGGTACATGTTAACTTACCTCTTGTTGATGTCTTGCAGGGAGTGCCAAAATATGCGAAGTATATTAAAGACATCGTGGCTAACAAAAGTCGTTTGACTGAGTATGCCACGGTAGCTTTAACGGAGGAATGCACTTCCCGTATTCAGAATAGGTTGCCCACAAAACTGAAAGACCCTGTAAGTTTCACTATCCAGCTTACTATTGGGAAAAGTATCCGAGCGCGTGGATTATGCGACTTGGGGGCAAGTATAAATCTGATGCCATCTTCGGTATTCAGAAAGTTAGGTCTAGGGAGTCCTAGACCTACAACGGTAATCTTGCAGCTAGCAGACAGGTCTTTGGCTAAGCCGGATGGCATTGTTGAGGATGTGTTAGTGCAAGTAGGCTCCCTCATTTTTTCGGTCGATTTTATTGTTCTGGACTTTGAACCAGATGCTGAAGTCCCATTTATTTTGGGACGACCCTTTTTAGCAACTGGAAAGGCATTAATTGATGTAGCTGCGGGTCAACTCACGATGCGAGCACATGACAAGGTCGAAGTATTCGATGTGTACAAGGTACCTAAGCTCCCGACTGTTTACAAGGATCTCTCAGTGATCAACGTAATTGATCATGGGAATGCTAATGGAGTGAGTGATTCCCGAGAGTTACTAGGTAGGCCACCGGACAAGGTTGAGAACTACTGGGGGGATGGTCATGATCGGGACAAATCGTCCATCTCCCTAGTAGATAAATGAGCTTAAAGGACGTCGAGCCACGACGGTAAATCAGGCGCTACACGGGAGGCAACCCGTGAAAAATATTTTCTTTCTTTCTTTTTAGTGTAAATAATTTTTATTTTTCTGTTCTTTTTGTTAACTAGGTTTAGATTTTCATTTTATTTAATATTTTTTTATTTTAGTTAGGAAATCTATTAATTTAACCAAGTTTTGTTTAGTGAGGTGATTTTCAGGTATAACGGAGGACATATACATGGAATCGAGAATATGAGGCGAGGTATGAAAAATTATATGTATTGGTGAAACAGAGCACTGGCGCGTTGGCGCCGTGTCACGGAGGCAATGCTCCGCGTTGGCCTCCGTGACACGTTGAAGGCAAATCTGGATTTTTCAAAAATCCAGTAAGCCAGCGCGTTGGCTCCGTGTCACGGAGGAGGGGCTCCGCGTTACCCTCCGTGACACGTTGCCCCTTATCCAGTGCCGGGTCATACCGGGTTTTTGGGTGACCCGCATGTTTTCTTTAAATATAACCCCAATTTTGCCCCTATTTTCCCCATTCCCTCTTCCCTCCGCGACCAAACACCCATTTCCCCCTCCCCAAGCAACGTGCCACGTTAATAGGCAAAGAAAAACGTCAAGTTTCTTCGGTTCGTCAATCCTATGGTATGTTTTCATCATCTAACTCAATTTTTTGGCGATTTTTGTCAAATTTGGGCAGGTAAGGTGAGATATATCACCCTAGGTAGAAATTAAACATGATGTTGAATTATTTTGTGATTGATTATGTTCGGATTGTTGTATTTGGCGTTTGAACTTGTCGATTATGTAAATAATTCAAAATTGATTGTAGAACTCTATTCCAGGGCTTGGGTTTTTGAATTTGACTTGGGTAACTTGATAGTTTGATGAATTCGATGCCGGGGTGTGTTTATTATTTGAGATAAGTCGTAGTAAATATTGTATAACTGTTAAAAGAGGACTAATTCTCGAATTTTTGTGGGAAATTGCATAATGTGTGAATTGGTTAGATTGTTTAGATTAGCTTGTATATAAAATGTTTTTCTAGTTGTTTTAGTTTGTTGTTGTTGTGTTGCGAAGTGCGATGGGTGAATTGTTGGCGATAGTAGGATTGGTATTAGCTGTATGAAGTCTGAGTAGTACACTAACCGTTATGCTGTCGAATTTTTGTTGCGAACGCACTAAGCAATAGGTGTATAGTTGTTTGTGTTTGGGGTTGTAAATAGAGCTATCCTTGCTGAAATTTTTTAAATATTGTTAAGGACTAAGTGTGGGGTAAATTTTGTTTAACCCGACCTTAGCCGAAGCTAACAAGTTTTTAGCTTAACGTTGTGCTTGTTTGTGTAAATTGACAGGTACAATGGCTAGCAGGCAAGACAAAGGCAAGGGTGCTTCTACCTCAGGCACCGACAGAAAAAGGATGAGACTGGGCACTGCAGTCCCAGCTGCACCCGCTGTTCCGCGCGGCCAACACCGCCGATACGGAACACGATGGGTCACCGATGAAGGGAAGAAATGGTATGCGAAGAACAAAGAAAACAAGTACTTCCCCGAGGAACATATTGTAAGGGAACCACTCGCACAGGAGTTCCCTCGCATTGTACAGAGGATTGAGGCAGCTGGGCTCAGCTTTATCTTTCAGGAGCCCAAGGAGTGCAACCTTCACTTGGTCCGGGAATTTTATGCCAACTGGAACCCGGCCATCAGGAGCCACACTATTAAAATCAGAGGGCAGATCGTCACTCTGGAACCCCAGCAGCTGAATGCCATCGTTGGAGCGCGGGACACAGACGCCCACGTTCTCCGCCAGTTAAACATCACCCCACCGTACGCCGACATCAGACGTACGTTGTGTGGGGCTCGATCCACAGCCCGATGGAGTAGACACAAGGAGAGGGGTTACCATCAGACTCTGCCCTACTCGCAGATGAACAGGGAGGCCAGAATCTGGCTAAAAATTGTATGTTCGTGCTTGATCCCGGGAGTTCATATGACAGACGTGACCCGGGACCGTGTCTGCTTGGTGTATGCCCTTATGAAAGGGCTTGAGATTAATGTTGGGGCGGTCATAATATCCTCCATGAAGAGAGCCAGACTGCACCAGGGCCATAGATACGGGTTTGGCGGACTCATCACCACCTTCCTCTGACGCCTCGACATCGAGGAAGAAGCCTTGGATTACATTCCGCAGTTAGAGCGGAGGGCCCTCGATGTGAAAAAGACTAAGGGCCCCGACACTACACACGGACCTGTGCTGACTTTGGGCGAGTGACATGCTCGTGACGATCAGTACATGGCCCGTATGTTCGGCATGCAGATGCTGCAGCTACGGATTAGTGGGAGACCAGCCACCGAGGAGGAGTTATGGCAGTTGGATCTGGACTACCCCTTTGGCGAGAACGCCAGAGCCTTATGCAAGGTGGGGCCAGCCTTTGTGGAGCCGGCAGATGATGATGTCCCTACTGATGAGGAGACACGTCGTGAGGACTCTGATGTGGAGTCTGATGATGACGATGGAGCTGATTCTGACATGGGCGACGAGGCCGCAGCACCGGATGAAGAAGTCGAATATTTCGACTAAGCAGGGAGTTCCACCACCCAATTTTTGTGCTTTGTATTTTTGTGAACACTGGGGACAGTGTTCGATTTAAGTGTGGGGTGGGGAGTAGTTAGGTGCTGGGACAAGGCTCTAATATGCTGTATATTTTTCCTTGTTGTTTATGTATGTTGTGCTTTCCCTGTTGCGAACTGATTTGTGATGTATGTGTATATATTTGTTTTGTGGCTAATGATGTGTGTTTTTGAAAGTTATGGTTGCAATTGTAAATATTTTGTAAATTTCTCTATCGACATGATCGATATTTTTCAAAAATTTTTGCGAAAATATTTTGCACTTGTAAATATTTTCTTTCAATCGAAATGATCGATGTAAAATTTTTTTTTTTTGATTTTTATTTTTGGGTTTCTCGGAGTTTGTTTTCGGTTCTTTTACCGAGAATAGTCCCATTGAACCGATGTCATAGTTAGTGACCGTTCCCTATGATGGATGGATGACGACCGTCTTAAGGGAAATGTAGTCGGTAGGAGTAGGATTTTTATTTGTTTTTTTTTGTTTTCTTTGGTGGATTGCATCAATAAACTGTAGTTGCTTATGGTTGCTAAAATTTCGTTGCGTGTTGTAATTGATGTTCAAAATGTGAAAGTGATTCGTTTGAAAGCATGCAATTCTGTAAATATGTTGAGTTACCTAGGCTATAGAATTTGGTTCATTATGATGGAGGCTTAATCTTGAATTCATGTAATTGACTAATTAAAGAATCTGTGAATGCATCTTGATTCGAGCATGTGCATGAAGTGTGAAGTGAGGTTTTGCTATTCCATGTCATTGTGAATTGTCTAGAACTTGCCTGGTGTGTATACAAAACGAAATGAAGGAGGTGTAGTATTGGAAAGGATGTAGGCATTTCTTTGTTTTAACCGATAGTTTCCATTTTTTTTCTTGTCAAATTCTACCTTTTTATATGTTGTATACCCTAGTCAGCCCGTTGAGCCTTTAGCCGATTTCTTTCTTTTGTCCAAAATTGTATGAACTAAGCTTTATTCCTTCTTTTCATTAGCCTTAAAGTCTATAAGAAGCTCTTAAGCGCTTACAAAGAACAGAAAATGTTTCCCAAAGTGTTAAAGAGTGAAAAGAGTGAAAAGAAAACGAAAAGCAAAGTGAGGAAAGAAAAGATGACGTTGAAGAGGCACTTGTTGTAATTAATTGATAGTAAGGGTACATGAAAACCCTCTGTTCTGTGTCAAGTGTGGTTGATGAAATGGGCTGTATGAAAGTAAACCAGCATGAATGGGAGAAAAAGAGAAAAGAGAGGAACAATGTCCATGAGTCGATGGGAATGAGTTGAAAAGGCGCTTAAGGATGCTAGCGACTATTATTGGCTAATCCAATATATATATACTAGATCCATAGCCCCGTTACAACCCATTAAAGTCCTACCTGATTCTATATTGCATTTCTTTATATTAGTGGAGTAATACACTAAGGGCAAGCCTATGGGTCATGACATGATGCATGTGAATTCTTTTGGGAGAGAGAGTGAAATTAATTTTTATTTGCCCCTACTTGCGTGTTTGTGTGCTGCATGAACATAAAGGGGAAGTTCTCTCGAGTTGTGAGGGCACATGCTTGATGAAAGATTGATTTTCGTGTCGGATTTCTTGATTAGCTGATTTGCATGAGTTTGCCGATATCAAGAATCAATTCTTAAAGTCTAGGAAGCCTTGATGTATTAAGGGTCATGGTATTGTACGACCAAGCATGTTTTCTTTATGATTTGCAAAAAATTGAATAATCGGTATGACCGTAGCGTAAATTGGGGCACCATAGTACGAAGGTTGGGATGTAATTTGCATGATTTGTGTATGTGTTGTTCGAGGATGAACAAGGATTTAAGTGTGGGGTAAGTGATCTTGGGCAGATTTATATACCCAAGTGATACTCAAACGTATCATTTTTACCTTGTTTGTTGTGCAATGTGTATATAATATCATGTAATTGGTAATAAAATGCGAATTTATACTAACCAACATGATTAGCATTTGTTTTGCAGATAAAGGTGATTTTTAGGAGCTAAAATGCATGTTGGAACTATGTCGGAGTTGGACTTGGATGCGAGCGTGGAAAAGACCTTGGAATGCAGGATTTATAGGGGCTCCGCAATGGCTCCGTGCCACGCTACCATCGCGGTAGCACACTGCCTGGACACAAATTAAAATGGCAATTTCCAGTGTGCTTGCGCGTCAGCTCCGTGGCACGGAGATAGGCCTCCGCGATGGCCTCCGTGCCACGTTGAGGTTGATTTTCCGGACCCTGGAAATTCCAGTGAAGGTCCGCGTCCACGCCGTGTCACGGAGGCAGTGCTCCGCGTTGGCCTCCGTGACACGTTGCTTGTTATTCTGGGAAACATTTCCCACTAGTATAAATAGCACACTTAGGTTTATTTTAATGAGTAGTTTTTTAGTTTTTTAGTTTTTAGACTGAGTTCAGAAGTGGAGAGCAGGAACGTGGGTTAGTAGCAGTTGAAGATTGAAAAAGCTAAGGGATTTCTTCTCTTCTTTTCTTCTTTCTATCAATTGTAAGTATAATTTACACTCATTTTAGGATGATCAATCCAAGAATGAGTGGCTAATTCCCTTTCTTGCTAAGGTTTTTGAACATGTGTAATGAATTTTGATTGTAAATGATATGGTTTTATTCTTCTTCTTTGATGTTGTTCTATTAATTCTTATTCTTTACTGCATTAGTGATTGGCCAACATTAATGTATATCTAAAAAGTCCAATTTCACTCGAAAGAGCAAGAAATTGGAAAGTTGTGAATTAATAGGGTATTGTTCTTAACTTGATTTGGGAAAATTGGGTTTTGATGTGCTTTCCTGATAGAAATATACTTGAAAGCCGTATTAGTCAATTTAGGAACCGGAATTGTAGTGCTAGGTCATAAATTGCATTTGATCACAGAAATGTAGACGGATGGTTTATTATTCTAAAGTGATATTAAATACGAGAGTTTTAATTTCTAGGCTAATGTTCTTGGCTAGCAACATGAAGAAGAGAATTAACCAAAATTATCATGATTATCAAGTTCATTACTTGTTCTTAACCTTGGCATGTTCATATCCATTGTCTGAATTCAAAAGTAAATAGTTGTTATTAATTGTAGTATATAGTTTAGAAGCAAAAACTCAATTAACTCTTGGGTACGTTGTTGTTAGCATAATCATAAGTTAAATAGAAATATAGTAAATTAGGCAATTTTACATATCTTGAGCCTCCTTGGATCGATACTTGGCTACTTAGCCACTTTATTACTTGTTTGACCACGTGCACTTGCGTGTCGGTTTTTAATATAAATTACCAACCCGAGAGTAAGCCGAGCATCTATGAGAATGAAAATGGAGATGGGCATTAGCAAGCCTCGCCAGCACCAGCGAATCGTATGCTCGAGTTGGTCACTCATGCCAAGTTTAGAGAGGTATTTCAGATATTGGCACAAGCGATGACCGTTTATGTCAATTAGCGAGTAGTGGCCCATGCTCCTCAGGATGGGAACGCAGTGTGGCTAGAGGTTGAGATTTTCTCCGGATGAATCCGACAGAGTGTCTAGGGTCGAAAGTGGATAAGGACCCTGATGAGTTAATTGAGGAGGTGCAGAAGATCACCCAGATTATGAGGGTGACCAGATAGAAGAGTGCGAACCAAGGTTTCTTGCATATGGTACCGCCAGTGGAAGGATGGTAAGGCAGTGGGAGAAAATCCTGTGAGGTGGATGAGTTTGTGACTGCCTTCTTGGATAGGTTCTTTCCTAGGGTGTTGAGGGAAGCAACGGGGGCGGAGTTCATCAACTTGAAGCAGCACCACAGGACTATCCAAGATTATGCCTTTGAGTTTCCTAGTTGTCTAAGTATGCGCTGGAACTAGTTGTTGATCAGAGGACTCGTATGAGCAAATTTGGGAATGGAATATCAGACTAAGTGGACAAGGAGTGCAAGACTGCTATGCTGAACACTGACCTAGATCTATAATGATTGGTCATATATGCCCAGAAGATATAGGTGGATCAGACGAGAGAGAAGGGAAAAAGAGGCCAAGAGGGCTAGGACAGGGATTTATGCTCAGTTTCAACAGAGGTCTTGTGGCGGACATCATCAGCAGTTGCACCAGAGGTCATCAGCCCAAGCGCCATCATCAGCCAGCGTTCCATCCAGATCTAGGCGTGATTAGAGAGGTAGAACATCAGGCTCTATAGGTCAGGGAAGCATGTCGGGAGAGCCTATCATTCTAGTTTGCATCAAGTGTGGCAAGAAGCACCCCTCGAGAGTGTCTAGCGGGTTTAGGTGCATGATTTAGGCGTGGGAAGCCTAGACATCTACTCAGATACTGCCCTTCAGCCAAATAGGGCCATAGTTGACCAAGCCACTAGTTCAGCAACTCTGCCAGCATGCTCAGCACAATAGGGTACATCGACAAGTCCAGGTGGGGGTCAGCATCAAAACAGATTCTATGCCCTCTCATCTCTTCAGGAGTAGGAGGTCTCTCCAGATGTGATCACTTGTATGTTACGAGTATTCCATCTTTATGTGTTACAAGTATTCCATCTTTATGTGTATACATTATTAGATTAGGTGCTACCTTATATTTTGTTACTCCTTATGTTGCTATTAGTTTCGGACTCAGTCCTGAAATGCTATCAGAAACCTTCTCAGTCTCTACTCCAGTTGGTGACTCAATTATAGCTCGATGGGAATACATAAATTACCCTGTCACAGTCCTTTAGAAATTCACTTCATCCGATCTAGTAGAGTTATACATGACCGATTTTGATGTTATCTTCAATATGGATTGATTCCATACATGTTACACCTCAGTGAATTGTCAAACTCATACAGTACAATTCCCATTTTCATGAAAGTCGGTCCGAAAATAGAAGGGTAGTTCAGCGGTGCCTGTAGGTCACTTTATTTCCTACCTTAAGGCCTGGAAGATGATTTCTAAAGGTTGTGTATACCGTCTAGTTTGAGTTAAGGATTCTATGTTCGAGACCCCGACTCTTCAGTCAGTTCCTATACTGTGTGAATATCTGGAGGTGTTTCCCGATGATCTACCCAGAGTCCCTCATGAGTGGGAGATTGAATTTGGTATTCACCTTCTCTCGGATATGCAGCCTATATCCACTCCTCCTTACTGAATGGCTATAACTAAGTTAAAAGAGTTGAAAGAGCAGTAGAAAGATCTCCTAGATAAGGGTCTCATCAGGCCTATTAAATCCACATGGGGTGCTCTAATTTTCTTTGTTCGGAAGAAGGATGGTTCTCTTAGAATGTGCATTGATTATCGGCAGTTGAACAGTGTCACAATCAAAATAAATATCCCTTCCCCAGAATTGATGACTTGTTTAACCAACTTCAGGGTGCTAAGTGCTTCTCAATGATCTCAGATACGGCAATCATCAGCTAGAGTTAGGGAGAGTGACATTCCAAAGACAACCTTCAAGACTTGGTATGGTCACTATGAGTTTGTAGTTATGTCCTTCGAATTAATGAATGCTCTTGCACCAGTTATGGACTTTATGATTAGGGTATTTATGTTCGTGATTGTCTTCATTGATGATATTCTCATATACTCTTGGAGTGAGGAGGAGCATGCTGCTCATTTGAGGATTGTGCTACAGACTCTCAAGGATAACCAACTGTTCACTAAATTTAGCAAGTGTGAGTTTTGGTTGAACTCAGTAGCATTTTTGGGACATGTGGTGTCTAGTGAGGCTGTGCAGGTGGACTTTCAAAAGATAGGGGTAGTGAAGAATTGGCCTAGACCAGTTAGTCATATGAATATCAGGAGCTTCTTGGGTTTAGATGGCTAATACAGGAGGCTTGTTGAAGGATTTTTTTCATCCATTGGAGTAGCGTTGACTATGTTAACCCAAAGAAGGTCAAATTTCAGTGGTCGGATACCTATGAGAAGAGTTTTCCGTAGTTAAAGGCTCAACTCACTTCATCCATGGTATTGACTCTACCAGAGGGCACGGATGGTTCATTCATGTATTGTCATGCCTCTAGTGTTGGTCTTGGTTGTGTGTTATTGCGGCATGGTAAGGTCATTCTGTATGCCTCTAGGCAACTTAAGACTCACGAGAAGAATTATTGGACACATGACCTAGAGTTGGCCGCGGTGTGTTTGCAATAAAGATTTGGAGGGACTACTTGTATGGGCACCATGTGGAAGTGTTCACGGACCACAAGAGCCTACAGTATATGTTCACTCATAAGGACCTGAACATGTGACGATGGATGTGGCTAAGCTTCTCAAAGATTATGACATGAATTTCCGTAATCATCCGGGCAAGGAAAATTTAGTGGCGTATTCCCTTAGTAGGTCGTCCATGGAGAGTGGGTCTCACGTTGAGGAGGAAAGGAAGGAGTTGGTGAAGGATGTGCATCGGCTTTCTTATTTAGGGGTTTGCCTTGGTGACTCAACAGATAGTGGCGTCATTATTTAGAATAGGTCAGAATCTTCATTGGTGACCGAGGTCAAGGCTAGGAAAGACGAGCATCCTATCTTCATAAAACTGAAGGAAGTTGTCTAGAAGTAAAAGGTGGAGGTCTTCTCTCAAAGGGGAGATGGTGTACTTTCTTCTCAGGGTCATTTATGTGTTCCAAGTGTTGATGACTTGAGAGAGCGGATGTTGGGTGAGGCTTATGCCTCTTAGTATTCCATCCATCTAGGTGCCACCAAGATGTACCGTGACCTGTGGAAAGTCCATTAGTGGAATGGCATGAAGAAGGACATAGCGGAGTTTGTAGCTAAGTGTCCAAATTGCCAATAAGTAAAAGTTGAGCATAAGAGACCTTGAGGTATGCTACAAGACACTAGTATTGATCACGGGCAAAAATAGCATGCCCGAGATACACTTTATGACTTAAACTAGTCTTGTTTATCTAAGTTATTGTATACAATTTCATGTAATTTTATATGAATGTGAGGATAAGTGCTAACCAACATGATTAACCTTTGTTTTGTAGGTTTTAATGACTTTTGAGCAACTAATCCATGAGTTGGTGAAGTAGAGGCTTGGAAACGGAATTAACCTGCGAACGTCAGCAAAGAGGAGGCACAAAACAGCCCACCTGCGCGTCGGCAACGTGCCACGGCAGGCAGGCTGATCACAACAGCTCACCTGCACATTGGCAACGTGCCACGACAGGTTGGCTGCGCGACAATGTGGTGTCAAAGCGCTGCCCAAGCAGCGTGACACGCTGCCAACGCGGCAGGGTGCTGCCGAGGCCAATTTCGGGTGATTTCCAGAGAGCTTTCACTTCAGTGGCGTGTCACGGAGGCAGTGCTCTGCGATGCACTCCGTGACACGTTGCTTGTTATTCCGGGAAAAAGTCCCACTACTATAAATAGCACACTTAGGTTTTATTTGAGATATTCTGACTTGGTGGAGCAAGGACGTGGGTTATAGGCAGTCGAGGGACAAAAATATCAGGGTTTTTTCTCTCTTTCTTTCTTCTTTAATTCAATTGCTTGTATGATTAACACTCATTTTAAGATGGTTAATCCACAAATGAGTGGCTAATTCCTCTCCTTGTTGAGGTTATGAACAATTGTGATGAAATTTGATCATTAATTATTTGGTTTTTCATCTTTTCTTCCATGTTGTTCTATTAATTCTTGTTCTTACTGCACTAATGTGTGGCCTACGTTAATGTAAATCTAAAAAGTCCGGTTTCACTCGAGAGAGCAAGAAATTGGAAAGTTGTGAATTAATAGGATATGTTCTTTACTTGGTTTGGGAAAATTGAGTCTTGATTTGCTTTCAGGATAGAAATATACCTGAAAGTCGTATTAGTCAATTTAGGAACCGGAATTTTATGGCTAGGACATGAATTGCATTTGATCACAGAAATGTAGACGGATGGTTCATGATTCCTAAGTGAGGTTAAATATGAGAGTTTTAATCTCTTGGCAAATGTTCTTGGCTAGCAACTGGAGGAAAAGATTAACCAAATTATGATGATAATTAATTTCATTGCATGTTCTTTAACCTCAGCATGCTCTCATTCATAGTTCAGATTCAAAGTAGATAATTGTTCTTAGCTTTAGTATAAAAAATTATAAAACAAACTATCAAATTTTTGGTTACACTGTTGTCTGCATTTTTAGAAGTAAAATAGTACACTTGAGCAAATTGCACTTCATCCAAGTCTCTGAGGGATCGATACTTGGCTTACTAAAGCCACTTACTACTTGTTCGACCACGTGCACTTGCGTGTCGTTTTATATACCCACAATCACGCGAACAAGTTTTTGGCGCCGTTGCCGGGGACTTGGCAATTGGTGAATTTGTTTTAAGTGTTAATTTAATGTATTTTTATTTTCTTAGTGTTGACAACTTAGTCTTAGCGTTTGTTTTAATTCTTTTTTTCTTTTTTTTTTTTCGGATACCCTTATTGACATGACATCGTGGAATACAAATGGTATAAATGGTGGATACTCATATTTTGGTGAATCTTGTCTAAATTACGGAGGACCCCACTTGTGGCAACACTGTAACACGTGCAATATATGTGGTGGTCAAGATGGCCATTGGGATGGCTGTCCGAATGCATATTCCCCTCCCCCAAGCCCCTACTATGATCCTTCTGTTGTTTTTTCTGAATATAGGCATGCTGAAAATGAGGACTTGGGACGCCAAGCTCGAATAGAAGACATGCTGAAACAACTCTTGGAGCAATCAGAAGCAATGAAGGAGGCGATGGCAGTATTGAGAATTCAGCAAGAAGAGAATGTAGAGGCTCTAGAAAGGATGAGCGTCAAATTCACGGAGATGATTGCTGAGGCTGAAGCTTGTGATAAATTGTAGGTAACAGTTGTAGCCGATATTCAAGAGGAACTACAAGAGGAAGACAAGGGTGAATTTTTGGAAGAAGCCCAACAATTAGAATCTCTTGAGTGTCCCCGTGATGGGCTCACACTTATGGAAAATCCATTCATGGAAGAAGAGATAGAGTATCCCTCATTTGACATTAATGGAGAGATAGATGTCGATGCTGAGAAGGTGTATACAAGTAAGGAGGTCAAGCACAATGCAGTTTCATAGTTGAGGTTTGTTGGACCACACTCGACGCATTTTTCGACATTATGTTTGGTTGACAACATAGAAATAGAGTCTTCCAAGATTATAGAGAAATGTCTAGAGGAGGACAAAGCCCCGTATATTTTGAAATTTGCTAACTCAGAGAGACAAAATGACTTCGCTTACTTAAGGTCTAATAGGTTAAAAAGGCAACATCTACTGCTTGATCCTTACAATTTTTCACCACCACCCCTGGAGCATAAGAGGAAATTAGAGAAGAAATTAGGGGTGAGATTCATATCCTCAAGGTGGAGGAAAAAGCGGTGAAACTGGATACGTCGTGCCACGACGTAAAATTAGGCACTGCTTGGGAGGCAACCCAAGGGTACCATGCGTACCATTTTAATTTCTTGCATTTAAGATGATTTTATTTATTTTTCATCTTATGTTGTTTTGGTGGAAAGTTAAGCACAGATGGAGGGGAAGTCTGAGTACCCGTGGAGGAGGAAGCTAACAAGCATGGAAGAGAAAAAATGTGGGGTCGAACACCCACTTGTGCAAAGTTGAAGAAAGGCATGTTGTTAGCTAGGCCTAAAGGCCTCAGGGAGTATTTCTCACCCTTTTTTAATTTTAATTTGATGCTATGAGGACATAGCATGATTTAAGTGTGGGGTGAGGGAAATTTCAAATTTTTGTGCTTAACGATTTTTGGTGAATGTAATACTTGTGAGAAAATTGAAAAAAAAAATTTTTTGTGAGTTAAGCATGAATTCATCACCCGTTGGTTTTTCTTTTCGTTTCTTTTCCGACGGGGGGTCTTTAAACCGAAGAATAAAAATTTTCTTTTTTTGTCTTTCCTATGTCTGTATATAGTGTTTTTAGTCATAGTTAGGGACTGTTTCCGACGATGGATGGATGACGACCGTCTTGAGGAAAAATTAGTCGGTAGGTGTTGGGTTTTTGAAACCATAACTAATTGGTGCTTGATGTTCTTTTATTATGCTATACATGGTTGTAAGATGCAAGTATGTTCAGTGTTGAAGCATGCAAGTGTATAATTTTTTTTTAGACACTTAGGCTCTTGAATTTGACTTAATATGATGGAAGCTCAATTCTGAATTCTTGTGATTAACTGAGTAAGAGTCTACTGAATGTGTCTTGATTTGAGCATGTGCCATGAGTGTAAGATTTTTTAGTATTCTGTGCTATTGTGAATTGTAGGAGATGATTTAGGCAATTCTTTGAATGAACCAATTTTTATCCCTCATTGTACCCACCTTGAAAAATTAATCCTAGTTAGCCCCATTGAGCCTTGAGCCTATTCTTTGACAGCTGCAACATAAGCTTAATCCTTTTTCTTTCGTTAGCCTTGAACTTGATCCAAAACTCCTAAGCGCTCAAGGGAAAAATATGAAAGAGTGAAGGAGTGAGAAGAAGAAAAAGAAGGAAAAATGGAAGTTCTGAAAGTTGAGAAAGGTCAAGGGTGCACTGATGTGAAAACGACTGATTATTATAAGGAGCAAGGAAATAAATTAATGAAAAATTAATTATAGAACTCCTTACTAATAAGCTAAAAGTACCTAAAGAAAGGGGGAACATAAGAGGAAAAAGAAAGCTGAAAGGAGAAAAAGGTGAAGTGAGGGAAGGGAAGTTCATAATGAGGGCGTGATTTATTAAAAGCGCTTAGGAAAGATAGTCACTATTACTAGCCAGAATAGTACCTACCTGTCCCTTAGCTTACATTACAACCCATTAAGTCCTACTTGATCTTACATTCACACATCCTTAAATTAGTGGAATAAAACACTAAGGGCAAGCTTATGGGTCATTACATGATGCATGTGGATTCTTTGTGAGAGTGAGCGTAATTCTATTCATGTACCCACACATGTTGTGATTTAAAAATTGTTTTTGCGTGTGAAATTGGGTAACTCTCTTTCCGTGAGGGCACGTGTTGAATGAAGGATATAATTCATGTGGTATTTCTTAATCAGTTGATTTGCATGAGTTTGCTAAGATTGAGAGTCGATTCTTGAGGTTAAGAATTCTTAACATAGTTGTACTTCATTTCAATGATCAAATCATGCATGCTCTATTTGTAGCTTGTTATCTTACGTAATCATTATAGCCGTAACTTGAATTATCTTGCTAAATTAGTTATACGGGAGTCTCCATATGCATGATATGTAAAAGGTTGTTCGAGGATGAACAAGGCTTTAAGTGTGGGGTTGTGATCACGGGAAAAAATAGCATGCCCGAGATACACTTTATGACTTAAATTAGTCTTGTTTATCTAAGTTATTGTATACAATTTCATGTAATTTTATATGAATGTGAGGATAAGTGCTAACCAACATGATTAGCCTTTGTTTTGTAGGTTTTGATGACTTTTGAGCAACTAATCCATGAGTTGGTGAAGTAGAGGCTTGGAAACGGAATTAACCCGCGAACGTCAGCAAAGAGGAGGCACAAAACAGCCCACCTGCGCGTCGGCAACGTGCCACGGCAGGCAGGCTGATCACAACAGCCCACTTGCACGTTGGCAACGTGCCACGGCAGGTTGGCTGCGCGACAATGAGGTGTCAACGCGCTGCCCAAGTGATCACGGGCAAAATAGCATGCCCGTGATACGCTTTATACCTTAATATAGTCTTGTTTATCTAAGTTATTTTACATAATCTCATGTGATTTTATATAAATGTGAATATATGTGCTAACCAACATGATTAGTCGTTGTTTTGTAGGTTAATAATGCATTTGAGGAACTAATTCGCAAGTTGGTGAAAGGAAGGAATGAAGTGGAAGCAAGTGGCGAAAAGTCGACAAGGGGCATGCGTTGGCAAGGCTGGCCGCGCCAGGCAGCGTGCCACGCTGTGCATGTGCCGTGCGCAGCGCCGTGCCACGCTCTTGCCAAGCACATGAGGAAAGGCAGCAGTAGGCAGCAGGAGGCAGAGAACCAGCACGGCAGCACCGTGTCACGCTAGGCAGCCTGCGCGACAGCAGCTTGCCAACGCGCTGCGTGGGCAGCGTGCCACGTTGGCCAGCGCGGCAACCCTCGGCAACTTGGTTTCCTGAGGCAATTTCCAGAGAGCTTTCGCGTTGTCTCCGTGTCACGGAGGCAGTGCTCCGCGATGCACTCCGTGACATGGAGCCGTTCCCTCTCAGGCTAAATTATGCACATTTTCCATTTACTATAAATAGGACCCTTAGCTCCTAAAATCATTTGGTCACGATTTTATTCTGAAAAACCACCTAGGAGTGAAGGGAGAAGTTGGAGAACTCATCTAGGGTTTATCAAATTCCCTTCTCATCTACCAAATTCATGTAAGTATGTTAACTTAGTATTAGTTAATTGTAGTTTTACGAACATGAATGGCAAGAACCCTTCCTCTAGGGTTGAAGCCATGAATTATGATTGTGCTTTTGTGAATTTATTTTGGAATTAAGTTATTGATTGTTGTTTTCGTCTTGCATTCTCGAGTGTTGGTTGTTTTTATGATTGATCACCATGAAAGCATATTTGTTAGCTTGAGTAATAGCTTGAGAAAGCATTACCTAGGTCAGGACATGAGAATGTAAGGAGC
The DNA here is from genome assembly GCA_035772735.1 of Datura wrightii. Taxonomy (NCBI): domain Eukaryota; kingdom Viridiplantae; phylum Streptophyta; class Magnoliopsida; order Solanales; family Solanaceae; genus Datura; species Datura wrightii. The sequence continues at coordinate 121,618,505 of JASDFA010000010.1, forward strand.
ATGTTTGTCTCTAGGGAGAGATATTGTGTTAGGATAGAAATATACCTCACACCTTGCTTGGTTGACACACGGGGGTTATGAAAGATCAACTTGGGATGTCACATCACCACTCGAAGAAGTAGTTGTGAGGCTAAGTTGAGTTAAATGGTTAGACGTACGAAAGTCCCTAATCGTTTCCCCGTAAACCACAACATAATTGATTGCCCGCGACTAGAAAATTAAACTCCTCGCTCACAATGATGCAGTGAGGCTAGATTGCCGTGTTTAGAGGCTCGAAAGACCATAAACATGCAATTATAATTATGTGAAATAACAATTGATAGTTCCATGCTTAACCCATTGCAAATCGTAGGATAGCATGATTAATTGGTTTTAACTCTATGTTTCTCCTAGAGTGATTTCAGAATATTTCGTTGACCCAAACTTAGACTTAATTAATCTCAATCGAAAATGTCTATAACCAACACTTGAGGTATTAAAGATCACAATAGAAATGGATAGTTAAAGGAATGGTTCCAGTCCCTGTGGGTTCGACAATCCGGTTCTTAAAAAGAGCCACTATATTACTTGCACGGCCCGTACACTTGCGGACGCGCGAATCGGGCACGTCAAGTTTTTGGCGCCGTTGCCGGGGACTCGGCGAAGTTTTGATAAGTTATCTATTTTTGTGTGATTTTTAAATTTCTCTTAAGTGTTGAAAAACTTGGTCTTAGTCTGTTTGTTTGCAGGTGACAGGTTGTCCTGCAGAGCTGGCTAGAAATAGAGAGCTTGTGGACCCGTTGCTTGAACCTGAACGTCAATTCCATTTGCAAAGGAGAATAGCTCTAGAGCATAAGCTGAAGAGACTTCAAGAAAAGGTACGACAACAACCACCCGCGGGACAAGCACAATTGTCATCCGAAGAAATGGAAGCAAGACCAGTTCGCGAAGTGGCTATCCCACTAGCGACAAATGTGACCTCAAGCATTCTTAAACCGGAGCCTGGAGGGCACTTTGAGCTTAAGCGGAACATGGTGCAGCTGTTACATTCTAGTTGTCAATTCACTGGGATGGCACATGAGGACCCGCAGCAGCACCTACAGAGCTTTTTAGAGATTAGTGACACGTTTGTCCCCACCGGCGTGTCCACAGATTATGTCCGAATGACCCTCTTCCCATTTTCACTGTTGGGAGAGGCGAAGAAGTGGCTGAAGGCTGAGCCACCGAACTCCATAACTTCATGGAATGACTTGGCTAAGAAATTCCTTATTAGATTCTTCCCATCAGGCAAAACTGCAAGGTTGAGAAGTGAAATACTCAGTTTTAAGCAGAGGCCTGATGAGAACCTATATATGGCTTGGGAAAGATTCAAGTCATTGTTGAGAGATTGCCCCCATCACCAGCAATCAAATGAAGTGCTGCCTCATACCTTTGTAGAAAGTCTAGACCCACACACAAAAATATTACTAGACTCTGCATCGGGTGGGCAAGCCTTGGATAAGACATATGATGAGTTGTACACTTTGTTGAACAGAATTGCACAAGGAAATCCAGAATGGCACAGCGAGTCATCGAGAGGGGCAGGAAAGAGACCAGGGTTGATGGAAGTAGATGGTTTGAATGCCTTGGCAGCACAGTTAGCTTCGTTCCAGCATCAAATGATGACTCAGTTCAATAAACTGAGTATGAACCAACGCCAGGGCCAGGTTAATGCAGTTCAGCAAGCTCCGAGTTGGTGTGAAATTTATGGTAATAATGGGCACCATGCAGAATCTTGTGGAGCCAATCCGGAGTCAGTCAATTTTATTAGTAATGTGCAGCGCAACAATCAGAATTTTGAAACCAATTACAACAGAAATTGGCAGGGCCACCCGAATTTTTCTTGGGGTGGAAACCAAAAGCAGAATTTTATGCAACCTCAACAGCAGCAGTATCAGCAGAATAGGCAGAATGATGGGCAATTGAGTAGCAACATTGAGGAAACATTGCAGAAAATTATGGAGACCCAGACTCAGTTAGTGGAAAATCAGGCGAGGATGGCAACAGACTTAATGAATCAGCAAGTAGCCACCCGAAATCTTGAAAAACAAGTGGGTCAGATAGCAGCTGCTCAAAACATGAGATCGCAAGGGGGATTACCAAGCGACACAGATCCTAACCCCCGGCAGATCAATGCCATCAGTCTGAGAAGCGGTAGGCAATTAGCTGATGTAGTGCCAAAAGAGCTGAGCAAAGAGGTGCAGCCGGAGTTGGTTAGACCAGGACCATCCATCAACATGGGAGATAATCAGAGTGCTGGGCAACAAAATTCACGACCTCCATTGCAGCCAGCACAAAGACCACCACCACCATTCCCTCAGAAATTCAGAAAGAGCAAGGAGGAGGAATGCTTCAAAAAGTTCTTTGAGAGTTTCAGAGAACTTCACATAAATTTGCCTCTTCTTGATGTTTTGCAGGGAATGCCCAAGTATGCTAAATACTTGAAGGACGTGATGGTGAACAAAGTGAGATTGGTGGATGTCCAAACGGTAGCACTGACTGAGGAGTGCAGTTACAGGGTATTGAGCAAAATGCCAAAGAAACTCAAGGACCCAGGGAGTGTTACCCTCCCCATACAAATTGGTAAAGCTGAGGTGCTATGAGCTTTATGTGACTTGGGGGCGGCAGTTAATCTAATGCCCCTATCCTTATTCAACACCTTGGGGTTGGGACAACCAAGGCCAACAAGGTTGATGCTGCAGCTGGCTGACAAGTCGCGAGTGACACCTGATGGAATAATAGAGGAACTTCTCATCAAAGTAGGTAAGTTCATTATACCTGCTGATTTTATTGTCTTAGATTTTCAGGTTGATGACCAGGTACCCCTGATCTTGGGACGGCCATTTTTGGCCACTGGAGGAGCGGTGATTGATTTGAAATCAGGGACCCTGAAAATGAGGGCTGAGGATGAAGAAGAAATCTTCCGCGTGTACCAAGAAATGAACCCATCTGCACACTATAGAAACCTTTGTCAGGTTAGTGTGTTGGCAGAGGATAAGTGTGGGGTGGGGGATTCCACAGGTGTAGGGCCGAAGGCTATAACAAATGTTCAGCCCGAGTCTGATAAAGGACTTCAAACTGAAAAGAAGTTGGAGAAAGAGAGGAGCAGAGTGGAGGCTGTTTCCTCTAAACAGGAAAAGAAAAGGAGATGGTTCTCGAAAGAGAACCTAGGTATGAGGATGTCCTGAAAAGGATAGTCCACGTCGGGCCACGACGTAAAATAAGGCGCTACTTGGGAGGCAACCCAAGGGTACCACAGGTACCATTTTAATTTCTGGCATTTGTGTTGATTTTATTTATTTTTCATCTTGTGTTGTTTCTGGTGGAAAGTTAAGCACAGATGGAGGGGAAGTCTGAGTACCCGTGGAAGAGGAAGCTAACAAGCATGGAAGAGAAAAAGTGTGGGGTTGAACACCCACTTGTGCAAGTTGAAGAGAGGCATGTTGTTAGCTAAGCCTAAAGGCCTCACGGAGTATTCCTCACCCTTTGTAAATTTTAATTTGATGCTATGAGGACATAGCATGATTTAAGTGTGGGGTGAGGGAAATTTCAAGGGAAATTTCAAAAATTTTTGTTGTGCTTAACGATTTTTGGTGAATGTAATGCTTGAAAAATTTGAAATTTTTTGTGAAGTAAGTATGACTTCATCACCCGTTGGTTTTTCTTTTCGGTTCTTTTCCGACGGGGGGTCTTTGAACCGAAGAATAAAAATTTTATTTTATTTTTTTTATTTTTTTTATTTTTTTTTCCTTTGTCTGTATATAGTGTTTTTAGTCATAGTTAGGGACTGTTTCCGATGATGGATGGATGACGACCGTCTTGAGGAAAATTAGTCGGTAGGTGATTGGTTTTTGAAACCATAACTAAGTGGTGCTTGATGTTCTTGTTATGTGCTATACGTGATTGTAAGATGCAAGTATGTTAGGTGTAAAGCATGCAGGTGTATAACTTTGTGTGAGACGCTTAGGCTCTTGAATTTGACTCAATATGATTGAAGCTTAATCTGAACTCTTGTGATTAGCTGAGCAAGAGTCTACTGAATATGTCTTGATTTGAGCATGTGCCATGAGTGTAAGGTTTTTGAGTATTCTATGCTATTGTGGATTGTCTAGAACTTGCCTGGTGTGTTTATTAAACGAAATGAAGGATGTGAATTGTAGGAGATGATTTAGGCATTTCTTTGAATGAACCAATTGTTATCCCTCGTTTTACCTACCTTGAGAAATTAATCCTAGTTAGCCCTGTTGAGCCTTGAGCCTATTCTTTGATAGCTGCAACATAAGCTTAATCCTTTTTCTTTCATTAGCCTTGAACTTGATCCAAAATTCCTAATCGCTTGAGTGAAAAAAATCCGAAGGAGTAAAGGAGTGAGAAGAATGAAAAGAAAGGAAAAGTAGCAAGTTGTAGAAGTGAGAAAAGGACAAAGGTGCACTTGTGTGAAAATGGTTGATTATTAGTAAGGAGCAAGAAAACAAATTAATGAAAAATTATTTATAGAACTCCTTACTAATAAGTTAAAAGTGCCTAAAGAAATGGGGGAACATAAGAGGAACAAGAAAGATGAAAGGAGAAAAAGGTAAAGTAAGGAGCATGTTTGTCTCTAGGGAGAGATATTGTGTTAGGATAGAAATATACCTCACACCTTGCTTGGTTGACACACGGGGGTTATGAAAGACCAACTTGGGATGTCACATCACCACTCGAAGAAGTAGTTGTGAGGCTAAGTTGAGTTAAATGGTTAGACGTACGAAAGTCCCTAATCGTTTCCCCGTAAACCACAACATAATTGATTGCCCGCGACTAGAAAATTAAACTCCTCGCACACAATGATGCAGTGAGGCTAGATTGTCGTGTTTAGAGGCTCGAAAGACCATAAACATGCAATTATAATTATGTGAAATAACAATTGATAGTTCCATTCTTAACCCATTGCAAATCGTAGGATCGCATGATTAATTGGTTTTAACTCTATGTTGCTCCTAGAGTGATTTCAGAATATTTCGTTGACCCAAATTTAGACTTAATTAATCTCAATCGAAAATGTCTATAACCAACACTTGAGGTATTAAAGATCACAATAGAAATGGATAGTTAGAGGAATGGGTCCAGTCCCTATGGGTTCGACAATCCGGTTCTTAAAAAGAGCCACTATATTACTTGCACGACCCGTACACTTGCGGACGCGCGAATCGGGCACGTCACCAAGCAGCGTGACACGGTGCCAACACGGCAGGGTGCTGCCGAGGCCAATTTCGGGTGATTTCCAGAGAGCGTTCGCGTCAGTGGCGTATCACGGAGGCAGTGCTCCGCGATGCACTCCGTGACACGTTGCTTGTTATTCCGGGAAAAAGTCCCACTACTATAAATAACACACTTAGGTTTTATTTGAGATATTCTGACTTGGTGGAGCAAGGACGTGGGTTATAGGCAGTTGAGGGACGAAAATATCAGGGTTTTTTCTCTCTTTCTTTCTTCTTTAATTCAATTGCTTGTATGATTAACACTCATTTTAAGATGGTTAATCCACAAATGAGTGGCTAATTCCTCTCCTTGCTGAGGTTATGAACAATTGTGATGAAATTTGATCATTAATTATTTGGTTTTTCATCTTTTCTTCCATGTTGTTCTATTAATTCTTGTTCTTACTGCATTAATGTGTGGCCTACGTTAATGTAAATCTAAAAAGTCCGGTTTCACTCGAGAGAGCAAGAAATTGGAAAGTTGTGAATTAGTAGGATATGTTCTTTACTTGGTTTGGGAAAATTGAGTCTTGATTTGCTTTCAGGATAGAAATATACCTGAAAGTCGTATTAGTCAATTTAGGAACCGGAATTGTATGGCTAGGACATGAATTGCATTTGATCACAGAAATGTAGACGGATGGTTCATGATTCTTAAGTGAGGTTAAATACGAGAGTTTTAATCTCTTGGCAAATGTTCTTGGCTAGCAACTGGAGGAAAAGATTAACCAAATTATGATGATAATTAATTTCATTGCATGTTCGTTTAACCTCAGCATGCTCTCATTCATAGTTCAGATTCAAAGTAGATAATTGTTCTTAGCTTTAGTATAAAAAATTATAAAACAAACTATCAAACTTTTGGTTACACTGTTGTCTGCATTTTTAGAAGTAAAATATAGTACACTTGAGCAAATTGCACTTCATCCAAGTCTCTGAGGGATCGATACTTGGCTTACTAAAGCCACTTACTACTTGTTCGACCATGTGCACTTGCGTGTCGTTTTATATACCCACAATCACGTGAACAAGTATCACCACATGAAAGTGGGAAGAGATCAATATGGACTTCATTATAGGGTTGCCTCATACACACAGATAGTATGACTCTATATGTGTGGTTGTAGAAATATTTACCAAGACAGCACATTTCTTACCTGTCAAAACTGGCATTTCGGATGAGGACTATGCTAGATTATATATTGGAGAGTTATTTCAGTTTCATGGTGTTCCTTTGACCATAATCTTAGATAGCGCTACTCAGGTTACCTCGTAGTTTTGGAGATATCCTCAGAAGGGCCTTGGTACTCAGGTCAAGCTTACCATAACTTTTCACCCACAGACAGTTAGTCACGTTGAGTGGAACATTGAGACTCTCGAGGATATGTTGAGAGCATGTGTGATTGAATTCAATGGTATTTGGGATGATCATTTAGCTCTCATTGAGTTTGTTTACAATAACAGTTACTACTCCAGCATTCAAATGGCTCCGTTTGAGGCTCTTTACGGGCAGAGATGTAAATCACCTATTTGATGGTTCAAGATAGGTGAGGCTACGTTGATAGGGCCATATTCAGTTCATGAGGCTATGGAGAAAGTCCAGCTAAATCAAAAATCTTATGCAGGTGTTAGACAGAGACAGCTTGAGTTTGAAGTGGGTGATTAGGTGTTTTTAATTGTGTCTCCCATGAAGAGAGTGATGAGGTTCGGAAAGAAAAGGAAGCTTAGTCCCCGATATATTGGTCCTGATAGGATTTTGAGGCAAGTTGGCAACGTGGCTTATGAATTGGAGCTACCTACGGAGTTAGCTTCTATACATCCAATTGTCTATGCATCGCTACTGAAGAAGTCCATTGGTGAGCCGGCCTTGGTTTTTCTGGTGGACAACATAGGTGTGAAAGATAGCCTTAGCTATGAGGAGGCTCCAGTTGAGATCCTTGATCGTGAGGTTCAGAATTTGAGAAACAAGGAAGTGGCTTTAGTGAAGGTTCTGTGGAGGAATCAACTTGTGGAGGGAGCTGTGTGGGAAGCCAAAGTAGATATGATGGCTAGATACCCGCATCTTGTGCGTTCCAACCTAGTTTCAACATGAGGTATGAATTTCCTTTCTAATACTCTATTCAGTTTCATGTCGAGTTCATGTCTCTAAGTTCCTTTTATGTTTTAGCATGCACATGTATTTCATGAATTTAGTTCAATCATGTGTTTCAGTCCGGAGTCAGTCATTCTGTTAGTTTTCATCTTAGATAATCAGTCTTTGGGATTTCAGTTTTTTCCCCAGCCTTTCAGTATGTTTAACCCATATTCAAGGATGAATTTTCTCAAGGGGGAGATATTGTAATACCCCAAAAGTCCCTAAGACTAGACTCGGGATTTGGAAATGTGATCAGCAGGAAAACGGTGAAAATTTTCATAGGATGACTCATTATATGAGTCATGGTAATAAGTAACAAGTCATAAGATCAATTGTGGTCAGCATCTACTCAAGAAAGTCCAGTAACAATGAGTCAAGGTAAGACTCATAGTCTATGTAATGGGCCATTGGTAGGAGCCATGGGAACGCTAGTATGTTAGGTTGGGAAGGTACGACTCCTGGTACAACTCATCATGGAAAACAACGGTTCGTGGTAGGGAGTCATTGGTTGGTTCAGGAGTGTCAGGGTTGGAAGGTATGGATCATGGTATGACTCGATGTGGGGAACAACGAATAGTGACTTGCACTCATGGGAAGGGGGCAGAGTAACTAGAAGCAATAGCAACAGATGGGTCTAACAACCCATCATTTGGTCGTAGGAATCATTGTATGGCTCATGGGAACTAAAGGATTTGGGGAAAAATAGTAACAACAAAGAGAGGCAACTATAAGTTGTGGTTTCATAGTACGACTCGTGGTGTGAGTTGTTACTTCTAGCACTGAATTTTTTTCTGTAAAATTAGTAAGGGCATTTCCATAATTCCTAAGCTTCTAAGTCCTAAACTACGTCATTTAAGCCCTGAAAGGAGTGTTTTAAGGTGGTTTAACCTATTCTAATACATTCTACCCCTATGCATGCAAATTTAGAAGTTCCCCTTTGAAGATCAAGCTTGAATCCTTCAAAAATTTTCCCAAATCTCTTGGGCTGTCAAAGATAAGTTGAGAATCAGTTTACCCAGGTCTGTAGTGCTATGATTGAGAGTTTCTTGCACTCTCATGCCCAAATTTCTACTCAAGTTCATTAATTCAAGTCTTAACTCAAGTTTATGATCTTATGGGATTTTAACCCAAATTTTTTGAAATTCCCTATGATTTGTTTATGGGTAAATTCTCTTCATATTCCAAAGAATGTTTTAAGATTCATGGGTAGATTAATATGCAAATGGATTATAAATTTATGATTCCAAGTTTTAGAAAATTATGCCCAATTATGAAAAGTTCTTGAAAAGTCAAGTTTATGATTCATGATTTCAAGTATGATGAGATATCTAGCATGAATGAATGTTTACAAACTACCCATGTATGAATATATGATTTTGACTTATGAAGTTTATTTCAAATACGTATGATTTTAAGATTTGAGCAAGCCCAGACAAATTAAGTATGTTTTTGTTATGATTTAGCCGAGGTTAAGAAGATCAACTTAGGATATATTTTGGAGTCAAGACTCCCAAAGTTCATATTCAAGCTATGTTTTAAAAATATGATTATATGAGCATTATATATGTTTTGGTAGTAGTTCCTAGCACAAAGTAGGCCTGGGTTTCCAAGGTTCCGGTCTCGTAAGCTACACACCAACATAGGGATATATTTGGGGACCTCAGGAGAGAGTATTCCTTCATCCAAGGGCACACCGTTATATCACACCTTACTTTTCCTTTGCCCTAGCAAGGCTTAGGATGGCTCTCCTCCATGTGGGCAAGATGTGGGATCATCATGCATTCATACATGGTGTTTGTCGGTTATGACGAGTCTCCTATGGTTCCTCATGATTTTAGTTATTTATGTTCATGACTATGATATTACATTTTACAGCATATTTGATCCAATGATCAGTTTATGAACTTTTACTTTTGATTTCAGCTATGAAAAGCCATAAGATTTCTGTATTTAGCTTTGGGTCATCTGATTCAGATATGATGTTCGGCTTGTTACTAAAAATGATTTAGAATCAGATTTCGACATGTAACCTTACTCTCATGATCTTATGATATATGAGGATATCCATGATTTTAGTTAATAGTTAATTATCATGTTTTACTTATCTTGTATACTTAGTATATTCCAAGTAATGACCGCATTCTCTATGTTGTATCATTTCATGATATAGATTTGGGTGATAAGAATCAATTCCTCCATTTGTTTAGCTTCCCCTCAGTACAGCTTTATTCCAATTGTGGTGAGTCCTCATCTTTTGAGGACCTTCAAGTTAGTATTTAATTATATTATTTCAGTTTTAAGACCTTAGCGAGCTAGCTGGGGGAGTTTTCCCATCATCTCATTAGGTAGTTTAGAGGCTTATCATACATTATGTAGACTTTCTTCTTTGTTGAGTGTTGACTCTGACTATAGTTCTTATGCTTTTCAAACATCCGCTTCTTCATATTTAGATTATCAGTTTTCGATTGATGTATGCTCTTTAGCTGCTATGTTCTTGCCATAGGTCTACTTGGAGCAATTCGTGGTTCTAGGTCTCGTGTCTCAGTCTTTGCCTAAGTTTAGGGTGTGAGAAACTTGATATCAGAAAAATAATTTAAGGTGTGCTATGGTGTCAGAAAGCCATGTTAAGTAGAGTCTTTTTAATGTGTGTGAAGCACGCCACACTTATGACCAAAAGGCTACAAGATGTTTAATGAAATTTTCCTTATTTCATGATCTATGTCGTGTGATGAAGTATTTCTCTATCCTTCTAACTCATGCTATACGATTTTTCAAAATTATGCCTCCATGTCGAATGAATGGTAGTAGGAATGGCAATGGCAATGGCCATGAGAATGGCAATGGAGATGGGCATCAGCAAGCCCAGCCAGTATTAGTGGATCCTATGCCCGAGCAGGTCACTCATGCCAAATTTTGAGTGGTATTTTAGATGTTGGAACAGGAGATGACTGCTCAGGTCAATTACCGAGCTATGGCCCATGTTCCTTAGGACGGGGACGCAGCAGCGGCTAGAGTTTGAGACTTTCTCCAGATGAAACTACTGGAGTTTCTGAGGTTGAAAGTGGATGAGGACCCTCATGAGTTCATTGAGGAGGTGCAGAAGATCACACAGATTATAGGGTGACCAAAGAGGAGAGTGCGGACCTAGCCTCCTACAAATTAAGGGGATTACATACATATGGTACCACTAGTGGAAGGATGGTAGGCTAGTGGGATTAGTTCCCGAAAGTTGGGACATGTTTGTGACTGCCTTCTTTGATAGGTTCTTTCCTAGAGTGTTGAGGCAAGCGAAGGCGGCAGAGTTCGTCAACTTGAAGCAGCACTAAAGGACTTTCCAAGAGTATGCCTTCAAGTTTACCCGACTGTCAAAGTATGCACCGGAGATGGTTGCAGATCAGTGGGCTCGTATGAGCAAATTTATGAATGGAATATCACTCACTGGTCAAGAAGTGCAGGACTGTTATGCTGAACAGTGACCTAGATTTTTCATGATTAGTCATATATGCCCAGCAGATAGGGGTGGATCAGACGAGAGAGAAAGAGAGAGAGGCCAAGCGGGCCAAGATAAGAAGTTATGGTTTGTTTCAGAAGATGTTTGATTGAGGACATCGTCAGTAGTCACACCAAAGTTCATCATCCCCAGCGCCATCATTAGCTAGCATTCCGTCTAGACCTAGCCATGATTAGAGAGGTAGAGCATCAGGCTCTAAAGGTTAGGGAAGTATGTCGGGAGATCCCAACATTCCAGTTTATGACAAGTATTGCAGAAAGCACCCTGGAGAGTGCCTAGCGGGTTCAGGTGCGTGCTTCAAGTGCGGAAAGCCCAGACATCTACTCAGAGGCTGCCCTTCAACCAGAAAGGGCCACAGAAGAGGCCGTGACTCAGCCACTACTGCAGCAGCTCTGCGAGCACACTCAGCGCAGCTGATAACGGTAAAATCACACTCCTTTAAAAGTATGACGCGAACGTTGTCAATAAAGAACCCAACTTGGTTAGGGTCGATCCTATAGGGAATATTGTTAAGATATAGAATAATGCCAGTATTTAAGCTTTTAAGTCTGTTATTTCTTAAAGGGGAATTTTGTAAAAAATCAAACACATAACAATATTGAAAATTAGATTGTTATCAAGATTATGCAATTAACTAGGGAGGTGTCCCCATGGATTCATCACTACTTCGAGTTTTACACTTGTGATCTATCCCAATACCTAGCTTGTAGAACTGATAACATGGATTCATTCAAATGACTAGTTCGTCCCTTTTGGATGACTATACTCATTACCGAGTTAGGTATCTTGAGGGATTTCAATTTAACCATTATCAATTTGTTCCAAACTAACTATCCTGCGACCGCAACTTAATTCATATAATGAACTATAAAGTTCAAGGCTTTATTGTTATTCTCTTTCCCTAATCTCTACCTCTCTAGATTCAACCCAGTAGAGAATTTAGGCAAGTCCTAATGTTGCCCTCTATTAAGAAACATTTAAGGTGAAGAGAATACAGTACAAGCATTAGCATTGGTGTATAATCACTTTGTGCAAACCCTAGTTTGTTAATTCACCATGGTTCCCATAATCCTAGTTATGGAGGTTTTAGCCTCTCATGATTGTAAGAAAACAATTAGCGTTCATAGACAAAAACAAAATTTAGAACTTACAATAATTATTGAAAAGTAAATTTGCTTGATTATTGTGAAATATCAATCAAGAACAATTCAAGAGCAATGGGAAAATCAAAGCAAGAAACTCTCCAAAAGTTGTTCTCAATATTCCTAAAGTTGAATACTTCTCCCAAAAATAGAATTTTGTTCCTCTTATAACAAAAATAACCTAAAAAAGTATTTATACATATAATTAGAAACCTTTCCTAAATTAATAGGGAAACTGCTAAACAGTCGCCACCTGTATCTACGACTCGTTCCATGGTTGTACAAGTCGTAACTCTGCTCATACAATGTCTGGAAAATTCTAATTTTTTCTAAGTGTTGGAACTTGGTAGGAATTGTACATTGATCCTACAAGTGATATAATATGGTCGTGGTTTGAACCTGAGACTTCTGGCCTCCTCTAATTATTTCCATGAGTGGCTTGGTACAGCTCGTTCCTTGCTCCTATGACTCGTGGTTGCCTTTCGTACCTTGAGACCTTCCAGTGCAGCTTTTTTTGAGATTTTCTACGACTCTTAGTATAGCTCATTCTGAGGTCTGTACTTGGCCATTTTCTGCATTCTTTTCACTTCTTTTGCACATTCCAACTCCAGCACCTAATTTCCCTAACAAAGAAAAAGTCAATCATATCCATATAAACACAAATAAGTCCATGCTTATTTTCTTAGTTTTACGCATTGAAAGTGTTGTAAACCCATAACACATCAGCAGCAAGGTGCATCCACTAGTATAGGTACGGGTTAGGGTTAGAATAGTTTCTATGACCTCTCATCTAATCAGGAGCAGGAGGTCTCTCCAGATGTGATCACTAGTATGTTAAGAGTATTCCATCTTGATGTGTATTGCATTGTTAGATCCAAGGGATACCTTACCTTTTGTGACACCTTATGTTGCTATTAGTTTCGGAGTCAATCCCGAAATTCTATTAGAAACCTTCTCAATCTCTACTCCAGTCAATGACTCGATTATATCTCAACGGGTATACAGAAATTGCCCTGTCACACTCCTTCGGAAAGTCACCTCAGCCGAACTAGTAGAGTTAGACATGATTAATTTTGATATTATCTCCGATATGTATTGGTTGCATGCATTTTATGCCTTAGTGAACTGTAAAATCCATATGGTACAATTCCAATTTTCAGGTGAGCCAGTCCTAGAAAGGAAGGGTAGTTTAGCGGTGCTTGTATGTAGCTTTATTTCCTACCTTAAGGCCAGGAAGAAGATTTCTAAAATTTGTGTGTACCATCTAGTTCGGGTTAAGGATTCTACGTCCGATACCCCGACTATTCTGTCATTTTCCATAGTGTGTGAGTATCCAAAGGTATTCCCGATGATCTACTCGGAGTCCCTCCTGAGTTTGAGATTGATGTTGATATCGACCTTCTCCCGGGTACGCATCCTACATCTATTCATCCTTACAGAATGGCTCCATCCAAGCTAAAGGAGTTGAAAGAGTAGTTGAAAGATCTCCAAGATAAGGGTTTAATCAGGCCAAGTAACTCCCCGTGGGGTGCACCAGTTCTCTTTTTCTGGAAGAAGAATGGTTCTCTTAGAATGTGCATTAATTATCGCCAGCTGAAAAAGGTCACAATCAAGATCAAATATCCCCTCCCCAGAATTGATGACTTATTTGACGAACTTCAAGGTGTTAAGTGCTTCTCAATGATAGATATCAGATCCGGCTATAATCAGCTCAGAGTTAGGGAGAGTGACATTCCGAAGACAACCTTCAGGACTCAATATGGTCAATATGAATTCGTAGTTATTTCCTTCGGACTAACAAATTCTCCTACAGCTTTTATGGACTTGATAAATAGGGTATTCAAACAGTATTTGTATATGTTCGTTATTGTCTACAGATAATTTTCTAATATACACTTGGAGCAAGGAGGAGCATGCCGCTCATTTGAGGATTGTGCTACAGACTCTCAATGATCACAAGTTGTTTGCTAAATTCAGCAAGTGTGACTTTTTGTTAAACTCAGTAGCATTTTTTGGGACATGTGGTGTCTAGTGAGGGCATGTAGGTGGGCTTCAAAGATAGAGGCAGTGAAGAATTGGCCAAGACTAGTTAGTCCTGTGAATATCATAAGCTTCTTGGGTTTAGCGAGCTACTACAAGAGGTATGTTGAAGGATTTTTATCCATTGCAGCACTGTTGACTAAGTTCACTATGAAGAAGGTAAAATTTCAGCGGTTGGATGGTAGCATCATTGTCCAGAATGGGTCAGAATCTTCATTAGTGACTAAGGTCAATACTAGGAAAGATGAGGATCCTCTGTTGGTAGAACTGAAGAAAGCTATCTAGAATCAGAAGGTGGAGGTCTTCTCCTAAGAGAAAGATGGTGTACTTCGTTATCAGGGTCATTTATGTGTTTTAGGTATTGATGACTTGAGAGACAGGATGTTGGGTGAGGCTCATGGCTCGCGGTATTCCATCCATCCAAGTGCCACCAAGATGTACTGTGACCTACGGAAAGTCTAGTGGGGGAATGACATGAAGAAGGACATAGTGGAGTTTATGGCTAAGTGTCCAAAATGCTAACAAGTGAATGTTGAGCATCGGAGACCTGGAGTATGATTCAAGAAATTAATATCCCTACTTAGAAGTGGGAAGAGATCAATATGGACTTCATTACAAGGTTGCCTCGTACACGCAGACAGTATGACTCTATATGGGTGGTTGTAGTGAGATTGACCAAGGAAGCACATTTCCTACCTGTAAAAACTACTGATTTTGCTGAGGACAATGTTAGATTATACATTCGGGAGTTTGCATGGAGTTCCCTTATCTATCATCTAATATAGAGGTACTCAATTTAGCTTGCAGTTTTGGAGATCATTTCAGAAGGGCCTTGTGATCTTGGGCAGATTTATATGCCCAAGTGATACTCAAACGTATCATTTTCGCCTTGTTTATCTAGCAATATGTATATATTTTTATGTAATTGGTAATAAAATGTGAATTTATACTAACCAACATGATTAGCATTGTTTTGTAGGTAAAATGTGATTTTGAGGAGCTAAAATGCATGTTGGAACAATATCGGAGTTGGACTTGGATTCGAGCACGAAAAAGGCATTGGACTGCACCAATTAAATGGGCTCCGCGATGGAGCCGTGTCACGCTACCATTGCGGAGGCATTCTGCCTGGAGGGTGAATAATAGTCAAATTCCAGTGGAGCCTCGCGACAGCTCCGTGGCACGGAGGCAAGCCTCCACGTTGCATGCCATGCCACGTTGAAGCTTTATTCCCGGACCCCAAATTTCCAGTGAGGGTCCGCGTCCATGCCGTGTCACGGAGGCAGTGCTCCACGATGCACTCCGTGACACATTGCTTGTTATTCCGGGAAAAATTCCCATTAGTATAAATAGAGCACTTAGGCTTATTTTTCATAATTCAGACTTGGTGGAGCAAGGACGTGGGTTACAGGCAGTTGAGGGACGAAAAGTTCAGGGTTTTTTCTCTCCTTCTTTCTTCTTTCACTCAATTGTTTGTATGATTAACACTTGTTTTAGGATGATTAATCCACAAATGAGTGGCTAATTCCCTTCCTTGCTGACGTTATGAACATTTGTGATGAATTTTGATTATTAATTATATGGTTTTTCATCTTCTTCTTCCTTGTTGTTCTATTAATTCTTGTTTCTACTGCATTGGTGTGCGTCCGACATTAATGTATATCTAAAAAGTCCGATTTCACTTGAGAGAGCACGAAATTGGAAAGTTGTGAATTAATAGGGTATTGTTCTTAACTTGATTTGGGAAAATTGAGTTTTGATGTGCTTTCCTGATAGAAATATACTTGAAAGCCGTATTAGTCAATTTAGGAACCGGAATTGTATTGCTAGGTCATAAATTGCATTTGATCACAGAAATGTAGACGGATGGTTTATGATTCTTAAGTGAGATTAAATACGAGAGTTTTAATCTCTAGGCTAATGTTCTTGGCTAGCAATTGGAAGAGAAGATTAACCATTGTATGATGATAATCAGTTCATTACATGTTCTTAACCTTGGCATGCTCATAACCATAGTTTAAATTCAAAGTAGATAATTGTTAGTAGTTTTAGTACATAATTTATAAAACAAACTTTTCAATTGTTGGTTACGTTGTTGTCAGCATATTTAGAAGTGGGATAGAATATAGTATACTTAAGCAATTTTTACTTATCCAGAGTCTCC
This sequence comes from Datura wrightii, assembly GCA_035772735.1. Classification (NCBI taxonomy): domain Eukaryota; kingdom Viridiplantae; phylum Streptophyta; class Magnoliopsida; order Solanales; family Solanaceae; genus Datura; species Datura wrightii. The sequence goes on from JASDFA010000010.1 coordinate 121,634,754, forward strand.
TTGGATCGATACTTGGCTTACTTAAGCCACTTACTACTTGTTTGACCACGTGCACTTGCGTGTCGGTTTTTAACACCCAACAAACCACCCGAAAAAGTTTTTGGCGCCGTTGCCGGGGAGACTAGTCAATTGGTGAAATTGTATTAAGTGTATATTTACTGTATTTTTATTTTATTTTCTTAAGTGTTGACAACTTGGTCTTAGCCTGTATTTTGCAGACTTGATTTCTGTGAACACTGGCAAGAGACAAAGAGCTGGTGGAATCTTATATAGAGCCTGAACGTATATTTCATAGTAAACGCAGAGAAGCTCTACAAAAGAAGTTGCAGTTGCTTAGACAGACTATTATGGAGCAACAAAATCCACCGGTTGTGAGGGCAGTGTTAGTGCCCGAAGAAGCAGCAGCAAGGCCGGTTCGCGAGGTGGCAATCCCACATGCCAATAATATAACATCAAGTATCCGCAAACCAGAGCCTGGTGGGAGATTTGAACTCAAGCAAAATATGGTGCAACTGTTGCACACAAGCGGAAAATTTACCGGTCTCCCTCATGAAGACCCACAACAACATCTCCAAAACTTTTTGGAGATAAGTGACACTTATATACCCGCTGGAATGTCACCTGATTATGTTCGGCTTACACTATTTCCGTTCTCATTACTTGGTGAAGCCAAGAGGTGGTTAAAAGCTGAGCCACCAAATTCTATTTTAACGTGGGATGATCTTGCACGAAAGTTCTTGATAAGATTTTTTCCCTCTGGTAAAACAGCCAGACTTAGAAGTCAAATTCTAAGTTTCAAACAGAGGGAGGGGGAAATTTTGTATCAAGCCTGGGAAAGATTTAAATCCATGTTGCGGGACTGTCCTCATCATCATCAGTCAAATGAGGTGTTGGTACACACATTTATTGAGGGTTTGGAACCCCATACTAAAATTTTGCTAGATTCAGCAGCTGGAGGGCAAGCGCTGGAAAAGACTTATGAGGAGCTGTACACTTTGCTAAACCGGATTTCACAGGGCAATCCAGAATGGAATGCTGATTTATCACGAGGTGGAGCAAGGAAAGCAGCAGGAGTGCTGGAAGTGGATAGATTTACAGTTATCGCTACACAGATAGCTACCTTGCAGAATCAGTTGAACAACCACTTCAGCAACATGAATTTGAACCAGCCTTCAACTTCAGTCAATGCGGTCCAGCAAATGTGGTGTGAAGTGTTTGGTAGCAGTGAGCACTCAGCTGAGTGCTGTGGAGCAAATCCTGATTCTGTTAACTTTGTGGGCAATGCACAAAGAAATCAATAGCAGTTTGGTAGCGGCTACAACTCAAATTGGAGGAACCATCCAAATTTTTCATGGGGTAGCAACAACCAACAAGGCCAAAGTTCGGGTCAGGGTATGCAAAGGAATCAAGGAGGGCAACAGAACTACCAATCTCAATTCAGAAATCACAATGCCCCTCATCCACCACCATCACCCAGTATTGAGGAGATGTTCAAGACCATGATCGCTAATCAAGCGCAATTGCAGGCTGACTATGTTAAATTGGCAGCCGAAGTGAAAAATAATCAGTTAGCGACCAAGGATCTTGAGTATCAATTTGGGAAATTTGCTAGTGCCCAAAATACAAGGCCCAGAGGAGGACTGCCTAGCAACACGGATCCTAATCCGAAGCAGGTAAATGCAGTGACCACAAGGAGTGGTTTGCAGCTGAAGGAGGTGGAACCAGAAAGACAACCTCAAAAGTCAGGAGCAGCAGAAGTTGAGGGGGAACAAAGTTTGGAAAGGGGGAAGACCAAAGAAGCTGAATCAGAAAGACCTCCACCCCCGTTCCCTCAACGACTCAAGAAACACAAGGAGGAGGCGTGTTTCAAGAAATTCATGGAGGTGCTTAAACAGGTACATGTTAATTTACCTCTTGTTGATGTCTTGCAGGGAGTGCCTAAATATGCCAAATACATTAAAGACATCGTGTCCAACAAAAGTCGTTAGACAGAGTATGCCACGATAGCTTTGACGGAGGAGTGCACTTCCCGGATCCAAAATAGACTGCCCACGAAGCTAAAAGACCCTGGAAGTTTTACTATCCAGCTGACTATTGGGCAGATCATCCGAGCTCGTGGATTGTGTGACCTGGGAGCGAGCATAAATCTGATGCCATCTTCGGTATTCAGAAAGTTGGGTCTAGGGAGTCCTAGACCTACAACCGTTATCTTGCAGTTGGCAGACCGATCCTTAGCTAGGCCGGATGGCATTGTTGAGGATGTTCTAGTGCAAGTGGGCTCCCTAATTTTCCCGATAGATTTTATTGTTCTGGATATTGAACCAGACGCGGAAGTCCCATTTATTTTGGGACGACCCTTCTTGGCAACCGGGAAAGCATTAATTGACGTAGCTGTGGGTCAACTTACAATACAAGCACATGACAAGGTAGAGGTGTTCGATGTGTACAAGGCACCCAAGCTCCCGATGGTGAATGAAGAACTCTCGGTGATCATGGTAATGCTAAACAAATGAATGATTCACGAGAGTTGATGGGAAGACCACCGGATACGTGTGAGCACTATTGGGGCGAGGACAATGATCGTGAGAAATCGTCCATCACCCTAGCGGACAATTGAGCATAACGGACGTCGAGCCGCGACGGTAAACCAGGCGCTGCACGGGAGGCAACCCGTGAAAAATATTTTTTTCTTTTCATTTTGTAAAGTGTAAATAGATTTTTCTTTTTCTTTTTCTTGATTTATTACAAAAAATTTTGTGTTAGTTAGTAATTTTTTTATTTTAGTTAGGTGGAACCTATTAATCTAACCAATTTTATTTAGGGAGATGATTTTCAGGTTAAACGGAGAAAAATGTGCACGGAATCATGAAGGAAAAGTAAAGGTATGAAAAAATTAATAAAATGCAGAGACAGTGAGCTAGGACGATAGCTCCGTGTCACGGAGGAGGGCCTTCGCGTTACCATCCGTGACACGTTGAAGTGTAATCTGGAATTTTAAAAAATTCCAGTAAGCTGTCGCGATGGCTCCGTGTCACGGAGGAAGTGCACCGCGATGCACTCCGTGACACGTTGCCATATAAATTGTGACGGGTCACACCGGGTTGCCGGGTGACCCGCATGTTTTCTTCATTTTAAACCCCCGATTTTGCCCCTTTTTCCCTCATTTTTACATTTCTCCGCGACCAAACACCCAAAATTCCCTTGCCCATCAACGTGCCACGGTCTAAAGCAAAGAATTATCAAGTTTTCTTCGGTTCTTCAACTACGAGGTATGTTTTCCGATTCTCTCTCAAGTTTGTGTCGATTTCATTCGAATTTAAGCATGGGAGGTGAACTAAATCACCCCAATTCGAAATTTAGCATGAATTTGAGTTATTTATTGATTGATAAATGTTCGGAATGTTGTAATGAGCGTTTGAACTTGTCGATTGCGTGAATGATTCGAATTTGATTGTGAAATTCAATTCTAGGGCTTTGTTGTTGGAATCGAAATTGGTACCTTGTTAAATTTGTGAATTATATGCCGGGTTGTATGTATTGAATGAGATAAGTCGTTGTAGAATATTGTTTGAATGTAATTGACGACGAATTCTCGGGTTTTTGGGAAAATGTTGAAAATTGTTCAAATTGGGTTGATTATATAGGTTCGTGTGTATATAGAATTTTTGTTGTTGTTTTTGTTTTGTTGTTTTTCTTTGCTAAGTGCGATGGTTGAATTGCTAGAGATGGTAGTGATTGGGATTAGCTGTATGAAGTGTGAGTAGTACGCTAAAGTTATACCGTCGAATTTTTCTTTGCGAACGCACTAAGCATGAATTGTATAGTTGTTTGTTTTTGGTATAAATAAAGTTATTCTTACCGTAGTATCGTAATTGTAGCTAAGAACTAAGTGTGGGGTAAACTTAGCGTAACCCGACCTTAGCCGAAGTTAATATTCATTTAGCTTGACATTGCACTTGTTTATTTGTGTTGACAGGTAAAATGGCAAGTAGGCAGGATAAAGGTAAGGGTGCATCAACTTCAGGCACCGGGAGAAAAAGACTTAGACTGGGCACAGCAGTCCCAGCTGCACCAGCAGTTCCAGGCGGCCAACGCCACCAATACGGAATGAGGTGGGTAACTGATGAGGGGAAGAAGTGGTACACAAAACACAAGGAGAATAAATACTTCCCCGAGGAGCATATTGCACGGGAACCATTAGCACAGGAGTTCCCCCGCATAGTTCAAAGGATCGAGGCAGCTGGGCTCAGCTTCATATTTCAGGAGCCCAAGGAATGCAACCTACATCTAGTACGGGAGTTCTATGCAAATTGGAACCCGGCAATCAGAAGCCACACAATCAAGATCAGAGGGCAGATAGTCACTCTGGAACCCCAGCAGCTAAATGCCATCATCGGAGCGCGGGACACAGACGCCCACGTTCTCCGCCAGCTGAACATCACCCCACCATATGCCGATATCAAACGCACAATGTGTGGGGCTCAATCCACAGCCAGATGGAGCAGACATAAGGAAAGGGGTTACCACCAGACTCTGCCGTATTCTCAAATGAATAGGGAGGCCAGAATATGGCTGAAGATAGTCTGCTCGTGCCTAATCCCGGGGGTGCACATGACTGATGTGACCCTAGACCGTGTTTGCCTGGTGTATGCCCTGATGAAAGGGCTGGAGATTAATGTTGGAGTGGTCATCATATCCGCAATGAAGAGAGCCCGACTACACCAGGGCCACAGGTATGGGCTTGGGGGACTAATCACCACCTTTCTCCGGGGCCTCGATGTTGAGGAAGAGGCTTTGGATTGCATCCCGCAGTTAGAGCGGAGGGCCCTTGACGTGACCAAAACTAAGGCCCCCGACACCACACACAGGCCAGTGCTGACGCTTGGCGAGCGACATGCTCGTGACGACCAGTACATGGCACGGATGTTTGGAATGCAAATGCTCCAGCTTCGGATCGGTAGGAGACCAGCCACGGAGGAGGAGCTATGGCAGCTCGAGCTGGATTACCCGTTTGGCGAAAATGCCAGGGCTCTATGCCGAGTGGGGCCAGCCTTTGTAGAGCCGACAGACGATGACGTCCCCACGGACGAGGAGACACGTCGGGAGGACTCCGATGTGGAGTCCGATGACGATGATGGAGGTGACTCAGACATGGGCGATGAGGCAGCAGCACTTCATGAAGAAGTTGAATACTTTGACTGATCAGGGAGTTCCACCACCCAAATTTTGTGATTTTTAATTTTTGTGAACACTGGGGACAGTGTTCGATTTAAGTGTGGGGTGGGGAGTAGTTAGGTGCTGGGGCTGGGCTGGTTTGCTTGTATGCCTTCCTCTATATTTTTATATGTATGTTTCCCTGTGTTTGTGAATTGTACATTGTTCTGTATGTGTAAGTAATTGTGGTATTGATGTGTGTTGTCGAATGTTGTGGTTGCCAACTATGTCTGTAAAAACTTTGTAAATATTTTCTTAATTTATTTTTTTTCTCTATCGAAATGATCGATTTTTTTAAAATTTTGCGAAAATATTTTGTTTATATTTAAAATATTTTGTAAATAATTTTTCCATTGAAATGATTGGTGTTTTGCAAAATTTCTCAATTTTTATTTTTGGGTTTCTCGGAGTTTGTTTTCGGTTCTTTTACCGAGAATAGTCCCATTGAACCGACGTCATAATTAGTGACCGTTCCCTATGATGGATGGATGACGACCGTCTTAAGGGAAATGTAGTCGGTAGGAGTAGTGATTTTAATTTATTTTCAGTTTTTTTCTTTGGTGGATTGCATCACGGAACCTGTAGTTACTATATGGTTGTGAAATGTTGGTTGCGTGTTATACATGATATTCAAAATGTAAAGGTGATTCGTATGAAAGCATGCAGTTTTGTAAATATGTTGAGATACCTAGGCTGTAGAGTTCGATTCGGTGTGATTGAGGCTTAATTTTTGAATTCATGTAATTAGCTAATTAAAGAGTCTGTGAATGCATCTTTAGTCGAGCATGTGCATGAAGTGTGAAGTGAGGTATTGTTATTCCATGCTATTGTGAAGTGTCTAGAACTTGCCTGGTGTGTCTACAAAACGAAATGAAGGAGGTGTATTGTTGGAAAGGATGTACGCATTTCTTTGCTTTAACCGAGAGTTTCTAATTTTTTTCTTGTCATACTCCCTTTTTTTTATGTGATTGTATACCCTAGTCAGCCCGTTGAGCCTTTAGCCTATTATTTCTTTCTTTTGTCCAAAAATCTTAAACTGAGCTTAATTCTTTCTTTTCATTAGCCGTAAAGTCTATACAAAACTCTTAAGCGCTTAAGAAGAAGAAAAATTTTCCCAAAGTGTCAAAGAGTGAGAATGGTGAAAAGAAAAAGAAAAGCAGAGTGAGGAAAGGAAAGAAAAGGTTGAAGGTGCACTTGCTATAACTAAATGATAATGAAGGTGCATGAAAAACCTTTGTTTTTGAGTCAAGTGTACTTGATGAAAAGGGCCATACGAAAGTAAACCATCATGAATGGGATGATGAAAAAGAAAAGAAAAGAGAGAAACAATGTCCATACGTTGATAGGAATGTGTTGAAAAGGCGCTTAATGATGCTAGTGGCTATTATTGGCTAATCCAGTATGTACTAGTTCCATAGCTTCCATTACAACCCATTAAAGTCCTACGTGATCTTACATTGCATTTCTTTATATTATTGGAGTAATACACTAAGGGCAAGCTTATGGGTCATGACATGATGCATGTGAATTCTTTTGGGAGAGTGAGTGAAAATAATTTTTACATGCCCCTACTTGAATGTTTGTGTGTCACATGAGCATAAAGGGGAAGATTCTCTTGAGTTGTGAGGGCACATGCTTGATGAAAGATTGATTTTCCTGTCGGATATCTTGATTAGATGATTTGCATGGGTTTGCCGATATCGAGAGTCGATTCTTAAAGTCTAAGAAGTTTTAATGTATTAAAGGTCATTGCATTGTTAAGACCATGCATGTTTTCTTGATGATTTGCAATATTGAATGATCGGTATGACCGTAGCTTAAATTGTCGCACCATAGTGGCTAAGGTTGGGATGTAATTTGCATGAATTGTGTGTTTGTTGTTCGAGGACGAACAAGGATTTAAGTGTGGGGTAAGTGATCTTGGGCAGATTTATATGCCCAAGTGATACTCAAACGTATCATTTTCGCCCTGTTTATCTAGCAATATGTATACATTTTCATGTAATTGGTAATAAAATGTGAATTTATACTAACCAACATGATTAACATTGTTTTGTAGGTAAAATGTGATTTTGAGGAGCTAAAATGCATGTTGGAACAATATCGGAGTTGGACTTGGATTCGAGCACAAAAAAGGCATTGGACTGCACCAATTAAAGGGGCTCCGCGATGGAGCCGTGTCACGCTACCATCGCGGAGGCATTCTGCCTGGAGGGTGAATAATAGTCAAATTCCAGTGGAGCCTCACGACATCTCCATGGCACGGAGGCAAGCCTCCGCGTTGCATGTCGTGCCACATTGAAGCTTTATTCCCGGACCCCAAATTTCCAGTGAGGGTCCGCGTCCACGCCGTGTCACGGAGGCAGTGCTCCGCGATGCACTCCGTGACACGTTGCTTGTTATTCCGGGAAAAATTCCCATTAGTATAAATAGAGCACTTAGGCTTATTTTTCATAATTCAGACTTGGTGGAGCAAGGACGTGGGTTACAGGCAGTTGAGGGACGAAAAGTTCAGGGTTTTTTCTCTCCTTCTTTCTTCTTTCACTCAATTGTTTGTATGATTAACACTTGTTTTAGGATGATTAATCCACAAATGAGTGGCTAATTCCCTTCCTTGCTGAGGTTATGAACATTTGTGATGAATTTTGATTATTAATTATATGGTTTTTCATCTTCTTCTTCCCTGTTGTTATATTAATTCTTGTTTCTACTGCATTGGTGTGTGGCCGACATTAATGTATATCTAAAAAGTCTGATTTCACTCGAGAGAGCACGAAATTGGAAAGTTGTGAATTAATAGGGTATTGTTCTTAACTTGATTTGGGAAAATTGAGTTTTGATGTGCTTTCCTGATAGAAATATACTTGAAAGCCGTATTAGTCAATTTAGGAACCGGAATTGTATTGCTAGGTCATAAATTGCATTTGATCACAGAAATGTAGACGGATGGTTTATGATTCTTAAGTGAGATTAAATACGAGAGTTTTAATCTCTAGGCTAATGTTCTTGGCTAGCAATTGGAAGAGAAGATTAACCATTGTATGATGATAATCAGTTCATTACATGTTCTTAACCTTGGCATGCTCATAACCATAGTTTAAATTCAAAGTAGACAATTGTTAGTAGTTTTAGTACATAATTTATAAAACAAACTTTTCAATTGTTGGTTACGTTGTTGTCAACATATTTAGAAGTGGGATAGAATATAGTATACTTAAGCAATTTTTACTTATCCAGAGTCTCCTTGGATCGATACTTGGCTTACTTAAGCCACTTACTACTTGTTTGACCACGTGCACTTGCGTGTCAATTTTTAACACCCAACAAACCACCCGAACACCTTGGTACTCAAGTTAAGCCTAGCATAGCTTTTCACCAGCAGAAAGATGATAAAGCTGAGTGGACAATTCAGACTCTCGCGGATATGTTGAGAGCATGTGTGATTGACTTCAAGGGTAGTTGGGATTATAATTTACGTCTCATTGAGTTTGCTTACAATAACAGTTACCACTCCAACATTCAGATGGCTCCATTTGAGGCTCTTTATAGAAGGAGATATAGATAACCTATTGGATGGTTAGAGATAGGTACGACTGTATTGATAGGGCCAACTTCAGTTCATGAGGCCATGGAGAAAGTCTAGCCGACTAGGAAGAGGTTGAAACAGCTCAGAGTTGTCAGAAATCTTATGAAATGTTAGATGGAGAGAGCTTGTGTTTAAAGTGGATGATTGGGTGTTTTCAAGTTGTCTCCCAAGAAGAGAGTGATAAGGTTCAAAAAGAAGGGGAAGCTTAGTCCCCAATATTTTGGTCCTTATAGGATTTTGAGGCGAGTTGGCAAGGTGGATTTTGAGTTGGAGCTACCAGTGGAGTTAGCTTCTGTTCATCTAATTTTCCATGCATCTATACTGAATAAGTGCATTGGTGACTCAACTTTGGTTGTTTTGGTAGAGAATAGATGGGAAAGATTTCCTAAGCTATGAGGAAGTTCCGATTGAGATCTTTAATCGTCAGGTTCAAAAGTTGAGAAATAAGGAAGTGGCTTTAGTGAAAGTTTTGTGGAGGAATCAACTTGTTGAGGGAGCTATGTAGGAAGTAAAAGTAAATATGAAGGCTATATACCCGCATCTTTTCCCTTCTAACCCAGTTTCAAATGAGGTATTAGTCCCCTCTCTAATACTATATTCAGTTTCATGTCCAGTTCATGTCTCTAAGTTCCTTTCACGTTTTAGCATGCACGTGCATTTCATGAATTCAGTTCTGTCATGTGTTTCAATTTGGAGTCAGTCACTCAATCATTTTTCAGCTTCAGATAATCAGTATTTAGGATTTCAGTTCTTTCCCTAGCCTTTTAGTGTGTTTAACCTATATTCAAGTACAAATTTTCCTGTAGTACCCCAAAAGTCCTTAAGATCTGACCTGAGGGTTCAAGCAGAGAAAATAGGAAATACTACACCGGTTCATAGGACGAGTCATGCAGTGACCTGTGAGGTTACTCCACTAGTCGTGGAGTAACTCGTGAAGTAGAAGATGGTTGGTGAGAACTCGTGGTCAGGGGGTGACCCCAAGAGGCAGCCACGAGCCGTCAAGTGACTTCACGATTTGTGAAGTTGGTCATAAATAGGAGGCTAAGTTGGAGACTTGATATTTCCATAAGACTTCACGGATGGTACCTCACAAGTCATTTAGTACATCATTAGTCATGAGGTCACTCGTGATGACTGGCAGATTTCAAATTTTGTGAATTTTAATAAGGGTATTTTTTTAATTCCTAAGCTCCTACATCCTAAACTATGTTGTTTTAAGCTCTATTAGGAGGTTTTTAAGAGTTCTTAGCCTATCCTAAGTCATTCTCTCCCATGCATGCAAGATTAGAGAATTACTAAAGAGATCAAGCATGGAACTCTTCAAGTTCTTCTCCAATTCTCTTGGGCTTTCAAGGAAGAGTGTAGAATTTGATTACCCAGGCATGTAGGGTTATGAATGGGAGTTTCTCATCACTCTCATTCCCAAATCCTATCCAAAGTTTATGACCTTATGGGTTTTAACCCAATTTCATGAAATTCTCTATGATTCAATTATGGGTTAGTTCCCTCCATGCTTTAAATTATATTTTAAGATTCATGGGCATGTTTTACACGTATTTTGAATTACAATTCATGATTTCTAGTTTTGAAATTATTATGCCCAATTATGCAAGTTTCATGAAAAGCTAAGATTATGATCTATGTTTTCAAGCATGATGAGATGTTTAGCATGAAGGAATGCTTATGAATTGCCCATGTATGAATCCATAATTTTTGACTATCAAGTCTCTTTCAAGTATGTTAAAGTTTGGGCAAGCCTACATGATCTAAGTTTGTTTTCATGATTTAGTTCAATTTCATGATGTTAGCTTACCATATGGTCTTGGAGTCTAGACTCCCACTTTTCAGCTTGTGATATGTTTTGAGCCAAGGATCCCATGTTCATATTTCTGACTATGTATGTAATTTCTTGATCAGCTTCATTGAAAAATGATGGTTCAGCCTCATTGAAAAATGATGGAGAGCATATGCATGTTTTTGGGAGTAGTGCCTAGCACCGAGTAGGCTAGGGGTTCAGATTATTCCTAGGCCTCAGATCTATGTGCCAAAGTAGGTTTTTCAAATTCATTGAGACCTCCTTTGTAAACTTTCCCTGCCTGCAAGGGCTCTTCAGCTTGATATTGATATCATGTAGCGCCCTTAGCCCTAGCAAGGTTTTGGACGGCTCTGCCTGCATGAGTGTAATTGTTGGGATCACGTAAGCTCTATCATGATTATGTCGGTTATATAACGAGTATCTCATTGTCCCTCATGATTTCAGTTATGTATGTTTATTAGTTATGATACGATGTTTTCGACAGGTTTGACCCACTGTTTAGTTTCTCAATTTTACTTATGAATATCAGTTTCAACTTTGGGTCATTCAATTCAGTTATGAAATTTAGCTTATGTTTAATCATGTTTTCTAGATATCAGCATGCAAGCTTTACTCTCTAATCTTATGATGAAATGATTTAATATATGAATGATTTCAATTTTACTTACACAGCTATTTTACTTGCATTGCATACTCAGTACATTCCAAGTACTAACTGTATACTCTATGCTGTATCATTTCATGATACAAGTTCAGATGCTCAGATTTAGTCCCGCTGCTAGCCAGTCTCTCGAGCTTGTCCAGTTCTCCAGTTGGTGAATCCTCATCCTTCAAGGACCTTTAGTTAGCTTTGTTATTATCATCTTTCAGTTTCAAACTTTTAGCGAGCTAGTTGGGGTGTTGTCCCAATAGCTCGTCAGTATATTAGAGGCTTTTTCAAATATTGTGTTATATTCAGCTTTGGATTTAGCTTTTTGGCATTTCATTGTTCATATACTTTAATCTTCAGACTTCTACTAGTTCTGAATTCAGTTCTTTTCGCCTTGGTTATGTTGAGCTAGTTATCATGTTCATGCCATGGGTCGACTTGGAGCCATTTATGGTTCTAGGTTTCGTGTCTCGATCCGGGCCTATGTTTGGGTCGTGAGAAACTTGGTATCAGAGCAAAGGTTTAGAGTGTCCTAGGGTGTCCCTGAAATTTGCATTAAGTAGAGTCTTTTTTAGGGGTGTGAAGTGTGCGGCACTTATGACGAAGAGTCTATGAAGCACTTTAGGAAATTTCCCTTCTTTTATGATCTATGTCATGTGATGAAGAATCTCTCTATCCTTCTTACTCATGCTATGCGCGTTTGCAGAATCATGCCTCCATACCGAGTTAACAGAAGAACGGTAATGGAAATAGAAATGGCCATGAGAATGGCAACAGAGATGGGCACCATCAAGCCCCACCAGCCCCATAGGATCATGTGCTTGAGCAGGTTACCCATGCGGAGTTTAGGGCAGCCATCCAGATGTTGGCACAGGCATTGACCAATCAGATCAATCAGCAAGAGATGGCTCATGCTCCCCAGAATGGGAACACAACGGTGGCTATAGATATGGATTTCCTTAGGATGAATCCCCCTGAGTTTCTTGGGTCAAGAGTGGATGAGGACCCACATGAGTTCATTGAGGAGATTCTGAATATCACTCAGGTTATGAGTGTGACGAGGGAGGAGTGTGAAGACCTAGCCTCTTATCAGTTGAAAGGGGTTGCTTATATTTGGTACAAATAGTGGAAGGATGGTCAGGGAGTCGGAATGGGTCCCATTGGTCGGGATGAGTTTCTCACCACATTCCTAGATAGATTCTTTGCCTATGAAATGAGAGAAATCAAGGAAGCAGAGTTTGTGAATTTGGGAAGGACAATATGACGGTTCAAGAGTATGCTCTAGAGTTCACTCGATTATCAAAATATGCACCGGAGATAGTGGCCGATCAAAGGACTCGAGTGAGCAGGTTTGTGAATGGAGTAGCGTAATACTTGGTCAAGGATTGCAAGATTGATATGCTTCATCAGGATATTGACTTCTCCCAATTAGTCCTATATGTAGCAGGTAGAGGCGGTGCAGATGAGGGAGAGAGAGAGAGAGAGAGGCCAAGAGGCCCAGGATAGATTATTTTGGTTCTCCCAGCAGAGGCCTGGTGGTGGACATCGTCTGATATCCCTTGAGGTGCTGCTGATGAACTGAGGGACTTTCTAGAGATCATCAGCCCCAGCACCGTCAGCAGCAAGTGTGCCATCTAGATCTAGGAGCGATCAGAGGGCACGGGCATCAGGCTCTCGAAGTCAGGGAGCAAGCCCATAGAGCCTAGCATTCCATGTTGGGACAGGTGTGGTAGGAGGAACAATGGTTAGTGCTTGGTGGGTACAGGTGCATGTTTCGAGTGTGGGAAGCCCGGTCATATGCTCAGAGATTTTCCAGTGGCCAAACAAGGCCATGGTAGAGGTCGAGACCCAGCCACCAATTCAGTAGCTCCACCAGCACTCTCAACTCAGTAGGATGCATCTACTAGTGCAGGTGGTGGTCAGTGTCAGAACAGGTTTTATGCCCTCTCGTCTCGTCAGGAGCTGGAGCTCTACCCAGACATGGTCACTAGTATGTTACGAGTATTCCATCTTGATGTATATGCATTGTTAGATCCAGGGGATACTTTATCTTTTGTGAAGCTCTATGTTACTAGTAGTTTCGGAGTCAGTCCCGAAATCCTATCAGAACCCTTGTTAGTCTCTACTCCAATTAGTGACTCAGTTATAACTCGACAAGTATACAGAAATTGCCCTATCACAATCCTTTAGAAAGTCACCTCAGCAGATTTAGTAGAGCTAGAAATGATAGATTTTGATGTTATCTTTGGCATGGATTGGCTTCATGCATGTTATGACTTCTTGAATTGTAAAACCCGTATGGTAGAGTTTCGGTTCCCAAGTAAGCCAATCCTAGAGTGGAAGGGTTGTTCAGCAGTGCCTGTAGTCGCTTCATTTCCTACCTTAAGGCTAGAAAGATGATCTCTAAGGGTTCTGTGTACCATCTATTTGGGGTTAAGGATGCTACATCCAATACCTTGACTCTCCAGTTAGTTTCATTAGTGTGTGACTATCCGAAGGTGTTCCCAGATGATTTACCTGGAGTCCCTCTCGAGTGATAGATGGACTTTGATATTAACCTTCTTCCCGATATGCAGCCTATGTCTATTTCTCCTTAAAGAATGCTCCAGCTAAGCTAAAGGAGTTGAAAGAGCAGTTCAAGGATCTCCTTAACAAGGGTTTCATCAGAACTAGCAAATCCACGTGGGGTGTGCTAGTTTTCTTTGTTCGAAAGAAGTATGGTGCTCTTAGTATGTGCATTGATTATCGATAGTTGAACAAAAATTACCATCAAGAAAAAGTATCCTCTTCCCAGAATTGATGATTTGTTTTACCAACTTCAGGGTGCAAAGTGCTTCTCGAAGATAGATCTCAGGTCCGGTTTTCACCGGCTCAGGGTTAGAGAGAGTGACATTCTGAAGATAGCCTTCAGGACTTGGTATGGACACTATGATTTCTTGGTTAGGTATTATGGACTAACAAATTCTCCTACAACTTTTATGGATTTGATGAACAGTGTGTTCAAGCCATATATGGATATGTTTGTGATAGTCTTTATAGATTACATCCATATTTACTCTAGGAGCGAGGAGGAGCATGCCGCTCATTTGAACATTGTACTGCAGACTCTCAATGATCGTCAGTTGTTTGCTAAATTCAACAAGTGGGAGTTTTGGTTTGACTTAGTAGCATTTTTGGGTCATATGGTGTCAAGTGAGAGTGTACAGGTGGACACTCAAAAGTTAGAAGCGGTGAAGAATTGTCCTAGACTAGTTAGTCCTTCGGATATCAGGAGTTTCTTGGGTTTGGCTGTTTGCTACAGAAGGTTTGTTGTGGGACTTCGTCCGTTGCCTCTTCGTTGACTATGTTGACCCAGAAGGAAGTCAAATTTCAGTGGTCAGATGCATGTGAGAAGAGTTTTCAAGAATTAAAGACTCGACTCACTTCAGCCCCAGTATTGACCCTACCCGATGGTACAGATGGATTTGTGGTGTATTGTGATGCCTCTAGAGTTGTTCTTGGTTGTGTGTTAATGCAGCATGGCAAGGTCATTGTGTATGTCTCTAGACAGCTTAAGACACATGAGAAGAATTACCCGACGCACGACCTAGAATTGGTGGCAGTGGTGTTTGCATTGATTATTTGGAGGCATTGTTTGTATCGAGTACATGTGGATGTGTTTATGGACCACAAGAGCCTACAATATGTGTTTACCTAGAGGGAACTGAATTTGCAACAATAGAGGTGGTTAGAGCTTCTCAAGGATTATGATGTGAGTGTCCTTTATCATCGGGGCAAGGCCAATGTAGTGGAAGATGCTCTTAGTAGGTTATCCATGGAGAGTTTGTCTCATGTGGAAGAGGAAAGGAAAGAGTTGGTAAAGGATGTGCATCACCTTGCAAGTTTAGGAGTTCTTCTTGTTGATTTTACAGATGGTGGTGTGATTGTTCAGAATCCTCCTTGGTGACTGAAGTCAAGTCTAGACAAGATGAGGATCCGATCTTGGCAATTTTGAAGGAAGAGGTTCATAATAAGGTAGAGGTCTTGTCCAAATGGGGAGATAGTGTGCTTCGTTATCAAGCTCATTTGTGTGTTCCAAATGTTGATGACTTGTGAGATCGGATATTGCATGAGGCTCACGGTTCCTGATATTCAGTATATTCAGGTGCCACCAAGATGTACCATGACCTACGGAAAGTCTATTGGTTTAACGACATGAAGGAAGAGATTGCGGAGTTTGTGGCTAAGTGTCCGAATTATCAACAAGTGAAAGTCAAGTATCAAATACCTAGAGGTGTGCTTCAAGACATTAGCATCCCTACCTAAAAGTGGGAGGAAATCAATATGGATGTCATTATAGGGTTGCCTCGTACACATTGACAATATGACTCTATTTGGGTAGTGGTAGTCAGGTTGACTAAAGCAGCTCATTTTCTACAGGTCAAAACTACCGATTTAGCTGAGGACTATGCCATGTTGTACATTTGGGAGTTAATTAGGTTGCATGGTATTCCCTTGTCCATCATATCAGATAGAAGTACTCAATTTACCTCCCAGTTTTGAAGGTCGTTTCAGAAGGGACTTAGTACTCAAGTCAAGCTTAGCATAGCTTTTCACCCGCAGACTGATGGTCAAGCTGAGCGAACCATTCAAACTCTCGTAAATATGTTGAGAGCATGTGTGATTGACTTTAAGGGTGTTTGGGATGTCCACTTACCTCTTATCAAGTTTACATATAACAATAGCTGCCATTCCAGCATTCAGATGGCTCCGTTTAATGCTCCTTATGGGCGGAGATGTAGATTGCCTATTTGTTGGTTCGAAGTAGGTAAGGCTATGTTGATAGGGCCATTTTCGGTCCGCGAGACTATAAAGAAAGCTCATCTTATAAGGGAAAGGCTAAAAGCAGCTCAAAGTCATCAAAAGTCCTATACGGATGTGAGGAAGAGAGAACTTGAATTTGAAGTTGATGATTGGGCATTTCTAAAGGTGTCCCCCATGAAGGGAGTAATGAGATTTGGAAAGAAAGGGAAGCTTAGTTTCCGATATGTTGTGTAAAAGGTTTTGAGACGTGTTGGCAAGGTGGCCTATGAGTTGGAGTTGCGCTCAGAGTTGGCTTCAGTACATCTATTTTTCCATGTTTAGCTCTCGAAGAAGTGCATTGGTGACCCGACTTTGGTTGTTCCGGTAGAGAGCATAGGTGTGAAGGTTTTAGCTATGAAGAGGTACCAGTTGAGATCCTCGATCATCAGGTTTGAAAGTTGAGAAACAAATATGTAGCTTCAGTTATGGTTTTATGGAGGAATCAACATGTTAAGGGAGCAATGTTGGAAACCAAAGCAGATATGATGGATAAATACCCGCATCTTTTTCCTCCCATCTTAGTTCCAGCTTGAGGTATCAATTTCCTCCAGAGTAATCTATTCATTTTCATGTCCAGTTTATGTATTCCTGTTTCTTTCATGTGAATTCATGCATTTGTGATTCATGAATTTAGTTCAATCATTTATTTCAGCTTGGAATCAGTCACTCCGTCAGTTTTCAACTTTAGATATTTAGTATTTGGGTTGACAGTTCCATTCCCCAGCTTTTTAGTATGTATATCCACATTCGAGGATGAATATTCCTAAGGGGGAGATATTGTAATACCCCAAAAGTTCTTAAGATCCAACCCCAGGGTTCAAGAGAAGAAAATAGGAAATACTGCACTAGGTCACAAGACAAGTAATCCGATGACCCATGAGGTGGCTCCACGAGTTTTGGAGTGACTCGTGAAGTGGAGGATGGTTGGTTAGAACTCATGGTTAGGGAGTGACCACGGGAGGCAGCCACGAACCATCAAGTGACTTCACAATTCATGAAGTTGGTCGTCACCAGGAGACTGAGTTGGAGACTTGATTTTTCCAAATGACTTCACGGATGGTACCTCACGAGTCGTTCAGTACCTCACGAATCGTGAGGTCACTCCTGAAGACTGACAGTGTCCAAATTTCCTACATTTTAGTAAGGGTGTTTTTGTAATTACTAAGCTTCAAAGTCCTAAACTATGTTGTTTTAAGCTCTGTTAGTAGGGTTTTAAGAGTGCTTAGCCTATCTTACGTCATTCTCTCCCAGGCATGCAAGATTAGAGAATCCCTAAAGAGATCATGCCTAGAACTCTTCATGTTCTTCTCCAATTGTCTTGGGCTTTCAAGGAAGAGTGTAGAATTTGATTACCAAGGTATATAGGGTTATGAATAGGAGTTTCTCTTCACTCTCATGCCTAAATCCTATCCCAATTTCATGAATTCAAGTTTATGTTCTAATGGGGTTTTAACCTAATTTCATGAAATTCTCTATGATTTGATTATGGGTCAGTTCCCTCCATATTTTAAATGATATTTTAAGATTCATGGGCGTGTTTTACACTTATTTCAAATTACAATTCATGATTTCTAGTTTTGAAATTATTATGCCCAATTATGAAAGTTTCATGAAAAGATAAAATTATGATCTATGTTTTCAAGCATGATGAGATGTTTAGGATGAAAGAATGTTTATGAATTGCCCATGCATGAATCCATGATTTTTGACTATCAAATCTATTTCAAGCATGTAAAATTTTGGGCAAGCCTACATGATCTAAGTATGTTTTCATGATTTACTTCAATTTCATTAAGCTTACCACATGATTTTGGAGTCTAGACTCCCACATTTCAGCTTGTGGTATGTTTTGAGCCAAGGATCCCATGTTTAGATTTTATACATGTATGTAATTTCATGATCAGCTTCATTGAACAATGATGGTTCAGCTTCGTTGAAAAATGATGGAGACCATATGCATGTTTCAGGGAGTAGTGTCTAGCACCGAGTACGCTAGGGGTTCAGATAAACCCCAAGCCTTATAACTATGTTCCAATGTAGGTTTTTTCATATTCATTGGGACTCCTCTGTGAGCTTCGCTTGCCCCCAAGGGCTCTTCATCTTGATATCGATATCATGGTAGCGCCATTAGACCCCACAAGGCTTTTGATGGCTCTGCCCACTTGAGTGTAATAGTTGGGATCATGTAAGCTCTATCGTGATTATGTCGGTTATATGATGAGTCTCCCATTGTTCCTCATGATTTTCAGTAATGTATGTTTATCAGTTATGATATGATGTTTTCGAAAGGTTTGACCCACTATTTAGTTTCTCAGTTTTACTTATGAATATTAGTTTCAGCTTTGGGTCGTTTGATTCAGATATGAAATTTAGCTTATGTTTAATCATGTTTTTCAAGATATCAACATGCAAGCCTTACTCTATGAACTTATGATGAAATGATTTAAGATATGCATGATTTCAATTTTACTTACTCAGCTGTTTTACTTGCCTTGAGTACTCGGTACATTCCAAGTACTGACAACATACTCTAATGTGTATCATTACATGCAAGTTCAGCGTTCATATTCAGTCCCGCTGCTAGCCGGTCTCTCGAACTTCTCCAGTTCTCCAGTTGGTGAGTCCACATCCTTCGAGGACCTTCAGTTGCTTTTTTATTATCATCTTTCAGTTTCGTACTTGTAGTTAGCTAGTTGGGGTGTTGTCCCATCAACTTGTCAATAATTAGATGCTTTTTCAAACATTGTGTCGTATTCAACTTCTGATTTAGCATTGAGGCTTTTTTGGAAATTATGTTGTATTCATCTTCGGATTTAGCATTTTGGCATTCCATTGTTCATATGCTTTAATGTTCAGTCTTTAATTTTCAGAATTCAGTTATTTCCACCTTGATTATGTTGAGTTAGTTATCATGTTCATGCCATGGGTCAACTTGGAGCCACTTATGGTTCTAGGTTCAGTGTTGCGATCCCGTTCTATATTTGGGTCATGACAATTCCTAAGGGGGAGATATTATAATCCCCCAAAAGTCCCTAAGACTTGACTCGGTATTTGAAAATGTGAGCAGCAGGAAAAAGGTGAAACTTTTTGCAAGACGACTCATTGTATGAGTCATAGGATAAATCATGGTTAGCATCTTCTGAAAAAAGTACAATAACAATGAGTTAAGGTATGGCTCATAGGTCCATGTAACAGGCCATTCGTACGAGCCACGGGAACTGCCAGTGTGTCAGGTCGAAAAGGTACGTCTCCTTGTACAACTCATCGTGGAAAATAATGTGTCATCGCAGGAAGTCGTTGGTTGGTTCAAGAGTATTAGGGTTGGAAGTTATGGATCATGGTAAGACTCATTTTGGGGAACAAGGACTTTTAGTTTGCACTCGTGGGAAGGGGGAATAGGAATTGGAAGCAATGGAAATGGATGGGTCTAATGACCCGTTGTTTAATGGTATGAAACATTGTGTGCCTTTTGGGAACTTAAGGAGTTGGGAGAAAATAGTAGCAACAAGGAGAAGCAACCTGGAGGCGCGGTTTTGAGGTACGACTCGTGGTATGAGTCGTTACTTCTAGTAGTGAGTTTTTTCAGAGAAATTAATAAGGGCATTTTCATAATTCCTAAGCTCCTATATAAAATCTTCTCATGAATCTTAAAACATTCTTTGGAACATGAAGGAAATTGTCCCATAAACAAAGCATAGGGAATTTCACAGAATTTGGTTTAAAACTCCATAAGATCGTAAACATGAATTCATGAACTTGAGGAGAAATTAGGACATGAGAGTGAAAGGATACTCTCATTCATAACCCTACATACCTAGGTAAACTGATTATCAACTTGTCTTTGAAAGCTCAAGAGATTTGAGGAAGAATTTGAAGGATTCAAGCTTGATCTTCAAAGGGAAACTTCTAAACTTGCATGCATTGGAGTAGAATGAATTACACTAGGTTAAAGCCTCCTAAAATCTCCTTTCAGGGATGAAACGACATAGTTTAGGACTTGTACAAATTGATTATAAATTCATGATTCCACGTTTCAAAAAATTATGCCCAATTATGCAAAGTTCATGAAAAGTCAAGTTTATAATTCATGATATCAAGTATGATGAGATATTTAGCATTAATGAATATTTACAAACTACCCATGTATGAATCTATGATTTTCACTTATGAAGTCTATCTCAAATATGCATGATTTTAAGATTTGGGTTTTTTTTTCATAATTTAGCCAAGGATAATAATATCAGCTTATGATATATTTTGGAGTCAAGACTCCCAATGTTCATATGCAAGGCATGTTTTTAAAATATGATTATATAAGCATTATCATGCTTTGGGATTAGTGTCTAGCATCGAGTAAGCCAGGGTTTCCAAGGTTCCCCGATCTTGTAAATGACGCATCAATGTAGGGATATACTCTGGGACCCCACAAGAGAGTGTTTACCCTGCCCAAGGTGTCATGCCCCGAGCTTACACCCTAGATGGGACACGGTACATGGAGCCACAGGTAACCCCAAGTCAACCCCTGGTCTATCATACATTGTAATTCTGAGTAAACAAGAAATATAGCAGAAGATTTAAAGTAAAATATAAAACATTTATGAAATAGAGCTTGATCATAAGTTGAAAAACATTAGAGCAAAACCACAAGTCTAAAAAACCAAATCTGTGTATGAAAACCACTACAATTGATGAGTTACTGGGACAAGCCCCCAGCTAACTCCATGTAATATCCTAGAAGTGCCTAAGATTAGACCCGAGATTTAAAATTGGATGTTGGCTGAAACTAGAAAAGAAAGAGAGAGTCACAGGACAGACGACCCATTGGAAGTAGTGGTGGGAAGTTGTGGTCTTGTATCAACTGGTAACAACGGGTGAAGTAACGATCGGTTGTTCTATAAAACAAGTTGTTTTTATGAGTAGTGGGAAGGACTGGGCTTCAGCATCAGGGGATACGACAGGTCATCCCACGACCCGTTGTGAGAGGTAAAGGGTTGTGGTCATGAGTCATTGTATGGGGATAGGTATATTTTCCAGTGGACCTAGAGGAAGGCAACCACAACTCCTTGGTTGATGTAACGAGTCGTGGTGAGGCTCGTTGGAAGGACCAGTGCGGGATCTGAAGGGGACAAGCCACGAACGATGTGACGACCCATTGGATGGAAGGACGACTCATCCTCTCTTGTCATGGGTTGAATCTGAGATCAAGAATTTTGGGGAGTGCGGACAACGAATGGATACCGTGAGTCATGGTATCCTACAACGATCCACTAGTCCGCCCGTTAGTTCACCAGTTCAGATTTTTCAGGGTTTCTCATTAAGAGTATTTTCACCATTCATACACTCTAAGGTCCTAAACTATGTCATTTTAAGTTATTTTATGAGTGTATTAAGATAGTTTAAGCCCTTCTAGCCTATTCATTCTCATGCATGCAAACGTTAGAAAAACATTTAGAGGAGATCAAGCTAGTCTTCAAAGTTTTTCTTCATCAATTTCCATTGGGCTTTCAAGGAGTGGTGAGATTTGATTTTTCCCAGGTATGTAGGGTTATGAATGGGTGTTCTCATTCATACCCATGCCAAATTTTTCCTTATTCATGAAGTTTGATCAAAAATCTTATGGGGTTTTAACTTAAATCTTTTGGAATTCTAATGATCTATTAATGGGTTATTATAATCGTGATTTATATCATATTTTCTTAATTATGATCAGATTCTACAACTTTTTGATTATAAATTTATTGATTTTGATTTCTACTAAATTAAGCCTAATTATGCATGTTCTATGATGAATCGTGTTATGATCTTTACTTCAATTGTTGATATTCATAAACCCATGATGATTTATAATTTGAAATATGGATTTATTCAAATACCCATTATGAATTTATGATTTGCAAAGTATATATATGATTTATAATCATGGATGAATCCCATGATTTACTAATTATGTTTTGACGGACTCACGGGCCTTACCCTCATGCCTAGTTCACGTATTTACAAGCATTTTTATGATTATCATAATTTAACTAGCCCATGAATCTCATGCATATTATACTATGAGAACTATATATGTTTTGGGAGTAGTATTTAACACCGAGTAGTTTCGAGGCCCAAGATCTGCCTGATCTTGGGCAAATTTATATGCCCAAGTGATACTCAAATGTGTCATTTTGCCATGTTTATCTATCGATGTTTATACATTATCATGTGAATTGTAATAAAATATGAATTTATACTAACCAACATGATTAGCGTGATTTTGCAGGAAAAATATAATTGTACGAAGCTAAGATGCATGTTGGGAGAAATCAGAATTGAACTCAAAAGCGAGCAAGGGAAAAAGCACAAGGAGAGCACGAATTAAAGGGGCTCCGTGATGGAGCCGTGTCACGCTGTCATCGCGGATGCGTTCTGCCTGGATACGAAATTTTTGCCAAATTCCAGTGAAGGTGCCCATTGGGGCTGTGGCACGTTGGCCTAGCCCCGCGTTGCACGCCGTGCCACGTTGGGCCTTAAAACCTTGACGTCTGGATTCCAGTAAGGGTCCGCATTGGTAGCGTGTCACGGAGGCAGTGCTCCGCGATGCACTCCGTGACACGTTGCGTGTTATTCCCGGAAAAATTCCCACTATTATAAATAGAACACATAGGTTCATTTTTAATTATTCTGACTTGGTGGAGCAAGAACGTAGGTTACAGGCAGTTGAGGGTACGAAAATCTCAGGGTTTTTCTCTATCTCCTTCTTCTTTATTTCAATTGCTTGTATGATTAACCCTCATTTAACGATGTTTAATCCACAAATGAGTGGCTAAATCCTCTTCTTGCTGAGGTTAAGAACAATTGTATTGAAATGTAATTATTGATCAATTGGTTTTTCACCTTTTCTTCCATGGTTGTTTTATTGATTCTTGTTCTTACTGCATTAATGTGTGGCCAACGTTAATGTATATCTAAAAAGTCCGGTTTCACTCGAGAGAGCAAGAAATTGGAAAGTTGTGAATTGATAAGATATGATCTTTTCTTAGTTTGGGAAAATTGAGAATTGATTTACCTTCGGGATAGAGATATACCTAAAAGTCGTATTAGTCAATTAAGGAATCGGTTTGTATGGCTAGAACATGAATTTCTTTTTATCACAAAAATGTAGGTGGAAGGTTGATGATTCTTAAGTTGGGTTAAATACGAGAGTTTTAATCCATAGGCATTAATTCTTGACTAGCAACTGGAGGAAAGATTAATCAAATTGTATCGATAATTTATTTCTCTACATGTTCATTTTAGCTTCAGCATGCTCATACTTATAGTTCAGACTCAAATTATATATTCATTTTAGACTAAGTATAAAATTAGGAAACAAAATATCAAAATCTTCTTCACACTGTTGTCTGCAGTTTAGAGTTAAAGTTTATTGACACTTGATTAGATTGATACCTTAGTCCAGTCCCTGTGGGATCGATACTTGGCTTACTTGAGCCACTTTACTACTTGTTCGACCACGTGCACTTGCGTGTAGTTATTCCAAACAGACCGAACAATGCCTATGAAAGTACTAAGTGCTACAAAGAGAAAACAAAGAGGTGGCACGATAAGCATATGGTGCATCGGATCTTTGAGCCGGGGCAGAAAGTATTGCTATTCAATTCAAGATTGAGGCTTTTTCCAGGAAAATTGTGGTCTAAATGGTCAGGGCCGTTTGAGGTGGTAAGGATGACCCCGCACAGGGTAGTGGAGTTGTGGCAAGAAGATTGAAGTGTAACGTTCTTAGTAAATGGGCAGCGATGTAAGCATTATTGGGTGAGGAAGTTATTCGAGAGAAGATGTCCATCACTCTAGAGGATGATTGAGCAATGAATGACGTCGATCTGCGATGGTAAATCAGGCACTGCACGGGAGGCAACCCGTGAAATTGTTGTAATAGATGAGTAGAAATATTTGAAAAAAAAAGAAAGAGAAAAACAAAAAAAAAATTTTGCGTTGAAACCTATGAATTCTAACCAATTTCTTATGGTGAAATGATTTCCAGGTGGAACGGAGGGCCAAAATCCAAAGAAACACAAAGGAAAAAATTGAGGTGAGAAATGTCAAAGGAGAGAAGCTCTAGAGAAAAAGCTGCAGTTGCTCAAACAAACAATCCTGGAGCAACAACATAATCCACCAGTTGTAAGGGCAATGTTAGTTCCAAAGGACATGGCAGCTAGGCCGGTTCGCGAGGTGGCAATCCCACATGCTAACAATGTCACATCTAGCATCTGCAAACCTAAGCCAGGAGGGAGGTTCGAGCTTAAACAAAACCTGGTGCAATTGCTGCACACCAGCGGAAAATTCACAAGTCTCCCTCATGAGGATCCACAACAACATCTCCAAAATTTCTTGGAGATAAGTGACACTTACATCCCCGCTGGAGTGTCATTAGATTATGTCAGGCTTACATTGTTCCCATTTTCACTTTTGGGAGATGCCAAGAGGTGGTTGAAAGCTGAGCCACCTAATTCCATCACCACGTGGGATGATCTTGCAAGGAAATTCTTGATACGATGTTTTCCATCCGGTAAAACGGCACGACTTAGAAGTCAAATTCTAAGTTTTAAACAGAGAGAGGGAGAGAATCTGTATCAAGCCTGGGAGAGATTCAAATCTATGTTGCAGGATTGTCCTCATCATCACCAATCCAATGATGTGCTGGTGCATACTTTCATAGAGGATTTGGAACCCCACACAAAAATCTTGCTAGACTCAGCAGCTGGGGGACAAGCATTGGAGAAAACTTATGAGGAGCTGTATACCTTGTTGAATCGTATTTCGCAGGGAAATCCGGAGTGGAATGCGGGCTCGTCATGATAAGGAATAAGGAAAGCAGCAGGAGTATTAGAAGTGGATGGTTTTACAGCTATTGCTGCACAGATAGCTGCGTTACAGAATCAACTCAACACCCACTTCAGCAACATGACCATGAACCAGTCTCAAGCCCCAGTGAATGTAGTACAGCAGATTTGGTGTGAAGTATGCGGGAGTAGTGAACACTCAGCTGAGTGTTGTGGAGCAAATCCTGATTCGCTGAACTTTGTGGGGAATGTACAGAGAAACAACCACCTACAGTATGGCAACAACTACAATTCCAACTAGAGGAATCACCCAAATTTCTCTTGGGGTAGCAATAACCATCAAGGGCAAGGTTCCAATCAGGGGGCGCAGAGAACTCAAGGAGGGCAACAGAACTATCAGGCACAATATAGAAGAAACAATGCACCTCCTCTACCACCATCACCAAGCATTGAGGAGATGTTCAATACAATGATAGCTAACCAAGCTCAATTGCAGGTTGATTATGTGAAATTGGCAGCCGAGGTAAAGAACAATCAGTTAGCTACAAAGGCGCTGGAGTACCAGTTTGGGCAATTTGCTGGAGCCCAAAACACCAGGCTTAGAGGAGGACTTCCGAGTGACACGGATCCCAACCCCAAGCAAGTGAATGCAGTGACCACAAGGAGTGGTTTGCAGCTTAAAGAGGTGGAACCAGAAAGACCACCTCAACAGTCGGGAGCAATAGAAACTGAGAGGGAGAAAAGTAATGAGAGGGGGAATAAAAAGGAGGCTGAACCAAAAAGACCACCGCCCCCATTCCCTCAACGATTAAAGAAACACAAGGAGGAGGCGTGTTTCAAAAAGTTCATGGAGGTGCTGAAACAGGTACACATTAACTTACCTCTTGCTGATGTTTTGCAGGGAGTGCCGAAGTACGCAAAGTATATTAAGGACATCGTGGCAAACAAAAGCAGGTTGACTAAGTATGCTAGGGTGGCTCTTACGGAGGAGTGCACTTCCCGGATACAAAACAGGTTGCCCACAATGCTCAAAGACCCTGTGAGCTTTACAATACGAATTACAATTGGGCAGAGTATCCGAGCTCGTGGATTATGTAATTTGGGAGCTAGCATTAACTTGATGACGACATCGGTATTCAAGAAGTTGGGGCTAGCGAGTCCTAGACCAACAACAGTGATACTGCAACTAGCGGATTGTTCCTTAGCCAGACCTGATGGCATTGTGGAGGACGTGCTGGCGCAAGTGGGCTCCCTTATCTTCCCAGTAGATTTCGTCGTGCTGGATTTTGAGCCAGACGCGGAATCCCATTTATTTTGGGACGTCCTTTCTTGGCTACCGAGAAAGCACTTATTGATGTAGCTGCAGGGCAGCTAACCATGCGAGCACATGACAAGGTGGAGGTGTTTGATGTATACAAGGCCACCAAGCCCCCGGCTGTGTATGAGGAACTCTCGGTGATCAATGTGATTAATCGAGCTGATGTTGTCCAGAGAATTGAGTCACGGGAGTTAATGGGGAAACCACCAAAGAAGTTTAAGTTTGACAGGGGTGAGGACGGTAGTCTAGAGAAAATGTCTGTCACCTTAGAGGAGGATTGAGCTTAATGACGTCGAGCCACGACGGTAAACCAGGTGCTGCACGGGAGGCAACCTGTGAAAATTTTTGCAATATTTTAATAGATTTCGTAGAGAAAAAAAGGAAAAAATGAGAAAATAAAAACAAAATTTGTATTTTATGTGAAACCTATAAATTCTGACCAATTTCTTGTTGTGAGATGAATTTCAGATTGAACGGAGGATAAATGTGCAAAGGATCGCAAAGGAAAAATCAAGGTAAGAAAAATCATAAAAAGTGGCAAAACAGTGAGCCCATGCGATCGCTCCGTGTCACGAAGGAGGGCCTCTGCGTTACCCTCCGTGACACGTTAAAGGTAATTCTGGAATTTTTACAAATTCTAGAACACCTGCGCGATGGCTCCGTGTCACGGAGGGCATGCTCCACGTTACCCTCCGTGACACGTTGAAGTGTATTTCGCGACGGGTCACACCGGGTCACCGGGTGACCCGCGCGAAAACCCCCCCTTTTAACCCCGTTTTCCCTCAATTTTTCCCATTCCTCACGTCCTCCGCGACAAACACCCCGAAATCCCCCCTTCCCCAATGTGACACGGACCTAGGAGCTAAATTTCTTCAACTTTTCTTCTATATCATCGAATTTAAGGTATGTTTGTTAACTTCATCTCATTTCTTACCTTATTTTCAGATTTTTATCATAGGAAGTGAGAAAAACTTGCCCTAAGTTCAAATTGAGCATGAATTCATTTAAATTATTGTTGATTGATGTTCATAGTATCGATGTAATGGTATGAACTTGATAAATACATGTTTGATTGAAATTCTTGCGAAAGGGTAGCTAGAGTTAGAATTCAAATATGAAGATGTTAAAATCGAGTTGAAATGTGAAATACTTCTTTGTTTGTGCATGTTGGATGAGGAACATGAGGTTTTGCTTAACGTTAAGACGATTAAGGCGCGACGGATTGTCGGGTTAATGAAATTGTTGAAATTGCATAGAAATTGGGGGAATTGTATCGGTTTTGTTGATAAAAATGTTCGCTGCGTGCTATGTGATGAAATGTGATCGATGGTAATGTTGTGGTTAGTTGTACGAAGTTTGAATAGTACAAAAGAATTTATACCGTCGAGTTCTCTGAATGCACGAGGCATATTTGTTGTGTTTTGTTTTTTTTAATTGGAAATACGTATGATCTTGCCGTAATGTTGTGATTGTGGCTAAAGACTAAGTGTGGGGTGGCATACCTTAACCCAACCTTAGTCAAAGCTAATTTTAATTGGAATAACATTGGGACTATTTTTTTGGTTTGACTGGAACGATGGCAAGCAAGCAAGAAAAAGGGAAGGGCGCATCTACATCAGGCGCCGGAAGGAAAATAATTAGACTGGGAACAGTAGTCCAAGCAGCATCAGCGGTTCCACGCGGCCAACGCCGTCAATATGGAACCATATGCGTGACAGAGGAGGGGAAGAAATGGTACGCAAAGCATAAGGAAAGCAAATACTTCCCCGAAGAACACATTGCTAGGGAACCATTGGCATAGGAGTTCCGTAGGATTGTCCACAGGATTGAGGCAGCCAGGCTGAACTTCATCTTTGAAGAGCCCAAGGAGTGCAACCTGCACCTGATTCGGGAATTCTACGCCAATTGGAACCTGACACTCAGAAGTCACACCTTCAAGATAAGGGGGCAGATAGTCACTTTTGAGCCCCTTCACCTTAATGCCATCTTGGGGGCGCGGGAAATAGACGCCCATGTCCTTCGGCGGCTAAATATCACTCCACCATATACGGATATCAGACGCACTTTGTGTGGAACCTAGTCTACAGCCTGGTGGAGCAGGCATAAGGAGAGGGGCTACCATCAGACATTGCCCTACTCACAGATGAACAGGGAAGCCAGGATATGGCTTAAAATTTTTTGTTCCTGCCTTATCCCGGGGGTGCATATGACAGATGTCACCCAGGACAGTGTATGCTTACTCTACGCCTTGATAAAAGGGCTGGAGATCAATGTGGGGGCGATGATTATCTCCGCCATGAAGAGAACCTGTTTGCAACAAGGGCACAGGTACGGGTTTGGTGGCTTACTGACCATGTTCCTGAGGGGCCTGGATATTGAGGAGGAGGCCCTTGACTACATCCCGCAGATGGAGAGGCGGGCCTTAGATGTCACCAAAAATAAGGCACCAGACACCACTCACAGGCCAGTTCTTAAACTAGTTGAGCGACATGCTCTGGATGATAAGTACATGGCTCGCATGTTCGGGATGCAGATGCTCCAACTGCGCATAGGCGGGAGGCCGGAAATAGAAGAGGAGCTGTGGCAGCTCGAGCTAGACTACCCTTTTGGCAAAAATGCTAGGGCTCTATGCCGAGTGGGGCCAGCTTTTGTGGAGCCCACTGATGATGATGTCCCCACAAATGAGGAGACACATCGTGATGACTCCGATGTGGAGTCCGATGATGACGACGGGGGCGATTCAGACATGGGTGACGAGGCAGCGGCACCTGACGAAGAAGTGGAATACTTTGATTGATCAAGGAGTTTCACCACCCACTTTTGTGCTATGCTAAATTTTATGAACACTGGGGACAGTGTTCGATTTAAGTGTAGGGTGGGAGTAGATAGGTGCTGGTTGTTGTTGTTATTATTGTCTCTGTTCTGTTGTTGTGCTTGGATAAACTTGTGACCCTGTGATTTTTGTGTGTATGTCTGTATTGTAATTAATGTGAAGTTGTTGTGTGCTGTTGAATGTTGTTATCTGGTTTTGTAAATATCTTTGTTTTATCGAAATTATCGATATTTTAAAAAAAAAATTGTGAAATTTTTATTTTTGGGTTCTTTTACCGAGAATAGTCCCATTGAACCGAAGTCTTAGTTAGTGATCGTTCCCTATGATGGATGGATGACGACCGTCTTAAGGGAAATGTAGTCGTTAGGAGTAGATTTCTTTTGTTCATTTATTTTTAGTTTTTTCTTTTGTTGGTTTGCATCCCAAAACCTGTCGTTACTTTATGGTTGCGAAATAATGGTTGCGTGTTGTACATGATATTTGAAATGCAAAGGTGATTCGTATGAAAACATGCAACTTTGTAAATATGTTGAGATACCTAGGCCATAGAGTTCGACTCAGTGTGATTGAGGCTTAATGTTTGAATTCTTGTAATTAGCTGATTGAAGAGTCCGTGAATATGTCTTGAGTTGAGCATGTGAAATGAGTGTATAGTGAGGTTTCGTTTCTTCCATGCTATTATGAAGTGTCTAGAACTTGCCTGGTGTGTGTACAAAATTAAATGAAGGATGTGTATTGTAGGAAAGGATGTAGGCATTTCTTTGCTTTAACCGAAAGTCTTTTTTCATTATCGTACCCACCTTGAATGTACATCCTAGTTAGCCCATTGAGCCTTTAGCCTATTATTTTTATTTTGTCAAAAAGGTGTAAACCGAGCTTAACCCCTTCTTTTCATTATCCGTGAATTTGATCCAAAACTCTTAAGCGCTCAAGAAAAGAAAATAATTTTCCCATAGTGTCATGGAGTGAGAATGGTGAAAAGAAAAAGCAGAGTGATGAAAGGAAAGAAAAGGTCGAAGGTGCACTCGTTATAAATTAAATATAATAAAGATGTATAAATAATCTTTGTTATTAAGTCAAGTGTGCTTAAAGATATGGGGTCAAAAATAAAGACAGACTTCAAGAACGGGAGGATGAAGGAAGAAACAATGCCCATAAGGTTGATGGGATGTATTGAAAAAGCGCTTAAGGATGCTAGTTGTTATTATTGGTTAGCCCAGTATTTACTAGTTCCGTAGCTTACATTACAACCCGTTAAGTCCTACGTGATCTTACATCACACGTCCTTATATTAGTGGAGTAATACACTAAAGGCAAGCCTATGGTTCATGACATGATGCATGTGAATTCTTTTGGTAGAGAGAGTAACATTGTGTTTATATGCCCCTGCATGTAATGTCTTTGAGTTCATGTAATTAAAAAGGGGGAACATTCTCTTGTGTTATGAGGGCACATGCTTGATGAGAGATTGAATTTTGTATCGGATATCTTGATCAGCTGATTTGCATGAGTTTGCCGATATCGAGAGTCGATTCTTGAGTCTAGGAGGTCTTAATGTGTTGAAGGTCATTGTATTGATAAGACAATGCATGTTTTCTTGATGATTTGCTATATTAAATAATCGGTATAACCGTAGCTTGAATTGTCGAGCCAAAGTAGCTAGGATGGGGTGTCAATTGCATGAGGTGTAAGATTGTTGTTCGGGGACGAACAAGGATTTAAGTGTGGGGTAAGTGATCTCGGGCAAATTTATATGCCCAAGTGATACTCAAATGTGTCATTTTGCCTTGTTTACCTATCGATGTTTATACATTATCATATGAATTGTAATAAAATGTGAATTTATACTAACCAACATGATTAGCATGATTTTGCAGGAAAAATATAATTGTACGAAGCTAAGATGCATGTTGGAAGAAATCAGAATTGAACTCAGAAGCGAGCAAGGGAAAAAGCACAAGGAGAGCACGAATTAAAGGGGCACCGCGATGGAGCCGTGCCACGCTACCATCGCGGATGCATTCTGCCTGGATACGAAATTTTGGCCAAATTCCAGTGAAGGTGCGCGTTGGGGCCGTGCCACGTTGGGCCTAAATACCTGGACGTCTGGATTCCAGTAAGGGTCCGCGTTGGTGGCGTGTCACGGAGACAGTGCTCCGCGATGCACTCTGTGACACGTTGCTTGTTATTCCGGGAAAAATTTCCACTAGTATAAATAGAACACTTAGGTTCGTTTTTAATTATTCTGACTTGGTGGAGCAAGAACGTGGGTTACAGGCAGTTGAGTGGACAAAAATCTCAGGGTTTTTCTCTATCTCCTTCTTCTTTATTTCAATTGCTTGTATGATTAACCCTCATTTAACGATGTTTAATCCACAAACGAGTGTCTAAATCCTCTTCTTGCTGAGGTTAAGAACAATTGTATTGAAATGTAATTATTGATCAATTGGTTTTTCATCTTTTCTTCCATGGTTGTTCTATTGATTCTTGTTCTTACTGCATTAATGTGTGGCCAACGTTAATGTATATCTAAAAAGTCCGGTTTCACTCGAGAGAGCAAGAAATTGGAAAGTTGTGAATTGATAGGATATGATCTTTTCTTAGTTTGGGAAAATTGAGAATTTATATACCTTCAGGATAGAGATATACCTGAAAGTCGTATTAGTCAATTAAGGAATCGGTTTTGTATGGCAAGAACATAAATTTCTTTTTATCACAGAAATGTAGGTGGAAGGTTCATGATTCTTAAGTTGGGTTAAATACGAGAGTTTTAATCCATAGGCAATAATTCTTGACTAGCAACCGGAGGAAAGATTAATCAAATTGTATCGATAATTTATTTCTCTACATGTTCATTTTAGCCTCTGCATGCTCATACTGATAGTTCAGACTCAAATTATATATTCATTTTAGACTTAGTATAAAATTAGGAAAGAAAATATCAAATTTCTCTTCACACTGTTGTCTGCATTTTAGAGTTAAAGTTCATTGACACTTGAGTAGATTGTTACTTTAGTCCAGTCTCTG
This sequence comes from Datura wrightii, assembly GCA_035772735.1. Classification (NCBI taxonomy): domain Eukaryota; kingdom Viridiplantae; phylum Streptophyta; class Magnoliopsida; order Solanales; family Solanaceae; genus Datura; species Datura wrightii. Next base: position 121,666,861 of record JASDFA010000010.1, read on the forward strand.
TGGGTTCGATACTTGGCTTACTTGAGCCACTTTACTACTTGTTCGACCACGTGCACTTGCGTGTAGTTATACCCAACAAGCCGAACACTGCCTTGAATCTCAGAACTATGTGCCACTATAGGACATGATGGGACCTCCCTTGTGACTGTCTCCTTTCCCAAATGGGCCCTTTCATGTGTGATATCACGCCCTTCATGGTTCTGCCCTTGGCAAGGTATGAATATCCTCCCGACTAGTGTTACAGGTCAAGCTCCACGTGTGCTCATATAGGGTATGTCGGTTATAAGAATCTCCCACTGTTCCTCATGATTTATGCATGTTTTTGATTATGTATATTGTCTCAAGTCATGTTCAATAAAGCTTTTCCCTTATGATTATGATTACGACTGAATTAGGAATGTTTTGAAAACCTTAAGCCTTATGTTATCATATGTTATTTATGTTATGAGCATGTTGTCCTACTCTTATGATCATTTATGAGCTTTTATATATTTTAAATGTCCATTTTACTTAGATTACATACTCGGTACATTCCACGTATTGACAACGTACTTTCTATACTATATCATTTCATGATATAGGACCCGGCTCTCAGGCTCAGCCCCATTAGTAGTCCATTTAAGAGTTTAGCTATCAACCCTTTTTGGTGAGTCCTCATGTTTTGAGGGCCATATGTTCAAACATTGATGTTTTCTTTTAGTTTCAGTTGTCGGGTTAGTTGGGGATGTTGTCCCATGAACCCATCTGTTACGTTAGAGGATTTCAGACTAAATGTAGTATCCCATTGTTATGTAGTTGGTTCGTACCGATTATCATGCTACGCTATGTTATGTTTAATTTTTCGATATGTTGATATGTTAAGTATTCTATTTTAGTGATATGGAGTTAGATGAATGTTCATGCCATGGGTCTACTTGGAATCACTTGGGGATTCTTGTCCCGTGTTACGATTCGGGTCTATGTTTGGGTCATGATAAACTTGGTATCAGAGCCATAGGTTTGAAGTGTCCTAGGGTGTCTGAAAGTCGTGGTAAGTAGAGTCTTTTTCATGGGTATGAAGCGCGCCACATTTATGAAGAAGAGGCTACGAGATGTTTAGGAAATGTTCCCTTCTTTCATGATCTATGTTGTGCGATGAAAAGACTTTCTATCCATCTAATTCGTGCTATTTGCAATTGCAGAATCATGGCTCCTCGAAGAAGAATAGTAGGAGAAATAGCAATGGTGAAGGCCATGAGGACGGATGGTAATGGGCACCAGCAAGACCCACCAGTTCAGGAGCACCAGGCACCATAGCCTGTTTCCCATGCTGAGTTTCGGGCAGCTATCCAGATGGTTGCGCAGGCCTTGACTGCTCAGGTCAATCATCACGTTGTTGTACATGTTCCACATAAAGGCAATGTAGGGCGACTCGAGTCATAGACTTCTTGAGAATGAACCCGCCGGAGTTCCTTGGGTCCAAGGTAGATGAGGACCTACATGAATTCATTGACGAGATTCTAAAGATCACCTAGGTCATGGGGGTGACAAATGGACATCGCATTAATTTGGCCTCCTATCAGCTGAAAGGGGTAGCACATATATGGTTCAATCAATGGAGATACGGTAGGGCAGTCGGGGTGAGCCCTATAGGTTGGAAAGAGTTTCATACAGCCTTTCTAGATCGATTCTTCCCTCATGAGATGAGGGAACTGAAGGCGGACGAGTTTGTAAATCTGAAGCAGGGTGATATGTTAGTTCAGGAGTTGATCTTGGGCAGAATTGCATGCCCAAGTGATACTCAAATGCTTCATCTCTACTTGTTTATCTATCGTTATGTGTACATTCTCATGTGATTTTTAGTTAAATGTGAATTTATACTAACCAACATGATTAGTGTTTTGCAGGTAAAAGGAAATTTTGGAAGCTAATATACATGTTTGTGAAAATCGGGAATGCACTTGGAAACAAGGAGTGGAAAATGACAAGGGAGAGCAGCAAAAATAAGGGCTCAGTGATAGAGCTATGTCATGCTACCATCGCGGAGGCATTCTGCCTCGGATGAAATAATTTTGGCAATTTCTAGTGGAGGTTCGCATTACCTCCGTGACACAGAGGCAGTGCTCCGCGATGCACTACGTGTCACGTTGAGTACATATACCAAGTGAAGGTGCGTGATAGCACCATGGCACAGAGGCAAGGCTCCGCGATGCAAGTCGTGCCATGCTGAGGTGAAATTGCTGAGGAGACGACTTCCAGTGAGGGTCCGCGATACCTCCGTGGCACGAAGGGAGTGCTCCGCGATACACTCCGTGCCACATTGCTTGTTATTCCGAGATAAATTCTCAAGAGTATAAATAGCACACTTAGGTTTTATTTTAAACATTCTGACTGGGTTGAGAAAGAACGTGGGTTACAGGCAGTTGAGAGGACAAAATTCTAGGGTTCTTCTCTGTCTCTTTCTCTTTTATCTCAATTGTTTGTATGAATTCTACTTATTTGATGATGTTTAATCTACAAATGAGTGGCTAAATTCACTTTTTGCTGAGGTTAAGAACAATTGTAGTGGAATGTAATTGTTGTTCATTTCAGTTTTCATCTTTTCTTCAATGGTTGTTCTATCAATTCTTGTTTTTACTACATTAATGTTTGGCCAATGTTAATGTATCTCTAGAAATCCAATTTTATTATGAAGAAAGAAATCGGAAAGATGTGAATTGGTAGGATATGATCTCTTTCTTAGTTTAGAAAATTGAGAATTAATTTACATTCAGAATAGAAATATATCTGAAAGTCTTATTAGTCAATTAAGGAATCGGTATTGTATGGCTAGAGCATGAAATTCTTTTATCACAGAAATGTAGATTAAGGTTCATGATTCTTAAATTGGATAGGAGTCGAAAGATCCAATCAATATGCAATAATTCTTGACTAACAACCGAAGAAAGGATTAGCTGAATTGAATCGATAAATTACTTCCCTGCATGTTTTTTTTAACCTCAGCTTGCTCATTACTATTGTTCAGACTCAAATTATAATTTTAACTTAGATTTTGATTACTTAGTAAACTTAACTCTCATATTGTTTATTTGGTTGTCTGCATTCATAAAGACATAGTTCACTAAGGCTTAAGTTAATTAGTACCGTAGTTCAGTCCCTGTGGGATCGATACTTGGCTTTAATTAAGCCATTTTACTACTTATTCGACCACGTGCACTTGCGTGTAGTCACTACAACACCGAACAAGTTTTTGGCACTGTTGCGTGTAGTCACTACAACACCGAACAAGTGCTGACAACTTGATCTTAGCCTATCTCTTGCAGATATTGAATTCTTCTGAACGCTGGAAAGAGATAAGAAGTTGGTGGATTCATATATAGAGACGGAAAGACAATTTCATCGTCAAAGAAGGGAAGCTCTAGAGAAGAAGCTACAGTTGCTAAGACAGGAAATTCTGGAGCAACAATAGACTCCACCACTTGTGAGGGCAGTTTTAGTGCCCGAGGAAATGGCAGCAAGGCCGGTTCGCGAAGTGAAAATCCCACATGCTAACAATGTTACATCTAGTATTCGCAGACTAGAGCCAGGAGGGAGGTTTGAGCTTAAACAGAACATGGTGCAGTTGTTGCACACCAGCGGGCAATTCACGGGTCTCCCTCATGAAGATCCACAACATCTCCAAAACTTTTTGGAGATAAGTGACACTTACATTCCCGCTGGAGTATCATCTGACTACGTGAGGCTTACATTATTCCCATTTTCATTATTGGGAGAAGCAAAGAGGTGGTTGAAAGCTGAACCACCTAACTCTATCACCACTTGGGATGATCTTGCAACAAAGTTTTTGATACGATTCTTTCCATCCGGAAAACAGCAAGACTTAGAAGTCAGATTCTAAGTTTTAAACAAAGAGAGGGTGAGAATCTGTATCAAGCTTGGGAAAGGTTCAAATCGATGTTAAGGGATTGTCCTCACAATCATCAGTCCAACGATATGTTGGTACATACTTTCATTGAGGGTTTGGAATCACATACAAAACTTTTGCTAGACTCAGCAGTTGGGGGACAGGCATTAGAAAAGACTTATGAGGAGCTTTATACTATGTTGAATCATATTTTGCAAGGAAATTCAGAGTGGAATGCGGACTCATCACGAGGAGGAACAAGGAAAGTGGCAGGAGTCTTTGAGGTGGATGGTTTTACAGCTATCGCTGCACAGATAGCTGCGTTGCAAAATCAACTCAACACCCACTTCAGCAGTATGAGCTGGAATCAAGCACAAGCCCCAGTCAATGTAGTGCAGCAGGTATGGTGTGAAGTATGTGGGAGTAATAAACACTCAGCTAAGAGTTGTGGTGCAAATCCAGATTCAGTAAACTTTGTTGGGATCGTCTAGAGAAATAATAACCAACAGTATGGCAATAATTACAACTCAAATTGGAGGAATCATCCGAATTTCTCTTGGGGTAGTAATAGCCATCAAGGGAAAAGTTCGAATCAGGGTGTGCAGAGAAATCAAGTGGGGCATCAGAATTTTCAAGCGCAATACAGAGGAAATAATTCACCTCCTCCACCACCCAACAACATTGAGGACATGTTTAAAACACAGTGAGCTAACCAAGCGCAAATGCAGGCTGATTATGTGAAATCGGCGGCAGACAAGAAAAATCAGCAGTTAGCTACAAAGCCGTTGGAGTACCAGTTTGGACAACTAGCTGGAGCTCAAAACACCAGGCGTAGAGGAGGACTACCGAGTGACACTGACCCAAATTCCAAGCAGGTTAATGCAGTGACCACAAAGAGTGGACTACAACTCAAGGAGGTTGAACCAGAAAGACCACCTCAGCAATCAGGAGCAGTGGAAAAGGATGGGGAACATGATGATAATAGGGGGAAGGAGAAGGAAGCCGAGGCAGAAAGACCACCACCCCCGTTCCCTCAAAGATTAAAGAAACACAACGAGGAAGCTTGCTTTAAAAAGTTCATGGAGGTGCTGAAACAGGTACACATTAATTTACCTTTGGTTGATGTTTTGCAGGGAGTGCCGAAATATGCAAAGTATATCAACGACATCGTAGCAAACAAAAGTAGATTGACCGAGTATGCTACGGTGGCGCTTACTGAGGATTGCACTTCCTGGATACAGAACAGGTTGCCAACAAAGCTCAAGGACCCTGGGAGATTTACCATTCAGATCACAATCGGGCAAAGTATCCGAGCTCGCGGACTATGTGATTTGGGAGCGAGCATAAACTTGATGCCGACATCGGTATTCAAGAAGTTGGGGCTGGGCAGTCCTAGACCAACTACTGTGATCTTGCAGCTAGCAGACCTCTCTTTGGCCAGGTATCTGTGGAGGACGTGCTAGGGCAAGTGGGCTCCCTCATTTTCTCGGTAGATTTTATTATATTGGATTTTGAGCCGGATGTGGAAGTCCCATTTATTTTGGGACGTCCTTTCTTGGCAACCGGGAGAGTGTTGATTTATGTAGCTGCAGGGCAGCTAACCATGTGAGCGCATGATAAAGTGGAGGTGTTTGATGTGTATAAGGCCATGAAGCTTCTGACAATCTATGAGGAGCTATCAACAATCAATGTGCTAAACTAGGAAGCAATTCTTCATATTGTTGATTCTCAAGATCCATCGGAGAGAGATTTGATGAGCTCCGATCATTTTGGGGATAGGGATACTTATGAGATAGTGCAAATGTTGAACGAACCAAAATGGTTTCTAAGGAAGCAAGACTTTCATCCATTAATGAGGTCCTTGGAACCATTGCCAAAACCATCTATTGAGGAAGCACCAAAACTGGAGTTGAAGACATTGCCTCCACATTTGAAATATGTATTTTTGGGGGAAGATGACACCTTGCCAGTGATCATCTCCGCAGAACTGATAGAGGCACAGTTAAAGGATGCATTGGTGGTTCTCAAGAGGCGGAAGAAAGCAATGGGCTGGAAAATGTCAAAAATTAGGGGAATCAAACCAGCCTTTTGCACACACAGAATTTTTATGGAGGAAGGAGAAAAGCCAACTGTACAACATCAGTGGAGGTTGAATTCGGTGATGAAGGATGTGGTTAGGAAGGAAGTAATCAAGTGGCTTGATGCAGGTGTGGTCTATCCCATTTCAGACAGTGAATGGGTTAGTCCTGTTCAGTGTGTCCAAAAGAAAGGAGGGATGACCCTGGTCACCAACGAGAAGAATGAGCTTATCCCTACATGCATAGTCACAGGCTGGCGAATTTGCATGGACTACAGAAAGATCAATCAGGCTACGGAGAAAGATAATTATCCTATTCCATTTGTGAATCAGATATTGGACTGGTTGGTAGGTCAAGAATATTATTGTTTCCTTGATGGATATTCTGGCTATAATCAAATAGCCATAGCATCAGAGGACCAGGAGAAGACAACTTTCACATGTCCTTATGGGACATATGCTTTCAGGCGAATGCCATTTGGTTTATGCAGTGCACCCACCACATTCCAGAGATGCATGATAGCGATCTTTCACAATTTGGTGGAAGATTTCGTCGAGATATTTATGGATGATTTTTCTGTTTTCGGTAATTCGTTTGCTACATGTTTGGAAAATCTTGACAGGGTGCTAGCTCGATCTGAAGACTCCAACCTTGTACTCAACTGGGAGAAATGTCATTTTCTAGTCAAGGAGGGTATCGTCCTTGGCCATAAGGTGTCTTGCAAGGGGTTGGAAGTCAATCGTGCAAAGATCCAAGTGATTGAAAAGCTACCACCACCTGTGTTAGTGAAGGGTGTTCGCAGTTTTCTCGGACATGTAGGGTTCTACAGACGGTTCATCAAGAACTTCTCTAAAATTTCTAGACCAATATGCAGGTTGCTAGAAAAAGAGGAAAAGTTTATGTTTAATGAGGATTGTGTTAAAGCATTCGAGGAGTTGAAACAGAAGTTGATAGAAGCACCTATTCTCATTTCTCCGGATTGGGAGAAACCGTTTCAATTAATGTGTGATGCAAGTGATCTGGCTGTAGGAGTTGTATTGGGGCAGCGGAGGAATAGAATTTTTCATTCCATTCATTATGCAAGAAAAACACTTGACACAGCCCAAGTCAATTATACAGTCACTGAAAAGGAGATGCTAGCATTGGTGTTTGCGTTTGATAAATTCAGGTCTTACTTGGTGGGTTCTAAAGTAGTGGTGTATACCGATCATGCAGCGATTCGGTATCTATTTAACAAGAAGGATGCAAAGCCCAGGCTGATTAGATGGATCTTGTTGTTACAAGAGTTTGACCTAGAGATTCAGGACAGAAAGGGGAGCGAGAATTAAGTGGCAAATCACCAATCCCGACTGGAAAGCCGGTTGCATGTGAAGGAAGATGACAGCATCAAGGAAGAGTTCTCGGATGAGCAGCTCTTGGCAATAAGGGAAGCTGAAATCCCTTGGTATAAAAACATTGTGAATTTGCTGGTGAGTGGAGTCTATCCACCGGAGGCTACGGCTCAACAAAGAAAGAAGTTGAGACATGATTGCAGGTATTACATTTGGGATGAGCCGTACTTGTTTAAGCAGGGATCGGATCAGGTGATGAGAAGATGCATTCCATAGAGCCAGATTGCAGAAGTATTGAGGAGTTGTGACTCATCATTGTATAGAGGGCACCATGGAGGCAAGCGGACAGCGCACAAGGTGCTACAGTCAGGTTTCTTTTGGCCTACACTGTTTAGAGACTCTATGGCATATGTAAAAATGTGCGATAGATGTCAAAGAACAGGCACAATTGGTAGAAGGCAGGAAATGCCACTACAGCAGATATTAGAAGTGGAGATCTTTGATGTATGGGGAATAGATTTCATGGGCCCGTTCCCACCGTCATTTGGTAATCGTTACATCTTGGTAGCCGTTGATTATGTATCCAAGTGGGTCAAAGCAATAGCTTGCCCCAGAAATGACAACAACGTGGTAACAAAATTTGTGAAAAAGCATATCTTCACCAAGTTCGGGACACCCTGAGCCATTATCAGTGATGGAGGGGCTCATTTCATAAATGCAAGTTTCAAGAATTTGCTAGCTAAGTATGGGGTGCGCCACAAGGTAGCAACAGCATATCATCCCCAAACTAGTGGGCAAGTGGAGGTGTCGAACAGGGAAAATCAAGTAGATTCTACAAAAGACAGTGAATGCACAACAAATTGATTGGTCAAGCAAACTCGACGATGCGTTGTGGGCTAATAGAACTGCGTACAAGACATCCATTGGGACTTCTCCATATAGATTGGTCTATGGAAAGGCATGTCATCTGACTGTAGAGCTAGAACATCGAGCTTTTGGGGCCGTGAGGAAATTGAACATGGATCCGGAGCTAGCAGGGAAGAAGAGGCTGATGCAACTCAGCGAACTTGATGAGTTTCCTTGGCATGCTTATGAAAGTGCCAAATGCTACAAGGAGAAAATGAAGAAGTGGCACGATAGGCATATGGTGCATCGGATCTTTGAGCCGGTGCAGAAGGTGTTGCTATTTAATTCGAGACTGAAGCTTTTTCCAGGAAAATTGCGGTCCAAATGGTCAAGGCCGTTTCAAGTGGTGAGAATGACCCCACACGGGGCAGTGGAGTTGTGGCAAGAATATAGAAGTGCCACATTTTTGGTGAATGGGCAACGATGTAAGCATTATTGGGGTGAGGGCATTATTCGAGACAAGACGTCCATCACTCTAGAGGATGATTGAGCATGAATGACGCTGAGCCGCGATGGTAAATCAGGCGTTGCACAGGAGGCAACCCGTGAACGTGTTTTAATAGATAAGTAGAACTATTTAAAAAAATAAAAAATAAAAAATAAAAAAATAAAAATACAAATAAAAAGAGAAAAACAAGGAAAAAGAAAAATAAAAATTTTTGCATTGAAACCTATGAATTCTAAACAATTTCTTGTGGTGAAATGATTTTCAAGTGGAACGGACGGCAAAAATGCAAAGAAACACAAAGGAAAAAATCGAGGTGAGAAAATAAAAATTGGCACAGTACAGTTAGCCTACGCGATGGCTCCGTGTCATGGAGGAGGTGCTCTGTGTTACCCTCCGTGACACGTTGAGGCTTGTTCTGGATTTTTTAAACATCCAGAACACTGGCGCGATGGCTCCGTGTCACGAAGGGGGCGCTCCGCGTTACCCTCTGTAACACGTTGTGGGTTAATTCGCGTGGGGTCACACCGGGTCACCGAGTAACCCATGCGAAAAATACCTTTTAAAAACCCAAATCCCCTCATTTTCTTCCTATTTCTTCATTTCCTCCGCGACCCACACCCAAAACCCCTTCTCCCTCAACGTGACACGGACCTAGGAATCAATTTTCTTCAAGTTTTCTTCAATTTCATCAAATTAAAGGTATGTTCTTGAACTCTACCTCATTTTTGCTCAAATTTTTTATTCTTGAATATATTTGGTGATTTAACCTTGCCCTAAGTGAGAATTAAGCTTGAATTCACTTGAGTTATGATTGAATGACGTTCATAGTATCGATTTGAATATATTAACTCAATGATTGCATGTTTTATTGAATTCTTGCGAAATTGATAGCTAGGGTTGAAGATTGAATAGGAAGAAGACTAAATTCTTTGAAATGATGAAAAACTTGGGTTGTGCATGTTAGGTGAAGTGAAATATATTGTGATTGATGTTGCATATGCTAAAGTAGAAGGATTTTTGGGAAAATGCAATTGGAGAATTACATAGGTTGTTGAAAAATTGCTAAGTGCTATGATGTTGAAATTGAATCGATGGAGAAATTTGTAGTTGTTGTACGAAGTCTGAGTAGTGCATAGTAATTGTTTCATCGACTCATATGAATGCACTAAACATGTTGAATGTTAAGAATTGGAAAATCATGAATGTCTTATCGAATTGTTAGGATTGCGGCTTAAGACTAAGTGTGGGGTGACCCAAGTAAACCCAACCTTAGTTGTAGGTAATTATGACTTGAATAACATTGGGACTGTCTGTTTGAATGTATAGGAACAATGTCATGCAGACAAGACAAGGGCAAGGGCACATCCACTTCAGGCGCCAGCAGAAAAAGGGTGCGATTGGGAACAGTAGTTCCAGCAGCACCAGTAGTTCCGCGAGGCCAACACCGACAATACGGAACCCGATGGGTGACTGATGAGGGGAAGAAGTGGTATGCGAAACACAAAGAAACCAAATACTTCCCCCAAGAGCAGATAGCACGGGAGCCGCTGGCATAGGAATTCCCGCGGATTGTACACTGGATTGACACCGTTGGGCTTAACTTCATCTTCGAAGAGCCCAGGGAGTGCAATCTCCATCTTATCAGGGAGTTCTATGCCAACTGGAACCCAACGCAGTCACACTGTCAAAATTAGGGGGCAGGTTTTCACTTTTGAGCCCCATCATTTGAATGTAATCCTAGGGGTACGGGACATAGACGCTCATGTCCTTAGACAGATGAACATCATACCATCCTATGCAGACATCAGACGCACCCTATGTGGAGCCCGATCGACAGCAAGGTTGAGTAGGCACAAGGAGAGGATCTACCATCAGACATTCCCTACTCTCAGATGAATCGGGAGGCCCAGATTTTGCTGAAGATTGTGTGTTCCTGCCTGATCCCGGGGGTGCACATGACAAATGTCACCCGAGATAGAGTGTGCTTGGTGTATGCCCTGATGAAGGGGCTAGAGATCAATGTTGGGGCGGTAATCATCTCCACCATGAAGAGATCCCAACTACATCAGGGGCATAAATACGGGTTCGGTGGTTTGCTTACCATATTCTTGAGGGGCCATGATATTGAGGAGGAGGCCCTGTATTACATCCCACAGATTGGCAGGCGTGCTTTGGATGTCACCAAAATCAAGGCACCTGACACTATTTATGGGTTGGTGCTCACACTAGCCGAGCGACATGCTCAGGATGACCAGTATATGGCCCGCATGTGCGGGATGCATATGTTGTAGCTGCGCATAGGTGGGAGGCCAACAATAGAGGATGAGCTTTGGCAGCTCGAGTTGGATTACCCTTTTTGCGAGAATGCCTGCGCTCTATGTAGAGTGGGGCCCGCATTTATGGAGCCCGTAGATGATGATGTCCCTACTGATGAGGAGAAACGCCGGGAGGACTTAGATGTTGAGTCAGACGAGGACGGCGGGGGCGATTCGGATATGGGAGACGAAGCAACGGCACCTGATGAAGAAGTTGAATACTTTGATTGATCAGGGAGTTTCACCACCCAACCTTTGTGATATGTGAAATTATGTGAACACTGGGGACAGTGTTCGGGTTAAGTGTGGGGTGGGAGTAGTTAGGTGCCAGCTGCTTTGTTTATGTTTTATTTTTTTTATTGTTGTTGTGCTTGTGCAAAATGTGACCTTGTGACTCTGTGTTGTGTGTTCTGTAATTAAGTTGGTGTTGAAATGAATGCTGAGCTGATGTGTGTTGTGTTGAGCTACTGTTGGTTGTGTTGTGTAAATATTGGTCAAATTAAAAATTTTCATTTTTATCTTTTTCTATCGAATTTTTTCGAAATCTTTTTATGTTGGGTTTCTCAGCCTTTATTTTTGGTGCTTTTACCGAGAATAGTCCCATTGAACCGAAGTCGTAGATAGCGGTCGTTCCCTATGATGGATGGATGACGACCGTCTTAAGGGAAATGTAGTCGATAGGAGTAGTTTTTTTCTCTCTTTTCTTTTTTTTGTGTGTTTCTCAAACGTGTCGCTACTTAATGGCTCAGAGTTCTTGCTACGTGTTGTACATGATATTAAGATGCAAAGGTGATTCGTATGAAAGCATGAAAATGTGTAAACATGTTCAGATACCTAGGCCATAGAGTTTGATTCGGTGTGATCGAGGCTTGATAGTGAATTCTTGTAATTAGCTGATTGAAGAGTCAGTGAATATGTCTTGAGTTGAGCATGTGCAATGAGTGTGAGGTGAGGTTTCGATTAATCCATGCTATTATGAAGTGTCTAGAACTTTCCTGGTGTGTCTACTAAACGAAATGAAGGATGTGTATTGTAGGAAAGGATGTAGGTATTTATTTGATTGAATCGAAAGTTTCTCCATTATCATACCTACCTTGAATGTGCATCCTAGTTATCCCCATTGAGCCTTTAGCCTATTTTTTTCTTTCTTTGAGGAGGTACAACCCGAGCTTAATCCCTTCTTTTCATTAGCCGTGAATTTGATCCAAAACTCTTAAGTGCTCAAGAAAAACAATTTTCCCACAGTGTAAAGGAGTGAAAATTGTGAAATGGAAGGAAAGAGGAAGTTGTGAAAGTCAAAGAAAGGTCAAAGGTGAACTCGCTGAAATAAAATAAAATAAAGATGTATAACAAATCTTTGCTAGTAAGTTGAGTATGCTTAAAGTAATGGGAACAAAAACAAAAAAAAAGTTTCAAGAATGAGAGGATGAAGGAAGAAACAATGCCCATAATGATGGTGGGATGTATTGAAAAGTGCTTAAGGAAGTTGGTTGCTATTATTGGTTAGCCCAGTATTTACCAGTTCCTTAGCTTACATTACAACCCGTTAAGTCCTACGTGATCTTACATTACGCGTTCTTATATTAGTGGAGTAATACACTAGAGGCAAGCCTATTGTTCATGACATGATGCATGTGAATTCTTTGGGGGAGAGAGCGAAATTGTATTCATATACCCCTACATGTAGTGCTTGGGAAATCATATGATGGCAAATGGGGTAATTCTCTTGTGTTGTGAGGGCACATGCTTGACGAGAGATTAAATTTCGTGTCGAATGTCTTGATCAGTTGATTTGCATGAGTTTACCAAGATCGAGAATTGATTCTTGAGCTTAGGATATCTTAATGTGATGTACTTCATTGTATTGATGAGACCATGCATGTTTTCTTGATGATTTGCTATATTAAATAATCGGTATAGCCGTAGCTTCAATTGTCGAGCCAAAGTAGTTATGCGTGGGTGTCAATTGCATGAGATGTGAGAGTATTGTTCGAGGACAAACAAGGTTTTAAGTGTGGGGTAAGTGATCTTGGGCAGAATTGCATGCCCAAGTGATAATAAAATGCTTCATTTCGACTTGTTTATTTATCGTTATGTGTACATTCTCATGTGATTTTTAGTTAAATGTGAATTTATACTAACGATATGATTAGTGTTGTTTTGCAGGTAAAAGGAAATTCTGGAAGCTAATATACATGTTGGTGAAAATCGGGAATGGACTTGGAAACAAGGAGTGGAAAATGACAAGGGAGAGCAGCAAAAATAAGGGCTCCGCGATGGAGCCGTGTCACGCTGCCATCGCGGAGGCATTCTGCCTCGGATGAAATAATTTTGGCAATTTCCAGTGGAGGTTCGCGTTACCTCCGTGACACGGAGGCAGTGCTCCACGATGCACTCCGTGTCACGTTGAGTACAATTACCTGGAACATCAAGTTCCAGTAAAGGTGCGCGATAGCACCGTGGCACGGAGGCAAGGCTCCGCGATGCAAGTCGTGCCACGCTGAGGTGAAATTGCTGAGGAGCCGACTTCCAGTGAGGGTCTGAAATACCCTCGTGGCACGGAGGGAGTGCTCCGCGATACACTCCGTGCCACGTTGCTTGTTATTCTGGGAATAATTCTTAAGAGTATAAATAGCACACTTAGGTTTTATTTTAAACATTCTGATTGGGTTGAGCAAGAACGTGGGTTACAGGCAGTTGAGAGGACGAAAATTCTAGGGTTCTTCTCTACCTCTTTCTCTTTTATCTCAATTGTTTGTATGAATTCTACTTATTTGATGATGTTTAATCCACAAATGAGTGGCTAAATTCACTTCTTGCTGAGGTTAAGAACAATTGTAGTGGAATGTAATTGTTGTTCATTTCAGTTTTCATCTTTTCTTCAATGGTTGTTCTATCAATTCTTGTTTTTACTGCATTAATGTTTGGCCAATGTTAATGTATATCTAGAAATCCAATTTTGATTTTGAAAAGGAAAGAAATTGGAAAGATGTGAATTGGTAGGATATGATCTCTTCTTATTTAGAAAATGGAGAATTGATTTACATTTAGAATAGAAATATATCTGAAAGTCTTATTAGTCAATTTAGGAATCGGTATTGTATGGCTAGAGCATGAAATTCTTTTATCCCAGAAATGTAGATTAAGGTTCATGATTCTTAAATTGGATAGGATCGAAAGATCCAATCCATAGGCAATAATTCTTGACTAACAACCGAAGAAAGGATTAGCTGAATTGAATCGATAAATTACTTCCCCGTATGTTTGTTTTAACCTCAGTTTGCTCATTACTATTGGTCAGGCTCAAATTATAATTTTAACTTAGATTTTGATTACTTAGTAAACTTAACTCTAAAAATATTGTTTATTTGGTTGTCTGCATTCACAAAGACATAGTTCACTAACGCTTAAGTTAATTAGTACCGTAGTTCAGTCCCTGTGGGATCGATACTTGGCTTTAATTAAGCCACTTCATTACTTGTTTGACCACGTGCACTTGCGTATAGTCACTACAACACTGAACAGGAGTACTCTCTAGAGTTCACCCTCTTATCCAAGTATGCACCACAGTTAGTGGCAGCCAAAGGGCTTGAGTGAGCCGATTTGTGCATGGAGTGGCGGACTACCTAGATAAGGATTGTAGGATTGCCATGATACATCAGGATCTAGATTTTTCCCGCATAGTGTTGCATGCCCAGTAGATGGAGTCAGTGTATTAGAGGTAGAGAGAAGCCAAGAGGACCAGGACAGACAATTATTGGATTTCTCATGCTAGATTGAGGGGTGGACAATGCCAACAGTCTTAGCACAGGTCTTTTGCTCCAGCACCATCATCAGTAGTACACCATTTAGATCATGAGGGGATTGGAGGAGCAGGGCTTTAGATTCGAGAGGCAAGGGTAGCATAAAGATAGAGCTCACTTTCCCAGAATGTCCGATGTGCTAAAAGAATCACCCATGAAGGTGCCTAGTTCGATTAAATGCTGGTTTCAGGTATGGAAAACCCAGACACAGACTCAGGGATTGCCCTTCAGCCAGATTAGATGGCGGCGGAGCCCGTATACCAGCTGCTGGTTCATCCTCTCCAGAAGCTCATCCCCCTCAGTAGGTGCCTCGACTAGTTCAGCCAGCGGTCAATGCCAGAACAGGTTCTATTCCCTCGCGACCGGTCAGGATCAGGAGACTTCACCGGATGTACTTACTGGTTATTACGAGTGTTTTATATTAGTGCCTATGCTTTGTTAGATCTAGGGGATACCCTGTCTTTTGTGACACCTTATATTGCTAGTAGCTTTGGAGTTAGTCCCGAAACTTTGTCAAAACCATTTTCAATTTCTGCTCTTGTTGGTGATTCGGTTGTAGCTAGGCGGGTGTATAGAAGATGCCTCATCACTATATTGCATAAAGTCACCTCCGCAGACCTTGTAGAGTTAGCCATGATGAACTTTGAAATTATTCTTGGCATGGATTGGTTGTATGCATGTTATGCTTCTGTTAATTGTAGAACCTGTGCGGTGGAGTTCTACTTTCCGGGTAAGTCAGTTTTGTAGTGGAAGGGTAGTTTGCTCGTGCCTGTAGGTCATTTTATTTCCTATCTTAAGGCTAGAAAGATTATCTCCAAGGGTTGTATGTGTCATCTAGTTAGGGTGAAGGATGTTGAGTCCTAGACCCCGAGTATCCAGTCAGTTCCGGTAGTGCGTGAGTACCAAGAAGTATTCCCTGATGATTTACCAGGTGTTCCTCCCGCGAGGGAAATTGATTTTAGTATTGACCTTCTTCCTGACACGTAGCCTATATCTATTCCTCCCTATAGAATGGCTCAAGCTGAACTAAAGGAGTTGAAGGATCTGTTAGATAAGGGTTTCATCATACCAAGCAAGTCTCCATGGGGTGCACCGTTCTTATTTGTCCGAAAGAAGGATGGTTCCCTTCAGATGCGCATTGATTATCGACAATTGAACAAAGTCACTGTAAAGAAAAGGTATCCTTTATCCATGATTGATTATTTATTTGACCAGCTTTAGGGTGACAAGTGCTTCTCAGAGATAGATCTCAAGTTCGGGTATCACTAGCTCAGGGTTTGGGAGAGTGATCTCAAGTTCGGGTATCACCAGCTCAGGGTTTGGGAGAGTGACATCCTTCAGGATGCGGTATGGTCATCATGAGTTTTTTGTTATGTCTTTTGGACTAACGAATGGCCCTGCAGCTTTTATGAACCTGATGAACAGGGTGTTGTCACGACCCGAACGTGCACCCGGATTGTAGACACAAGACAAGGGACCCTGAGGGACCCCAAGTCGAGCCATGACTCATGCATACAACTAATCTCATTCAAATAAGCGGAATGATAATCATAAAGATATAGCAGAAACATAATCATAACATAGTATAAAGAAATACCAACGTTTACATAGATGAGTACTACATACTTGTCTGAAAGCCTCTAATACATAAGATAGGTTGATGGGACAACATCCCCAACTAACCCAACCAATACAGAAACATAAACAGCAAGAAATTCTATAAAACAGCCCTCAGAATATGAGGACTCACCAATAAGCTGAAGGTGTAGGCTGAGATGGCCTAAGGGTGAGGATGAGCCTGTGCTCCGGACCCTGTATAATGAAATGATACAACATAGAAAGTATGAAGTCAGTACGTGGACTGTACTGAGTATGCAAGGTAAGTAAAACGGATAATTTAAAAGTAAATTAAACTCATAAATAGATATAGGAGAAGGACATCATGCTTGCATCAAAAATCTTCGTAATAGAACATAAGGCTCAAGACTTTCAAATCATTCAAAATCATTCATTATCACAATCGTAAATAACTTTATCATAATATAACTTGAGCCAATAACATAAATAAAACAATGCATAAAAACATGTGGAACAATGAGAGGACTCATCATAACCGACACCATCATGGTAGAGCCTTTCATGATGCCCCACTGTCTCGCTCAAGCGGGCAGAGCCGACCCTGGCTTGCCAGGCGAGGGTCGTGCATAAGGCATGATATCACATTTGAGGGGGGATCATTATCATAACATTATAATGTTTACACCCCACGGTGGCACGTGTTTATGAGACCCCAGCGTAGTCCTTTGAATGCCGGGCTGCTCGGTGCTAGACACGACTCCTAAAAACATGCATATAGGCGCATACATAAATCATTAACATCACGCATAATAATTAATTGGCTAAGATATAACATTTATCATCATTGATCCCCTTTAAAACATGCTTAGCCAAGAATCAAAGCCCTTTTTATCGGCCAACATCATAAATCGATAAATCATGAAATTCGTTTCATAAATCATAAATCACTCTTCACCATATGGGCATTGCCCAATGCTTCATCATACTCAATTTCTTCAAAATATGCTCATAAACATGGGTAACTTGGATTCATGCATTTTCATAATCAATAAACTTAAAATAATGAATATTCATTATAAATCATAATTTCCATGAACTTCCATGAAGGGGCAACTAGACTTAAAAAGATTGAAACGTGATTTTTGATGAAAATAATACTAAACCTGCCCAACATGCATATTTCAATAAATAAAACTCAATTAAAACATACCTATAAGGAGAAATCACATTGACATGCTTTGGGTAAAACCCCATGTAACTTGAGTAGGAGAATTCATGACCTTAATCGAAATTGGTCATGGGTGAGGAAGAATTCCACCCACTTTAAAACCCTACATACCTGGGAATGGAGAGACTCGAAGTTTCTTGAACACCCACAAAGAAATTGAAGAAAAATTTGGGGAAGAAGGCCTTGAATCTCCCAAAAACCTCTCTAGAATCCTTGCATGAGAATGGGCATGTCTAAAGGACATAACTCACATTATCATACTTAGAAAATATCCAAAACGACGTAGTTTAGGGGCTAAAACGGAGGAAAGGTCAAAAAATACCTTTAAAATAATTTCCCTGAAAACTGTCCCGTACGGAGCATGCCTTATGGTATCGATTCGTTGTGTCCACTTCCTCATGAAATCTCTCAGATCCTTCCAATGACTTGACAAGACTAGTCGTTACAACAAACCACGGGTCATTTAATCGACCGTCATCAGCCCCTTGACCAAATCTTACTTCTCTTTCCACGAACCTCACCACAACTCGTGGTGGCATCCAACGAGTCGTGGTCTCCATCCATTGAATGCACTGGAAACTTCAACCAACAAGCAACGACTTGAAACAACGGGTCGTTGTATCTCACAACGGATCGTGGCACGGCCCGTTGCTTCCTCCTCATCCTAAACTCAGTCCTTCTAACGACTAGTAACAACGACTCATTGTTCCTAACAATGGGTCATTGTACCGTCCGTTGCTACCATTGCTTCCCTGAACCCCCTTTCCACGACTGCTTTCGACGACTCGCGGTATCCACCTACGAGTCATTGAGTCGTCCGTTATATGATATTGTTGCCAGTTTTCTACACTTTTCAATTTTAACTCCCGAGTCTATTCTTAATCCTTTTCGCGGTATTACAATATCTCCCCTTTGGGAACATTCATCCTCTAATGTAGGAAACAAGCAGCAAATAGAAACATACAATTCATCATATCTATATATTGATCATTTTAACCGAATCATTCATGGAATGACTACCTCCGAATCAAACCACATAGCTAAACTGATCACATGCTTCACATATGCATTCATACACATAAAAGAAACTTGCACACATAAACTGAACATGAAAACTAAATAGAGTCATAGGGCAAAACTAATACCTCAAGTCGGAACTAAGCCAATAGAGAACAAATGTGGGTATTTAGTCATCATATCTGCTTCGGCTTCCCACGTAGCTCCCTCAACATGTTGATTCCTCCATAATACTTTAACTGAAGCTAATTCTTTGTTCCTTTGCTTACGGACTTAGCGATCCAAGATTTCCACCGGAATTTCTTCATAACTAAGGCTGTCCTTCACACCAATGTTGTCTATTGGAACTACCAAGGCTGGATCACCCAGCACTTCTTCAAAAGTGACACATGAAAGACGGGATGAACCAAAGATAGCTCTAATGGCAAGTCCAACTCATACGCCACCTTACCAACTCTCCTCACAATCCGGTAGGGGCCAACATAGCGGGGACTGAGTTTACCTTTCTTTTCGAAATGCATGACTCCCTTCATGGGAGATACCATTAGAAATACCCAATCGTCCACACCAAACTCCAAATCTCTTCTCCTCACATCAGCATACAATTTCTGATGACTCTGAGCGGTTCTCAACCGGTCCCGTATCAACTGAACCTTCACCACTGCCACGTGAACCAAATTTGGGCCTACCAGAGCTACCTCACCAACCTCGAACCATTCAATGGGAGATCTACACCTCCGCTCGTAAAGAGCCTCAAACGGTGCCTTCTAGATACTGGAGTGGTAACTATTATTATAAGTAAACTCGATCAAGGGCAAATGATCATCCCATCTACCTTTAAAATCCATAACACATGCCATCAACATATCCTCAAGGGTCTAAATGGTTCGTTCTACCTGGCCTTCTGTTCGCGGATGGAAGGCTGTACTGAGCTTAACTTGCGTCCCAAGTTCTTTTTGAAAAGAATGCCAGAATTGAGAAGTAAACTGAGTACCTCGGTCTGAAATAATAGACAATAGCACTTCATGAAGTCAAACTAACTCTCGAATATACAACTTAGCTAATCCTCCACTGAATCCGTGGTCTTGACAGGTAGGAAGTGTGCCACCTTAGTTATCCTATCCACCACCACCCAAATGGATTCATAGTGTCGGCGAGTATGAGATAAGCTTGTAAAAAAATCCATATTAATCTCTTCCCACTTCCAAGTGGGGATGCTGATATCCTGAAGTGGCCTCCCGGCCTTCGCTATTCAATTTTCACTTGCTGACAGTTTGGACATTTTTCCACGAACTCTGCAATATCCTTCTTTATACCATCCCACCAATAGATTTTTCGCAAATCCCGATACATTTTCATGGATCCTAGATGAATAGAATGTCTGGTACCATGTGCCTCATGCAATATCTAAACTCTTAAATTATCGACGTCTGAAACACATAGTCGACCCTGGTATCGTAGCACACCATCTCCCCCTTGGGAGAAGACCTCCACCTTTTAACTCCTCACCGCCTCCTTCAGCTTCCTCAACATTAGATCCTCGTCTTTCCTGGATTTAACATCAACTACAAAGGACGATTCTGACCCATTATGTACAACAACACCGCCATCGGTCGAATCGACCAATCTAACTCCTAGCCTTGCGAGTCGGTGGACATCCTTCACCAATTCCTTCTTTCCCTCATTCACGTGGGACACATTTTCCATGGAGAGTCTACTAAGTGCATCTGCAACCACATTAGACTTGCCCAGGTGGTAAAGGACACCATGTCATAGTCCTTAAGTAATTCCAACCACCTCCTTTGCCGAAGATTTAGATACTTCTGGGTGAAAACATACTACAAGATCTTGTGATCCGTAAATACATTACCCCATACAAGTAATTCCGCCATATCTTCAATGCAAACACCACCGCGGCCAACTCAATATCATGGGTCGTGTAATTCTTTTCATGGACCTTCAGCTGTCTCAAGACATATCCTATTACCTTCCCACACTGCATCAACACACATCCCAGTCCAACTCTCAAAGCATCACAATAGTAAACGAAGCCATCGATACCCTCGGGTAAGGTCAACACAAGTGCTGAAGTGAGTCAGGTCTTCAACTCTTGGAAGCTTTTCTCACAAGTATCTGACCATTGAATTTCACCTTTTTCTGAGTCAACTAAGTCAAAGGTGCCAAAATAGATGAGAAACCCTCCAAAAACCTTCTATAATAGCCTGCTAGGCCCAAGAAACTCCATATTTCTGAAGGATTCACTGGTCTGGACCAATTCTTCACCGCCTCTATCTTCTGGGAATCTGCCCTTATGCCTTCACTTGATACCACATGGCCTAGAAATGCTACCGAGTTCAGCCAAAATTCACACTTGCTAAACTTTACATACAACTGACAATCATTGAGGGTTTGCAACACTATTCTCAAATGAATGGCATGCTCCTCTTCGCTCCTAGAGTATATAAGTATCTCATCGATGAACACGATCACGAACATATCCAAATATTTCTTGAACACCCTGTTCATCAGGTCCACAAAAGCTGGGAGCATTGGTTAGCCCAAAATACATAACAACAAATTCATGGTGACCATACTGAGTCCTGAAAGCAGTTTTCAGGATGCCACTCTCCTAAACTCTAAGCTGGTGATACCCGGACCTAAGGTCAATCTTGGAGAAGCACTTGGCACCCAGAAGTTGGTCAAACAAATCATGGATCCTGGGTAAGTGGTGCCTGTTCTTGACGGTGACCTTGTTCAACTGCCTGTAATCAATACATATGCCAAGGGAACCGTCCTTCTTTCGAACAAATAGAACTGATGCACCCTATGGACACTGGCTCGGCCTAATGAAGCCTTTGTCCAATAGATCCTTTAACTGATCCTTCAATTCCTTTAGCTCGGCGGGATCCATCCTGTAAGGAGGAATAGAAATAGGCTAGGCTGCGTATCTAGTAATAGATTAATACCGAAATCAACTTCCCTTTTCAGAGGAACACCTGGCAAATCCTTGGGAAACACCTTCAGGCATTCGCACACCACCAGAACTGACTGAATAGTTGGGGTCTCGGACTCCACATCCTTAACCCTAACTTGGTGGTACATGCACCCCTTTGAGATCATCTTCCTAGCCTTAAGATAGGAAATAAACTAGCCGGTTGGCACCGCCGAACTACCCTTCCACTCCACAATTGACTCACCAGGAAAATGAAACTCCATGGTATAGGTCCTATAATTAATCGAAGCATAACATGAAAACAACCAATCCATACCCAAAACGATGTCAAAATCAGTCATGGCCAATTCTACTAAGTCTGCAGAGGTAACCTTATGCAACACAGTGACCGAGCACCCTCTATACACCCGTCTAGCGACAACAAAATCATCGATAGTGGTAGAAACCGAAAACGGGTCTGACAAGGTCTCGGAACTAACTCCAAGCTACTAGCAATGTAAGGAGTCACAAAAGACAATGTAGCTCCTGGATCTAGCAAGGAATAAACATCAATATAAAAGACACGCAATATACCAGTGACCACGAAGCCTCCTGTTCCTGGCGCGAGGCAAGGGCATAGAATCGGTTTTGGCATTGACCGCCAACCCCACTAGTAGATGCTCCCTATGGAGCTGAACGGGCTGAAGTTGCTGTTGTCCTGGTGATCTATACTCGACCCCTGTCATCACCCTGTCTAGCATATGGGAACACTCGATGCATCTGCCTAGGTCTACACACCTAAAACAGACATCTAAACCGAGCAGGCACTCCCTAGTGTGATTTTTGCTGCACTTCCCGCAAGCTGGAGAGGTATACTCTAACTGCGTGCTCCTTTGATCCTTTGACCCTAAAACCCTGCTCCTCTGATCACCTTTGAGTCTAGATGGAACACTAGCTTATGATCGTGCTGGGGCTAGTGACCTCTACTGAAACTGTGGACGGTAGCCACCGCCGGACCTCTGATGTGAAAACCCACGACTATCTGTCCGAGCCCTCTTTGCCTCCCTCTCCATAGCATGAGCTACCTCCATCTGCTGGGCGTAAAACACTATGCAAGGAAAGTTCATATCCTAGTGGATCATAGCAGTCCTGCATTCTTTGTCTATATAACTGGCCACGCCATGAACGAATCGGCTCACCAGCGCCCTTTGATCCATCACCAACTCTGGGGCATATTTTGACAAGCGAGTGAAGTCAAGTGAATACTCCAACACTGTCATCTTCCCTTGGTTGAGGTTAACAAACTCAGCTGCCTTCAATTCCTTCATTTCCCGAGGGAAGAATCTGTCAAGAAAAGCCATGTGGAACTCATCCCAGCAGATAGGGCCCACTCCTGCTGCCCTGCTGTCCTTCCATTGCTTGTACCAAATATGAGCGACCTCCTTTAGCTGATGAGAGGCCAGGTCCACACACTCCCCATTTGTCACTCCCATAACCTAAGTGACCTTCAGGATCCCTTCAATGAACTCATGTGGATCCTCGTCCACCTTCGATCCGGTGAACTCAGGAGGGTTCATCCTCAAGAAGTCTCTAATCTGAGTCATCGCCACATTTCCATTTCGTGGAACCTGCACAACAGCCTGCTAATTGACCTAAGCAGTCAAGTCCTACGCCAAGATTTGCCGCCCAAAACTCAGCATGGGAAACTGGCTCTGGTGCCTGGGACTCCGGAACAGGTGGGGCTTGCTGATGCCCATAATCATTGCCATCTCTGTGGCGTTCATCATTTCCATTCAACCTTTCATTCATTCTTCTAGGATCCATAATTCTGCAATTGTGAATCGCATGAATTAGAAGGATGGAAAAGCTTTTCATCGCACGACATAGAACATGATTGAAGGGAACATTTCCTAAAATGTTTACTAGCCTCTTCTTCATAAGTGTGGCGCACTTCACACCCGGGAAAAAGACTCCACCTAATGCAGCTTTTAGACACCCTAGGAAACTTCAAACCTATTGCTCTGACACCAAGTTTGTCATGACCTGAACGTGCACTCAGATCGTAGACACGGGAATACGGACCCCAAGGGACCCCTAGTCGACCAATTGCTCTTGCATACAACTAATCTCATTCAAATAAGCGGAACGATAATCGTAATGATATAGCAGAAACAAAATCATAACATAGCATCAAGAAATACCAACGTTTACATAGTTAAGTACTACATACTTATCTGAAAGCCTCTAATACATATGATGTGTTGATGAGAAAATATCCCCAACTAAACCGACCAATACGAAAACATAAACAATAAGAAAGTCTGTAAAATAGCCCTCGGAATATAAGGACTCACCAACAAGCTGAAGGCATAGGCTGAGATGGCCTAAGGGTGAGGATGAGCCTGTGATCCGTACCCTGTATCATAAAACAATATAGAATAGAAAGTATATGGTCAGTACGTGGAATGTACTCAATATGCAAGATAAGTAAAACATACATTTTAAAAGTAAAGTAAACTTATAAATATACATAGGAGAATGACATCATACTTGCATAAAAAATCTTTGTAATAGAACATAAGGCTCAAGACTTTCAAATAATTCATAATCATTCAATATCATAATCTTAAGTAAATTTACCATAATATAACTTGAGCCAATAACATAAATAAAACAATGCATAAAAACATGTGGAACAATGGGAGGACTCGTCATAACCGACACCATCAAGGTAGAGCCTTTCATGATGCCCCACTGTCTCGCTCAAGTGGGCAGAGCCGACCCTGGCTTGCCAGGCAAGGGTCATGCATAAGGCGTGATATCACATTTGAGGGGGGATCATTATCATAACATCATAACGTTTACAACCCATGGTGGCACGTGCTTATGAGACACTAGCGTTGTCCTTTAAACACCGGGCTACTCGGTTCTAGACACGGCTCCCAAAAATATACATATAGGCTCATACATGAATCATTAACATCATGCATAAAAATTCATTGGCTAAGATATAACATTTATCATCATTGATCCCCTTTAAAACATGCTTAGCCTAGAATCAAGGCCCTTTCTATCGGCTAACATCATAAATCGATAAATCATGAAATTCGTTTCATAAATCATAAATCATTCTTCATCATATGGCCATTGTCTAATGCTTCATCATACTCAATTCCTTCAAAATATGCTCAAAAACATGGGTAACTTGGATTCATGCATTTTCATAATCAATAAACTTAAAATAATGAATATTCATCATAAATCAAAATTTTCATTCACTTCCATGAACAGGCAATTTAGACTTGAAAAGATTGAAACATGATTTTTGATGAAAATAATACTAAACCTTCCCAACATGCATATTTCAATAAATAAAACTCAATTAAAATATACCCATAAGGAGAAATCACATTGACATACTTTGGGTAAAACCCCATGGAATTTGAGTAGGAGAATTCATGACCTTAATCAAAATTGGGCATGGATGAGGAAGAATTCCACCCACTTTAAAACCCTACATATCTAGGAATGGAGAGACTCAAAGTTCCTTGAACACCTACAAAGAAATTGAAGAAAATGTTTGGGAAGAAGGCCTTGAATCTCCCAAAAACCTCTCTATAATCCTTGCATGTGAATGGGCATGTATCAAGGACTTAACTCATATTATCATACTCAAAAAATATCCAAAATGACATAGTTTAAGGGATAAAAATGAGGAAAGGTCAAAAATACCCTTAAAATAATTTCCCTGAAAACTGTCGCGCACGGACCAATGACCGACCCAAAGGGTCGTGGAAACATACCACGACATTATGGTATTAAGTCTTCGGGTCCATTACCTCATGACATGTCTCAGATCCTTCCCAAAACTCGACAGGACGAGTCGTTACAAAAAACCACAAGTCATTGAATCGACTGTCATCAGCCCCTTAACCAAATCTGACTTCTCTTTCCACGAGCCTCACCATGACTCATGGTGGCATCCAATGGGTTGTGGTCTCCATCCATTGAATGCACTGGAAACTTCAACCAAGAAGCAACGACTTGAAACTACAGGTTGTTGTATCTCACAACGGATCGTGGGATGACCCATTGCTTCCTCCTCAACCTAAACTTAGTCCTTCTAACGACTGGTAACAATGACTCATTGTTCTTGACAATGGGTCGTTGTACCGTCCGTTGCTACCACTTCTTCCCTAAACCCCCTTTCCACGACTGCTTTCAACGAATCATGGTATCCACCCAAGAGTCATTGAGTCTACCGTTCTGTGATATTTTCGCCAGTTTTCTGCACATTTAAATTTTAACTCCCGGGTCTATTCTTAGGCCTTTCTAGGGTATTACAGGTGTTCCAGCAATACCTGGACATGTTCGTGATCATGTTCATTGATGACATCCTTATATACTCTCGGAGAAAAGAGGAGCATGTCGTTCATTTGATAGTAGTGCTTCAGACTCTCAAGGATCACTAATTATATGCCAAATTCTGCAAGTGCGAGTTTTGGTTGAACTCCGTAGCATTTTTAGGGCATGTGGTATCAAGTTGTCACGATCTGAACAGAGGCCTGGATCATAACACGGGACAAGGAGCCCCGAGAGACCTCAAGTCGACCCATGGCATAAGCATACATCTAATCTCAATCAAGAAACCGAATAGTCACAATATAATCATAGCAGAATTTTAACTTGAACATAACATCAGAATACAAAATCCGAAGCTAAATACATACATATGTTTGAAAAGCCTTTAAACATGATGAGTTGATAGGACAAGACACCAACTAACTCAACAAAGTTGAAAGTGAAATACATAAAGGAAAGCTAAATAGTGTAGTCCTCGAGAAATGAGGACTCACACACAAATAGAGTGCTAACTCTGATAAGCTGGCTATGAGCGGGGCTGAATCTGAGAGTTGCATCCTGTATCATGAAATGATACAACATAGAGTATGCGGTCAGTACCTAGAATGTATCGAGTATGCAAGGTAAGTAAAACCGCTAAAGAAAATAAAATCATTTAAAGACAATACATAATGTAAATGTAGACATAAGAATCTGAAAGTAGGGCTTGCATGCATTCTTTCTAAATCATGATTCTCTTCATGACATAACGTAACAGAACTTCATAACATCACAATTGAATCGATTGACTCCAAACTGAATTTTGACATTTATAAGAAAAGCTGAACATTGAGTCAAACCTGCTTTGGAACATGCATTTACATAAATCTCATGAGTAATGAAACATGCATATTTGAAATCATGAGGAACAATGGGAGACTTGTCACTTAACCGATATACTACGATAAAGCTTACGTGGTCCCAACTATCACACTCAAGTGGGTAGAGCCGTCCGAAGCCTTTTCAAGGCTAGGGATGATGCCATGATATCGATATCAAGCTGAAGGCCCATCCGGGCAGGGGAAGCTCAAAAGGGAGGTCCCAAAGTCATAATGTATAAACCTACGTTTGCATGTAGTTCTGAGGCATAGGGTGATCAACCCTTAGCCTACTCAGTGTTAGATAGTACTCCCTGATCTCGGGCATAATTACGTGTCCAAGTGCTATTTTATAACTTACTTTAGTCAAGTTTCTCAATTTAATTAATTATATTCTCATGTGATTTTTAACATTTATGTGCATAAATTAACCAATTTGATTAGCCTTTATTTTGTAGGTGTAATATGCCAAGGATGAGGATAAAATTGATGTTCAAGAAACATGGGAGAAGCATGGTAATGATAGCACTTGAAGGCAACATGGCATGACAAAGAGAAGACTGGCCGCACTAGGCAGCATGCCACGCTGTGCATGTGTCGCACCCAGCGCTGTGCCACGCCCAGGTTGCACGCTCGAAGAGATGTCACAGGTGATGCCCTGCGCAAAAGGCAACGTGCCACGGCAGGCGCATGGCGCGACCAACAGCGTGCCACACCGGGCGTCGCGCATGAGAAAGGTCGTGCCACGCTGAGCATCGCACACCATTGCATGCCATGACCTTCCTAGATGACATCCTAGTGACATGCCGCGATGGCTCCATTTCACGCCACAGCCTTGCCGCGATAGGCAGCGTGGCACAGAGCTGTTTCACCCAAGGCCAGATTTTGCATATTTTCATTTACTATAAATTAAAACCTTAGCTTCTAAATTCATTAATCACGAAATATTACTGAGAAACCGTAAAGGAGCGAAGGGACAAGTGAAGAACTCTACCTAGGGTTCATTGTTTTGCATTCTCTTTTAACTATTCTTGTAAGTATTTTTCTTGAATCATGTTTTTAAGTATTTGTATGAACATAAGTGGCTAAAACCCTTCCTATAGGGTTGAGGCTCCGTAATATGATTGTAACTGCATGAATTCTTCATTGGGTTGAGTTTTAGTTGTTGTGTCTTACATTCTTTATTATTATTGTTTTTGTACTTGATCACCATGAAAACAAACTCGTTAAGCTTAGGTAAAAGCTCAAAAGAGTAATCCTAGGCTAGAAAATAAGAATGTAGGGAGCAAGTTCTTACCTTTGCGATTGGATTCGCGGTTAGGATAGAAATTATACGTAATTTTCCTTGCTTGGTTATTAAAACGGGGTGAGCTAGACACCGACTTAGAATTGTCACATCAACGCTCGTAGAAGTAGTTGTGAAACTATGTCCGGTTAAATGATTTGTTATACCCCATAAATTCCCGGCATATAGATGGCCTATTCGCGTGTTGGTTAAGAGTATTTGAAAGCCATACATGCTAGAAAAAGGCCTGGGGAAAGATCGGACAAGTGCCAAGTCGGCGCGTCGCAAGGCAAAATGCAACTTATAAATTGCATTCCAAGAATGCAACTTATAAATAGCATTCCAGAAATACGACTTATAAATCGCATTCCAGGAATGCAATTTATAGTGTCCATTATATATATAAGTCCAACTTCAGTTTTTTATTAAAATTCCTTATAATTTCCAGTAGAAAACAGAGAGTAATTAGAGAGAAGGGGAAAACGAAGATCTCCTACTAAAATTCGTCCGATTATGCCGCCAAACGCTGTCCAAACTCGAATTAACCTCAGGTACCAAGGTATTTAGAAGCAGGGAGCATTCCTACGGATTTTGTTTCGCGAAATACGGCCGACGAATCGTCGAGCTACCGGACTAAGGTAAGTAGAATTGCTCCAAACTAGTGTCTATGTGCTCCTAGCCGTAAAGTGAATACTTCTCCCTTCTGGGCTTCTGAAAAATAGCAAGTTTTCGACCATTTTTCGATAAGCCTAAGTTTAGGCTATAATTATATCGAAAGTGACGTCGTCCTTCAGAATAGTGTTGTATTTAGTACTAATTGACGTGTATATGAATGCAGTTGGGAGAAATAGTTGGAGTACTGACCGAGCCTCGTCCGACAGACGGATAACTCGAGGTTAAGGTATGTAAAGCTAGTTCCTTCGGAAAGTTAGTAGCTTTAGCCTTGTATAGTACCATAAACTCCGTAGTAGAATTTCCGGAAGTTGAATGTTAAGTATTGTGCAAGTTCAGTAAACCTAGTTCGCATTATGATGTAATATTCAGTCTGAAAGTTAGAAAACCATGTGCCCAAGGGCAAGTTAGTAGTTCAGATTCAGTACAGCCTATTAGCAAGCATGTTGTAGAATAAAAAGGAACAGATTTTCATAATAACAGTCAATAAAGAAAGATCAGATAGACAGAATGTTTTAGCTACAGATTAGCCATTCAGACAGATAGTATCTTGGCTACAGATTAGCCGTACAGTTAAACAGAGGTTACAGAATCAGCATAATTTGTAAGAATTAGCTCAGTGTAGAAATAGATCAGAATAAGAAGTAGATTTTAGATAATCTTTTCAGTTATACATGCTTGCTATTTATATGTGCTATTTGTTTGTTGAGACTTGCTATGGCATGTGGGTGTCCCGTTGCATCCCCACCGCTCCTGGGTTATAGCTGTGTCGATACCAGATTCAGATGTCGTTCACCTAGAGGATGATGATGGCTGACCACCATGATAATACGGTCTAGACCACCCTGCTTGCAGGGGTAGTTCAGTTTACTCTGCGCAGAGCTAGTCCACCCTGTTTACAGGGGCAGAACACTCTGTGTGCGCTTGTGGCCGGGGGTAGTTTCAGATACAGATTTTATAAAATTACCCTGTTGCGTGCTTGCACCCAGGGGCAGTTTTTATTACACACCCCGTGTACACTTGCGCCCAGAGACAGGAGTCTTCGGACTCAGACACAGTTTATTGTCAGAGGCCAAGGCCTGAGCTACATACCCAAGGGGACCGGTAGGAGGAGCTCACAGTTGTCAGATGAATGGAGTGACTTATTTTTAGTTGGTTTAGACCCGGGTAGGGGTAAATAGATTGTGTGTTGGTTGGCACCTTCCGGCTTATGGGGGTCGGTCAGGTATTGTGTGTATTTATATGTATACCTATATGTGCTATTAGATACTGATAGACAGGAGGACGACACGTCATCAGGTACGCTCAGTTTAGTAATAGAATAAATAAACTCTCCCCAGTTATTCTCAGCTAGATATACTCAGCTACTTTCTGCTTATATGTCATGTTACTGTTGTTATTCATTTCAGTTGTCTATTTCAGTTGCTTTACATGCTCAGTACCTATGGTACTGACGCCCAGTGGGGCGGTGCATTACTTGCCTGCAGGTACTCATAGACGAGGAGGCGATCCCTCGTGATTCCAGTCAGCTATTGAGTATTCAGCTCCTGTCATCCGGAGTCTGAATTCCAGAGGTGTATTTCGTTTTCTTTTGTTGTACAGTACGGGTAGGTCGGGGCCCTATCCCGATCATTTCTATTGTTATTCTTAGAGGCTTGCAGTATGTATATATTTCCCTGTGGTCAGTCGAGCCGGTCGTGTGAGGCCGTGTAGCTTGTTATAGTTATTTGTTATTTCTGTTCCTGTTAGCCGTGTGTGGCCATAATCAGTCAGTAGTGGTGACCTTGCCGGTCACGTAATTAGTTAGCACGTTATTGTTGAGTTACAGAGAACTAGACAGCATGGTGGCCTTGTCGGCCCACATAGGTTCCCCTATAGTAGTATGTTTCTTGTTAGCTGTCATTACAGGTACAGGTGGCTATAGGCCAATGGGCCGGGGGCTGTGTTTACAGCCGTTATATAGCCTTTTGTTTCCAGAAATTTGAGTTAGAGCCAGCCAGGCACCAGATGTGCTTAGGCTCACCAGATAGCAGTCTAGGTCCTACTAGGGCACCAGGTGCCCGTCATACCCCCCAAGGCAGGGCGTGACATGATTAGATGTACGAAAGTCCATAATCAATGGCACAAACTCCGTAAACCACATCCATGTATTTAAATTGCTCACGAATTAGGACGTCACATCCCCACTCAACGATATAGGTGAGAGACTAGTTTGTGGTGTTTAGAAGCTCGAAAGACGATGAACAAAGTATTTTAATTATGTGAGACAACAATGAAGTTGTCATACTCGAACCATTGTGAATTGTAGCATTGCATGATTATTAGTCCTTAAATTTAGTTTCTTCTTATATTGTTTGTTGAGTATTTTGTGATCACCCCTAAACTTAATTAGAATTTCCCGAAATTTCTATAATCAACACTTGTGAGGGTTAGTTTTAACACTTGAACTTGAATAATCGGTGAATTGGTCTAGTACCTGTGGGTTCGACATCCGGCTATGAAAAAGAGTCGTTGTATTACTTGTACGACCGTGTACGCTTGCGCGTGTGCTGGGGTGTGATCTTGGGCAAATTTATATGCCCAAGTGATACTCAAAAGTACCATTTTATCCTTTATCTATCAATGTGTATACATTCTCATGTAATTGGTAATAAAATGTTAATTTATACTAACCAACATAATTAGCATTGTTTTGCAGGTAAAATGTAATTTCAGGAAGCTAAAATGCATGTTGGAGGATATCGGGGTTGGACTTGGATGCGAGCAAGGGACAAGACATTGGACAACATAAAATAAAGGGCCTCCGCGATGGAGCCGTGTCACGCTGCCATCGCGGAGGCCTTATGCCTGGATGGGAATTTTCAGTCCAATTCTAGTGTGGGTTTGTGATAGGTCCGTGGCACGGTGGCTTGGATCCGCGTTGCACGCCGTGCCACGTTGGGCTTTATTTCCTGGACCCCTATTTCCAGTGAAGGTCCGCGTCCATAGCATGTCACGGAGGCAGTGCTCCGCGATGCACTCCGTGACACGTTGCTTGTTATTCCGGGAAAAATTCCCACTAGTATAAATAGAACACTTAGGTTCATTTTTCAATATTCTGACTTGGTGGAGCAAGAACGTGGGTTACAGGCAGTTGAGGGGACGAAATTATCAGGGTTTTTCTCTCTTTCCTTCTCCTTGTATTCAATTGCTTGTATGTTTTACACTCATTTAATGATGTTTAATCCACAAATGAGTGGCTAATTCATCTTCTTGCTGAGGTTATGAACAATTGTAATGAAATGTGATCATTGATTCTTTGGTTTTTCATCTTATCTTCCATGGTTGTTCTATTAATTCTTGTTCTTACTGCATTAATGTGTGGCCTACGTTAATGTATATCTAAAAAGTTCGGTTTCACTCGAGAGAGCAAGAAATTGGAAAGTTGTGAATTAATAGGGTATGATCTTTACTTGATTTGGGAAAATTGGGAATTGATTTACTTTCAGGATAGAAATATACCTGAAAGTCGTATTAGTCAATTTAGGAACCGGGTTTGTATGGCTAGAACATGAATTGCATTTAATCACAGAAATGTAGGTGGATGGTTCATAATTCTTAAGTGAGGTTAAATACGAGAGTTTTAATCTCTTGGCAAAAGTTCTTGGCTAGCTGTTCGGGTGTTTGTTGGGGTTATAAACCGACACGCAAGTGCACGTGGTCGAACAAGTAGTAAGTGGCTTTAGTAAGCCAAGTATCGATCCCACAGAGACTTGGATGAAGTGCAAATTGCTCAAGTGTACTATATTTTACTTCTAAAAATGCAGACAACAGCGTAACCAAAAAGTTGATAGTTTGTTTTATAAATTTCTATACTAAAACTAAGAACAATTATCTACTTTGAATTTGAACTATGAATGAAAGAATGCTAAGGTTAAACGAACATGTAATGAAACTAATTATCATCATACTTTGGTTAATCTTTTCCTCCAGTTGATATCCAAGAACATCTGCCAAGAGATTAAAACTCTCGTATTTAACCTCACTTAAGAATCATGAACCATCCGTCTACATTTCTATGATCAAATGCAATTCATGTCCTAGCTATACAATTCCGGTTCCTAAATTGACTAATACGACTTTCAGGTATATTTCTATCCTGAAAGAAAATCAAGACTCAATTTTCCCAAATCAAGTAAAGAACATATCCTATTAATTCACAACTTTCCAATTTCGTGCTCTCTCGAGTGAAACCGGACTTTTTAGATGTACATTAATGTAGGCCACACACCAATGCAGTAAAAACAAGAATTAATAGAACAACATGGAAGAAAAGATGAAAAACCATAGAATCAATAATCAAATTTCATCACAACTGTTCATAACCTCAGCAAGGATAGGAATTAGCCACTCATTTGTGGATTAATCATCATAAAATGAGTGTTAATCATACAAGCAATTGAATTAACGAAGAAAGAAAGAGAGAAAAAACCCTAAACTTTTCATCCCTCAACTGCCTGTAACCCACGTCCTTGCTCCACCAAGTTAGAATTCTGAAAAATGAACTTAAGTGTTCTATTTATACTGCTGGGAATTTTTCCCGGAATAATTAGCAACGTGTCACGGAGTGCATCGCGGAGCACTGCCTCCGTGACACGCCATGAACGTGGACCCTCGCTGGAACTGGGGGTATGGGAATTCAGGCTCAACGTGGCACGGCGTGCATCGCGGAGCACTGGCTCCGTGCCACGGAGCAAACGCGGACCTCCATTGGAAATTAGGTGAATTTTCCCCATCCAGGCAGAATGCCTCCGCGATGGCAGCGTGACACGGCTCCATCGCGGAGCCCCTTTATTTCATGTTGTCCAATGCTTTTTCCCTTGCTGGCATCCAAGTCCAACTCCGATATCCTTCAACAAGCATTTTAGCTTCCCAAAATCACATTTTACCTGGAAAACAATGCTAATCATGTTGGTCAGTATAAATTTACGTTTTATTACCAATTACATGAGAATGTATACACATTGATAGATAAACAAGGCGAAAATGATACTTTTGAGTATCACTTGGACATATAAATCTGCCCAAGATTACCTACCCCACACTGAAATCCTTGTTCGTCCTCGAACAACAAACATACAATTCATGCAATTTACATCCCAACCTCGCTACTTTGGTTCGACAATTTAGGCTACGGTCATACCAATTACTCAATACAACAAATCATCAAGAAAACATGCATGGTCTTATCAATGCAATGACCTTCAATACCTTAAGACCTCCTAGACTTTAAGAATCGACTCTCGATATTAGCAAACTCATGCAAATCAGCTGATCAAGATATCCGACACGAAAATTAATCTTTCATCAAGCATGTGCCCTCACAATACAAGAGAATCTTCCCCTTTTTGCTCACATGACTCACAAACATTCAAACAGGGGCATGTACACACAATTTCACTCTCTCTCCCAAAAGAATTCACAAGCATCATGTCATGACCCATAAACTTGCCCTTAGTGTATTACTCCACTAATATAAAGAAGTGTGATGTAAGATCACGTAGGACTTTAATGGGTTGTAATGGAAGCTATGGAACTAGTAAATATTGGATTAGCCAATAATAGCCACTAGCATCCTTAAGCGCCTTTTCAACACATCCCATCAACTCATGGACATTGTTTCTCTTTTTTTTTTTTTCATCATCCCATTCTTGATGATTTTATTTAGTATGGCCCATTTCATTAAGCACACTTGACACAACAACAAAGATTATTCATGCACCTTCATTATCGTTTATTTATAGCAAGTGCACCTTCAAACTTTTCTTTTCTTCCCTCACTCTGCTTTTCTTTTTCTTTTCACCATTCTCACTCTTTGACACTTTGGGAAAATGATTTTCTCTTCATAAGTGCTTAAGAGTTTTGTATAGTTTTTCCGGCTAATGAAAAGAAGGAATTAAGCTCGGTTTACACTTTTTGGACAAAAGAAAGAAATAATAGGCTAAAGGCTCAAAGGGCTGTCTTGGGTATACAATCACAGAAAGGGGGGTATGACACAAAAAAAAATAGAAACTCTCGGTTAAAACAAAGAAATACCTACATCCTTTCCTACAATACACCTCCTTCATTCGTTTTGTACACACACTAGGCAAGTACTAGACACTTCACAATAGCATGGAATGTCAACACCTCACTTCACACTTTCTGCACATGCTCGATTCAAGATGTATTCACAGACTCTTCAATCAACTAATTACATGAATTCAAACATTAAGCCTCAATCACACTGAATCAAACTCTACAGCCTAGGTATCTCAACATATTTACAATTTTGCATGCTTTCATATGAATCACCTTTGCATTTTGAATATCATGTACAACACTCAACCAGAATTTCGCAACCATATAGTAACTACAGGTTCCGGGATGCAATCCACCAAAGGAAAAAAGAAAAAATAATTGAGAAAAAAACTACTCCTAACGACTACAATTTCACTCTCTCTCCCAAAAGAATTCACAAGCATTATGTCATGACCCATAAGCTTGCCCTTAGTGTATTACTCCACTAATATAAAGAAGTGCGATGTAAGATCACGTAGGACTTTAATGGGTTGTAATGGAAGCTATGGAACTAGTAAATATTGGATTAGCCAATAATAGCCACTAGCATCCTTAAGCGCCTTTTCAACACATCCCATCAACTCATGGACATTGTTTCTCTTTTTTTTTTTCATCATCCCATTCTTGATGATTTTATTTAGTATGGCCCATTTCATTAAGCACACTTGACACAACAACAAAGATTATTCATGCACCTTCATTATCGTTTATTTATAGCAAGTGCACCTTCAACCATTTCTTTTCTTCCCTCACTCTGCTTTTCTTTTTCTTTTCACCATTCTCACTCTTTGACACTTTGGGAAAATGATTTTCTCTTCTTAATTGCTTGAGAGTTTTGTATAGGTTTTCCGGCTAATGAAAAGAAGGAATTAAGCTCGATTTACACTTTTTGGACAAAAGAAAGAAATAATAGGCTAAAGGCTCAAAGGGCTGACTTGGGTATACAATCACAGAAAGGGGGGTATGACACGAAAAAAAATAGAAACTCTCGGTTAAAACAAAGAAATACCTACATCCTTTCCTACAATACACCTCCTTCATTTCGTTTGGTACACACACCAGGCAAGTTCTAGACACTTCACAATAGCATGGAATGTCAACACCTCACTTCACACTTTCTGCACATGCTCGATTCAAGATGTATTCACAGACTCTTCAATTAGCTAATTACATGAATTCAAACATTAAGCCTCAATCACACTGAATCAAACTCTACAGCCTAGGTATCTCAACATATTTACAATTTTGCATGCTTTCATACGAATCGCCTCTGCATTTTGAATATCATGTACAACACTTAACCAGAATTTCGCAACCATATAGTAACTATAGGTTCCGGGATGCAATCCACCAAAGGAAAAAAGAAAAAATAATTGAGAAAAAAACTACTCCTAACGACTACATTTCCCTTAAGACGGTCGTCATCCATCCATCATAGGGAACGGTCACTACTTAATACGTCAGTTCAATAGGACCATTCTCGGTAAAAGAACCGAAAACAAACGCCGAGAAACCCAAAAAAAATGTCGAAAATATCGATCATTTCGATAGAGAAATTATTTACAAAATATTTTAAAATTTTTAAAAAAAAATCGATCATTTTGATAACAAAAATATGTACAGAATCAGAATCAGCTAGCAACCATTCAACAACACACATCTATTTTACAAATATTTACAAATACAGAACAATAACTTGAAAATTCACAACTCACAAGGACAAACACATTTTCACATACACGACAGCAAAATAGAGCATACATGTAAAAAAGCCCAGCCCAGCACCTAACTACTCCCACCCCACACTTAGTCCGAACACTGTCCCCAGTGTTCACAAAAATTCAAAATAGCACAAATTCGGGTGGTGGAACTCCCTGATCAGTCAAAGTATTCCACTTCTTCGTCGAGTGCTGCTGCTTCATCTCCCATGTCTGAATCACCTCCGTCGTCGTCATCAGACTCCACATCGGAGTCCTCCCGACGTGTCTCCTCGTCCGTGGGGACATCATCATCTGTGGGCTCTACAAATGCTGGCCCCACTCAGCATAGAGCCCTGGCGTTCTCGCCGAAGGGGTAGTCTAGCTCGAGTTGCCATAGCTCCTCCTCTGTCGCTGGCCTCCCACCTATCCTTAGCTGGAGCATCTGCATCCCATACATCTGAGCCATGTACTGGTTATCATGAGCATGTCGCTCGCCAAGTGTAAGCACTGGCCCGTGGGTGGTGTCGGGAGCCTTAGTTTTAGTAACGTCTAAGGCCCTCCGCTCCAACTGGGATATAATCGAGGGCCTCCTCCTCAACATCGAGGCCCCTGAGAAAGGTGGTCAGTAGTCCACCAAAACCATACCTGTGCCCCTAGTGCAACCGGGCTCTCTTCATGGTGGATATAATAACCGCCCCGACATTGATCTCCAGCCCTTTCATCAGGGTGTACACCAGGATAACATGATCCCGGGTTACATCAGTCATATGTACCCCCAGGATGAGGCTTGAGCAGACTATTTTCAGCCAGATTCGGGCTTCCCTGTTCATCTGTGAATAGGGCAACATCTGGTGGTAGCCCCTCTCTTTGTGTCTGCTCCATCTAGCTGTTGATCGGGTCCCACACAATGTGCGTTTGATGTCTGCATACGGTGGGGTAATGTTCAGCTGTCGGAGGACATGGGCGTCTGTGTCCCGCGCTCCTATGATGGCATTGAGGTGGTGGGGCTCCAGAGTGACTATTTGCCCTCTGATCTTGATGGTGTGACTCCTGATCGTCAAGTTCCAATTGGCATAGAACTCCCGAACCAAGTGCAGAATGCATTCTTTCGGCTCTTCAAAGATGAACTTGAGCCTAGCTGCCTCGATCCGGTGGACCATTCTAGGGAACTCCTGTGCCAATGGCTCCCATGCTATGTGCTCATCGAGGAAATATTTATTTTCTTTGTGCTTTGCGTACCACTTTTTCCCCTCATCGGTCACCCATCTTGTTCTGTACTGGCAGCGCTGGCCGCGTGGAACTGCTGGTGCAGCTGGTACTGCTGTGCCCAGTCTAATCCGTTTCCTTCCGGCGCCTGAAGTTGACGCGCCTTTTCCTTTATCTTGCCGGCTTGCCATTTCACCTGTCAACCCAAGTAAACAAGATCAATGTTAAGCTCACGGATATTAACTTCGGCCAAGGTCGGGTTACGCTAGGTTACCCCACACTTAGTCCTTAGCTACAGTTACAATAATACGGCAAGAATATCTTTATTTACACAAAACAAACAACTATACAATCATGCTTAGTGCGTTCAAAAGAAAATTCGACGGTATAACTTTTGCGTACTACTCTGACTTTGTACAGCTAATCACAATCACTACCATCACTAACATTTTAACCATCACACTTAGCAAAGAAAAACGAAGAAAATAACACCAAAAATATATCTACACACGAACCTATCCAACCAACCCAATTTCTAACAAATTTCAACATTTCCCCCAACCCGAGAATTCGTCGTTCTATTAACATCCTAACAATTTGTACATCGACTCATCTCATTCACCACGTACACCCCGGCATAAAATTCACAAATTCAGAACATTGTCAACTTCAAATTCCAACAAACAAGCCCTATAATTGATTTTATCAATCAAATTCGATCAATTTATGCAATCGACAAGTTCAAGAAATCATACTACATTCCGAACATTCATCAATCAACAATGAAATCAAATTCATGATTAATTTCGACTTAGGGCAATTTAGCTCACCTCCCATGCTAAAAATCGAAGAAAATCGACAAGAAATTGAGAGGGAATCGAAGAACATACCTTGTTTTTGAAGAATCGAAGAAAACTTGGTGAATTTCTTGCCTTACTCCATGGCACGTTGATGAGGGATGGGTTTTGGGGGGTTTGGTCGTGGAGGGATTAGAAAATGAGGGAAGCGGAGGTTTTCGAGGTTAAAAAGGAAGAAAATTGCGCGGGTCACCCGGCAACCCGGTGTGACCCGTCCCGATATACACGGCAACGTGTCACGGAGTGCATCACGGTGCACTGCCTCCATGACACGGGCCATCGCGAGGTTTTTCTGGAAATTTTTAAAATTTCCGGGTTATACCTCAACGTGTCACGGAGGGTAACGCGGAGGTCCTCTTCCGTGACACGGAGCTATCGCCCCAGCTCACTGTTTTTCACTTTTTATCAATTTTTCATACCTCAACTTTTCCTTCGCGATTCCGTGCACATTTTCTCCGTTTGACCTGAAAATCATCTCACTATACAAAATTGGTTAGAATTATAGGTTTCGCATTAAATACAAATAAAACAAAAACTAAAACGAAAAATTTTGTTGTGAATCAAGAAAAAGAAAAAGAACAATCTATTTACACTTTACAAAATGAAAGAAAAATTTTTCACGGGTTGCCTCCCGTGCAGCGCCTGGTTTACCATCGCAGCTCGACGTCGTTTAAGCTCAATTGTCCGCTAGGGTGATGGACGATTTCTCTCGATCACCGTCCTCCCCCCAGTAGTGCTTACACCTTTCCGGTGGTTTTCCCATTAACTCTCGGGAATTCTTCATTTTCTTATCATCACCTTGATCAATCACATTGATCATCGAGAGTTCTTCATGCACCATCGGGAGCTTGGGTGCCTTGTACAC
Organism: Datura wrightii; assembly: GCA_035772735.1. Taxonomy (NCBI): domain Eukaryota; kingdom Viridiplantae; phylum Streptophyta; class Magnoliopsida; order Solanales; family Solanaceae; genus Datura; species Datura wrightii. Next base: position 121,706,283 of record JASDFA010000010.1, read on the forward strand.
ATCGAACACCTCTACCTTGTCATGTGCTCGCATTGTTAACTGCCCCGAAACTACGTCGATTAGTGCTTTCCTGGTTGCCAAGAAAGGACGCCCCAAAATAAATGGGACTTCCGCGTCTGGTTCAAAATCCAGCACGACAAAATCTACCGGGAAAATTAGGGAGCCAACTTGCACCAGAACATCCTCAACAATGCCATCCGGCCTAGCTAAGGATCGATCCGCCAACTGCAAGATTACCGTTGTATGTCTAGGACTCCCTAGACCCAACATTCTGAATACTGATGACGGCATCAAATTTATGCTCGCTCCCAAGTCACACAATCCATGAGCTCGGATGCTCTGCCCAATAGTAAGCTGGATAGTAAAACTCCCAGGGTCTTTTAGCTTTGTGGGCAGTCTATTTTGGATCCGAGAAGTGCACTCCTCCGTTTGAGCCACCGCAGCATACTCAGTCAACCGACTTTTGTTTGCCACGATGTCCTTTATATACTTCGCATATTTCGGCACTCCCTGCAAGACATCAACAAGAGGTAAGTTAACATGTACCTGTTTTAGCACCTCCATGAATTTCTTGAAACACGCCTCCTCCTTGTGTTTCTTTAGTCGTTGAGGGAACGGGGGTGGAGGTCTTTCTGATTCAGCTTCTTTGGTCTTCCCCCTTTCAGAACTTTGCTCCCTCTCAACATCTGCTACTCCCGACTGTTGAGGTGGTCTTTCTGGTTCCACCTCTTTCAGCTGCAAACCACTCCTTGTGGTCACTGCATTTACCTGCTTGGGATTGGGATCCTTGCCGCTTGGCAGTCCTCCTCTAGGCCTTGTGTTTTGGGCACTAGCAAATTGCCCAAATTGATATTCAAGTGCCTTGGTAGCTAACTGGTTGTTTTTCACTTCGGCTGCCAATTTCACATAGTCAGCCTGCAATTGAGCTTGGTTAGCTATCATGGTCTTGAACATCTCCTCAATGCTGGGTGATGGTGGTGGAGGAGGTGCATTGTTGTTTCTGAATTAAGCTTGGTAGTTCTGTTGCCCTCCTTGGTTCCTTTGCACACCCTGACCCGAACTTTGGCCCTGATGGTTGTTGCTACCCCATGAGAAATTAGGATGATTCCTCCAATTGGAGTTGTAGCTACTATCATACTACTGGTGGTTCCTTTGTGCATTACCCATAAAGTTTACCGAGTCAGGATTGGCTCTACAACACTCAGCTGAGTGCTCACCGCTTCCACACACTTCACACCACATCTGCTGGACTGCATTAACTAGGGCTGGAGGCTGGTTCGATGTCATGTTGTTGAAGTGATTGTTCAATTGATTTTGCAATGCAACTATCTGTGCAGCGATAGCTGTAAACACATCCACTTCAAGCACTCCTGCTGCTTTCCTTGTCCCACCTCGTGATGAATCAGCATTCCATTCTGGATTGCCCTGTGAAATCCGGTTCAACAAGGTATACAGCTCCTCATAAGTCTTCTCCAGCGCTTGCCCTCCAGCTGCTGAGTCTAGCAATATTTTGGTGTGGGGTTCCAAACCCTCAATAAATGTGTGCACCAACACATCATTGGATTGATGATGAGGAGGACAATCCCGCAACATGGATTTAAATCTCTCCCAGGCCTGATATAAATTTTCTCCCTCCCTCTGTACGAAACTTAGAATTTGACTTCTAAGTCTTGCTGTTTTACCAGAGGGAAAAAACCTTATCAAGAACTTCCGTGCAAGATCATCCCACGTAGAAATAGAATTCGGTGGCTCAGCTTTCAACCACCTCTTGGCTTCTCCCAGTAATGAGAATGGAAATAATGTAAGCCGGACATAGTCTGGTGACACTCCCGCGGGTATGTAAGTGTCACTTATCTCCAAAACGTTTTGGAGATGCTGCTGTGGATCTTCATGAGGGAGACCGGTAAATTGCCCACTTGTGTGCAACAACTGCACCATATTTTGTTTAAGTTCAAATCTCCCTCCCGGATCTGGTTTGCAGATACTTGATGTAACATTATTGGCATGTGGGATTGCCACCTCGCGAATCGGCCGTGCTGCTGCTTCTTCGGGCACTAACACTGCCCGTACTACCGGTGGATTCTGTTGTTGCTCCATGATCGTCTGTCTGAGCAACTGCAGCTTTCTTTGTAGAGCTTCTCTTCTCTTACTGTGAAATATTCTTTCAGGCTCTATATAAGATTCCACCAGCTCCTTGTCTCTTGCCAGTGTTTCACAGCAATTAAGTCTGCAAAATACAGGCTAAGACCAAGTTGTCAACACTAAGAAAATAAAAATACAGTAAATTAACACTTAAAACAATTTCACCAATTGCCAACTCCCCGGCAACGGCGCCAAAAACTTGTTCGGGTGTTTGTTGGGGTTATAAACCGACACGCAAGTGCACGTGGTCGAACAAGTAGTAAGTGGCTTTAGTAAGCCAAGTATCGATCCCACAGAGACTTGGATGAAGTGCAAATTTCTCAAGTGTACTATATTTTACTTCTAAAAATGCAGACAACAGCGTAACCAAAAAGTTGATAGTTTGTTTTATAAATTTCTATACTAAAACTAAGAACAATTATCTACTTTGAATCTGAACTATGAATGAAAGCATGCTGAGGTTAAACGAACATGTAATGAAACTAATTATCATCATACTTTGGTTAATCTTTTCCTCCAGTTGCTAGCCAAGAACATCTGCCAAGAGATTAAAACTCTCGTATTTAACCTTACTTAAGAATCATGAACCATCCGTCTACATTTCTGTGATCAAATGCAATTCATGTCCTAGCTATACAATTTCGGTTCCTAAATTGACTAATACGACTTTCATGTATATTTCTATCCTGAAAGCAAATCAAGACTCAATTTTCCCAAATCAAGTAAAGAACATATCCTATTAATTCACAACTTTCCAATTTCGTGCTCTCTCGAGTGAAACCGGACTTTTTAGATGTACATTAATGTAGGCCACACACCAATGCAGTAAAAACAAGAATTAATAGAACAACATGGAAGAAAAGATGAAAAACCATAGAATCAATAATCAAATTTCATCACTCACAATTGTTCATAATCTCAGCAAGGATAGGAATTAGCCACTCATTTGTGGATTAATCATCATAAAATGAGTGTTAATCATACAAGCAATTGAATTAAAGAAGAAAGAAAGAGAGAAAAAACCCTGAACTTTTCGTCCCTCAACTGCCTGTAACCCACGTCCTTGCTCCACCAAGTCAGAATTCTGAAAAATGAACTTAAGTGTTCTATTTATACTGCTGGGAATTTTTCCCGGAATAATGAGCAACGTGTCACGGAGTGCATCGCGGAGCACTGCCTCCGTGACACGCCATGAACGCGGACCCTCACTGGAACTGGGGGTCCGGGAATTCAGGCTCAACGTGGCATGGCGTGCATCGCGGAGCACTGGCTCCGTGCCACGGAGCAAACGTGGACCTCCACTGGAAATTGGGTGAATTTTCCCCATCCAGGCAGAATGCCTCCGTGATGGCAGCGTGACACGACTCCATCACGGAGCCCCTTTATTTCATGTTGTCCAATGCTTTTTCCCTTGCTCGCATCCAAGTCCAACTCCGATATCCTTCAACATGCATTTTAGCTTCCCGAAATCACATTTTACCTGCAAAACAATGCTAATCATGTTGGTCAGTATAAATTCACATTTTATTACCAATTACATGAGAATGTATACACATTGATAGATAAACAAGGCGAAAATGATACTTTTGAGTATCACTTGGGCATATAAATCTGCCCAAGATCACTAGCAACCGGAGGAAAAGACTAACCAAATTATGTCGATAATTAATTTCATTACATGTTCGTTTAACCTCAGCATGCTCTCATTCATAGTTCAGACTCAAATTAGATAGTTATTTTAGATTTAGCATAAAAATTATAAAACTAAATATCACACTTTTGGTTACACTGTTGTCTGCATTTTTAGAATCAAAATATAATACACTTGAGCAGATTGCACTTCATCCCAGTCCCTGTGGGATCGATACTTGGCTTACTTGAGCCACTTTACTACTTGTTCGACCACGTGCACTTGCGTCTGAGTTATATACCCATATAACAAACAAACCGAACAGGGTGCCACCAAGTTTTGGCGCTGTTGCGGGGGACTGGCGAAGTTTAGTGAATTTTTCTATTTTTGCATGATTTTTAATTTCCTTAAGTGTTGAAAAACTTTGTTTTAGTCTGCTATATTGCAGGTGACAGGTTGTTCTTGCAGAGTTGGCAAGGAATAGAGAGCTTGTGGAACCATTGTTTGAACCTTAATGCCAACTTCATTTGCTCTGGAGGGAAGCTCTAGAACGAAAGTTTAAAAGGTTACAAGAGCACAAGTGGGGCAATAAGAGTTTTTACCTAACCAAATGGCAGCCCGACCAGTTCACGAAGTGGCAATCCCACTAGCGACAAATGTGACCTCCAGTATTCACAAACCGGAGCCTGGAGGGAACTTTGAGCTTAAATAGAACATGGTGCACCTGTTACGTTCGAGTGGCCAGTTCACTGGAATGACTCATGAGGACCCACAGCAGCACTTACAGAACTTCTTGGAGATCAGTGACACCTTTTTCCCCACCGGAGTGACAACTGATTTTGTTCGACTCACACTTTTCCCATTCTCATTGTTCGGAGAGGCAAAGAGGTGGTTGAAGACTGAGCCACCGAATTCCATTACTTCTTTTGATGACTTATCAAAGAAGTTCCTCATCGGATTCTTCCCTTCAGGAAAGACTGCAAAACTCAGGAGTGAAATATTAAGCTTCAAGCAGAGGCTGGAGGAGAACTTGTATTTGGATTGCGAGAGATTCAAGTCATTATTGAGAGACTACCCCCATCTCCAGAAGTCCAATGAGGTGATAGCCCATACCTTTCTGGAAAGTCTAGACCCACATACAAAAATCTTACTAGACTCTGCATCAGGTGGGAAAGCATTGGAGAAGACTTATGATGAGTTGTACACTATGTTGAATAGGATTGCTCAAGGAAATCTAGAGTGGCACAATGATTCATTAAGAGGGGCAAGTAAAAGAGAAGCAGGACTGATAGAGGTGGATAGTGTCAATGCCTTGGCGACACAACTAACATCATTTCAGCATCAGATGATGACTCAGATCAAAATATTGAGCATGAACCAACCGTAGGGACAGGTGAATTCAATTCAGCAGGCTCCTAGTTGGTGTGAAATCTGAAGTAACAATGGGCACAATGCAGAATCGAGCAGGGCAAATCCAGAGTCTATCAATATCTTAGGCAATGTTCAGAGAAATAATCAGAATTATGGGAACACCTACAACAAGAATTGGCAAGGTCACCCAAATTTTTCTTGGGGTTGCAATTTGAGTCAGAGCTACCAGCAACCTCAGTAGTAGCAGTATCAGCAGTAGAACAGGAAGAACAGTGGCCAGTCGAGCAGCAACAACATTGAGGAGATGTTGCAAAAGATTATGGATACTCAAACCCAACTGGTAGAGAATCAGGCGAGGATGGCATCAAATTTTAAAAATCAGCAGTTGGCCCCCCGCAATCTAGAGAAGCAGATGGGTCAATTAGTAGCTACTAAGCACACCAGGCCTCAGGGAGGATTACCCTGTGACACAGATACAAACCTTCGATAGGTCAATGCCATCAGTCTAAGAAGTGGCAAGTAAGTTGCTGATGCACCACCAAAGGAAAAAAAGAAATGAGGTGTAGCCAGAGCTGGTCAGACATGGTCCATCTACTTCCTGCTGTCTAATATACTAGTAACTAATGTAAGCAAGAACCTTACCTGGCTCCCATAAGCCAGAAGGTACAACCAGCACAGAATAACCCACTCGGGGCCCCCATAAGCCCTGGGGTTGGTTATGCAAGGATATATAGGGAAAAATCAATCCCAAACTACATATAGAATACTGGCCTCAGCTAATAACAACTACTAATCACAATAGATATACTTCTGTCTTTCGTACTGGAATTCAAACTGAATCATAATACTGAAGAAACTAACTTGCCAAATGAATTTGCCTTAACATAACTGGATTTCCAATTTCTGATTAAGTGGTGAGTTTTAAACCATATGCAATAGCTCTTTCCAACTGTAATCGTATTACTGGGAGAATGAGACTAGATTTAGTACTAAATTCAGCAAAATGATAACTTTTTATATAAATATTAACTATAATTCAACTTAACGTAACACGTTGAAAATATATAATTTCTCGAAAGCTCAGAAGGGAGAAATGCTTACTTGAAGCCTGTGATAGTATAGAAATTAGCTTGGAGCAATTCCGACAACTTTTACTCGGCGGGGCTACGATTTGCCGAGCGAATTTCGAGAAACTAACTCCGTAATAATGCTCCCTGCGGGATTATAATTCGATACCTAAAGTTAATTTGAATTTGGACAATATTTGGCTGCGTAAATGGAAGAGAATTACCTTAAGTTTCGTGTTTTCCTTTCTCTAGACGAAGATATTTATGAAATATAACAAATGAAAACTTGAACTTATATATATAATGTTTGGACGGTGAACACGGGGTCCATGGCATGAACCCTATCGCGCCAGTTTACAGGTGTGCCACGGCGCCCAACGCCCAGGGAGGGGGTTTGTGAAACGCCGCCCTGTCGCGGCCTGCTCTAGCCTTCTCCCATGCGATCCCAATTCCATGCTCGTTCGACCTTTCTCCGGGCCCTTTCTCATACGCGTCATACTCTAAAACTCTTAAATAACATACGAATAGGCAGACTAAACATTAGAAACTTACGGGATGTACCATCCTCCCCCCTTAGGAACATTGGTCCTCGATGTCGTATCAGCTTACGGGAATCTAACTCTTTTGGCTACTATTCTGGAAAAATTTTGGCAGAGTCTCCCCTGTAATATGGACTATCTGAAAACCATGAAATGCAGAAAAGACAAACACAGGTTTTTCACATAATGTTATGACAACTAATTCACAACAAGGTTGTAGTTAACCAAGCAATATATGTAACACAAATCATGAAAAAACAACTGAATCAATAATTTAACTTAACTACATAGTCGGGACTAGGCCTGGAACAAATGAGGATATTTGGATCTCATATCATCCTCAGCTTCCCAGTTCATCTCTTCTCTATTCCTGTTCCTCCACAATACCTTAACAGAGGCGACATCTTTAGTTCTCAACCTACGAACCTGTCGGTCTAATATGGCCACTAGAACCTCTTCATAGGTTAATTCCTAAGTAATCTAGTCAACCTCAACTGGCATAATTCATGATGGATCTCCTATGCACTTTCGTAGCATCGACACAGGAAAGACCGGGTGAACAGATTCAGACTCTGGAGGCAGTTCTAGCTCATATGCCACCTAGCCTATTCTTTAGAGGATTCAGTACTGTCCTATAAATCTCAGGCTAAGCTTTCCCTTTTTACCAAATCTCATCACGCCCTTCATCGGCAAAACTTTTAGAAATACCTAATCACCTACATTGAACTCCAAGTTTTTACGTCGTACATCAGCGTAGGATTTCTAGCGGCTCTGAGCTGTCAGCAGTTGTTCTCTGATAAGCTTCACCTTCTCTTCTGATTGGTGGATTATGTTTGGTCCAATTAACCCTGATTCTCCTACCACGAACCAACCAACTGGGGACCTGCATTTCCGCCCATATAAGGCCTCATAAGGTGCCATCTGGATTGTTGAATGATAACTGTTATTAAAAGAAAATTCAATTAGGGTAAAATGTTCATCCCAGCTACCCCTAAAGTCTAGCACGCACACCCATAACATATCATCATGCATCTGAATTGTACGTTTTGCCTTCCCGTCTGTTTGAGGATGGAAGGATGTACTCAGGTTAACCTGTGTCCCCAAGCCCTTCTGAAAGGACTACCAGAATTTAGCTATGAACTGCGCCCCTCTATCAGAAATAATTGATACTGGAACACCATGTAATTGAACTCTCTCTCTGATATACAGTTCACCATAGTCCTTGGCTGAGAAGGTAGCCCTGACTAGCAGAAAATGAGCTGACTTCGTCAATCTACCGACAATCACCCATATGGAATCAAATCTGCGTCTGGTGCGGGGTAATCCGGTCACAAAATCCATATTGATTGCTTCCCATTTTCACATAGGCACTGCTATGCCCTGTCTCAATCCGCGGGGCTTTTGATGTTCAGCCTTCACCGGTTGGCAATTAGGACATTGTGCTACAAATTCTGCTACCTCCTTCTTCATTCTCGCCCACCAGTAAATCTCTTTTATGTCATGATACATCTTTATTGAACCTGCTGGTGAAGTCCTGCAACATCTGGAACACAGAGGCGACCCCTATATCTCAAGACCTCGTCTGCGGTTACTTCGACAGCCGATACTTCCCCTCGTTGAACCTTATCTCTTAGCTATACCAGGTTAGGATCTTCATCCTATCGTTCTTTTACTTCTACAACCAGGGATGCTACTAGAGTATTCTGGATCACTGCTCCACTATCTCCCGAGTCTACTATTTAGATGGCCAAACTCGCTAACTAATGCAATTCTCGAGCCAGTCCACGCTGTTCGGGCATCAAATATGTCAAACTTCCCATGGATTTGCGGCTGAGGGCATCTGCAATAACGTTAGCCTTCCTCGAGTGATATAAAATGTTCACAATGTAATCCTTCAACAGTTCTAACCAGCGAAGCTTCCGCAGATTCAATTCTTTATGTGTAAAAATGTATTGGAGGCTCTTATGATCAATAAAAATATCTACGTGGACGCCATACAGATAATGCCTCCATATTTTCAAGGCATGAATTACTGTAGCCAATTCCAAGTCATGGGTGGGCTAGTTCTTTTCATGCTTCCTTAACTGTCTTGAATCATAAGCAATTACCTTACCATGTTGCATCAAAACACATCCTAACCCGACGCTCAAAGCATCACAGTACACTGCATAACCCTATGATCCTTTTGGCAAAGCTAATACTTGTACTGATGTCAACCTGTTTTTCAACTCCGAAAAACTCTGTTCACACACTTCAGTCCAGTGAAATTTAGCTGCTTTATGAGTTAAGTTGGTCAAAGGCACTGATAGAGTGGAAAAATCCTCTACAAACCTTCTGTAATATCAGGCTAACCCCAGGAAACTGTGTACCTCAGTCGGAGTGGTAGTTCTAGGCGATGTCTTTACTGTTTAAATCTTACCTAAATACCAACTTCTGACACAATGTGACCCAAAAAGGCCACTAAATTCATCCAAAACTCACATTTAGAAAATTTCTCACACAACTGGTGATCTCTGAGAATTTGGAGCACTGTTCATAAATGATCTCGATGTTCTTCTTCTGAATGAGAATATACCAGAATATTTTTCATAAACACTATCACAAAAAAGTCCAGACACGGCCTGAAGATCTTCATCAAATCCATGAACACTGCAGGAGCATCCGTTAGTTGAAGGACATGACTAGAAATTCAAAGTGGCCATACCAGGTCCTAAAAGCTGTTTTTGTGATATCCCTCTCTCGAACTCGAACCTGATGATACCCAGGTCTCAAGTAAATTTTTGAGAAGTACTTTGCTCCTTGTAACTGGTCAAACAAGTCATCTATTCTGGGAAGTGGGCATTTGTTCTTGATGGTGACTTTGTTTAGCTGTTGGTAGTCTATACACATGCGGAGGGAGCCATCGTTCTTTCTTACAAACAGAAATGGTGCACCACACGATGAGGTACTCGGGATGATGAAGCCTTTATCTAATAAATGTTTCAATTGTTCCTTCAATTCTCTGAGCTCGGCAGGAGCCATTCGGTATGGAGGGTTGGAGATAGTCTCAGTACTTGGTAATAAGTCAATTGCAAAATCGATCCCCTGTTCTGGGGGAATACCATGAAATTCATCTGGGAATGTGTCTGGAAATTCATTGACTACTGGAATGGACTGCAAAGTTGGGGACTCAGCTTGAACATCCTGAACCCTGACAATATGATAGATGCAACCATTTTCTCTTAACTTCCTTGCCCGAAGATAGGAAATAAACCTACCTTTTGGCGTGGCTACATTGCCTTTCCACTCCCGTACTACCTCCCCCAGAAAGTGGAATCGGACAATTTTGGTCCAACATTCTACATTGGCATACAATGGTGCTAGCCAATCCATACCCATAATTGCATCAAAGTCAATCATTTCTAATTCTACCAAATTTGCTAAAGTCTGGCAACCAACAACCTTTACTGTGCACCCCCGATAGACGCTCTTAGCTATTATGGAGTCACCAACAGGGGTAGACACTGAAAAAAGGTCACTGAAGCAATTCTGGCATAACACAAAACTTCCGGGCCACTAATGGTGTAACATAAAACAAGGTGGAGCCTGGGTCTATCAAGACATACACGGAATAAGAGAAGATGTCCAGCATACCTGTCACCATTTCCGGTGACGAGTCTGACTCCTGTCGTCCTAGTAAAGCATAAGTGCGATCTAGACCGGTGCCTGAGCTAGTTGCCCTTGATCTGCCTCAGCCTCTGCCGGCTGGAGCTGAGGGCCTACGGCCTGTTGGAGATGTTGAGGCACGTGACCCTACTGAAGATCTGTCCTATCGGTCCCGATCACTCTAACCCCAGGATGGACAGTCCTTCATCAGGTGACCCTCCTACCCACAGATGTAACACACAGAAGAACCATATATACATGCCCCAAGATGACGCGACTTCAAATAGGGCAAAGAGCCTGATGGTCGTGAACTCTCGCTGGGTCCTGACTACCCCATACAACCTGATCTACAACCCTGCTGCTGCTGTGGGGGTGGGGTCTAGGTGGTCTGCCTGATAGTCGTGGCTGAGGTCTGCCCTGAAATTCTGCTTGCACATCACTAGGTCTAGCCTTGCGGCCTGCTCCTGATTTATTCTTTCTATCTCTCATTGCCGTTGTTTGATTCCTCAATATTTTTAGCAAATTCCTGAACACGGGCAATATCCATGTCCTCTCACAGATTAGCTGTAATACAAGTCTCTATATATTTTGGATTCAATCCCATGATAAACTGGTGCACCCTGGCTGGCATAGTATCTGCCAAAGATGGTGCATATCGGGCTAAGGAGTCAAATCTCATGGCATACTCCCGAACACTCATCGAGCCTTGCTCTAGATGCAAAAACTTATCTACCCAGGCCTGGTGGATCTCCCGTGGCAAATAATTGTCCAAGAAGGCCTCTGAAAAGCTGGACCAAGTTAGAGGGTGAACATCTCTACCTTGGGACCTCTCCCAACTCTCGTATCATAACACTGCTATATCCCATAGCCGAAATACTGCTAACTCAACTGATTCTGCAGGTGTAGCATGCATTACTCTAAAGATCCGCTATAGCTGGTCCAAAAAGTCTGAGGGTCCTTGTCATGGTCTATCCCCGTAAACTGCGGGGGACTCAATGCAAGGAACTCTTAGACCCTCGAACTACCAGGTCCTCCTACAGATTCGACAACCACGGGTACCACTGGCTGTCACTGCACAGCCATCATCTGAGTTATCATGAAAACAACACTCCTAACCTCCTGATCTAATGGCATAGGTATAGAGAATGCTGTAGGTGGTGTCGATGCGTCTGTCACTCTGAGCGGCTCCTAATGGGGAGACCGAGATAAAATCTCCCTGTTGCCCTCAGATTGGGCAGACTCTGAATGGGGCACCCTGCTAGTGCCTTCTCCTACTACAACATCCAACTTCCTTGCAGTCGTGGTCTGTCGCACGTCCAATATCTCTATGTAGAAAAGCAGATTACGATAAGCATAGGGACTCATCTCTATACAGCACAACTCTATAGCACGACTGGAAATGAAAGAAGAGTAACCACCCTAACATGCTTCCTAGCCTCTTGTCTATAGTATGTGGTGCACAACACATCCATAGGAAAGACACTACTTAGCACGACTTGCAGACTCCCTGGGATACGAACTGCTTTAATACCAAGTTTTTCATCCCCCACCTAGGGAGGCACGACTAGCACCTGGTGCCCTACTAGGGTCTGAACTGGCCTCATTAAGCTTATGCACCTATGGTGCATGACAAACATTAAATCTCAAATAAAGAAAACAACAGGATATATCTCGGCTGTAAACATAGTCCCGGCTGACAAGGCCTTATAGCCACTTGTAAAAGAAAATAGCTACCTAGAAAGAGATAATAATAAGGAATCCTATGCGGGCTGACAAGACCACCATGATGTCTAGTTATGACTTTAAATTAAATTCGACATAAACTTAGCTATGGTCGACGAGGCCGCTAACTAACAGCTAAATAAGGCCCCACACCATCAACACGTCAGATAAAATAGATATGGGCCCCCACGGCCAACAACAACTAACCACAGGAAATCAAAAACAATTTGCAAGCCTCTAGGAGTGATATAATGGTCGAGACAGGGCCACAGCCTACCCGTAAACTGTACAAACAAAAGGTGAGTCAACCTTCTAACTATGAGCTCTGAAGGATAGGAGCCGACTGCACTGCTAATCTAGCTAAAAACTAGGAAGGTCCTAATCCGCATCTATCCGCACCTGCAGGCAAGTAATGCAGTGCCCCAAGATGGGCATTAGTACAATATTTACTGAATATATAAGGCAGTAGCTATAAATAACTGAAAGAACTAAAATGAAATTGAAAGTAACTGAAAAGGAGAGATAGAAATACTACCTGAATAGCTGAACTTCATGTTGTCTAATATACTAGTAACTAATGCAAGCAAGAACCTTACAAGGCTCCCATAAGCCGGAAGGTACAACCAGCACAAAATAACCCACTCGAGGCCCAATAAGCCCTGGTGAGTACAAATCAATCTACATACCCCTAACAAGGTCATATTGAATCATCTAATAATCATAGCGTCCTACCAGTCCCTTGGGTCTGCAACTGAGCCCGCCTCGGCCCCTGAACTGTAGCTGTGTCTAGTCCGGTGGACTCCTGATATCTGATATTTGCACCCCGGGCACCAGGCTCAACAGGGGGTATGGTATAGTGCCGAACAACATAAGAATAGTCCAGCCATGGAATGGACTGTATGAGGACCTTGGACCCTATCATCATCCGTTGCAAACGACATACTGCTCCTTGGAGCGACATCATCTCGCCCTTGTAGGCGTCAACACAGCTATTAACCTTGGGTTTATTATGGAAGGCTATACAGGGTAAAGTCAATCCCAAACTACATAGAGGATATTGGCCTCAGCTAATAACAACTGCTAATCACAATAGATATACTTCTGGATTTTCTACTGGAATTCAAACTGAATCGTAATACTGAAGAAACTAACTTGCCGAACGAATTTTCCTTAACATATCTGGATTGCCAATTTCTGATTAACTGGCAAGTTTCAAACCGTATACAATAGCTCTTTCCAACTGTAGTCGTATTACTGGGAGAATGAGACTAGTTTCAGTACTAAATTTGGCAAAACGATAACTTTTTATATATATATTAACTATACTTCAACTTAATGGAACACGGTTAAAAATGTGTAATTTCTCGAAAGTTTAGAAGGGAGAAATGCTTACTTGAAGCCTGTGATCATATAGAAATTAGTTTCGAGCAATTCCAACAACTTCTACATGGCGGGGCTACGATTTGACAGGCGAATTTCAAGAAAATAACTCCGTAGTAATGCTCCCTACAGGTTTATAATTCGATACCTAAAGTTAATTTAAATTTGGACAGCATTTGGCGGCATAAACGAAAGAGAATTACCTTAAGTTTCGCATTTTCCTTTCTCTGGATGAAGATATCTATGAAATATAATAAATGAAGACTTGAACTTATATATAATGTTTGGGTGCTGGACACGGGGTCCGTGGCACAGACCCTATCGCGCCAGTTTATGGGCGTGCCATGGCGCCCAATGCACAAGGAGGGGGTCCGTGACATGCCGCCCCTGTCGCGGCCTGCTCCGTCCTTATACCGTGCGATCCCGATTCCGCGCTCATTTGATCTTTCCCCGAGCCCTTTCTCTTACACGTCATACTCTAAAACTCTTGGCTAACGTATGAATAGGCTGACTAAACGTTAGGAACCTACGAAGTGTAACACCAACGACTTGTGGGCCGAACCACGAGTCGTGGTCTTGCCCATAGGATCTCATTTCTTCCAGCTTTCTCACTAAATTCTTGGGCCTTCCCCACGAGTCACAGCACAACTCGTGGATAGTCCTCACGAGTCTCCTCATGACTCATTCTGAGTCTGCTGCAAAATTTCAATTTTTTCTCCATTTTAGCTCTCGGGTTTGATCTTTGGGTTTCCGGGGTATAATAATATCTCCCCCTTGGGAACATTCATCCTCGAATATTGGAAAAAACACAGGAAAGAAGAGATATGCAATTATCATATTCAAATACTTATTATTTAAACTGAAAACTGATGGAATGACTACCTTCGATTCAAGCTACACAGCTGAACTGGATTCACGAATCATACATACATCCACATACATAAAAGAAACTTGCACACATTAATTGAACATGAAACTGAATAGAGTTTTAGGGCAAAACCGATAGCTCAAGATGAAACTAAGTCAGTAGAGAATAAATATGGGTATCTAGGCATCATAGCCACTTCGGCCTCCCACCTAGCTCCTTCAACATGCTGATTCCTCCATAACACTTTAACTAAAGCTACTTCCTTGTTACTTATCCTTCGAACCTTTGTCGACTCAGTATTTCCATCGGAACCTCCTCATAGCTAAGGCTGTCTTTTACACCAACACTATCTACCAGGACAACTAAAGCTGGTTCACCCAAACACTTCTTCAAAAGCGATACGTGAAACACCGAATGCACAAAAGCTAATTTTAAAGGAAACTCCAACTCATAAGCCACGTTGCTAACACGTCTCACTTTCCGGTACGGGCCGATATAGTGGGGACTAAGTTTCCCTTTCCTTCCAAATAGCATCACTCCCTTCATGGGAGACACTCTTAGAAATACCCAGTCATCGACTTCAAATTCTAATTCTCTTCTTTTCACATCCACATAAGACTTTTGGCGACTCTGTGTGGTTTTAAACCTATCTCTTATCAACTAAACTTCTTCATTGCCTCATGAACCGAATCTGGCCCTATCAGTGCTGCCTCACCAACCTCAAACTATCCTATGGGCGACCTACATCTCTGCCCGTAGAGAGCCTCGAACGGTGCCATCTGAATACTACATTGATATCTGTTATTTTAGGTGAAGTCGATTAGTGGAAAATGCTCATCCCAGCTACCTCTGAAGTCAACTACGCATGCTCTTAACATGTCCTTGAGGGTTTGAATTTTTCGCTCCGCTTGACCATCTGTTTGTGGGTGAAATGTTGTGCTGAGCTTAATTTGTGTACCCAATGCTTTTTGAAATGACTTCCAAAACTGAGAGATAAATTGAGTATCTCAATCTGAAATGATGGAAGAGGATATCCCATGCAACCGAACTAATTCCCAGATATATAGTTTAGCATAATCCTCTGTCGAATCCGTGGTTTTGATAGGTACGAAATGAGCAGCCTTGGTCAACCTGTCTACCACAACCCAAATGGAGTCGTATTATCGACGAGTATGAGGCAGAACTTTGATAAAATACGTATTAATTTCTTCCCACTTCCAAGTAGGAATGCTGATATCCTGTAGTACACCTCCCGGTCTTTGATGCTCAACCTTTACTTGCTGACAGTTCAGACACTTGGCTACGAATTCTACAATATCCTTTTTCATTCCATTCCACCAATAGATTTCCCGTAAGTCATGGTACATCTTGGTGGCACCTAGATGGATAGAATACTTGGATCCAAGAGCCTCATACAACATCCGGATATTTAAATCCTCCACATTTGGGACACATAAGCGACCCTGCCACCGAAGCACACCATCTCCCCCTTGGGAGAAGACCTCCACCTTCTGACTTTGAACGGCTTCCTTCAACTTTACCAAAATCGGGTCCTCATCTTGTCTAGCTTTAACATCAGTCACCAAGGAAGATTCTGATCCATTCTGGACAACAACATCGCCATCAGTCGAGTCGACAAACCTAACTCCCAACCTTGTGAGTCGATGCACATCTTTCACCAGCTCCCCCTTCCCCTCACCCATATGGGACACACTCTCCATAGAGAGCCTACTAAGTGCATCTGCTACCATATTAGCCTTACCCGGATGGTAAAGGACAATCATATCATAGTCCTTGAGTAGCTCCAACTACCTCCTTTGCCGAAGATTGAGATCTTTCTGCGTGAACACATACTGTAAGCTCTTATGGTCCGTAAACACATCCATGTGGACCCCATACAAATAATGTCGCCATGACTTCAGGAAAATACCATCGCGGCCAATTCAATGTCATGGGTCGAGTAATTCTTCTCATGGATCTTCAACTGTCTAGAGGCATATGCTATCACTTTCCCATGTTGCATCAACACACACCCAAGTCCGATCCTTGAAGCATCATAGTACACCACGAATCCATCGATACCCTCAGGTAGGCTCACATCGATGTTGAGGTAAGTCGGGTCTTCAACTCTTGGAGATTCTTCTCACAAGCCTCTGACCATTGGAACTTCACCTTCTTCTAGGTCAGTTTGGTCAAAGTGTTGCAATAGATGAGAAACCCTCAACAAACCTTCGATAGTAGCCAGCCAAACCCAAGAAACTCAGAATATCTAAAGGATTCACCAGTCTAGGCCAATTCTTCACCGCCTTGATTTTCTAATAATCTACCTTTATGATCTCACTTGATACCACAAGGCCCAAAAAGGATACGGAGTTCAACCAGAACTCGCACTTGCTAAACTTGGCATATAATTGACGATCGTTGAGAGTCTGAAGCACTCTTCTCAAATGAGCGGCATGCTCCTCCTCGCTCCGCGAGTATATAAGGATGTCATCAATGAACATGATCACAAACATGTCCAGGTATGGCTTGAACACCGTGTTCATCAAGTCCATAAAAGATGAAGGAGCATTCGTTAGTCCAAAATACATAACAACAAACTCATAATGACCATACTACTTCCTGCAGGTTGTCTTCGAGATGTCACTCTCCTGAACTCTAAGCTGATGATACCCGGATATGAGATCTATCTTTGAGAAACATTTGGCACCATGAAGCTAGTCAAACATATCATCAATTCTAGGTAAAGGATACTTATTCTTGATGGTGACCTTGTTTAATTGCCGATAATCAATGCACATGCGAAGATAACCATCTTTCTTTCGGACAAAGAGAACTGGTGCACCCCATGGGGACTTGCTCGGTCTAATGAAACCATTATCTAACAAGTCCTTCAAATGCTCTTTCAACACTTTTAGCTCAGCTGGAGCCATTCTGTAGGGAGGAATAGATATAGGCTGCGTGCCGGAAAGAAGGTCAATACCAAAATTGATCTCCCGCTCAGGAGGAACACCAGACAAATCATCAGGAAAGATCTCTAGATACTCATGTACTACTGGAACTGATTGGATAGTCGGGGTCTCAGACTCAAAATCTTTAACCCTAACTAAATGGTACGCACAACCCTTAGAAATCATCTTTCTAGCCTTAAGCTGGGAAATGAAATGACCTACAGGCACAACTGAACTACCCTTCCATTCTAAGATTGGCTCACCCGAAAATTTGAACACTACTGCCCGGGTTCTATAATTAACTGAAGCATAGCATGCAAATAGCCAATCCATGACAAGAATCACATCAAAATCGATCATGGCTAACTCTATCAAATCTGCTGAGGTGACCTTCTGAAGGATTGAGACTGGGCAACATATATACACCCGTCTAGCTATAAATGAGTCACCTACTGGAGTAGAAACTGAGAAGGGTTCTGACATGACTTCGGGACTGACTCCGAAGCTACTGGTCACATAAGGTGTCATTAAAGACAAGGTAGCCCCCGGATCTAACAAAGCATAAACATCAATATGGAAAACTCGTAACATACCAGTGACCACATCCGAGTAGACCTCCTACTCCTAACGGGATGCTAAGGCATAGAATCTATTCTGGCGCTGACCGCCAGCAGTGCTAGTAGATACCCCCTAATGGGCTGAGCATACGGGAGGGGCTGCTGAATTAGAAGATGGGCCTCGGCCCCAAACCTGATCCTGTCCTGCTTCTTGGAAATCTCTAAGAATGTGTCCGGGCTTCACACTCCCAAAACAAGCACCTGAACCTGCCAAGCACTAGCCTGTGTGCCCCCGACCACATCTGAGACAAAATGGGATGCTAGAATCTGCGGGTCTGCTGCTCTGACACCTCAAGCCTAATGCTCGCTCTGTCTGATTATGTCTAGGCCTAGATGGCACACCCAAAGCTAAAGTTGCTGGAGCTGATGACCTCTGGTGAGTCTGTTGTCGGTGCCCACCACTTGACCTCGGCTAGGAGAATCTGTGGTCATCGGTCCTGGACCTCTTGGCCTCCCTTACTATCAGATGTGTGGCCTCCATCTACTGGGCGTATAACACTATCCGTGGAAAATCCATGTCTTGGTGGAGCATAGCGGTCCTACAATCCTTATCCAAATGGCCCACTACCCCATGGATGAATCTACTCACCCGCGCCCTCTGATCAGCTACCAACTCTGGGGTGTATTTCGATAAGTGAGTGAACTCGTGGGAATACTTTTGTACTGTCATCCGCCCTTGCTTCAAATTCACGAATTCAACTGCCTTCAGCTCCATCATTTCACTAGGGAAGAACCGGTCTAGAAAGGCAACATGGAACTCTTCCTAAGTGATAGGACCTGCTCTAGCAACCCTGCTATCCTTCCATTGGCGAAACCTGATATGCGCGAACCCGTTAAACTGGTAAGAAGCCAACTCTGCGCACTCAACTACATTCACCCCCATGACTTGGGTGATCTTCACTATCTCATCTATGAACTCATGCGGGTCCTTATCTACCTTAGACCCAAGGAACTCCGGCGGGTTTATCCTCAAAAAGTCCCTGAGTCGAGTCGTCGTTGCATTTCCATTCTGTGTAACATGCGTAATGGCCTGCTAATTGACCTGAGCGGTCAAGGCCTACACAAGAATCTGAATAGCAGCCCGAAACTCAACATGAGTGACTGGCTCCGGTGCCTGGTGCTCCTGAACTGGTGGGGCTTGATGGTGCCCATTACCGTTGCCATCCTCATGGCCATCACAATTCCCATTTCTCCTACCATTCATTCTTAGAGGAGCCATGATTCTACAATTGCGAATAGCATGAATTAGAAGGATAGAAAGACTTTTCATCGCATAACATAGATCATGAAAGAAGGGACCATTTTTTTCAAAAATGTCTCGTATCCTCTTTGTAATAAGTGTCACACGCTTCACACGCATGAAAAAGACTCTACTTAATGTGACTTTCAGACACCCTAGGACAATTCAAACCTATATCTTTAATACCAAGTTTGTCACGACCTGTACAGAGGCCCGGATCGTAACATGGGACAAGGAGCCCCGAGAGACCCCAAGTGGACCCATGGCATAAGCATATATCTAATCTAAATCAAGAAAATGAATAGTCACAATATAATCATAGAGGAAGTCTAACCTGAATATAACATCAGAGTACGAAATGCGAAGCTAAAAACATACATATGTCTAAAAAGCCTCTAAACATGACGAGTTGATGGGACAAGACCCCAACTAACTCAACAAAGCTAAAACTGAAATACATAAAGGAAAGTTGAACACTCTAGTCCTCGGAAATAAGGACCCACCCACAAATAGAGTGCTAACTCTGATAAGCTGGCTACGAGCGGGGCTGAATCTGAGAGATGGGTCCTGTATCATGAAATGATACAACATAGAGTATGCGATCAGTACGTGGAATGTATCGAGTATGCAAGGTGAGTAAAACTTCTAAAGCAAATAAAATCACTTAAAGACAATGCATAATGTAAATGTAAACATAAGAATTTGAGAGTAGGGCTTGCATGCATTCTTTCTGAATCATGATTCTCTTCGTAACATAATGTAACATAACTTCATAACAACACAACTGAATCGATTGTCTCAAAGCTAAATTATGATATTTATGAGAAAAGCTTAACATTGAGTCAAACCTGCTTTAGAACATGCATTTACATAAATCTCGTGAGTAATGAAACATGCATATCTAAAATCATGAGGAATAATGGGAGACTCTTTTTTAACCGACATACCACAATAGAGCTTACGTGGTCCCAACTATCACAATCAAGTGGGTAGAGCCGTCCAAATCCTTGCCAGGCTACGGACGATACCATGATATTGATATCAAGCTGAAGACCTATCCAGGCAGGGGAAGCTTACAAGGGAGGTCCCAAAGTCATAATGTATAAACCTACATTGGCGCGTAGTTTTGAGGAATATGGTGATCGACCCTTAGCCTACTCGGTGCTAGACATTACTCCCAAAACATGCATAGGCTCTACATCATTTTATAACGAAGCTCAACATCATCTATTGACGAAGCTCAATGATCAAATACATCTCAAATATGAAATCATGCATATGAGAAGCTTTAGCTCAAAACATACCACAAGCTGAAAACATAATTGGGAGCCTCCGCTCCAAAACCAAGTGGTAAGCTATACATAGGAAAACTTTAACTTAAAACATACCACAAGATGAGAATATAATTTGAAGTCTTTTCTTCAAAACAATGTGGTAAGCTTAATTCCCGAAAATCATCATTCATACTTAACATGTGGCCATTGCCCAAAGCTTTATCATACTTAGAAATACTCACTTCTCATCGAAAAAATAATTGTAAATATGTGTATCTTTAAAACATGCTTTTCATCATAATATCTCATCATCATCATATATTCACCACCAATCTCATATTTCATAAACATCTCAATAATGGGATTTTAATTCAATAAGATAGAAACATGATTTTTAATTGCAAACACTATAAAAATTTCCCATGCTTCATAATTCAATAATAGCATCATGATCAAATCATACCCATGTATAGAAATCGAAGATTCATGCACTTGGGTTTAAAACCCCATAGAATTTCATACTTTAGAGAGGGATTGGGCATGGGTGTGAAAGAAATAACCCATTCATAACCCTACATACCTGTTGGTAGCTGATTCTAACACTTCTTTGAATGCCCAATAGAGAATTGAAGGAAATTGAGGAACAATAGCTTGTCACCCTCTCAAACGTGTCTACCTTACATGCATGAATGAATAAGGCCTAAAATGAACTTGACCCCTTTAAAAGTCACTATTCATAATCCAAAACGTTGTAGTTTAGGCCTTAGGAACTTAGGAATTATGGACAGACCCTTACTAAATTCGCAGAAAATAACTGTCAGGTAGCCCTAATGGGTGACCTAACGACTCGTTATGGGTGACCATGACTCGTTTTCACCATCCGTGATGTACACTGCCATGCCTCATCAAATTTTATTCTAGGCTTGGTAATGACTCACCCCACGAATCGTGGGGACTAACCATGACTCATGGGGAACTCCCGTCAAGTCTACTGCCATCATTCTTTCCTTTTCCTAATTCCCCTCCCCCACAGCTGACCCAATTACTCGTGGGGCCTGGCCATGAGTTGTGGTCTTGCTCGTGGGGCCTCATTTCTTCCACCCTTCTTACTAAATGCCCGGGCCTTCTGCTCGGTGCTTTGGGGTACGGGTAAAAACCGACACGCAAGTGCACATGGTCAAACAAGTAATAAAGTGGCTAAGTAGCCAAGTATCGATCCAAGGAGGCTCAAGATATGTAAAATTGCCTAATTTACTATATTTCTATTTAACTTCTAATTATGCTAACAACAACGTACCCAAGAGTAATTGAATTTTTGTTTCTAAACTATATACTACAATTAATACAAACTATTTACTTTTGAATTCAGACAATGGATATGAACATGCCAAGGTTAAGAACAAGTAATGAACTTGATAATCATGATAATTTTGGTTAATTCTCTTCTTCATGTTGCTAGCCAAGAACATTTGCCTAGAAATTAAAACTCTCGTATTTAGTTTCACTTTAAAATCATAAACCATCCGTCTACATTTCTGTGATCAAATGCAATTTATGACCTAGCACTACAATTCCGGTTCCTAATTTGACTAATACGGCTTCCAAGTATATTTCTATCAGGAAAGCACATCAAAACCCAATTTTCCCAAATCAAGTTAAGAACAATACCCTATTAATTCACAACTTTCCAATTTCTTGCTCTCTCGAGTGAAATTGGACTTTTTAGATATACATTAATGTTGGCCAATCACTAATGCAGTAAAGAACAAGAATTAATAGAACAACATTAAAGAAGAAGAATAAACCATATCAATGAAAATCAGAATTCATTACACATGTTCAAAACCTCAGCAAGAAAGAGAATTAGCCACTCATTCTTGGATTGATCATCCTAAAATGAGTGTAAATCATACGTACAATTGATAGAAAGAAGAAGGGAAGAGAAGAAATCCCTTAGCTTTTCCAATCTTCAACTGCTACTAACCCACGTTCCTGCTCTCCACTTCTGAACTCAGTCTAAAAACTGAAAAACTCCTTAAAATAAACCTAAGTGTGCTATTTATACTAGTGGGAAATTTTTCCCGGAATAACAAGCAACGTGTCATGGAGGCCAACGCGGAGCAATGCCTCCGTGACACGGCGTGGACGCGGACCCTCACTGGAATTTCCAGGGTCCAGTAATTTAACCTCAACGTGGCACGGAGGCCATCGCGGAGGCCTATCTCCGTGCCACGGAGCTGACGCGCATGCACACTGGAAATTGCAAATTTAATTCCTGCTCAGGCAGTGTGCTACCGCGATGGTAGCGTGGCACGTAGCCATCGCGGAGCCCCTATAAATCCTGCATTCCCGGGTCTTTTCCACGCTCGCATCCAAGTCCAACTCCGACATAGTTCCAACATGCATTTTAGCTCCTAAAAATCACATTTTCCTGCAAAACAAATGCTAATCATGTTGGTTAGTATAAATTCGCATTTTATTACCAATTACATGATATTATATACACATTGCACAACAAACAAGGTAAAAATGATACGTTTGAGTATCACTTGGGCATATAAATCTGCCCAAGATCACTTACCCCACACTTAAATCCTTGTTCGTCCTCGAACAACACATACACAACTCATGCAAATTACATCCCAACTTTCGTCACTATGGTGCAACAATTTACGCTACGGTCATACCGATTATTCAATTTTTGTAAATCATCAAGAAAACATGCTTGGTCGTACAAGACAATGACCTTAATACATCAAGGCTTCCTAGACTTTTAAGAATTGATTCTTGATATCGGCAAACTCATGCAAATCAACTAATCAAGAAATCCGACACGAAAATCAATCTTTCATCAAGCATGTGCCCTCACAACTCGAGAGAAACTTCCCCTTTATGTTCATGCAACACACAAACATGCAAGTAGGGGCATAAAAAAATTAATTTCACTCTCTTTCCCAAAAGAATTCACATGCATCATGTCATGACCCATAGGCTTGCCCTTAGTGTATTACTCCACTAATATAAAGAAATGCAATGTAGGATCAAATAGGACTTTTAATGGGTTGTAACGGGGCTATAGATCTAGTATGCATATATTGGATTAGCCAATAATAATCGCTAGCATCCTTAAGCGCCTTTTCAACTCATTCCCATTGACTCATGGACATTGTTCCTCTCTTTTCTCTTTTTCTCCCATTCATGCTGGTTTACTTTCATACAGCCCATTTCATCAACAACACTTGACACAAAACAGAGGGTTTTCATGTACCCTCAATATCAATTAATTACAACAAGTGCCTCTTCAACGTCATCTTTTCTTTCCTCACTTTGCTTTTCTTTTTCTTTTCACTCTTCTCACTCTTTAACACTTTGGGCAACTTTTTCTGTTCTTTGTAAGCGCTTAAGAGCTTCTTAAAGACTTTAAGGCTAATGAAAAGAAGGAATAAAGCTTAGTTCATACAATTTTGGACAAAAGAAAGAAATCGGCTAAAGGCTCAATGGGCTGACTAGGGTATACAACATATAAAAAGGTAGAATTTGACAAGAAGAAAAAAAAAATATATATATGGAAACTATCGGTTAAAACAAAGAAATGCCTACATCCTTTCCAACACTACACCTCCTTCATTTCGCTTCGTATACACACCAGGCAAGTTCTAGACAATTCACAATGACATGGAATAGCAAATCCTCACTTCACACTTCATGCACATGCTCGAATAAAGATGCATTCACAGACTCTTTAATTAGTCAATTACATGAATTCAAGATTAAGCCTCAACCATAATGAACCAAATTCTATAGCCTAGGTAACTCAACATATTTACAGAATTTCATGCTTTCAAACGAATCATTTTCACAATTTGAACATCAATTACAACACGCAACGAAATTTTAGCAACCATAAACAACTACAGTTCATTGATTCAATCCACCAAAGAAAACTAAAACAACAATTAAAAATCCTACTCCTACCGACTACATTTCCCTTAAGACAGTCGTCATCCATCCATCATAGGGAACGGTCACTAACTATGACATCGGTTCAATGGGACTATTCTCGGTAAAAGAACCGAAAACATACTTCGAGAAACCCAAAAAAAATAAAAATCAAAAATTTTTTTGGAACACATCGATCATTTCGATAGAAAGAAAATATTTACAAGTGCAATATATTTTCGCAAAAATTTTGAAAAATATCGATCAAGTCGATAGAGAAAAAAATTATTTACAAAATTTACAAAATATTTACCATTGCAACCATAACTTTCAAAAACACACATCATTAGCCACAAAACAAATATATACGTACATCACAAATCAGTTCACAACAGGGAAGGCACAACATACATAAACAGCAAGGAAAAATTATACAGCAATTTAGAGCCTTGACCTAGCACCTACTACTCCCCACCCCACACTTAAATCGAACACTGTCCCCAGTGTTCACAAAAATACAAAGCACAAAATTTGGGTGGTGGACTCCCTGCTCAGTCGAAATATTCGACTTCCTCATCCGGTGCTGCAGCCTCGTCGCCCATATCTGAATCAGCTCCATCGTCGTCATCAGACTCCACATCAGAGTCCTCACGATGTGTCTCCTCATCAGTAGGGACATCATCGTCTGTCGGCTCCACAAAGGCTGGACCCACCTTACATAAGGCTCTGGCGTTCTCGCCAAAGGGGTAGTCCAGCTCCAACTGCCATAACTTCTCCTCGGTGGCTGGTCTCCCACCTATCCGTAGCTGCAGCATCTGCATGCCGAACATACGGGCCATGTACTGATCATCACGACCATGTCGCTCGCCCAAAGTCAGCACGGGTCCGTGTGTAGTGTCGGGGGCCTTAGTCTTTGTCACATCAAGGGCCCTCCGCTCCAGCTGCGGAATGTAATCCAAGGCTTCCTCCTCAATGTCGAGGCCTCGGAGGAAGGTGGTGATGAGTCCGCCAAACCCGTATCTGTGACACTGGTGCAGTCTGGCTCTCTTCATGGCGGATATTATGACCGCCCCAACATTAATCTCAAGCCCTTTCATAAGGGCATACACCAAGCAGACACGGTCCCGGGTCACGTCTGTCATATGAACTCCCGGGATCAAGCACGAACACACAATTTTTAGCCAGATTCTGGCCTCCCTGTTCATCTGCGAATAGGGCAGAGTCTGGTGGTAACCCCTCTCCTTGTGTCTACTCCATCGGGCTATGGATCGAGCCCCACACAACGTACGTCTGATGTCGGCGTACGGTGGGGTGACGTTTAGCTGGCGGAGAATGTGGGCGTCTGTGTCCAGCGCTCCAACGATGGCATTCAGCTGCTGGGGTTCCAGAGTGACAATCTGCCCTCTGATTTTAATAGTGTGGCTTCTGATGGCCGGGTTCCAGTTGGCATAAAATTCCCAGACCAAATGAAGGTTGCACTCCTTGGGCTCCTGAAAAATAAAGCTGAGCCCAACTGCCTCAATCCTCTGTACAATGCGAGGGAACTCCTGTGCAAGTGGTTCCCTAGCAATATGTTCCTCGGGGAAGTACTTGTTCTCCTTATGCTTTGCGTACCATTTCTTCCCTTCATCGGTGACCCATCGTGTTCCGTATCGGCGGTGTTGGCCGCGCGGAACAGCGGGTGCAGCTGGGACTGCAGTGCCCAGTCTCATCCGTTTCCTTCCGGTGCCTGAGGTAGAAGCACCCTTGCCTTTGTCTTGCCTGCTAGCCATTGTACCTGTCAATTTACAAAAACAAGCACACCGTTAAGCTAAATAGTTGTTAGCTTCGGCTAAGGTTGGGTTACACAAAATTTACCCCACACTTAGTCCTTAACAATATTTACAAAATTTCAGCAAGGATAGCTCTATTTACAACCCCAAACACAAACAACTATACACATATTGCTTAGTGCGTTCGTAACAAAATTTCGACAGCATAACGGTTAGCGTACTACTCAGACTTCATACAACGAATTCCCAATCCTACTATCGCTAGCAATTTAACCATCGCACAAGCAACAAAACAACCACAAACTAAAAACAACTAGAAAAATATTTTATATACAAGCTAATCTAACAATCTAACCAATTCACACATTATGCATTTTCCCACAAAAATTCGAGAATTAGTCGTCTTATAACAGTTATACAAGATTTACCACGACTTATCTCAAATAATAAACACACCCCGACATCAATTTCACCAAACTATCAAGTTTCCCAAGTCGAATTCAACAACCCAAGCCCTAAAATACAATTCGACAATCAATTTCGAATTATTTACATAATCGACAAGTTCAAACGCCAAATACAACAATCCAAACAAAAATCAATCACAAAATAATTCCATATCATGTTCAATTTCTACCTAGGGTGATATTTCTCACCTTATATGCCCAAATTTGACAAACATTGCCAAAAAATTGAGTTAGACGATGAAAACATACCTAAGAATTCAAGAATCGGAGAAACTTGACGTTTTTCTTTGCCTATCAACGTGGCACGTTGCTTGGGGAGGGGGAAATGGGTGTTTGGTCGCGGAGGGAAGAGGGAATGGGGGAATTTGGGTTGAAATCGGGATTATTATTTAAAGGAAACATGTGGGTCACCCGGAAACCCGGTGTGACCCGGCACTGGATAAAGGGCAACGTGTCACGGAGGGTAACGCGGAGCCCCTCCTCCGTGACACGGAGCCAACGCGTTGGCTTACTGAAATTTTGAAAAATCCAGATTTGCCTTCAACGTGTCACGGAGGCCAACGCGGAGCATTGCCTCCGTGACACGGCGCCAACGCGCCAGTGCTCTGTTTCACCAATAAATTTAATTTTCATACCTTGCCTCATTTTCTCGATTCCATGTATATTTCCTCCGTTATACCTGAAAATCACCTCACTAAACAAAAATTGGTTAAATTAATAGATTTCCCTAACTAAAAATAAAAGATACTAACTAAAATGCAAATCTAAACCTAGTCAAGAAAAAGAAAAGAAAAGTAAAAATTATTTACACTAAAAAGAAAGAAAGAAAATATTTTTCATGGGTTGCCTCCCGTGCAGCGCCTGGTTTACCGTCGCGGCTCGATGTCCTTTAAGCTCATTTATCTACTAGGGAGATGGACGATTTGTCCCGATCATGATCATCCCCCCAGTAGTGCTCTACCTTATCCGGTGGCCTACCTAGTAACTCTCGGGAATCACTCAATCTGTTAGCCTTTCCATGATCAATTACACTGATCACCGAGAGATCCTTATAAACAGTCAGGAGCTTAGGTACCTTGTACACGTCGAACACTTCGACCTTGTCATGTTCTCGCATCGTGAGTTGACCCGCAGCTACATCGATTAATGCTTTTCCGGTTGCCAAAAAGGGTCGTCCCAAAATAAATGGGACTTCAGCATCTGGTTCAAAGTCTAGAACAATAAAATCGATCGGAAAAATGAGGGAGCCTACTTGCACCAACACATCCTCAACAATGCCATCCGGCTTAGCCAAAGACCTGTCTGCTAGCTGCAAGATTACCGTTGTAGGTCTAGGACTCCCTAGACCTAACTTTCTGAATACCGAAGAAGGCATCAGATTTATACTTGCCCCCAAGTCGCATAATCCACGCGCACGGATACTTTGCCCAATAGTCTGCTGGATAGTGAAACTTCCAGGGTCTTTCAGTTTTGTGGGCAACCTATTTTGAATACGGGAAGTGCATTCCTCCGTTAAAGCTACCGTGGCATACTCAGTCAAACGACTTTTGTTAGCCACGATGTCTTTAATATACTTGGCATATTTTGGCACTCCCTGCAAGACATCAACAAGAGGTAAGTTAACATGTACCTGTTTAAGTACCTCCATGAATTTCTGGAAACACCCCTCCTCCTTGTGTTTCTTAAGTCGTTGAGGGAACGGGGGTGGAGGCCTTTCTGGTTCAGCTTCTTTACTCTTCCCCTTATCAGAACTTTGCTCTCCCTCAACATCTGCTGCTCCTGACTTTTGAGGCGGTCTTTCCGGTTCCACCTCCTTCAATTGTAAACCACTCCTCGTGGTCACTGCATTAACCTGCTTCGGATTTGGATCCGTGTCGCTAGGTAGTCCTCCTTTAGGTCTAGTATTTTGGGCACTAGCAAATTTCCCAAAATGATATTCAAGAGCCTTGGTCGCCAATTGATTGTTCTTCACTTCGGCTGCCAATTTGACATAGTCAGCCTGCAATTGTGCCTGATTAGCGATCATGGTTTTGAACATCTCCTCAATAGTCGGTGATGGTGGTGGAGGAGGGGCATTGTGATTTCTGAATTGAGCTTGATAATTTTGTTGCCCTCCTTGGTTTCTGTGCATACCCTGCCCTGAACTCTGACCTTGTTGATTGTTGCTACCCCACGAAAAATTCGGATGGTTCCTCCAATTTGAGTTGTAGCCACCACCAAACTGTTGTTGATTTCTCTGTGCATTGCTCACAAAGTTAACAGAATCAGGATTTGCACCACAGCACTCAGCTGAATGCTCACTATTACCACACACTTCACACCACATCTATTGAACTTCATTGACTAAAGCTGAAGGCGGGTTCAAATTGATATTGCTGAAGTGAGTGTTTAACTGATGTTGCAAAGCAGCTATCTGTGCAGCGATAGCTGTGAATCCATCCACTTCAAGCACTCCCGCTGCTTTCCTTGCTCCACCTCTTGAAGAATCTGCATTCCATTCTGGATTGCCTTGTGAAATTCGGTTGAGCAAAGTGTACAGCTCCTCATAAGTCTTCTCCAGCGCTTGCCCTCCAGCTGCTAAATCTAACAGAATTTTAGTGTGGGGTTCCAAACCCTCAATAAAAGTGTGTACCAACACCTCATTGGACTGATGATGGTGAGGACAGTCCCGCAACATGGATTTGAATCTTTCCCAGGCTTGATATAGATTTTCCCCTTCCCTCTGTTTAAAACTTAGGATTTGACTCCTAAGCCTGGCTGTTTTACCAGAAGGGAAAAATCTAATAAGAAACTTCCGTGCAAGATCATCCCACGTTGATATAGAGTTGGGTGGTTCAGCTTTTAACCACCTCTTTGCTTCACCAAGTAAGGAAAATGGAAATAAAGTGAGCCGAACATAATCGGGTGACACTCCAGCGGGTATATAAGTGTCACTTATCTCCAAAAAGTTCTGGAGATGTTGTGGATCTTCGTGAGGGAGACCAGTAAATTGCCCGCTTGTGTGCAAAAGTTGCACCATATTCTGCTTTAATTCAAACCTCCCTCCAGGCTCTGGTTTGCGGATGCTAGAATGGACATTATTAGCGTGTGGGATTGCCACCTCACGAACCGACCTTGCTGCTGCTTCATCGGGCACTAAAACTGCCCTAACAACTGGTGGATTTGGTTGCTCTATCATAGTCTGTTGAAGCAACTGCAGCTTCTTTCGAAGAGCTTCTCTACGTTGACTATGAAATTCACGCTCGGGCTCTAAGTAAGATTCCACCAGATCTTTGTCCCTTGCCAGTGTTCACAGAAACAAAATCTGCAAAATATAGGCTAAGACCAAGTTGTTAACACTTAAGAAAATAAAAATACAAATACAGTAAATTTACACTAAACACAATTTTACAAATCGCCTAGCCTACCCGGCAACGGCGCCAAAAACTTGCTCGGTGCTTTGGGGTACGGGTAAAAACCGACACGCAAGTGCACGTGGTCAAACAAGTAATAAAGTGGCTAAGTAGCCAAGTATCGATCCAAGGAGGCTCAAGATATGTAAAATTGCCTAATTTACTATATTTCTATTTAACTTCTAATTATGCTAACAACAACGTACCCAAGAGTAATTGAATTTTTGTTTCTAAACTATATACTACAATTAATACAAACTATTTACTTTTGAATTCAGACAATGGATATGAACATGCCAAGGTTAAGAACAAGTAATGAACTTGATAATCATGATAATTTTGGTTAATTCTCTTCTTCATGTTGCTAGCCAAGAACATTTGCCTAGAAATTAAAACTCTCGTATTTAATTTCACTTTAGAATCATAAACCATCCGTCTACATTTCTGTGATCAAATGCAATTTATGACCTAGCACTACAATTCCGGTTCCTAATTTGACTAATACGGCTTCCAAGTATATTTCTATCAGGAAAGCACATCAAAACCCAATTTTCCCAAATCAAGTTAAGAACAATACCCTATTAATTCACAACTTTCCAATTTCTTGCTCTCTCGAGTGAAATTGGACTTTTTAGATATACATTAATGTTGGCCAATCACTAATGCAGTAAAGAACAAGAATTAATAGAACAACATTAAAGAAGAAGAATAAACCATATCAATGAAAATCAGAATTCATTACACATGTTCAAAACCTCAGCAAGAAAGAGAATTAGCCACTCATTCTTGGATTGATCATCCTAAAATGAGTGTAAATCATACGTACAATTGATAGAAAGAAGAAGGGAAGAGAAGAAATCCCTTAGCTTTTCCAATCTTCAACTGCTACTAACCCACGTTCCTGCTCTCCACTTCTGAACTCAGTCTAAAAACTGAAAAACTCCTTAAAATAAACCTAAGTGTGCTATTTATACTAGTGGGAAATTTTTCCCGGAATAACAAGCAACGTGTCACGGAGGCCAACGCGGAGCAATGCCTCCGTGACACGGCGTGGACGCGGACCCTCACTGGAATTTCCAGGGTCCAGTAATTTAACCTCAACGTGGCACGGAGGCCATCGCGGAGGCCTATCTCCGTGCCACGGAGCTGACGCGCATGCACACTGGAAATTGCAAATTTAATTCCTGCTCAGGCAGTGTGCTACAGCGATGGTAGCGTGGCACGTAGCCATCGCGGAGCCCCTATAAATCCTGCATTCCCGGGTCTTTTCCACGCTCGCATCCAAGTCCAACTCCGACATAGTTCCAACATGCATTTTAGCTCCTAAAAATCACATTTTCCTGCAAAACAAATGCTAATCATGTTGGTTAGTATAAATTCGCATTTTATTACCAATTACATGATATTATATACACATTGCACAACAAACAAGGTAAAAATGATACGTTTGAGTATCACTTGGGCATATAAATCTGCCCAAGATCACCTTCCCCACGAGTCACATCACGACTTCTGGGTAGTTCTCACGAGTCTCCTCACGACGCATTCTGATTCTGCTGCAAAATTTCAACTTTTTCTCTATTTCAACTCCTGGGTCTGATCTTTGGGTTTTCAGGGTATAACACAAGTGAGGGAATAAAGGTAGATTCTCAGAAAATTGAGGCAGTGAAGAATTGGCCAAGATCGGTGAATCCTCCAGATATTCTAAGTTTCTTGGGTTTAGCTGGCTACTATCTTAGATTTGTTGAGGGATTTTCATCAATTGCAGTGCCATTGACCAAATTGACCCAGAAGAAGGTGAAATTCCAATGGTTGGAGGCTTGTGAGAAGAGCTTCCAAGAGTTGAAGACTCGACTTACCTCAACACCGGTGTTAACACTACTAGAGGTTACCGATAGGTTCATAGTGTATTATGATGCTTCAACGATTAGACTTTGGTGTGGATTGATGCAGCATGGGAAAGTCATAGCCTATGCCTCTAGACAGCTAAAGGTTCATGAGAAGAATTACCCAACCCATGATCTTAAGTTGGCCGCAGTGGTGTTCGCCTTGAAGATATGGCGCCATTATTTGTCTGGGTTGTTCGCGCTCTGCTGCTCGGTATATATTATACACCGACACGCAAGTGTACGTGGTCAAACAAGTAATAAAGTGGCTAAGTAGCCAAGTATCGATCCAAGGAGGCTGCTCTAGATATGCAAAACTGCCTAGTTTACTATATCTCTATTCTATTTCTAACTATGTTAACAACAATCCAACCAAGATTTGAGTGAGTTTTGTATCTAAACTAATTATCTACTAAAATTAATAACTGCTATTTACGTTGAGTTTAGACAATGGATATGCACATGCCAAGGTTAAGAACAAGTAATGAACTTGATAATCATGATAATTTGGTCATCTTCTTCTTCATATTGCTAGCCAAGAACGTTTTCCTAGAAATTAAAACTTCCGTATTTAATTTCACTTTAGATTCATAAACCATTCGTCTACATTTCTGTGATCAAATGCAATTTATGACCTAACACTACAATTCCGGTTCCTAAATTGACTAATACGGCTTTCAAGTGTATTTCTATCAAGAAAGCACATCAAAACCCAATTTTCCCAAATCAAGTTAAGAACAATACCCTATTAATTCACAACTTTCCAATTTCATGCTCTCTCGAGTGAAATTGGACTTTTTAGATATACATTAATGGTGGCCAATCAAGAATGTAATAAGCACAAGAATTAATAGAACAACATGCAAGAAGAAGAAGAAACCATATCAATTATTACCAACATTCATTACACAAGTTCAAAACCTCAGCAAGAAAGGAATTAGCCACTCATTCTTGGATTAATCATCCTAGAATGAGTGTGAATCATGCATACAATTGAAGGAAAGAAGAAGGGAAGAGAAGAAAACTCTTATCTTTTCTATTCTTCAACTGCCACAAAACCACGTTCCTGCTCCCACTTCTGAACTCAGGCTAAAAAACTAAAACTTAAAAAACTCCTTTAAAAATAACCTAAGTGTGCTATTTATACTAGTGGGAAATTTTTCACGGAATAACAAGCAACGTGTCACGGAGGCCAACGCGGAGCACTGCCTCCGTGACACGGCGTGGACGCGGACCCTCTCTGGAAACTGCATGGTCCGGATAATTAGCCTCAACGTGGCACGGAGGCCATCGCGGAGGCCTATCTCCGTGCCACGGAGCTGACGCGCAGGCACACTGGGAATTGCCACTTTTATTTCTGCCCAGGCAGTGTGCTACCGCGATGGCAATGTGGCACGGCACCATCGCGGAGCCACTGCAAAATATGCCATCCGAGGTCTTTTCCACGCTCGCATCCAAGTCCAACTCCGACATAGTTCCAACACGCATTTTAGGTCTTAAAAATCACATTATCCTGCAAAACAAATGCTAATCATGTTGGTTAGTATAAATTCGCATTTTATTACCAAATACATGATATTATATACACATTGCACAACAAACAAGGTAAAAATGATACGTTTGAGTATCACTTGGGCATATAAATCTGCCCAAGATCACTTACCCCACACTTAAATCCTTGTTCGTCCTCGAAAAACACATACACAAATCATTCACATCACATCTCAACCTTTGTCACTATGGTGCAACCATTTACGTTACGGTCATACCGATTATTCAATTTTTGCAAATCATCAAGAAAACATGCTTGGTCGTACAAGACAATGACCTTAATACATCGAGGCTTCCTAGACTTTTAAGAATTGATTCTTGATATCGGCAAACTCATGCAACTCAACTAATCAAGAAATCCGACACGAAAATCAATCTTTCATCAAGCATGTACCCTCACAACTCGAGAGAAACTTCCCCTTTTATGCTCGTGCAGCACACAAACATGCAAGTAGGGGCATATAGAAATTAATTTCACTCTCTCTCCCAAAAGACTTCACATGCATCATGTCATGACCCATAGGCTTGCCCTTAGTGTATTACTCCACTAATATAAACAAATGCAGTGTAGGATCAAATAGGACTTTTAATGGGTTGTAACTGGGCTATGGATCTAGTATATATATATTGGATTAGCCAATAATAGTCGCTAGCATCCTTAAGCGCCTTTTCAACTCATTCCCATCGACTCATAGACATTGTTCCTCTCTTTTCTCTTTTTCTCCCATTCATGCTGGTTTACTTTCATACAACCCATTTCATCAGGCACACTTGACCCCAAACGGAAGGTTTTCATGTACCCTCAATTTCATTTAATTACAACTAGTGCCTCTTCAACATCATCTTTTCTTTCCTCACTTTGCTTTTCTTTTCTTTTCACTCTTTTCACTCTTTAACACTTTGGGAAACAATTTTATGTTCTTCGTAAGCGCTTAAGAGCTTCTTATAGACTTTAAGGCTAATGAAAAGAAAGAATAAAGCTTAGTTCATACAATTCTGGACAAAAGAAAGAAATCGGCTAAAGGCTCAACGGGCTGACTAGGGTATACAACATATAAAAAGGTAGAACTTGACAAGAAAAAAATGGAAACTAACGGTTAAAATAAAGAAATGCCTACATCCTTTCCGACACTACACCTCCTTCATTTCGCTTTGTATACACGCCAGGCAAGTTCTAGAGAATTCACAATGACATGGAATAGCAATACCTCACTCACACTTCATGCACATGCTCGAATCAAGATGCATTCACAGACTCTTTAATTAGTCAATTACATGAATTCAAGATTAAGCCTCAATCATAATGAACCAAATTCTATAGCCTAGGTAACTCAACATATTTACACAATTACATGCTTTCAAACGAATCACTTTCGCATTTCGCACATCAATTACACACGCAACAAAATTTTAGCAACCATAAGCAACTACAGTTTATTGATGCAATCCACCAAAGAAACTAAAAACAAAACATCTACTCCTATCGACTACATTTCCCTTAACACGGTCGTCATCCATCCATCATAGGGAATGTTCACTAACTATGACATCGGTTCAATGGGACTATTCTTGGTAAAAGAACCGAAAACAAACTCCGAGAAACCCAAAAATAAAACTTCAAAATTTTTGCAACACATCGATCATTTCGATGAAAAAAAATATTTACAAAATATGTTGATAAGTGCAACATCTTTTCGCAAAAATTTTGAAAAATATCGATCATATCGATAGAGAAAAAATATTTACAAAATTTACAAAATATTTACAAAGGCAACCATAACTTTTTAAAGACACACATCATTAGCCACAAACAAATATATACACATCATTCACAAATCAGTTCACAACAACAGGGAAAGCACAGACATACATAAACGTCAAGGAAGAATATACAGCAGATTTAGAGCCTATGACCCAGCACCTAACTACTCCCCACCCCACACTTAAATCGAACACTGTCCCCAGTGTTCACAAAAATACAAAGCACAAAATTGTGGGTGGTGAAACTCCCTGCTCAGTCGAAATATTCGACTTCCTCATCCGGTGCTGCGGCCTCGTCGCCCATATCTGAATCAGCTCCCTCGCCGTCATCGGACTCCACATCAGGGTCCTCACGACGTGTCTCCTCATCAGTAGGGACGTCGTCGTCAGTCGGCTCCACAAAGGCTGGCCCCACCTTGCATAAAGCTCTGGCGTTCTCGCCAAAAGGGTAGTCCAGCTCCAGCTGCCATAATTCATCCTCGGTGGCTGGTCTCCCACCTATCCGTAGCTGCAGCATCTGCATACCGAACATATGGGCCATATACTGGTCGTCACGAGCATGTCGCTCGCCCAGAGTCAGCACAGGTCCGTGTGTAGTGTCGGGGGCCTTGGTCTTTGTCCCATCAAGGGCCCGCCGCTCCAACTGCGGAATGTAATCCAAGGCTTCTTCCTCAACGTCGAGGCCTCGGAGGAAGGTGGTGATGAGTCCGGCAAACCCGTATCTGTGGCCCTGGTGTAGTCTGGCTCTCTTCATTGCGGATATTATAACCGCCCCCACATTAATCTCAAGCCCTTTCATAAGGGCATACACCAGGCAGACACGATCCCGGGTCACGTCTGTCATATGTACTCCCGGGATCAAACACGAACATACAATTTTTAGCCAGATTTTGGCCTCCCTGTTCATCTGCGAATAAGGCAGAGTCTGGTGGTAACCCCTCTCTTTGTGTCTACTCCATCGGGCTGTGGATTGAGCCCCACACAACGTACGTCTGATGTCGGCGTACGGTGGGGTGATGTTGAGCTGGCGGAGAACGTGGGCGTCTGTGTCCCGCGCTCCAACGATGGCATTCAGCTGCTGGGGTTCCAGAGTGACAATCTGCCCTCTGATTTTAATAGTGTGGCTTCTGATGGCCGGGTTTCAGTTGGCGTAAAATTCCCGGACCAAGTGAAGGTTGCACTCCTTGGGCTCCTGAAAAATAAAGCTGAGCCCAGCTGCTTCAATCCTCTGTACGATGCGAGGGAACTCCTGTGCGAGTGGTTCCCTTGCAATATGTTCCTCCGGGAAGTACTTGTTCTCCTTATGCTTTGCGTACCATTTCTTCCCTTCATCGGTAACCCATCGTGTTCCGTATCGGCGGTGTTGACCGCGTGGAACAGCAGGTGCAGCTGGGACAGCAGTGCCCAGTCTCATTCTCTTTCTGCCGGTGCCTGAGGTTGAAGCACCCTTGCCTTTATCTTGTCGGCTGGCCATTGTACCTGTCAATTTACACAGACAAGCACAACGTTAAGCTAAAAACTTGTTAGTTTTGGCTAAGGTCGGGGTAAACAAAATTTACCCCACACTTAGTCTTTAACAATATTTACAACATGTTAGCAAGGATAGATCTATTTACACCCCCAACACAATCACTATAAACATATTGCTTAGTGCGTTCACAAATATTCGACAGCATAACGACTAGCGAACTACTCAGACTTCATACAGCTAACCCAATCCTACTATCGACAGCTATTCACCCATAGCACTTAGCAACAATAACAACAACAAAATAGAAACAACAATACAAACATTTTATATACACTAATCTAAGCAATTCAACCAATTCACATATTACGCAATGTCCCACACAAAATCGAGAATTAGTCATCTTTCACCAATTATACAATATTTACCACGACTTATCTCAAATAATAAACACACCCCGACATCAATTTCGTCAAACTATCAAGTTACCCAAGTTAAAATTTAACAACCCCAAGCCCTAGAACTCAATTCGACAATCAACAATGAATTATTCAATCAATCGATAAGTTCACACGTCAACTACAACAATCCGAACACAATCAATCGCAAAATAATTCACGTCATGTTTAATTTCTACCTAGGGTGATATATCTCACCTCACATGCTCAAAATCGACAATAATCGCCAAAAATTTGAGATAGACGATGAAAACATACCTTGGAATTGAAGAATCGATAAAGACTTGACGTTTTCCTTGCCTCTTAACGTGGCACGGAGCTTGGGGGTAGGGGAATGGGTGTTTGGTCGCGGAGGGAAGAGGGAATGGGGAAAATAGGGGCGAAATCGGGGGTTTTTATTAAGAAAACACGCGGGTCACCCGGAAACCCGGTGTGACCCGGCACTGGGATAAGGGCAACGTGTCACGGAGGGTAACGCGGAGGCCCTCCTCCGTGACACGGAGCCAACGCATTGGCTTACTGGAATTTTAAAAAATTCCAGATTTGCCTTCAACGTGTCACGGAGGCCAACGCGGACCATTGCCTCCGTGACACGGCGCCAATGCGCCAGTGCTCTGTTTCACTATCAAATTTTATTTTTCATACCTCGCCTCGTTTTCTCGATTCCACGTATTTTTCCTCCGGTATACCTGAAAATCACCTCACTAAACAAAAATTGGTTAAATGACTAGATTCCTTACTAAAAAAAATAAAAATTACTAATTAAAATGCACATCTAAACCTAGTCAAGAAAAAGAAAAGAAAATAAAATAAAAGAAAAACTTTACACTAAGGAAAAAGAAAGAAAAATATTTTTCACGGGTTGCCTCCCGTGCAGCGCCTGGTTTAACGTCGCGGCTCGACAGCCTTTACGCTCAATTTTCTACTAGGGAGATGGACGATTTGACCGGATCATGGTCATCTCCCCAGTAGTGCTTGCATCTCTGCCCATTTACCAAGAACGTAGCACTCCTATCTTCTTGCCACAGCTCTACCGCTCCATGAGGGGTCATTCTCACTACTTCAAACGGTCCAGACCATTTAGACCTCAACTTACCAGGAAACAATTTTAATCTTGAATTAAAAAGCAAAACTTTCTGTCCTGGTTCGAAAATGCGATGCACCACATGCTTGTCATGCCATCTTTTGGTTCTTTCCTTGTAGTACTTCGCACTCTCATAGGCATGCCAGCGAAATTCCTCAAGTTCGTTGAGCTGCATCAATCTCTTTTTACCCGCCAGCTCTAAGTCCATATTTAACTTTCTTACAGCCCAGAAAGCTCGATGCTCTAGTTCAACCGGGAGATTACATGCTTTGCCATAGACCAATCGATATGGTGACGTTCCAATCGGTGTCTTATAAGCAGTTCGGTAGGCCCACAACGCATCATCAAGTTTACCAGACCAATCATTCCGTTGAATGTTCACCATTTTCTGCAGAATCTGTTTTACCTCCCTATTTGACACCTCTACTTGCCCACTAGTTTGTGGGTGGTATGCTGTGGCTACTTTATGGCGCACCCCATACTTAGCCAATAATTTCTTGAAGCTTGCATTGACAAAATGAGCTCCTCCGTCACTGATAATTGCTCGGGGTGTCCCAAACCTTGTGAGAATGTGTTTCTTCACAAACTTCGTTACTACCTTGTTATCATTCCTGGGGCAAGCTATTGCTTCCACCCATTTTGATACATAATCTACAGCTACCAAGATGTAACGATTTCCAAATGACGGTGGGAATGGACCCATGAAATCAATGCCCCATACATCAAAGGGCTCAACTTCCAGTATGTTCTGCAAAGGCATCTCTTGGCTTCTGCCAATTGTTCCTGTCCGCTGACATCTATCACACATTTTGACATACTCCATAGAGTCTCTGAATAGGGTCGGCCAGAAGAACCCTGACTGAAGAACCTTATGTGTTGTTCTCTCACCTCCGTGATGCCCTCCATACAACGACGAATGGCAGCCCCGTAGCACCTCTGCTACCTGACTCTCTGGGAT
The DNA here is from genome assembly GCA_035772735.1 of Datura wrightii. NCBI lineage: Eukaryota > Viridiplantae > Streptophyta > Magnoliopsida > Solanales > Solanaceae > Datura > Datura wrightii. The sequence continues at coordinate 121,745,465 of JASDFA010000010.1, forward strand.
GCATCTTCTCATCACCTGGTCTGGTCCCTGCTTGAACAAATATGGCTCGTCCCATACATAGTATCGGCTGTCATGCCTCAACTTTCTTCTTTGCTGGTCTGTTGCTTCAGGGGGGTAAACTCCGCTCACTAGCAAGTTGACTATGTCAGCATACCAGGGAACTTCTGCTTCTCCTACTGCCAATAGTTGCTCATCTGGGAAGTCCTCATTAATGTCATCACTTTCCATCACATGCGACCGACTCTCCAGTCGTGATAAGTGATCTGCTACCTGATTTTCACTCCCCTTTCTGTCTCTAATCTCAAGGTCAAACTCCTGTAGCAATAAAATCCATCTGATCAATCTGGGCATAGCATCTTTCTTGTTGAATAGGTATCGAATAGCTGCATGATCAGTGTACACCACCAATTTCGAACCCACCAAATAAGACCGAAACTTGTCAAATGCAAACACCAGAGCTAGCATTTCTTTTTCTGTGACTGTGTAATTGCTCTGAGCCGTATTCAGCGTCTTGCTTGCATAATAAATAGAGTGAAAAACTCTATTCTTCCTTTGTCCCAATACAGCTCCCACAGCCACATCACTGGCATCACACATCAGCTCAAATGGTTGTTCCCAGTCCGGAGAAGTAAGTATGGGTGCTTCTATCAATTTCTACTTCAACTTTTCGAATGCTACAACACACTCATTGGTTAATTCAAACTTGACCTCCTTTTCTAGCAGCCTGCATAGCGGTCTAGAAATGTTGGAAAAGTTTTTAATGAATCGTCTGTAGAATCCTGCATGTCCCAGAAAACTGCGTACACCTTTCACGGATACTGGTGGTGTCAATTTCTCAATAACCTCAATTTTAGCACGATCGACTTCCAACCCCTTTTTAGACACTTTGTGGCCTAGGACAATCCCCTCCTTCACTAAGAAGTGGCATTTCTCCCAGTTTAGCACGAGGTTGGATTCTTCACATCGAGCCAGCACCCTGTCAAGATTCTGCAAGCAAGTAGCAAACGAATTACCAAAAACAGAAAAATCATCCATAAATACCTCAACAAAGTCTTCAACCATGTCATGGAATATAGCCATCATGCATCTCTGGAATGTGGCGGGTGCATTGCATAACCCAAACGACATTCGCCTGAAAGCATATGTCCCATAAGGACAGGTGAACGTCGTCTTCTCTTGATCCTCAGGAGCGATGGCTATTTGGTTATAGCCGGAGTACCCATCAAGAAAGCAATAATATTCCTGCCCTGCCAACCTGTCAAGTATTTGGTCAATAAAAGGAATGGGGTAATGGTCTTTCCTCGTGGCTTCATTTAGTTTTCGGTAGTCCATACAAATTCGCCAGCCTGTGACAGTTCGTGTGGGGATTAACTCATTTTTCTCATTGGTGATTACAGTCATCCCCCCTTTCTTAGGAACACATTGAACGGGACTGACCCACTCACTGTCTGAAATTGGGTAGACTACACCTGCATCAAGCCACTTAATTATTTCCTTCCTTACCACATCTTTCATTGCTGGATTAAGTCTCCTCTGTGGCTGAACAACTGGCTTTGCTCCTGTCTCCATAAATATCCTGTGCGTGCAGAAAGCTGGATTTATACCATGAATGTCGGACATTTGCCAACCCATTGCTTTCTTCCTCTTCCTTAAGACCCCCAAAGCTGCCTGTTCCTGTTCCTCTATCAAGTCTGCAGAGATAATAACTGGTAACGTCTCTCCCTCCCCCAAAAAGATATATTTTAAATGGGGAGGTAATTCTTTCAGCTCCAATTTCGGTGCCTCCTCAACCGACGGTTTCGGCAACGGCTCTAGTGATCTCATCAAGGACTGAAATTCCTGTCTTCTTGGATATTTAGGTGCTCCATCCAACAATTGAACCATTCCACAAGCTTCTCCATCCCCAAAATGATCAGAATGCGTAAGCACTCTCTCCAATGGGTCTTGAGATTCAACAGCCGGCGTACTTTCTACATGTTCAACCATGCTGATTTCCGAAAGCTCCTCATGTATAGCCGGCAACTTCATGGCTTTTAACACATCAAATACCTCCACCTTGTCATGTGCTTGCATCATGAGTTGACCCGCAGCTGCATCGATCAATGCCTTTCCGGTTGCCAAAAATGGTCGTCCCAAAATAAATGGGACTTCTGCATCTGGCTCAAAATTCAGAACAATGAAATCTACCGGAAAAATGAGGGAGCCTACCTGCACTAGCACATCCTCCACAATGCTATCCGGCTTAGCTAAAGACCTGTCTGCTAGCTGCAAGATCACTGTTGTAGGTCTAGGACTCCCTAGCCCTAACTTTCTGAATATAGAAGATGGCATCAGATTTATACTTGCCCCCAAGTCGCATAACCCACGAGCTCGGATACTTTGCCCAATCGTCAGCTGGATAGTAAAACTTCCAGGATCCTTCAGTTTAGTGGGCAACATGTTCTAAATACGGGATGTGCATTCCTCTGTTAAATCCACCGTGGCATACTCGGTCAAGCGACTTTTGTTGGCCACGATGTCTTTGATATACTTTGCATATTTTAGCACACCCTGCAAGACATCAACAAGAGGTAAGTTAACACGTACCTGTTTAAGTACCTCCATGAATTTCTGGAAACACGCCTCCTCCTTGTGTTTCTTAAGTCGTTGAGGGAACGGGGGTGGAGGCCTTGTTGGTTCAGCTTCTTTGGTCTTCCCCGTATCTGAGGTTTGTTCTCCCTCAACATCTGCTGCTCCTGACTTCTGAGGCGGTCTTTCCGGTTCCACCTCCTTTAATTGTAAACCACTCCTCGTGGTCACTGCATTTACCTGCTTAGGATTGGGATCCGTGTCGCTAGGTAGTCCTCCCCTTGGTCTAGTATTTTGGGCACTGGCAAATTGCCCAAACTGATATTCAAGAGCCTTGGTTGCCAATTGATTGTTCTTTACTTCGGCCGCCAGTTTGACATAGTCAGCCTGCAATTGTGCCTGGTTGGCAATCATGGTCTTGAACATTTCCTCAATAGTCGGTGATGGTGGTGGAGGAGGGGCATTGTGATTTCTAAACTGATTCTGATAGACTTGTTTCCCTCCTTGGTTTCTGTGCATACCCTGCCCTGAACCCTGGCCTTGTTGATTGTTGCTACCCCACGAAAAATTTGGATGATTCCTCCAATTCGAGTTGTAGCCACCACCAAACTGCTGTTGATTCCTCTGTGCATTGCCCACAAAGTTGACAGAATCAGGATTTGCACCACAGCATTCAGCTGAATGCTCATTACTACCACACACTTCACACCACATCTGTTGGACTGCATTAACTGAGGCTGACGGCTGGTTCAAATTCATATTGCTGAAGTGAGTGTTTAACTGATTTTGCAAAGCAGCTATCTGTGCAGCGATAGCTGTGAATCCATCCACTTCAAGTACTCCCGCTGCTTTCCTTGATCCACCTCTTGAAGAATGTGCATTCCATTCCGGATTGCCTTGTGAAATTCGGTTGAGCAAAGTGTACAGCTCCTCATAAGTCTTCTCCAGCGCTTGCCCTCCAGCTGCTGAGTCTAACAAAATTTTAGTGTGGGGTTCCAAACCCTCAATAAAAGTGTGGACCAACACCTCATTTGACTGATGATGATGAGGACAGTCCCGCAACATGGACTTGAATCTTTCCCAGGCTTGATAAAGATTTTCTCCTTCCCTCTGTTTAAAACTTAGAATCTGACTTCTAAGTTTAGCTGTTTTACCTGAAGGGAAAAATCTGATCAAGAACTTCCTTGCAAGATCATCCCACGTTGATATAGAGTTGGGTGGTTCAGCTTTTAACCACCTCTTGGCTTCACCAAATAAGGAAAATGGAAATAAGGTTAGCCGAACATAATCAGGTGACACTCCAGCGGGGATGTAAGTGTCACTTATCTCCAAGAAGTTCTGGAGATGTTGTTGCGGATCTTCGTGAGGGAGACCGGTAAACTACCCGCTAGTGTGTAAAAGTTGCACCATATTTTGCTTTAACTCAAATCTCCCCCCAGGCTCTAGTTTGCGGATGCTGGAATGTACATTATTAGCGTGTGGGATTGCCACCTCGCGAACCGGCCTGGCTGCTACTTCCTCGGGCACTAACACTGCCCGCACAACTGGTGGATTGGGTTGCTCCATTATAGACTGTTTCAGCAACTGCAACTTCTTCCGAAGAGCTTCTCTACGTTGACTATGCAATTCACGTTCTGGCTCTAAGTAAGATTCCACCAGCTCCTTGTCCCTTGCCAGTGTTCACAGAAATAAAAATCTGCAAAATACAGGCTAAGACCAAGTTGTTAACACTTAAGAAAATAAAAATACAAATACAGTAAATTTACACTAAACAAAATTTTACAAATCGCCTAGCCTCCCCAGCAACGGCGCCAAAAACTTGTTCGCGCTCTGCTACTCGGTATATATTATACACCGACACGCAAGTGTACGTGGTCAAACAAGTAATAAAGTGGCTAAGTAGCCAAGTATCGATCCAAGGAGGCTGCTCTAGATATGCAAACCTGCCTAGTTTACTATATCTCTATTCTATTTCTAACTATGTTAACAACAATCCAACCAAGATTTGAGTGAGTTTTGTTTCTAAACTAATTATCTACTAAAATTAATAACTACTATTTACGTTGAGTTTAGACAATGGATATGCACATGCCAAGGTTAATAACAAGTAATGAACTTGATAATCATGATAATTTGGTCATCTTCTTCTTCATATTGCTAGCCAAGAACGTTTGCCTAGAAATTAAAACTTCCGTATTTAATTTCACTTTAGATTCATAAACCATTCGTCTACATTTCTGTGATCAAATGCAATTTATGACCTAACACTACAATTCCGGTTCCTAAATTGACTAATACGGCTTTCAAGTATATTTCTATCAAGAAAGCACATCAAAACCCAATTTTCCCAAATCAAGTTAAGAACAATACCCTATTAATTCACAACTTTCCAATTTCATGCTCTCTCGAGTGAAATTGGACTTTTTAGATATACATTAATGGTGGCCAATCAAGAATGTAATAAGCACAAGAATTAATAGAACAACATGCAAGAAGAAGAAGAAACCATATCAATTATTACCAACATTCATTACACAAGTTCAAAACCTCAGCAAGAAAGGAATTAGCCACTCATTCTTGGATTAATCATCCTAGAATGAGTGTGAATCATGCATACAATTGAAGGAAAGAAGAAGGGAAGAGAAGAAAACTCTTATCTTTTCTATTCTTCAACTGCCACAAAACCACGTTCCTTCTCCCACTTCTGAACTCAGGCTAAAAAACTAAAACTAAAAAAACTCCTTTAGAAATAACCTAAGTGTGCTATTTATACTATTGGGAAATTTTTCCCGGAATAACAAGCAACGTGTCACGGAGGCCAACGCGGAGCACTGCCTCCGTGACATGGCGTGGACGCGGACCCTCTCTGGAAATTGTATGGTCCGGATAATTAGCCTCAATGTGGCACGGAGGCCATCGCGGAGGCCTATCTCCGTGCCACGGAGCTGACGCGCAGGCACACTGGAAATTGCCACTTTTATTTCTGCCCAGGCAGTGTGCTACCGCGATGGCAGCGTGGCACGGCACCATCGCGGAGCCACTGCAAAATATGCCATCCGAGGTCTTTTCCACGCTCGCATCCAAGTCCAACTCCGACATAGTTCCAACACGTATTTTAGCTCTTAAAAATCACATTATCCTGCAAAACAAATGCTAATCATGTTGGTTAGTATAAATTCGCATTTTATTACCAAATACATGATATTATATACACATTGCACAACAAACAAGGTAAAAATGATACGTTTGAGTATCACTTGGGCATATAAATCTGCCCAAGATCATGGGTCCACATGGATGTGTTCATAGAGCATAAGAGTTTGAAATATGTGTTTACCCAGAAGGACCTCAATCTTCGACAACGAAGGTGGTTGGAACTACTCAAAGACTATGATATGAGTGTGCTATACCATCCGGGTAAGGCTAATGTAGTAGCTGACGCACTTAATAGACTCTCTATGGAGAGTGTGTCCCATGTGGATGAGGGGAAGAAGGAGCTGGTGAGAGGTGTACATCGACTTGCAAGGTTAGGAGTTAGGTTGATTCATTTGACTGATGGCGGTGTTATTGTGCAAAAAAAATCAAAGTCATCCTTGGTGACTTATATGAAAGTTAGACAAGATGAGGACCCAATTTTGGTAAAGTTGAAAGAAGCCGTTCAAAATCAGAAGGTAGAGGTCTTCTCCAAAGGGGGAGATGGTGTGCTTCGGTACCAGGGTCACCTATGTGTTACGAATGTTGATGATTTAAGGAGCCAGATGTTGCATGAGGCTCATGGATCCAAGTATTCTATCCATCCAGGTGCCACCAAGATGTACCGTGACTTACGGGAAATCTACTGGTGGAATGGAATAAAAAAGGATATTGTAGAATTCATAGCCAAGTGTCTGAACTGTCAGCAAGTAAAGGTGGAGCATCACAGATTGGTAGGCGTACGTCATGATATTAGAATTCCTACTTGGAAGTGGGAAAAAATTAGTATGGATTTCATCACAGGTTTACCTTGTACTCGTCGACAATATGACTCCATTTGGGTTGTGGTATACAGGTTGACCAAGGCTGCACATTTTCTACCAGTTAAGACCATGAATTCGTTGGAGAATTATGCCAAAATATATATCCTGGAGCTAGTTCGATTGCATGGAGTGCCCTTATCCATCATTTAAGATAGGGGTACCCAATTTACCTCTCAGTTTTAGAGGTCATTTCAGAAAGGACTGGGTATGCAAGTTAAGCTCAGCACAGCACTCCACCCACAAATAGATGGTAAAGCGGAGCGGACAATCTAGACTCTAGAAGACATATTGAGAGCATGCGTGATGGACTTCAAGGGTAGTTGGGATGATTACTTTCCACTGATCGAGTTTGCCTACAATAACAGCTATCATTCTAGTATTCAAGTGGGGCTGTTCGAGGCTCTCTATGGACAGAGATGTAGATCGCCCATTGGATGGTTTGAGATTGGTGAGGCAGCAATAATAGGGCCAGATTCGGTTCATGAGGCTGTGAAGAAGGTTCAATTGGTAAGGGATAGGATGAAAATCGCTCAGAGTCACCAAAAGTCCTATGCCGATGTAAGAAGGAGAGAATTATAGTTTGAGGTGGATGATTGGGTGTTTCTGAAGGTATCTCCCATGAAGGGAGTGATGTGGTTTTGAAAGAAAGGGAAACTTACTCCTCGCTATGTTGGCCCCTACCGAATTGTAAGAAGAGTTGGCAAGGTGGTGTATGAAATGGAGTTGCCCTCAGAGTTATCTTCCACGCATCCTGTGTTCCATGTATCTCGCTTGAAGAAGTGTTTGGGTGATCCAGCCCTAGTTGTCCCGATGGACAATGTTGGTGTAAAGGACAGCCTTAGCTATGAGGAGGTTCCGGTGGAAATATTGGATCATCAGGTTCGAAGGCTAACGAACAAGGAAGTAGCTTCAGTTAAAGTGTTACGGAGGAATCAGCATGCTGAAGGAGCTACGTGGGAGGCCGAAGCAGATATGATGGCTAGATACCCACATTTGTTTTCTACTGGCTCAGTTCCAACTTGAGGTATCAGTTTTTCCCTAAAATTCCATTTAGTTTTCATGTTCAGTTCATGTGTTCAAGTTTCTTTATGTATATGGATGTGCATGTGAATCATGAAATTAGCTCATCTATGTGGTTTGAATCGGAGATAGTCATTCTATGAGTTTTCGGTTTAAATGATCAGTATTTGGGTATAATGATTGCATGTCTCTATTTTCTGTATGTTTCCAACTCTCAAGGATGAATGTTCCCAAGGGAGAGATATTGTAATACCCCGAAAGTGCCTAAGATTATACCCGGGATTTAAAATTGGAAGTTTGCTGAAACTTGAAAAAAAAAGAGAGAGTCATAGGACAGACGACCCAATGAATTGTTGGTCCAACCAACGACCCTTTGGAAGCAGCTGTGGGAAGTTGTGGTCTTGTGTCGGTGGGTAACAATGGGTGAAGTAACGACTCATCGTTCTATAAAATAAGTCGTTGTTATGAGTCATGATGAGGATTGGGCTTCGGCGTTAGAGGATATGACGGGTCATCCTACGACACGTCGTGAGAGGTAACGGGTTGTGGTCACGAATCGTTGTATGGGGATAGGTATTTTCTAGTGGACCTAATGGAATGCAACCACGATTTGTTGGAGGATGTAATGAGTCGTGGTGTGGTTCGTTGGAAGGACCAGTGCAGGATCTGAAGCGGGCAAGCCACGAACTATGTGATCACCCATTGGATGGAAGGACGACTCGTTCTGTCTATAGTGGGTCAAATCTGAGATCAAGAATTTTGGGCAGTGCAGATAACGGATGGATACCACGAGTCGTGGTATGCTCCAACGATCCATTAGTCTACTCGTTAGTTAACCAGTTCAGATTTTTTAGGTTTTTTTAGTAAGGGTATTTTCATCATTCCTACGCTCTAAGGTCCTAAACTACGTCGTTTTAAGTTATTTTCTGAGTTATTAAGATAGGTTAAGCCCTTCTAGCCTATTCATTCTCATGCATGCAAAAGTTAGAGAAAAATTTAGTGGAGATCAAGCTAGTCTTCAAGGTTTTTCTTCTTCAATTTCCATTGGGCTTTCAAGGAGTGGTGAGATTTGATTTTCCCCAGGTATGTAGGGTTATGAATAGGTGTTCTCGTCACACCCATGCCCACTCTCTCCTAATTCATGAAGTTTGATCAAAAATCTTATGGGGTTTTAACTTAAATCTTGTGGAATTCGAATGATCTATTAATGGGTTATTATCTTTCATGATTTATATCCTATTTTCTGAATTATGATCAGATTCTACATCTATTTTTATTATAAATTTATTGATTTTGACTTCTACTAAATTAAGCCTAATTATGCATGTTCTATGATGAATCGAGTTATGATCTTTTGTCACGACCCGAACGGAGCCCCAGATCATAGACACGGGCCAAGGGACTCCGAGAAACCCCAAGTTCTTTTGTCACGACCCGAACGGAGCCCCAGATCATAGACACGGGCCAAGGGACCCCGAGAAACCCCAAGTCAACCCATGGCATAAGCATACATCTAACTTAACCAATAAACTAAAGAATCAACAATATAAACTCAGCGGAAGTATAACTCGACATGACATCAGAATAAGAATACAAAGATGAATACATACATAAGCCTGAAAAGTATCTAATCTGGAGGAGTTTATAGGACAAGACCCCAACTAACTCAACAATACTGAAGCTGAAAATACATAAGGGAAACTGAAAGTCTAGCCCTTGATGGATGAGGACTCACCAACCAAGCAGGTGCTAACTCTGACAACTGACTACAAACGGGGCTGAGCCTAGGAGCTGGGTCCTGTATCATGAAACGATACAGTATAAAAAGTATGACGTCAGTACGTGGAATTTACCAAGTATGCAAGGTAAGTAAAATCGCTAAAGAATGTAAATCATTTAAAACATTTCATAACATATCACGAGCTTTCAAATCTGAGAGGAGGGATTGCATGCATTCTTTCTGAAATCATAATCTTTTCATAACATGACAATACATAACTTCATCACATTAAATATGACTCGAATGACTCAAAGATGAAATATGACATTTACAAGAAAAGCTTAACAATAAGTCAAACCTTGCTTTTAGAACATGCATGTATAAAATAATAACCATGAGTAATGAATATGCAAATCTAAATCATATAGACAATGGGAGACTCGTCACTTAACCGACATACTACGATAGAGCTTATGTGGTCCCGACTATTACACTCAAGTGGGAAAAGCCGTCCTAAACCTTGCCAGGGCTAAGGACACTACCATGATATCTATATCAAGATCATGGGCCAGTAGGGCTGGGGATTGCTCACAAGGGAGATCCCAAGAATATAATAGTATCAATCTATGTTGGCGCATAGTTCTGGGGCATAGGGTGATGACCCTTAGCCTGCTTGGTAATAGACTATTCTCCCAAAACATGCAATGCTCTACATCATATATAACGAAGCTCAACATCATCTACTGATGAAGTTCGATAATGAAACCATGCATAAACTCAACATCATATGAAAACGAAGCTCAACATTGTCTATTGACAAAGCTCAATAATAACATACATTTCAATTGTGAATTCATGCATATGGGAAGCTTTATTTTGAAACATACCACAAGCTCAAAGATAAGTGGGAGCCTTTACTCCAAAACTATGTGGTAAGCTTACTTTAGAGATATTACATCATCATACTCGATATAAGGGCTTTGCACAAAACTTTCTCATGCTTGGATCTACTCAATTCATTTTGAAAATAATACCATAATCATGGGTAGCTTTAGAAACATGCTTTTCACCATCAAATCTCGTCATTAGCATACATTAATCATCATTCTCTTCTTTCATGAACTTCTCATCCATGGGCCTTTAATTTCATAAAACTAGAAAAGACAATTTTGATTGTAAACAGTTCAAAATCTACCCAAGATTCACAATTCATCAATAGAAACATAATCTATTCGTACCCATGTGTAGAAATTGAAGAATTATGCAATTGGATGAAAACCCCATAACCTGATTAGATAGAAATTGGGCATGGGTGTGGAAGAGGATGTTACACCCCGTAAATTATCGACATGTAGATGGCTTATTCGCATGTTGGTTAAGAGTTTTTGAATGCTATACATGCTAGGAAAAGGCTCGGGGAAAGAACAAATAAGTGACACGTCGAACCATCGCAAGAGAAGGCTGGAAAACCTCCTCCGTGATGGCCAGAGTGTCATGGAGGCTCACCTCCGTGATACACAGCGTGTCACGGAGGCTTGGCTCCACGATACACAGCGTGTCACAGAGGTGAGGTGCATCCCCAAGTATAAAAGTCTCCAAACTTCAGTTTTTGCTTCATTTAACTTAAATTTCCAGAAAATAACAGAGAAATAGAGGGCACGAAGGATTTTTTGAAATTTCCTTCCATTTACACTATTAGACGCGGTCCAAACTCAAATTAACTCCATATACCGAGGTATTAAGCAGCAAGGAGCATTCCTATGGATTTAGTTTCGTGAAATTTGGCCGGCGAATCGTCGTGCTACCGAGTTAAGGTAAGTGGAATTGCTCCAAAGTAGTGTCAATATACTCCTAGCCTTAAAGTGAGTATTTCTCCCTTCTGGACTTTCTAGAAATAGTGAGTTTTCAACTGTTTTTCGATAAGCCAAAGTTTGGGCTATATATATATTGAAAGTGATATTTTCTTCCAGAATATTAGCGTATTTAGTTCTAATTGAAATATATATGAATGCAGTTGGGAGAAATAGCAGAAGTACTGACCGAGCTACGCCAGTTAGTCGGGAAATCCGAAGCGAAGGTATGTAAAGCTAGTTTCTTCGGCAAGTTAGTAATCCTAGTATAGCAAATAGCGTGAATTCTAGAATAAAGAATACTGAAGTCGAGTATTGAGTCCAATATGAATCTAGCAAGCATGTTTTATGTTATTATGCTATATTCAGAATAAAAGTCAGTGAATCAGTATCAGACAGCCAGGAAGTATTTTAGATACAGTTAGCTCAGTAACAGAATCAGTTTATTGCAGAAAAGAGATTCAGAATAGAATATCAAAACATGGATAGTATTTTCAGATTGAACATGCTTTCTATACGTGATCATTGTTTGTTGAGACCTGTTTGTGCTATGAGGGCACCCTTAGAGCGTCCTCGCCACCCCTGGGTTAATAGCTGTGTCGACTAACCCGCCAGAGGGTGAGGATATGTCACTCCAAGGAGTGGCATGCCGTCCGTAGTAGGACGAAGATGGGATGCAGCATTCCCCATATCAGGCTGATCAGCATAGCAGTATAGCTTACCCTGTCGAGCGCTTGCGCCCAGGGGGTAGATTACAGATATAGATACAGATTACAGTTTACAGCTACAGGAGTCCTCCGGACTCAGACACAGTTATAGTCAGAGGCCATAGCCCGAGCTGCAGACCCAAGGGGGCCAGTAGAGGTGCTCGTAGTTAGTAGGCGAGTGGAGTGATTTATTTTTGGATGGTTTTGACCCGGGTAGGGGCATATAGATTGTGTGTTGGTTGGCACCTTCCGACTTATGGGGGCTGGTATAGGTCCTTGTATGTTATATATATGTGTATACATGTTATCTATTAGTTGATAGACAGCAGGTCGCCATGACGACAGGTATGATTCTACCTTACCTTCAGTACAGATAAGCCTATTCTAGATCCTGCTAGTTCAGACAGTTTCAGATACTTCCTGCTATTTAGAATTTACTAACATTGTTGTTTATATTCAGTTATGGTCAATTTTCCTTACATACTCGGTACCAGTGGTACTGACGCCCATTTGGGGCACTGCATCACTTACCTGCAGGTACCTATAGACGAGGAGTCAATCCCTCGTGATCCTAGCTAGCGCAGAGTCATTAGCTCCTGTCATCCAGAGCTTGATATTAAGAGGTTTATATCATATTCTTTTGTTGTACATACGGGTAGGTTGGGGCCCTATCCCGTCCATCTTATTAGTATTCTTAAAGGCTTGCAGTTTGTATATATTTCCCTGTGGTTAGTTGTGCCGGTCGTGTGGGGCCGTGCGTATGTTTAGTTGTTTATGTTGGCCGTGTGAGGCCTTATCCAGTCAATAGTGGTGACCTTGCCGGTCACATAGCTGTTCAGCATTTGTTATATTGATTTAGAGTTAACTAGACAGCACGGTGGCCTTGTTGGCTCGCATAGGTTCCCCTATATGAATGTGATTCTGGTTAGCTAATGTTATAGTACAGGTGGCTATAGGCCTAGTCGGCCGGAGGCTGTATTTACAGCTGTTATATAGCCCGTTGTTTCCGTGAATCAGAGTTAGAGACAGCCAGGCACCAGATGTGCTTAGGCTCAGTAGTCTAGCAGTTCAGATCCTAACAGGGAACCAGGTTCCAGTCATACCTCCCAAGGCGGGGCGTGACAAACTTTGTATCAGAGTAGGTCATGTCCCAGGGAGTCTGCAAGCCATGCTAAGCAGAGTCTTGTCTATGGATGTGTTGTGTACCACATACTATAGGCAGGAGCCTGCAAGGCATAATAAGATGGTTACTCTTTCTTCATATTCAGTCGTGCCATAGAGCAGTACAGTATAGGGTCGAGTTCTTAAAACTTATCATACTCTTTGTTTACAGATTAAAATGGCAGACCAGCAACACCCTGCCACAGGCAGAAGGCTGGATACCGCAGCAGGAGAAGGCACCAGCAGGATGCCTCAGCTTCATTTAGAATCAGCCCGATCTGAGGGCGATATAGAGGCATCATAACAGCCATCTCGCAGTCCCCATCTCATTAGGAGCCATTCGAAACGACATCGCCTCCGATAGCTCCTGTACCTATACCGTCCAACCAGGAAGTTCATAGTGCAGTTGTTATGTTGGCACAAATGATGGCCACTCAGCGCCAGTCAGTGCCACTTGTAATAGCAGAGCCAGCAGGTGGATCTGGCAGTTCGAGGGTCAGGGAATTTTTGGCATTGGGTCCGCCACAGTTCACAGGGTCAGATCAGGCAAAGGACCCCTAGGATTTCCTAGATCAGATGCAAAGAATCTTCCGGGTCATGCATGTGACACCTATAGAATCAGTTGAGTTAGCAGTATTCCGATTGCGAGACATAGTTGTATTATGGTACGAGAGCTGGGAAAGGTCTCGAGGGAGAGATGTTGCCCTTCCAACCTGGTCCAGCTTCTCGGAGGCCTTCTTGGATCATTATTTGCCATAGGAGATCCAACAGGCCTAGATGGACCAGTTCTTGCACTTGGAGTAGGGGGCGAGGAGCGTACGAGAATATGCCCTACAGTTTGACTCCTTATCCCGCTATGCTCCAGCTTTTGTGAACACCATGCCATCTAGAGTCCACTGGCTTATTATGGGTCTGAACCCAGAATACATTGAGGCATGCATGACAGCTACATTACGGGAAGATATGGACATTGCCCGGGTGCAGGCCTTTGCCCAAACTATTGAGGGCCTTAGACAACGGCAACAGGACAGTAGACAGACAAATCAGGAGCAGCGCCGTAGGGATAGATCAGATAAAATACAGAGGGAGATTCAGCGAGGACCTAGGCCCCGGTTGTCAGACAGGCCCCGTAGACCCCCACCTCTATCATAACAGCAGAGGGGTAGATTTATTCGTTGAGGGCAGTCAGAGTCTGGTGGTAGTTCTCAAATGGTGGATTCACCTCAGTAGAGGAGGGTAGAGCAGAGCAGATACACACCCCCACCTTGCCCTATTTGCAGTCGGCCTCACATCGGAGCTTGTAGATATGGCTCCATAGGGTGTTATATATGCGGGAAGGAGGGGCACATGATGAAAGATTGTTCGGCCAGAGGGCAAGGTAGCCGAGATAGCCAGGACAAGGCATTAGCAGGGCCATGAGCTCCAGCAACCTCGGTAGGGCGTAGGCCCTCAGGTTCAGTAGGTAGAGGCCGAGGTAGATCAGGAGCCTCTAGTTCAGTTACGGTCTCAAACCGTACCTATGCATTACCAGGGAGACAGGACTCAAAGGCGTCTCTAGATGTTGTAACATGTATGATGACTATTTGCTCATACCCAGCTTATGTATTGATTGATCCAGGGTCCACTTTGTCCTATGTTACCCCATTTTTGGCTCGAAAGTTTAGTGTTGCACAAGAATTGCAACAACAGCCCTTATTAGTATCTACACCCATCGGTGACTCCATTATAGCTAGCAGAATTTATCGAGGGTGTACAGTAGAGGTTGTTGATCCTCAGACTACAGTAGATCTGGTAGAACTAGAGATGATTGATTTTGATGCCATTATGGGTATGGATTGGTTGGTTCCATGTTATGCCAACGTAGAATGTTGGACCAAGACGGTCTGATTCCACTTTCCAGGGGAGGCAGTGCGAGAGTGGAAGGGCAGCACAGCTACGCCAAAAGGTAGGTTTATTTCCTACCTTCAGGTGAGGAAGTTGATAGTTAAGGATTGTATTTACCACCTAGTCAGGGTTCAGGATGTTCGGGTAGAGTCTCCAACACTCCAGTTTGTTCCAGTGGTGAATGAATTCCCTGATGTATTTCCAGATGAGTTACCTGGTATTCCCCCAGAAAGGGAAATAGATTTTGCAATCGACTTACTACCGGCACTCAGCCTATATCAATTCCTCCGTATCGCATGGCTCCTGCTGAACGCAGGGAATTAAAAGAGCAGCTGAAGGACCTGTTAGACAAGGGCTTTATTAGGCCGAGTACTTCACCGTGGGGTGCGCCAGTCCTATTTGTGAGAAATAAGGATGGTTCGCTCCGCATGTGCATAGATTACCGGCAGTTGAATAAGGTTACAGTTAAGAATAAGTATTCGCTTCCCAGAATAGATGACTAGTTTGATCAGTTACAAGGGGTCAGATATTTCTCCAAGATTGACTTACATTGCGGATATCATCAGGTTTGAGTTCGTGAAAGAGACATTCCCAAAACAGCCTTCAGGACCCGACATGGCCACTTTGAATTCCTAGTCATGTCCTTTGGGTTGACGAATGCCCCAGTAGTATTTATGGACCTGATGAACAGTACCTTTCGACCATACTTGGGCCTGTTCGTGATAGTGTTTATTGATGATATTCTGGTGTATTCTCGCTCAAAGGCAGACCACCAGGCTCATTTACGGACAATGCTCCAGATTCTCAAGGACCGTCAGTTATATGCCAAGTTCTCCAAATGTGAATTCTGGCTGAACTCAGTAGTTTTCTTAGGGCATATTGTGTTGGATGCTGGTATACAGGTTGACACGCAGAAAATAGAAGCAGTTAAAACATGGCCTAGACCTACCACTCTTACCGAAGTCCTCTGTTTTTTGGGATTGGCAGGATACTACAGAAGATTTGTTAAGGGATTCTCTACTATAGCGGCAACTCTGACTAAGCTGACGCAGAAAGCAGTGAAGTTTCAATGGATAGAGGCATGTGAGCAGAGTTTCCAAGAATTAAAAGACAAATTAACCTCCGCTCCAGTGTTAGCATTACCGGAAGGTACAGAGGGTTATTCAGTGTATTATGACGCATCTTGTATTGGGTTGGGATGTGTGTTGATGCAGCATGGTAAAGTGATTGCGTATGCTTCCAGACAGTTGAGGAAACATGAAAAGAATTATCCTACCCACGACCTGGAGTTGGCCACAGTGATCCACGCCTTAAAGATATGGAGACATTACTTGTATGGCGTCCATGTGGATATTTTCACAGATCATAAGAGCCTACAGTATATCTTCACTCAGAGGAAATTGAATTTGCGACAGCGTCGCTGGTTGGAGTTATTGAAAGATTATGACGTGGACATTCTGTATCATCCGGGGAAAGCCAATGTAGTAGCAGATGCTCTCAGCCGTAAATCGATGGGGAGTTTGGCGTATTTGCAGCCCGAGCAGCAGGAGTTGGTTAGAGAAATACATCAATTAGCCTGCCTAGCCGTTCGTGTAGCAGAGACAGAGGACAACAAAGCGATAATTCAGAACACCGCAGTGTCATCATTAGTTGAGGAGGTAAAAGAACGACAGTATGAAGATCTTGACCTGGTCCAGCTTAAGGAGAGAATTCAGCAAGGGAAAGCGTCAGATTTTCAGGTAACTGAGGATGAAGTGCTGAGATGTAAGGGTCGTCTCAGTGTTCCAGATGTTTCAGGGCTCTGCCAGCAGATTATGAGTGAGGTACATTACGCCCGCTATTCTCTCCACCCAGGCGCGACAAAAATGTACCACGATATCAAGGAGATCTACTGGTGGTCGGGTATGAAAAGGGAAATAGCAGAATTCGTAGCCCAGTGTCCTAACTGCCGACAAGTAAAAGCGAAACACCAGAAACCAGGCGGATTGATTCAGGACATAGTTGTGCCTCTCTGGAAATGGGAAGCAGGGAACATGGATTTTGTAGCAGGATTACCCCGTACCAGGCATAGACATGATTCCATTTGGGTAATTGTTGACAGACTGACGAAATCAAAATCAGCCAATTTCCTGTGAGTAAAATCTACTTTCTCTGCCGAAGATTACGCCGAATTGTATATCAGAGAAATAGTTAGATTACACGGTGTTCCAGTATCTATTATCTCCGATAGAGGAGCACAGTTTACAGCTAGATTTTGCCAGTCATTTCAGAGAGGTCTGGGAATACAGATTAATTTGAGCACAGCATTCCACCCTCAAAAAGATGGACAGGCTGAACGCACTATTCAGACGCTCGAGGATATGCTACGGGCGTGTGTGCTAGACTTTGGAGGTAGGCGGGACGAGCATTTGCCACTGATTGAGTTTTCTTATAATAATAGTTATCACTCAGCTATCCAGATGGCGCCCTTTGAGGCACTGTATGGGCGAAAATTTAGATCGCCATTTGGATGGTTTGAAGTGGGAGAGTCAGCAATGATTGGGCCAGATATTATTCATCAGTCAGAGGAGAAGGTAAAGCTTATCAGAGAATGCCTGCTGACTGCACAGAGCCACCAGAAACATATGCCGATGTGCGGCGTAGAGACTTGGAATTTGATGTGACTGACTGGGTATTTCTGAAAGTATCTCCAAGAAAGGGGTGATGAGATTCAGCAAGAAAGGTAAGCTCAGTCCGAGATTCGTTGGGCCTTATCAGATCCAGCGGAGAGTAGGCCGAGTGGCATACGAATTGAACCTGCCTCCAGAATTAGAATCCGTTCATCCAGTTTTTCACGTATCTATGCTAAAAAAGTACATAGGAGACCCATCCAGAGTAGTCCTAGTCCAGGATGTCCAGGTTACGGATGAGTTGGCCTATGAAAAGGTTCCAGTAGCTATCTTAGACAAACAGATTCGTAGATTGAGAACTAAAGATATTGCATCTGTCATGGTATTGTGGCGTAACAGGAACTGAGAGGAGATGACTTGGGAGGCAGAGGAAGATATGAAAATCAGATATCCTCACTTGTTTCAAGCCTAGTCAGTCAAGAGGTACGTTAGTATTGTTATTTTATGTAGTGCCTTAAAGTATATGTATAAATGAGATACTCAACTCCAATATTTTGTCGGATGAATGCTATAGTATTGCATGGAGTACCTATATTGGACTTTTATGCATTTCAGGTTTTCGAAATAGTCTATATTACAAGGGAAACTCTGCCAAAATTTTTCTAAAAATAAGTTGAGTAAGTCGAGAATTCCTATAAATAGAGGTTTACATTCGAGGTTGAATGTTCTTAAGGGGGGAGGATGTTACACCCCGTAAATTCTCGACATGTAGATGGCCTATTCGCATGTTGGTTAAGAGTTTTTGAATGCCATACATGCTAGGAAAAGGCCCGGGGAAAGACCGAATAAGTGACACGTCGAACCATCGCAAGAGAAGGCTGGCAGACCTCCTCCGCGATGGCCAGAGTGTCACGGAGGCTCATCTCCGCGATACACAGCGTGTCACAGAGGCTAGGCTCCACAATACACAGCGTGTCACAGAGATGAGGTGCATCCCCAAGTATAAAAGTCTCCAAACTTCGGTTTTGCTTCATTTAACTTAAATTTCAAGAAAATAACAGAGAAATAGAGGGCACAAAGGATTCTTTGAAATTTCCTTCCATTTACACTATTAGACGTGGTTCAAACTCTAATTAACTCCAGATACCGAGGTATTATGCAGCAAAGAGCATTCCTACGGATTTAGTTTCGTGAAATTTGGCCGGCGAATCGTCGTGCTACCGAGTTAAGGTATGTAGAATTGCTCTAAAGTAGTGTCAATATACTCCTAGCCTTAAAGTGAATATTTCTCCCTTCTGGACTTTCAAGAAATAGTGAGTTTTCGACCGTTTTTCGATTAGCCAAAGTTTGGGCTATATATATATTGAAAGTGATATTTTCTTCCAGTATATTAGCGTATTTAGTTCTAATTGACATATATATGAATGCAGTTGGGAGAAATAGCAGAAGTACTAACCGAGCTACGCCAGTTAGTCGAGAAATCCGAAGCGAAGGTATGTAAAGCTAGTTCCTTCGGCAAGATAGTAATCCTAGTATAACAAATAGTGTGAATTATAGAAGAAAGAATACTGAAGTCGAGTATTGAGTCCAATATGAATCCAGCAAGCATGTTTTATGTTATTATGCTATATTCAGAATAAAAGTCAGTAAATCAGTATCAGACAGCCAGGAATTATTTAAAATACAGTTAGTTCAGTAACAGAATTAGTTTAATGCAGAAAAGAGATTCAGAATAGAATATCAAAACATGGATAGTATTTTCAGATTGAACATGCTAGCTATACGTGATTATTTCTTGTTGAGACCTGTTTGTGCTATGAGGGC
This sequence comes from Datura wrightii, assembly GCA_035772735.1. Classification (NCBI taxonomy): domain Eukaryota; kingdom Viridiplantae; phylum Streptophyta; class Magnoliopsida; order Solanales; family Solanaceae; genus Datura; species Datura wrightii. The sequence goes on from JASDFA010000010.1 coordinate 121,764,824, forward strand.
ACCCTTAGAGCATCCTCCCCCCTAGGTTAATAGTTGTGTTGACTCACCTGCCAGAGGGTGAGGATACGTCACTCCAAGGAGTGGCATGCCATCCGTAGTAGGACGAAGATGGGATGCAGCATTCCCCATATCAGGCTGATCAGCATAGCAGTATAGCTTACCCTGTCTAGCGCTTGCACCCAGGGGGCAGATTACAGATACAGATCCAGATACAAATTATAGTTTACAGCTACAGGAGTCCTCTGAACTCAAACACAGTTATAGTCAGAGGCCATAGCTCGAGCTGCAGACCCAAGGGGGCCGGTAGAGTTGCTCGTAGTTAGTAGGCGAGTGGAGTGATTTATTTTTGGATGGTTTTGACCCGTGTAGGGGTATATAGATTGTGTGTCGGTTGGCACCTTCCGGCTTATGGGGGCTGGTATAGGTCCTTGTATGTTATATATATGTATATACATGTTATCTATTAGTTGATAGACAGCAGGTCTCCATGACGACAGGTATGATTCTACCTTACCTTCAGTACAGATAAGCCTATTCCAGATCCTGCTAGTTCAGACAGTTTCAGATACTTCCTGCTATTCAGAATTTACTAGCATTGTTGTTTATATTAAGTTATGGTCAATTTTCCTTACATACTCGGTACAGTGGTGCTGACACCCATTTGGGGCGCTGCATCACTTGCCTGCAGGTACCTATAGACGAGGAGTCGATCCCTCATGATCCTAGCCAGCGCAGAGTCATCCGCTCCTGTCACCCGAAGCTTGATATTCAGAGGTTTATATCATTTTCTTTTGTTGTACAGTACGGGTAGGTTGGGGCCCTGTCCCGACCATCTTATCAGTATTCTTAGAGGCTTGCAGTCTGGATATATTTCCCTGTGGTTAGTTGTGCCGGTCGTGTTGGGCCGTGCGTATGTTTAGTTGTTTGTGTTGGCCGTTTAAGGCCTTATCCAGTCAGTAGTGGTGACCTTGCCGGTCACGTAGTTGTTCAGCATTTGTTATATTGATTTAGAGTTAACTAGACAACATGGTGGCCTTGTCGGCCCGCATAGGTTCCCCTATATGAATGTGATTCTGGTTAGCTGATGTTATAGTACAGGTGGCTATAGGCCTAGTCGGCCGGAGGCTGTATTTACAGCCATTATATAGCCTGTTGTTTCCGTGAATCAGAGTTAGAGCCAGCCAGGCACCAAATGTGCTTAGGCTCAGTAGTCTAGCAGTTCAGATTCTAACAAGGAACCAGGTGCCAGTCATACCCCCCAAGGCGGGGCATGACAGAAGACACCCACTCATAACCTTACATACGTGGAAGGGACTGATTCCACCAATTCTTTGATTATCCAAGAGGAAGTTGGATGGAAACCTTGAATACTAGCCTTGAATCACCTCTTCAACCTCTTAAGCTTGCATGCATGGAAGAAAATAACTTAGAATAGGTTTTCCCCTCCTAAAACCCAATGAAACAAGCCTTAAATGACGTAGTATAGGCTTTAGGAACTTAGAAATTACAAAAAGACCCTTACTAAATTCGTAGGAAATTACTGCCAAGTGGTCCTAACAGACGACCTGACGACTCGTAACTGGGGCAAAAGATTTGATACAATGCCGGTTGAGTACACTTCCTCGTCTGATCTCCTAAGCACATAACGGTTAACATAACTACTCGTTAGGGGTGACCACGAGTTGTGGTCACCAGTCGTGAAGTACAATGTTCTTCTTCCTTCTCTTTTCCTTCTCCCCACCCCACGGTTAACCTAACGACTCGTGGTGTCTGACCACGAGTCGTTCCCACGCCCATGGGGACCCTTTTCTCCAGACTCCCCAACTCCTTACTAGTCTCCCTCATTAGTCACCTGACGACTCATGGGCTGTCCTCACGAGTCGTCCCACCACTCGTCCTGTGCCTGCAACATCAATTTTACGTTTTCCCTTTTTTAACTCTTGTGTCCGATCTTGAAGATCCCGGGGGCAATATCTCCCCCGTGAGAACATATATCCTCAAATGTTGGAGACAAGAAGAAAATAGAAACATGAAATTATCACATGCAAATACTGATCATTTAACCCAAAAACTGACGGAATGATTACCTCTGATTCAAAATATACAGCTGAACTGAATTTGAAATCACATACACACCCATATACATAAAGAAACTTGCATGCATGAACTGAACATGAAACTAGATAGAGTCATAGAGAAAAACTAATACCTCAAGCTAACATCGAGCCGGTAGAGAATATGTGTCTGTATTTATCCATCATATCTTCTTTGACTTCCCATGTAGCTCCTTCAACATGATAATTCCTCCATAATACATTAATTGAAGCTACTTCTTTGTTCCTTAACCTTCGAACCTGTCGATCTAGTATATCCACCAGAACCTCCTCATAGCTAAGGCTATCCTTTACATCAACGTCGTCCATCGGGATTACTAAATCTGGATCCCCCGAACATTTCTTCAAAAGAGACACATGAAACACAGGATGCACGAAAGATAACTATGAGGGCAAGTCCAACTTATACGCTACCTTGCCAACTCTCCTCATAATCCGGTAGGGACCAACATAGGAGGACTGAGTTTTCCTTTCTTCCTAAACCGTATGACTCCCTTCATGGGAGATACCTTCATAAATACCCAATCGTCCACCTCGAACCCTAACTCTCTCCTCCTTACATCAGCATATGACTTTTGATGCCTCTGAGCGGTTTTCAGCCTGTCCCTTATCAGCTGAACCTTCACCATAGCCTCATGAACTGACTCTGGCCCTATCATAGCTGCCTCACCAACCTTAAACCATCTGATGGGCGATATACACCTCCGCCCATAGAGAGCCTCGAACGGTGCCATTTGGATACTAGCGTGATAGTTGTTATTGTAAGCAAACTTGATCAAAGGCAAGAGATAATCACAACTACCTTTAAAGTCCATCACACAGGCTCTCAAAATGTCTTCGAGAGTTTGAATTGTCCACTCTGGCTGACCATCCATTTGCAGATGAAATGTTGTGCTGAGTTTAACTTGAGTCTCAAGCCTTTTTTAAAAGACTGCCAAAACTGGGAGGTAAACTGACTACCTCGGTCTGGAATAATAGACAAGGGCACTCCATGTAAGTGCACACTCCCAGATATACAGTTTGGTATAATCATCCATTGAATCTGTGGTTTTGACTGGTAGAAAGTGTGCATCCTTGGTCAACTTGTCTACCACCACCCAAATCGAATCGTAGTGTCGGCGAGTACGAGGTAGGCCTGTAATGAAATCCATATTAATCTCTTCCCACTTCAAAGTAGGAATGTTAATATCCTGAACTACACCTCCCGGCCTTTGATGCTCAACTTTTACTTGCTGACAGTTCGGGCACCTGGCTACAAATTCCGCAATATCCTTCTACATGTCTTCCACCGATATATTTCCCACAAGTCATGATACATCTTGGTGGCACCTAGATTAATAGAGTACCTCGATCCATGAGCCTCATGCAATAACCGACTCCTCAATTCATCAACATCTGGAACACATAGGTGACCCTGGTACTGCACCACACCATTTCCCCCTTGGGAGAAGATCTTCACCTTCTGACTTCGAACAGCTTCCTTCAGCTTTACCAAAATCAGATCCTCATCTTGTCTAGCTTTCACATCAGTCACCAAGGACGATTCTGATCCGTTTTGCACAACAACGCTGCCACCCGTCGAGTTGACCAATCTAACTCCCAACCTTGTAAGTTGATGGACATCTTTCACCAATTCCTTCTTTCCCTTATCCACTTGGGACACACTCTCCATAGAGAGCCTACTAAGTGCGTCCACCACCATATTAGCCTCACCCGGGTGGTAAACGACACTCATATCGTAGTCTTGAGTAGCTTCAACCACCTCCTTCGCCGAAGATTGAGTCTTTCTGTGTGAACACATATTGCAAGCTCTTGTGGTCTGTAAATACATCCACATGGACCCCATACAAGTAATGATGTCATATCTTCAATGCAAACACCACCGCGACCAACTCAAAATCATGGGTCGGGTAATTCTTCTCATGGACTTTCAGTTGTCTTGAGGCATATGCTATGACTTTCCCATGCTGTATCAACACACACCCAAGTCCGATCCTTCAAGCATCACAGTAAACCACGAATCCATCGGTACCCTCAGGTAGGGTCAACACCGATGCTGAGGTAAGTCGGGTCTTCAACTCTTGGAAGCTTTTCTTACAAGCCTTCGACCAATGGAACTTTACCTACTTCTGAATCAACTTGGTCAAAGGTGCTAAGATGGATGGGAAGCCCTCAACAAACCTCTGATAGTAGCCATCTACACCCAAGGAACTTCGAATATCCGAAGGATTCACCGATCTAGGCCAATTTTTTACCACCTCAATTTTTTGAGAATCTACCTTTATTCCCTCACCCGATACCACTTGGCCCAAAATGCCACGGAGTCTAACCAAAACTCACACTTATTGAACTTTGCATACAACTGAAGATCCTTGAGGGTCTGAAGCACTACTCTCAAGTAAGCGACATGCTCCTCCTCGCTCTGAGAGTATATAAGGATGTCATCGATGAACACAATCACAAACATGTCCAAATATTCCTTGAACACCCTTTTCATTAGATCCATAAAAGTTGTAGGGGCATTGGTTAGTCCAAAATACACAACAACAAATTCTTAGTGACCATATCGAGTCCTGAAAGCGGTTTTCGGGATTTAATTCTCCCAAACCCTGAGTTAGTGATACATGGATCTAAGATCAATCTTGGAGAAATACTTGGCACCTTGAAGCTAGTCAAACAAATCATCGATCCTGGATAAAGGATACCTGTTTTTAGTGGTGACCTTGTTTAACAGCCGATGGTCAATGCACATCCGAAGTGAACCATCCTTTTTCCGGAAAAATAACATTGGTGCACCCCATGGAGACTTACTAGGCCTAATAAGTCCTTTATCTAACAGGTCCTTCAATTGATCCTTCAATCTTTTAGCTCAGCTAGAGCCATCATGTAGGGAGGAATAGATATAGGCTTCATGTCGGGAAGAAGGTCAATACAAAAATCAATCTCCCGCTCAAGAGGAACATTTGACAAATCATCAGGAAAGACCTCTGGATCCTCACGTACTACTAGAATTGACTGGATAGTCGGGGTTTCAGACTCGACATCCTTAGACCTAACTACATGGTACATGCGACCCTTAGAAATCATCTTCTTGGCCTTAAGATAGGAAATGAATCGACCTACTGGCACAGCTGAACTACCCTTCCATTCTAAGACTGGATACCCTAGAAATCTTAACTCTACTGCCTGGGTTCTACAATTAACTGAAGCATAACATGGAAATAGCCAATCCATGTCGAGAATAACATAAAAATCGGTCATGGCTAACTCTATCAAATCTGTTGAGGTGAACTTATGAAGGACTGATACTGGGCAACCTGTATACACCCGTATAGCTATAACTGAGTCACCCACTAGAGTGGAAATTGAGAAAGGGTTCTAACAAGACATCAGGACTAGCTCCGAAGCTACTAGCCACATATGGTGTCATAAAAGACAAGTTAGCTCCCAGATCTAGCAAAGCGTATAGATTAATATGAAAAACTCTCAATATACCAGTAACCACATCCGGGGAGACCTCCTGCTCCTGATAGGATGCTAAAGCATAGAATCTATTTTGGCGCTGACCACCAGTTGTACTAGTAGATGCCCCCTGATGTGCTGAGCGTGCGAAAGGGGCTGCTTAACTAGAAGCTGGGCCTCAGCCCCCAACCTGATCTTGCCTCACAGCTGGACAATGTGGAAGCATGTGTCCAAGTTGGCCACACCCGAAACAAGCACCTGAGCCTGCCAAACACTTTCTTGTGTGCCCTCGACCACATCTGCAATAAGCTGGAATGCTAGAATCTACAGGTCTGCTACTCTGACCCCTCGACCTGACGACTCGTCGCTAGGGCAAATGATTCATTATCATGACCAACGAGTACACTACCTCATCTGAACTCCTGAGCTCATAACGATTAACATAATGACTCGTTAGGGGTTACCACGACTCGTGGTCACTAGTCATGAAGTACACTGTTCTTCTTCCTTCTCTTTTCCTTCTCCTCACCCCACGACTTACCTAACGACTCATGGTGTCTGACATGAGTCGTTCCCATGCCCGTGGGGACCCCTTTCTCTAGACTCCCTAACTCCTCACTTGTCTCCCCCATGATTCACTTGGCAACTCATGGGTTGTCCTCACAAGTCGTCCCATGACTCATCCTGTGCCTGTAACATCAGTTTTATTTTTTCCCCTTTTTAACTCCCGAGTCTGATCTTAAAGCTCCAGGGGTATAACACTTTTACTTCAATTGTTGATATTCATAAACCCAACTTGATTTATGATTTGAAATATGGATTTATTCAAATACCCATTATGAATTGATGATTTGCAAAGTATATATCTGATTTATAAGTATGCATGAATCCCATGATTTACTAATTATGTTTTGGTTGACTTACGGGCCTTACCCTCATGGCTAGTTCACATATTTACAAGCATGTTTATGATTATCATAATTTAACTAGCCCATGAATCTCATGCATATTATACTATGAGCACTATATATGTTTTGGGAGTAGTATTTAACACCGAGTAGGTTTGTGGCCCAGGATCTGCCCCAAATCTCAAAACTACGTGCCACCATAAGACATGATAGATGATTTTGGGAAAATTTATATGCCCAAGTGATACTTAAATATGTCATTTTAGCCTTGTTTATCTAGCAATGTTGATACATTCTCATGTGATTGTTAATAAAATGTGAATTTATACTAACCAACATGATTAGCATTGTTTTGCAGGTAAAATGTAACTTTGGGAAGCTAAAATGCGTGTTGAGAGAGATCGGGGTTGGACTCGGATGTCAGCAAAGGACAAGGCATTGGAAGGCACAAAATAAAGAGGCTCCGCGATGGAGCCGTGTCACGCTGCCATCGCGGAGGCCTTCTGCCTGGCTAGGGAATTTTTGGCAATTTCTAGTGAGGATGCGCGTTGGGTCCGTGGCACGGTGGCCTAGCTCCGCGTTGCACGTCGTTCCATGTTGAGCCTTATTACCTGGACACACAGTTTCCAGTGAGGGTCCACGTTAGTGGCGTGTCACGGAGGCAGTGCTCCGCGATGCACTCCGTGACACGTTGCTTGTTATTCCGAGAAAAATTCCCACTAGTATAAATAAAACACTTAGGTTCATTTTTGATTATTCTGACTTGGTGGAGCAAGAGCGTGGGTTACAGGCAGTTGAGGGGACGAAATTATCAGGGTTTTTCTCTATCTCCTTCTTCTTCAATTCAATTGCTTGTATGTTTAACACTCATTTAACGATGTTTAATCCACAAATGAGTGGCTAATTCCTCTTCTTGCTGAGGTTAAGAACAATTGTATTGAAATGTGATTGTTGATTAAGTTGGTTTTTCATCTTTTCTTCCATGGTTGTTCTATTGATTCTTGTTCTTACTGCATTAATGTGTGGCCTACGTTAATGTACATCTAAAAATTTCGATTTCACTCGAGAGAGCAAGAAATTGGAAAGTTGTGAATTAATAGGATATGATCTTTTCTTAGTTTGGGAAAATTGAGAATTGATTTACCTTCAGGATAGAAATATACCTGAAAGTCGTATTAGTCAATTTAGGAACCGGGTTTGTATGGCTAGAACATGAATTTCGTAAGTTGGGTTAAATACGAGAGTTTTAATCCATTGGCATTAGTTCTTGACTAGCAACCGGAGGAAAAGACTAACCAAATTATATTGATAATTAATTTCTTTACATGTTCAATTAACCTCAGTATGCTCACATTCATAGTTCAGACTCACATTAGATATTTGTTTTAGACTTAGCATAAAAATTAGAACTCAAAATATCAAATTCTTGGTTACACTGTTGTCTTCATTGTTGGAATTAAAATATAGTACACTTGAGAAGATTGTACCTTATCCCAGTCCCTGTGGGATTGATACTTGGCTTACTTAAGCCACTTTACTACTTGTTCGACCACGTGCACTTGCGTGTAGTTATATACCCATATAACAAACAGCCCGAACAAGTTGTTGGCGCCGTTGCCGGGGACTAGCAATTGGTGAATTTTTCTTAAGTGTTAATTTACTATATTTTTATTTTCTTAGAGTTGACAACTTGGTCTTAGCCTGTATTTTGCAGATTTAATCTCTGTTGAACACTAGCAAGAGACAAGGAGCTGGTGGACTCGTATTTAGGGCCAGAAAGATTATTTCATCATCAGCGGAGAGAAGCTCTAGAAAGGAAGCTACAGTTGCTCAGACAAACAATCATGGAGCAACAACAGAATCCACCAGTAGTACGGGCAATGTTAGTGCCCGAGGAAGTAGCAGCTCAGCCGGTTCGCGAGGTGGCAATCCCACATGCTAACAATGTCACATGTAGCATTCGCAAACCTGAGCCAGGAGGGAGGTTCGAGCTCAAGCAAAACATGGTGCAATTGCTGCACACCAGCGGGCAGTTTACAGGTCTCCCTCATGAGGATCCACAGCAGCATCTCCAAAATGTTTTGGAGATAAGTGACACTTAACATCCCGGCTGGAGTGTCATCAGATTATGTCAGGCTTACATTGTTCCCATTTTCACTATTGGGAGAAGCCAAGAGGCGGTTGAAAGCTGAGCCACCAAATTCTATTACTACTTGGGATGATCTTGCAAGGAAATTCTTGATATGATTTTTTCCATCTAGTAAAACAGCAAGACTTAGAAGTCAAATCCTAAGTTTCAAACAGAGAGAGGGAGAGAATCTATATCAGGCCTGGGAGAGATTCAACTCCATGTTGCGGGATTGTCCTCATCATCATCAATCCAATGATGTGCTGGTGCACACTTTTATAGAGGGTTTGGAACCCCATACAAAAATATTGCTAGACTCAGCAGCTGGGGGACAAGCGCTGGAGAAAACTTATGAGGAGCTGTATACCTTGTTGAACTATATTTCGCAGGGCAATCCGGAGTGGAATGCTGATTCATCAAGAGGAGGGACAAGGAAAGCAACAGGAGTTCTAGAAGTGGATGGTTTTATAGCTATTGCTGCACACATAACTGCCTTACAGAATCAACTCAACACCCACTTTAGTAACATGACAATGAACCAGCCTCAAGCCCTAGTGAATGCAGTGCAGCAGATTTGGTGTGAAGTGTGCGGGAGCAGTGAGCACTCAACTGAGTGTTGTGGAGCAAATCCTGACTCGGTGAACTTTGTGGGAAATGTACAGAGGAACAACCACCAACAGTATGGCAACAGCTACAATTCCAACTAGAGGAATCTCCCAAATTTCTCTTGGGGTAGCAACAACCATCAGGGGAAAAGTTCAAGTCAGGGGGCGCAAAGGAATCAAGGAGGGCAGCAAAACTATCAGGTACATATTAACTTACCTCTTGTTGATGTTTTGCAGGGAGTGCAAATCAGCAAAAGTTGAGAGGGAGCAAAGTGATGAGAGGGGGAAGAAAAAGGAAGCTAAATTAGAAAGACCACCACCCCCGTTCCCTCAAAGATTAACGAAACACAAGGAGGAGGCGTGTTTCAAGAAATTCATGGAGGTGCTGAAACAGGTACATATTAACTTACCTCTTGTTGATGTTTTGCAGGGAGTGTCAAAATATGCAAAGTACATAAAAAGACATCGTGGCAAACAAAAGTCAGTTGACTGAGTATGCTACGGTGGCTCTCATGGAGGAGTGCACTTCCCGGATACAAAACCGACTGCCCACAAAGCTCAAAGATCCTGGGAGCTTTACTATACAAATTACTATTGGGCAGAGTATGCGAGATCGTGGATTATGTGATTTGGGAGCGAGCATTAATTTGATGTCGTCATCGGTATTCAAAAAGCTGGGTCTAGGGAGTCCTAGACCCACAACAGTGATCTTGCAATTAGCGGATCGGTCCTTAGCCAGACCTGATGGCATTGTGGAGGACGTTCAGGTGCAAGTTGGCTCCTTGATCTTCCCGGTAGATTTCGTCGTGCTGGATTTTGAGCCAGACGTGGAAGTCCCATTTATTTTGCGACGTCCTTTCATGGCGACCGGGAAAGCACTGATTGATGTAGCTACAGGGCAGCTAACCATGCGAGCACATGACAAGGTGGAAGTGTTCGATGTATACAAGGCCACCAAGCTCCCGACTGTGTACGAGGAACTCTCGGTGATCAATGTGATTGATCGAGTTGATGATGCGCAGATAGTGGAATCACGAGAGTTAATGGGAAAACCACCGGTGCAATGCAAGCACTACTGGGGTGAGGACGGTGGTCGAGAAAAAACGTCCGTCACCCTAGAGGACAACTGAGCTGAAAGATGTCGAGCCGCGACAGTAAACCAGGCGCTGCACGGGAGGCAACCCGTGAAATTTTTCTTTGTAAATTGTGAATAGATTTTTCTTTTTTTCTTTTTTTCCTTGATTATCAACAAAATTTTTAGTTTTATATTTTTATTGTTAGTTTTATTTTGAGTGAAACCTATAATTCTAACCAATTTCTTGTCGTAAGATGAATTTCAGGTTGAACGGAGGATATATGTGCAAGAGATCGCAAAGGAAAATTTGAGGTATGAAAATCAATAAAAAGTGGCAAAACAGTGAGCTAGGGCGATAGCTCCGTGTCACAGAGGAGGACCTCCGCGTTGCCCTCCGTGACACGTTGAGGTGTAAATCTGGAATTTTAAAAAAATTCCAGAATGCCCTCGCGATAGCTCCGTGTCACGGAGGGCATGCTCCGCGTTACCCTCCGTGACACGTTGATGTTTATATCGCGACGGGTCACACCGGGTCGCCGGGTGACCCGCGCGATTTTCCCCCTTTTTAACCCCGATTACCCCTATTTTTCCCTCATTTCTCACACACTCCGCGACCAACCTCATAAAAACCCATCCCCCTTCGACGTGACACGGACTTAGGACAATAATTTCATCGAGTTTCCATCAATTCTTCGAATTCAAGGTATGTTCTTCAACTCTATTTCAATTCTTGTCGAATTTTTTCGATATTGAACTTGTGATATGAGCTAAACTTGCCCTAAGTAGAAATTGAGCTTAAATTCTATTGAATTATTGTTGATTGATGTTCGAAGTGTCATTGTGATTGCTTGAACGCGATAATGACATAGTTTAATCGAATTTGTAATAAAATCATAGCTAGGGCTTGCCTTTGAGTTTGAAATGGAAAAATTTAGTTGAACTAGTGAAATTCATGTTGGGTTGCACATGTTGTGTGAGATGAGTCGATGGTGCTAACTGTTACTATGCTCAAAAACCGACGGATTCTCGGGTTAGGGTAATATCGAAAATTGCAAGAATTGGTTGAATTGTATAGGATCACGTAGTTATTTTTTTTCTTTTTTATTTTGTTTTGTTTCTTCTTGCTAAGTGCTATGAGATTAAATGTTGTCGATGGTAATGATTGTGGTTAGTTGTACGAAGTCTGAGTAGTACATAGAATATATACCATCGAATTCTTCGAATGCACTAAGCATGTTTGTTATATTTGGTTGTTTGTTTGTGTAAATAAGTATGATATTGCCGTAATGTTGTAGTTTTTGCTAAGGGCTAAGTGTGGGGTAGCCTAGCTTAACCCAACCTTAGTCGAATATAATATTCATTGGCTTAACATTGAACTTGTCTGTTTGGGTTGACAGGAACAATGGCAAGCAGGCAAGACAAGGGAAAAGGCACATCAACATCTGGCACCGGCAGAAAAAGAATCAATTTGGGCACAGCGGTCCCAACAGCACCAGCGGTTCCACGCGGCCAACGCCACCAATACGGAACCAGGTGGGTGACAGAAGAGGGGAAGAAGTGGTATGCAAAGCACAAGGAGAGCAAGTACTTCCCCGAGGAACATATAGCACGAGAACCGTTGGCACAAGAGTTCCCTAGGATCGTCCACAGGATCGAGGCAGCTGGGCTAAACTTCATCTTTGAAGAGCCCAAAGAATGCAACTTGCACTTGATTTGGGAATTCTATGCCAATTGGAACCCGACTCTCAGAAGTCACACCATCAAAATAAGAGGGCAAATAGTTACCTTTGAGCCCCACCACCTCAATGCTATCCTAGGGGCGCGGGACACAGACGCCCACGTACTTCGACAGCTGAACATCACTCCACCATATGCGGGCATCAGACGCACTTTGTGTGGAACCCGATCGACGACTAGATGGAGCAAACACAAGGAGAGGGGCCACCATCAGACTTTGCCCTACTCACAGATGAACAGGGAAGCCAGAATATGGCTTAAGATCGTGTGTTCCTGCCTAATCCAGGGGGTACATATGACGGATATAACCTGGGATCATGTATGCCTGGTGTACGCCCTGATGAAAGGGCTGGAGATCAATGTGGGGCCGATGATTATCTCCGCCATGAAGAGAGCCCGGTTGCATTAGGGGCACAGATACGGATTTGGTGGACTACTCACCACATTCCTGAGGGGCCTAGATGTCGAGGAAGAGGCCCTTGACTACATCCCGCAGATGGAGCGGCGAGCCTTAGATGTCACCAAAACTAAGGCACCTGACACCACTCCCGGGCCTGTTCTTACACTTGCCGAGCGACATGCTCGAGATGATCAGTACATGGCTCGCATGTACGGGATGCAGATGCTCCATCTGAGGATAGGCGGGAGGCCGACAACAGAGGAGGAGCTATGGCAGCTCGAGCTAGACTACCCTTTTGGCGAAAATGCCAGGGCTCTATGCCGAGTGGGGCCAGCTTTTGTGGAGCCCACGGATGATGATGTCCCCACAGACGAGGAGACACGTTGGGAGGACTCCGATGTGGAGTCCGATGATGACGATGGGGGTGATTCAGACATGGGAGATGAAGCAGCAACACCTGATGAAGAAGTGAAGTATTTTGATTGATCAGGGAGTTCCACCACCCAATTTTTGTGCTATTTTAATTTCTGTGAACACTGGGGACAGTGTTCGATATAAGTGTGGGGTGGGAGTAGTTAGGTGCTGGGTATGTTGTTTTGTTCTGTTGTTGTGCCTGTGAAAAAAAAATTTGTGACCCTGTAATTTGTGATTGTGAAGTTGTTGTTCTATATTGTAATTATATGTGAATTGTGAAACTGTTGTGTGTTGCTGAATGTTTCTAGTTGATTTTGTACATATTTTTGTTTATCGAAATGATCGATATTTTTAAAATTTTTCTTTTTTTTTCAATTCTTGAGTTTCTCGGTGTTTGTTTTCGGTTCTTTTACCGAGAATGGTCCCATTGAACCGAAGTCTTAGTTAGTGACCGTTCCCTATGATGGATGGATGACGACCGTCTTAAGGGAAATGTAGTCGTTAGGAGTAGATTTTTTATTTTATTTTTTTAGTTGTTTTTCTTTTGTGGGTTGCATCCCAAAACCTGTAGTTACTCTATGGTTGCGGAATTCTGGTTGTGTGTTGTACATGATATTTGAAATGCAGAGGTGATTCATATGAAAGCATGCAACTTTGTAAATATGTTGAGATACCTAGGCCATAGAGTAGATTCAGTGTGATTGAGGCTTAATTTTTAATTCTTGTAATTAGCTGATTGAAGAGTCCATGAATATGTCTTGAATTGAGCATGTGCAATAAGTGTGAAGTGAGGTTTTGTTATTCCGTGTTATTGTGAAGTGTCTAGAACTTGCCTGGTGTGTGTACAAAACGAAATGAAGGAGGTGTATTGTAGGAAAGGATGTAGGTATTTCTTTGTTTTAACCGAAAGTTTCTCTTTTTCATTATCGTACCCACCTTGATTGTACACCCTAGTCAGCCCGTTGAGCCTTTAGCCTATTATTTTTTCTTCTTTTGTCAAAAAGTTGTAAACCGAGCTTAATCCCTTCTTTTCATTAGCCGTAAATTTGATCCAAAACTCTTAAGAGCTGAAGAAGAGAAAATAATTTTCCCAAAGTGTCAAAGAGTGAGAATGGTGAAAAGAAAAGAAAAGCAGAGTGATGGAAGGAAAGAAAAGGTTAAGGGTGCACTTGTTATAAATAAACTATCATGAAGGTGTATGAATAATCTTTGTTGTTGTGTCAAGTGTGCTTAATAAGATGGGCCAGACTAAAGTCAAAATTCAAGAATGGGAGGACGAAGAAAGAAACAATGCCCACGAGTTGGATGGGATGTATTGAAAAGGCGCTTAAGGATGCTAGTGACTATTATTGGCTAGCCCAATATTTACTAGTTTCGTAGCTTACATTACAACCCGTTAAAGTCCTACGTGATCTTACATCACACTTCTTTATATTAGTGGAGTAATACACTAAAGGCAAGTGTCCGGTGGTTTGCTATATGGGTTAAAAACCGACACGCAAGTGCACGTGGTCAAACAAGTAATAAAGTGGCTAAGTAAGCCAAGTATCGAACCAAGGAGACTCTGGATAAGTAAAATTGCTTAAGTATACTATATTCTATCTTACTTCTAAATATGCTGACAAAAACGTAACCAAAAGTTAAATAATTTTTTTTTATAAATTATATACTAAAACTATTAACAAATATTTACTGTGAATTGAAACTATGGATATGAGCATGCCAAGGTTAAGAACAAGTAATGAACTTGATTATAATCATAATTTGGTTATTCTTCTCTTCTAGTTGCTAGCCAAGAACATTAGCCTAGAGATTAAAACTCTCGTATTTAATCTCACTTAAGAATCATAAAGCATCCGTCTACATTTCTGTGATCAAATGCAATTTATGACCTAGCAATATAATCCCGGTTCCTAAACTGACTAATACGGCTTTCAAGTATATTTCTATCAGGAAAGCACATCAAAACCCAATTTTCCCAAATCAAGTTAAGAACAATACCCTATTAATTCATAACTTTCCAATTTCGTGCTCTCTCGAGTGAAATTGGACTTTTTAGATGTACATTAATGTCGGCCACACACTAATGCAGTAGAAACAAGAATTAATAGAACAACATAGAAGAAGAAGATGAAAAACCATATAATTCAATAATCAGAATTCATCACCATTGTTCATAACCTCAGCAAGGAAGAGAATTATCCACTCATTTGTGGATTAATCATCCTAAAACAAGTGTTAATCATACAAACAATTGATTGAAAGAAGAAAGAAAGAGAGAAAAACCCTTAGCTTTTTCGTCCCTCAACTGCCTGTAACCCACGTCCTTGCTCCACCAAGTCTGAATTTTTGAAAAATAAACCTAAGTGTGCTATTTATAGTAGTAGGACTCTTTCCCGGAATAACAAGCAACGTGTCACGGAGTGCATCGCGGAGCACGGCCTCCGTGACATGCTACGGACGCAGAAGCCTTCTGGAAAATCACCCGAAAATGGCCCGGGCAGCACCCTGCCGCGTTGGCAGCGTGTCACGCTGCTTGTTCAGCGCATTGGCAGCCCTTGCTCGCGGAGGCCACCTGCCGTGGCACGTTGCCAATGCGCAGGTGGGCTGTTGTGAGCGGCCTGCCTGCCGTGGCACCTTGTCGACGCGCCGGTGGGCTGTTTTGTGCCTCCACTTTGCCGACGTTCGCGTGTTGATTCCGTTTCCAAGCCTCTACCTCACCAACTCATGGATTAGTTGCTCAAAAGTCATCAAAACCTACAAAACAAAGGCTTATCATGTTGGTTAGCACATCTCTTTACTTTATCTAAAATTACATGAAAATGTATACAATAATCTTAGATAAACATGACTAATTTAAGTCATAAAGCGTATCTCGGGCATATATTTTTGCCCGTGATCACAACCCCACACTTAAAGCCTTGTTCGTCCTCGAACAACCTTTTACATATCATGCAAATGAGACTCCCACATAACTAATTTAGCAAGATAATTCAAGTTACGGCTATAATGATTACGTAAGATACAATCTAAAAATAGTGCATGCCTGATTTGATCATTGAAATGAAGTACAACTATGTTAAGACTTCTTAACCTCAAGAATCGGCTCTCAATTTTAGCAAACTCATGCAAATCAACTGACTAAGAAATCCCACATGATTTATATCCTTCATTCAACATGTGCCCCTCACGGAAAGAGAGTTACCCAATTTCACACGCAAAAACAATTTTTATATCACAACATGTATGGGTACATGCATAGAATTACACTCACTCTCACAAAGAATTCACATGCATCATGTAATGACCCATAAGCTTTCCCTTAGTGTTTTATTCCACTAATTTAAGGAAGTATAAGTGTAAGATCAAGTAGGACTTTTTAGGTTGTAATATAACTCAGGTGCGGGTAGGTACTATTGTGATCAGTAATAGTGACTATCTTTCCTAAGCGTTTTTAATACATCACGCCTTCATTACAAACTTCCCTTCCCTCACTTCACCTTTTTTTTTCTTTTCATCTTTCTTTTTCCTCTTTTGTTCCCCCCTTTCTTCAGGCACTTTAGCTTATTAGTAAGGAGTTCTATAAGTAACTTTTCATTTATTTATTTTCTTACTCCCTACTAATACTCACCCATATTCAAACAAGTGCACCCTCGACCTTTCTCAACTCTTACAATTGCTACTTTCCCTTCTTTTTCATTCTTCTCACTCCTTTACTCTTTCGGATTTTTCCTTTAAGCGCTTAGGAGTTTTGGTTCAATTTCACTGCTAATAAAAGAAAAAGGATTAAGCTTATGTTGCAGCTGTCAAAGAATAGGCTCAAGGCTCAATGGGGTTAACTAGGATTAATTTTTCAAGGTAGGTATAATGAGGGATAAAAGTTTGGTTCATTCAAAGAAATGCCTAAATCATCTCCTACAATTCACATCCTTCATTTCGTTTTATATACACACCAGGCAAGTTCTAGACATTCCACAATAGCACAGAATACTCAAAAACCTTACACTCATGGCACATGCTCAAATCAAGACACAATCAGTAGACTCTTACTCAGCTAATCACAAGAATTCAGAATTAAGCTTCCATCATATTGAGTCAAATTTAAGAGCCTAAGTGTCTCAAACAAAGTTATACACTTGCATGCTTCATACTGAACATACTTGCATCTTACAACCATGTATAGCACATAACAAGAATATCAAGCCATCAATTAGCTACGGGTCCAAAAACCATCCTACTGACTAATTTTCCTCAAGACGGTCATCATCCATCCATCGTTGGAAACAGTCTCTAACTACGACTAAAACATTATATACCGACAAAGAAAAATTTTTATTCTTCGGTTCAAAGACCCCCCCCTCGAAAAAGAACTGAAAAGAAAAACCAACGGGTGATGAAGTCATGCTTAATTCACAAAAAATTTTCAAATGTTTCAAATTTCTCACCAACTTTTGCACAAGCATTACATTCACCAAAATCGTTAAGCACAGAAAATTTTGAAATTTCCCTTGAAATTTCCCTCACCCCACAGTTAAATCATGCTATGTCCTCATAGCATCAAATTAAAATTTACAAAAGATGAGAAATGCTCCCTGAGGCTTTTAGGCTTAGCTAACAGCATGCGTTTCTTCGACTTTGCACAAGTGGGTGTTCAACCCCACACTTTTTCTCTTCCATGCTTGTTAGCTTCCTCCTCCACGGGTACTCAGACTTCCCCTCCATCTGCGCTTAACTTTCCACCAAACAACACAAGATGAAAATAAACAAAAATTAACTCAATTGCAAGAAATTAAAATGGTACCTGTGGTACCCTTGGGTTTCCTCCCAAGCAGCGCCTAATTTTACGTCGCGGCACGACGTACCACGTTTCACCACTTTTTCCTCCACCTTGAGGATATGAATCTCACCCCTAATTTCTTTTCTAATTTCCTCTTATGCTCCAGGGGTGGTGGTGAAAAATTGTAAGGACCAAACAGTAGGTGTTGCCTTTTTAACTTATTGGCCCTCAAGTAAGCGAAGTCATTTTGTCTCTCCGCGTTGGCAAATTTCAAAATATATGGTGCTTGGTCCTCCTCTAGACATTTCTCTATAAGCTTGGAAGACTCTCTTTCTATGTTGTCAACCAAATTTAACGTCGAAAAATGCATAGAGTGTGGTCCAATACACCTCAACTCTGAAACTGCATTTTGCTTGACCTCCTTACTTGTATACTCCTTTTCAGCATCGACTCTATCTCTTCATTAATGTCAAATGGGGGGTACTCTATCTTTTTTTCCATGAATGGATTTTCTATAAGTGTGAGCCCGTCACGGGGACACTCAAGAGATTCTAATTGTTGGGCTTCATCCAAAAATTCACCCTTGTCGTCCTCTTGTATTTCCTCTTGAATATCGGCTAAAGTTGTTAACTGCAATTTATCACAAGCTTCAGCTTTAGCGATCATCTCCGTGAATTTGATGCTCATCCTTTCTAGAGCCTCTGCATTCTCTTCTTGTTGAATTCTCAATACTGCCATCGCCTCCTTCATTGCTTTTGATTGCTCCAAGAGTTGTTTCATCATGTCTTCTATTCGAGCTTGGCGTCCCAAGTCCTCATTTTCAGCATGCCTATATTCAGAAAAAACAACAGAAGGATCATAGTAGGGGCTTAGGGGAGGGGAATATGCATTCAGACAGCCATCCCAATGGCCATCTTGACCACCACATATATTACACGTGTTACAGTGTTGCCACAAGTGGTTTCCTCCGCAATTCAAACAAGATTCGCTAAAATATGAGTATCCACCATTGAAAACATTTATATTCCACGATGTCATATCAATAAGGGTATTCGAAAAAGAAAAAGTAAAATGCAAAAGAATTAAAACAAACACTAAGACTAAGTTGTCAGCACTTGAGAAAAATAAAAATACAGTAAATTACACTTAAAACAAATTCACATATTGCCAAGTCTCCCCGGCAACGGCGCCAAAAAATTGTTCGGGTGTTTGGTATAGGTTAAACCCGACACGCAAGTGCACGTGGTCAAACAAGTAATAAAGTGGCTAAGTAAGCCAAGTATCGAACCAAGGAGACTCTGGATAAGTAAAATTGCTTAAGTATACTATATTCTATCTTACTTCTAAATATGCTGACAACAACGTAACCAAAAGTTAAATAATTTTTGTTTATAAATTATATACTAAAACTATTAACAAATATTTACTGTGAATTGAAACTATGGATATGAGCATGCCAAGGTTAAGAACAAGTAATCAACTTGATTATAATCATAATTTGGTTATTCTTCTCTTCTAGTTGCTAGCCAAGAACATTAGCCTAGAGATTAAAACTCTCGTATTTAATCTCACTTAAGAATCATAAACCATCCGTCTACATTTCTGTGATCAAATGCAATTTATGACCTAGCAATACAATTCCGGTTCCTAAACTGACTAATACGGCTTTCAAGTATATTTCTATCAGGAAAGCACATCAAAACCCAATTTTCCCAAATCAAGTTAAGAACAATACCCTATTACTTCACAACTTTCCAATTTCGTGCTCTCTCGAGTGAAATTAGACTTTTTAGATGTACATTAATGTCGGCCACACACTAATGCAGTAGAAACAAGAATTAATAGAACAACATAGAAGAAGAAGATGCAAAACCATACAATTCAATAATCAGAATTCATCACCATTGTTCATAACCTCAGCAAGGAAGAGAATTAGCCACTCATTTGTGGATTAATCATCCTAAACCAAGTGTTAATCATACAAACAATTGATTGAAAGAAGAAAGAAAGAGAGAAAAACCCTTAGCTTTTTCGTCCCTCAACTGCCTGTAACACACGTCCTTGCTCCACCAAGTCTGAATTTTTGAAAAATAAACCTAAGTGTGTTATTTATAGTAGTAGGACTCTTTCCCGGAATAACAAGCAACGTGTGACGGAGTGCATCGCGGAGCATGGCCTCCGTGACACGCTACGGACGAGGAAGCCTTCTGGAAAATCACCCGAAAATGGCCCGGGCAGCACCCTGCCGCGTTGGCAGCGTGTCACGCTGCTTGGGCAGCGCGTTGGCAGTCCTTGGTCGCGGAGGCCACCTGTCGTGGCACGTTGCCAACGCGCAGGTGGGCTGTTGTGAGCGGCCTGCCTGCCGTGGCACCTTGTCGACGTGTCGGTGGGCTGTTTTGTGCCTCCACTTTGCCGACGTTCGCGTGTTGATTCCATTTCCAAGCCTCTACCTCACCAACTCATGGATTAGTTGCTCAAAAGTCATCAAAACCTACAAAACAAAGGCTAATCATGTTGGTTAGCACATATCTTTACTTTATCTAAAATTACATGAAAATGTATATAATAATCTTAGATAAACAAGACTAATTTAAGTCATAAAGCGTATCTCGGGCATATATTTTTGCCCGTGATCAGCAAGCTTATGGGTCCTGACATGGTGCATGTGAATTCTTTTGGGAGAGAGAGCGAAATTGTGTCTGTATGCCCCTGCATGTAATCGTTTGAGTTCGTATGATCAAAAAGGGGAAAATTCTCTTGTGATTGTGAGGGCACATGCTTGATGAGAGATTAATTTTCGTGTCGGATGTCTTGATCAGTTGATTTGCATGAGTTTTCCAATATCGAGAGTTGGTTGTTAAGTCTAGGAGGCCTTGATGTATTGAAGGTCCTTGCATTGATTGGACCATGCGTGTTTTCTTGATGATTTGTTGTATTGAATAATCGGTATGACCGTAGCCTAAATTGTCGAACCAAAGTAGCGAGGTTGGGGTGTAAATTGCATGAGGTGTAAGATTTTTGTTCGAGGACGAACAAGGATTTAAGTGTGGGGTAAGTGATCTTGGGCAAATTTATATGCCCAAGTGATACTTAAATATGTCATTTTAGCCTTGTTTATCTAGCAATGTTGATACATTCTCATGTGATTGTTAATAAAATGTGAATTTATACTAACCAACATGATTAGCATTGTTTTGTAGGTAAAATGTAATTTTGGGAAGCTAAAATGCATGTTGGAGAGATCGGGGTTGACTCGGATGTCAGCAAAGGACAAGGCATTGGAAGGCACAAAATAAAGAGGCTCCGCGATGGAGCCGTGTCACGCTGCCATCGCGGAGACCTTCTGCCTGGCTAGGGAATTTTTGGCAATTTCCAGTGAGGGTGCGCGTTGGGTCCGTGGCACGGTGGCGTAGGTCCGTGTTGCACGCCGTGCCACGTTGAGCCTTACTACCTAGACACCCAGTTTCCAGTGAGGGTCCGCGTCAGTGGTGTGTCACGGAGGCAGTACTCCGCGATGCACTCTGTGACACGTTGCTTGTTATTCCGGGAAAAATTCCCACTTATATAAATAGAACACTTAGGTTCATTTTTTATTATTCTGACTTGGTGGAGCAAGAACGTGGGTTACAGGCAGTTGAGGGGACAAAATTATCAGGGTTTTTCTCTATCTCCTTCTTCTTCAATTCAATTGCATGTATGTTTAACACTCATTTTAACGATGTTTAATCCACAAATGAGTGGCTAATTCCTCTTCTTGCTGAGGTTAAGAACAATTGTATTGAAATGTGATTGTTGATTAAGTTAGTTTTTCATCTTTTCTTCCATGGTTGTTCTATTGATTCTTGTTCTTACTGCATTAATGTGTGGCCTACGTTAATGTAAATCTAAAAAGTCCAGTTTCACTCGAGAGAGCAAGAAATTGGAAAGTTGTGAATTAATAGGATATGATCTTTTCTTAGTTTGGAAAAATTGAGAATTGATTTACCTTCAGGATAGAAATATACCTGAAAGTCGTATTAGTCAATTTAGGAACCGGGTTTGTATGGCTAGAACATGAATTTCGTTTAATCACAGAAATGTAGGTGGGCGGTTCATGATTCTTAAGTTGGGTTAAATACAAGTGTTTTAATCCATTGGCATTAGTTCTTGACTAGCAACCGGAGGAAAAGACTAACCAAATTATATTGATAATTAATTTCTTTACATGTTCAATTAACCTCAGTATGCTCACATTCATAGTTCAGACTCACATTAGATATTTGTTTTAGACTTAGCATAAAAATTAGAACTCAAAACATCAAATTCTTGGTTACATTGTTGTCTTCATTGTTGGAATTAAAATATAGTACACTTGAGCAGATTGTACCTTATCCCAGTCCCTGTGGGATCGATATTGGCTTACTTAAGCCACTTTACTACTTGTTCGACCACGTGCACTTGCGTGTAGTTATATACCCTTATAACAAACAGCCCGAACAATAAACCTCCCTTGTGATTGTCCCCATGCCCAAATGGGCCCTTTCATGTGTTATATGACTCCCTTCATGGTTCTACCCTTGGCAAGGTACGAACACCCTCCCGACTAGGGTTACATGTCGGGCTCCACGTGTGCTCATATGGGGTATGTCGCTTATAAGAAACTCCACTGTACCTCATGATTTATGCATGTTTATGATTATGTATGTTGGATCAAGTCATGTTCAATAAAGCTTTTCCCTTATGATTATGATAACGACTGAATTACGAATGTTTTGAAAACCTTGAGCCTTATGTTACCATATTTTATTTATGTTATGAGCATGTTGTCCTACTCTTATGATCATTTATGAGATTTTATATATTTTAAATATCTGTTTTACTTACCTTACATACTCTGTACATTCCACGTATTGACCGCATACTTTCTATGTTGTATCGTTTCATGATACAGGACCCGGCTCTTAGGCTCAGCCCCGTCAGTAGTCCATTTCAAAGTTTAGCTATCAGCCCTTTCTGGTGAGTCTTCATGTTCTGAGGGCTATATGTTCATACATTGATGTTTTCTTTTAGTTTCAATTGTCGGGTTAGTTGGGGAAGTTGTCCTATCAACCCATCTATTATGTTAGAGGCTTTCAGACTAAATGTAGTATCCCGCTGTTATATGGTTTGTCCGTATCGATTATCATGGTACGCTATTTTATGTATATGTTTTCAATATGTTGATATGTTAAGTATTCTATTTTAGTGATATGGAGTTAGATGAATGTTCATTCCATGGGTCGACTTGGAGTCCCTTAGGGCTCCTTGTCCTGTGTTATGATTCGGGTCTATGTTCAGGTCATGACACTTCAAATCTAAATAGAAGAAAGCAAAATTGAGTAAAATAATCTTCATCCTCGAAAGATGAGGACTTACCAATTAGGACAGCTGAAATCTTCTGAGAGCGATCGGCTAGTGAGACTGAGACTGAGATACTGCAGTTGTATCATAAAATGATACATCATAAAAGTATGTGTTAGTACTTTGAATGTAATGAATAAGTGAGGGAAAGAATAAAACAATGGAATAAGTAACTGTACTGAATAGAGATGCAATGACCAACTGAAACTGCAAAAACTGTAATAAATGCAATAAACTGAGGTGGTCTAAATACTCCTATATTATGGTCAAAGGCATGCTCTGAATCTGAGATACTGGTCTAAAAGACTATACTGAACTCATAACTATACTGAGTAGTTTGAAACTGTTCTGAACTGAGCTAAACAAAGACTGAACTAACTAGTGGGAGAGTCTATAACTAACATATAACCACGTGAGCTTGATGTTCGGTCTGTTTGGTATAACTACACGCAAGTGCACGTGGTCGAACAAGTAGTAAAGTGGTTCAAGTAAGCCAAGTATCGATCCCACAAGCAATGGACTAAGGTATCAATCTAATCAAGTGTCAATAAACTTTAACTCTAAACTACAGATAATAGTGTGAAGAATATTTTGATATTTTGTTCCTAATCTTATACTAAGTCTAAAACGAATATACAATTTGAGTCTGGTCTATAAGTATGAGCATGCCGAGGCTAAAATGAACATGTAGAGAAATAAATTATCGATACAATTTTATTAATCTCTCCTCCGGATTGCTAGTCAGGAATTATTGCCTATGGATTAAAACTCTCGTATTTAACCCAACTTTAGAATCATGAACCTTCCACCTACATCTCTGTGATAAAAAGAAATTCATGTTCTAGCCATACAAAACTTATTCCTTAATTGACTAATACGACTTTCAGGTATATCTCTATCCTAAAGGTAAATCAATTCTCAATTTTCCCAAACTAAGAAAAGATCATATCCTATCAATTCACAACTTTCCAATTTCTTGCTCTCTTGAGTGAAACCGGACTTTTCAGATATACATTAACGTTGGCCACACATTAACGCAGTAAGAACAAGAATCAATAGAACAACCATGGAAGAAAAGATGAAAAACCAATTTATCGATAATTACATTTCAATACAAATGTTCTTAACCTCAGCAAGAAGGGAATTTAACCACTCATTTGTGGATTAAACATCGTGAAATGAGTGTTAATCATACAAGCAATTGAAATAAAGAAGAAGGAGATAGAGAAAAACCCTGAGATTTTTGTCCCCTCAACTGCCTGTAACCCCACGTTCTTGCTCCACCAAGTCAGAATCATTAAAAATGAACCTAAGTGTTCTATTTATACTAGTGGAAATTTTTCCCGGAATAACAAGCAACATGTCACGGAGTGCATCTCGGAGCACTGCCTCCGTGACACGCCACCAACGCGGACCCTCACTGGAATCCGGTCGTCCAAGTATTAAAACCCAACATGGCACGGCGTGCAACGCGGGGCTAGGCCAACATGCCACGGCCCCAAAGCACACCTTCACTGGAATTTGGCATAATTTCAGCATCCGGGCAGAATGCATCCGCGATGGCAGCGTGACACAGCTCCATCGCGGAGCCCCTTTAGTTCGTGCTTTCCTTGTGCTTTTTTTCTTGCTAGCTTCCGAGTCCAATCTCGAATTCTCCCAACATGCATCTTAGCTTCGTAAAATTATATTTTTCCTGCAACACCACACTAATCATGTTGGTTAGTATAAATTCACATTTTATTACAATTCACATGAGAATGTACAAACATCGATAGATAAACAAGACAAAATGACACATTTGAGTATCACTTGGGCATATAAATCTGCCCAAGATCACTCACCCCACACATACATCCTTGTTCGTCCCCGAACAATAATCTTACACCTCATGCAATTGACATCCAATCCTGGCTACTTTGGCTCAACAATTCAAGCTACGGTTATACTGATTATTTAATATAGCAAATCATCAAGAAAACATGCATGTTCTTATCAATACAATGACCTTCAACACATTAAGACCTCCTAGACTCAAGAATCGACTCTCGATATCGGCAAACTCATGCAAATCAGCTGATCAAGATATCCGACACGAAATTCAATCTCTCGTCGAGCATGTGCCCTCACAACACAAGAGAATTTTCTCCTTTTTAATCACATGAACTCAAAGACATTACATGCAGGGGCATATAAACAAGATTTCACTATCTCTCCCAAAAGAATTCACATGCATCATGTCATGAACAATAGGCTTGCCTTTAGTGTACTACTCCATTAATATAAGGACGCGTGATGTAAGATCACGTAGGACTTAACAGGTTGTAGTGTAAGCTACGGAACTAGCAAATACTGGCTAACCAATAATAACAACTAGCCTCCTTAAGCGCTTTTTCAATACATCCCATCAACCTTATAGGCATTGTTTCTTCCTTCATCCTCCCATTCTTGAAGTCTGTCTTTATTTTTTTGTTCCCATATCTTTAAGCACACTCGACTTAATAACAAAGATTTGTTATACGTCTTCATTATATTTAATTTTTAGCGAGTGCACCTTTGACCTTTTCTTTCCTTTCATCACTCTGCTTTTTCTTTTCTTTTCACAATTCTCACTCCTTGACACTGTGGGAAAATTATTTTTTCTTGAGCGCTTAAGAGTTGAGTTTTGGATCAAATTCACGGATATTGAAAAGAAGGGGTTAAGATCGGTTTACACCTTTTTGACAAAAGAAAAAAAATAGGCTAAAGGCTCAATGAGCTAACTAGGATGTACATTCAAGGTAGGTACGATAATGAAAAAAAACTTTCGGTTAAAGCAAAAAAATGCCTACATCCTTTCCTACAATACACATCCTTCATTTCGTTTTGTACACACACCAGGCAAGTTCTAGACACTTCACAATAGCATGGAAGATACAAAACCTCACGACACACTCATTGTACATGCTCAACTCAAGACATATTCACAGACTCTTCAATCAGCTAATTACAAGAATTCAAACATTAAGCCTCAATCACATTGAATTGAACTCTATGGCCTAAGTATCTCAACATATTTACAAAGTTGCATGCTTTCATACGAATCACCTTTGCATTTTAAATATCGTGTACAACACGCAACCAGAATTCCAAACCATAAAGTAACGACACGTTTGGGATACAAACAAACAAAAGAAAAAATTAAAAAGAATAAAAGAAATCTACTCCTATCGACTACATTTCCCTTAAGACGGTCGTCATCCATACATCATAGGGAACGGTCACTAATTACGACTTCGGTTCAATAGGACTATTCTCGGTAAAAGAACCGAAAACAAACGCCGAAAAACCCAAAAATATAAAATTTCATGAAAAATTTTAAAAATATCGATAATTTCGACAAAACAAAAATATTTACAAAACCAGCTAACAACATTCAACAGCACACAACAACTTCACATTAATTACAATACAGACATACACACAAAAATCATAGGGTCACAAGTTTTTCCAAGCACGACAACAGAATAGAGACATTAATAACAACAACAACTAGCACCTAACTACTCCCACCCCACACTTAAATCGAACACTGTCCCCAGTGTTCACAAAATTCAACATAGCACAAAAGTGGGTGGTGAAACTCCCTGATCAATCGAAGTATTCCACTTCTTCGTTAGGTGCCGCTGCCTCGTCTCCCATGTCTAAATAGCCCCCATCGTCATCATCTAACTCAACATTGGAGTCGTCGCAACATGTCTCCTCATCTGTGGGGACATCATCATTAGTGGGCTCCGTGAAAGCTGGCCCCACTCGACATAGAGCCCTGGCATTTTCGCCAAAAGGGTAGTCTAGCTTGAGCTGCCACAGCTCATCTTCTATTGTCGACCTCCTGCCTATGCGCAGCTGGAGCATCTGCATCCCAAACATGCGGGCCATGTACTGATCATCCCGAGCATGTCGCTCCGCTAGTGTGAGAACTGGCCCGTGAGTGGCGTCGGGTGCCTTAGTTTTGGTGACATCTAAGGCCCGCCTCTCCATCTGTGGGATGTAGTCAAGGGCCTCTTCCTCAATATCCAGGCCCCTCAGGAACGTGGTCAGTAAGCCACCAAACCTGTACATGTGCCCTTGATGCAAATGGGCTCTCTTCATGGCAGAGATAATCACCGCCCCAACATTGATCTCCAGCCCTTTCATCAACGCATAGACCAAGCATACACGATCCCGGGTGACATCTGTCATATGCACCCCTGGGATCAGGCAAGAACAAACAATCTTAAGCCATATCCTGGCTTCCCTGTTCATCTGTGAGTAGAGCAATGTCTGATGGTAGCCCCTCTCCTTATGCCTGCTCCACCGTGCTGTAGACCGGGCTCCACACAGAGTGCGTCTGATGTCCGCATATGGTGGAGTGATATTCAGCTGCCGGAGTACATGGGCGTCTGTGTCCCGCGCCCCCAAGATGGCATTAAGGTGATGGGGCTCAAAAGTGACTACCTGCCCCCTTATCTTTATGGTGTGACTTCTGAGTGTCAGGTTCCAGTTGGCGTAGAACTCCCGAATCAGGTGAAGATTGCACTCCTTGGGCTCTTCAAAGATGAAGTTCAGCCCGACTGCATCAATCCTGTGGATAATCCTGGGAATTCTTGTGCCAACGGTTCCCTAGAAATGTGCTCCTTTAGGAACTATTTTCTTTCCTTATGCATGGTGTACCATTTCTTCCCTTCCTCTGTCACCCATCGGGTTCCGTATTGACGGCGTTGGCCGCGCGGAACCACTGGTGCTTCTGGGACTGCTGTTCCCAGTCTGATTCTTTTCCTTCCGGCGCCCGATGTAGATGCGCCCTTCCCTTTATCTTGCCTGCTTGCCATTGTTTTTGTCAAATCAAACAGACAGTTCCAATGTTATTCAGATTAAAATTAGCTTCGACTAAGGTTGGGCTAAGCTAGGCCACCCCACACTTAGTCTTTAGCCACAATCACAACATTACAGCAAGACAAACCTCTTTTTCTAACTTTCAAAATAAAAAAACAATAACAAAAATGCCTCGTGCATTCAGAGGGTTCGACGGTATAAATTCTATGTACTACTCAGACTTCGTATAGCTAATCCACTATTACCATCGATAACATTTCATCACATAGCACTTAGCGAAAATTTCTATCAACAAAACCGATGCGATTCGCCCAATTTCTATGCAATTTCAACAATTTCATTATCCCGACAATCCGTCGCGCCTTTAGCATCTTAACTTTAAGCAAAACATAATTTACCTCACTCAACATGCACAAACCAACAAGAATTTCACATTTCAACTCAATTTTAACTTCTTCATTTACGAATTCTAACCCTAGCTACAATTTCACAAGAATTTCAATCACCTATGTATTTATCGAGTTCATATAATCACAACGATACTACGAACATCAATTAACAATAGCTTACATGAATTCAAGCTCAATTTACAATTAGGGCAAGTTTTCCTCACTTCCCATGCTCAAAATCAGAAAAATTAAACAAGAAATAAGATGAAGTTAATGAACATACCTTCAATTCAATGATATCGAAGAAAATTTGAGAATTTTAGCTCCTAGGTTCGTGTCACGTTGGGGAAGGGGGGATTTTGGGTTGTTTGTCGCGGAGGGGAGTGAAAAATGGAAAAAATTGGGTGTTTTCGGGGTTAAAAGGGAGGTTTTTCGCGCGGGTCACCCGGCGACCCGGTGTGACCCGTCGCGAATAACACTTCAACGTGTCACGGAGGGTAACGCGGAGCATGCCCTCTGTGACACGGAGCCATTGCGCAGGTACTCTGGAATTTTTCAAAAATTCCAAATTACATTTCAACGTGTCATGGAGGGTAACGCGGGCACTCCCTCCGTGACACGGAGCCATTGTGCAGGCTTACTGTTTTGCCACTTTTTATTATTTTTCTTACCTCGATTTTTCCTTTGTGATCCTTTGCATTTTCACCCACCGTTCAACCTGAAATTTATCTCACAACAAGAAATTGGTTAGAATTTATAGGTTTCACATAAAATATAATTTTTTTGTTTATTTTTATTTTTATTTTTCTCATTTTTTGTTTTCTTGTTTTTTTCTTCTTCTACGAACTCTATTCACATATTACAAAAATTTCACGGGTTGCCTCCCGTGCAGCACCTGGTTTACCGTAGCGGCTCGACGTCATTAAGCTCAGTCATCCTCTAGGGTGACGGACGTCTTCTCACGACTACCGTCCTCACCCATGTCATGCTTACACTTCTCCGGTGGTTTCCCCAATTGCTCCCGTGAGTCAACGCTCTGAGCACTATCCGCTCGATCAAGCACGTTGATCACTGAGAGTTCCTCGTACACGGCCGGAAGCTTTGTAGCCTTGTACACCTCAAACACCTCCACCTTGTCATGGGCTCGCATAGCTAGCTGCCCTGCCACTACATCAATAAGTGCTTTCCTGGTAGCCAAGAAAGGACGTCCCAAAATAAATGGGACTTCCGCGTCTGGCTCAAAATCCAGCACGACAAAGTCTACCGGGAAGATAAGGGAGCCCACTTGCACCAGCACGTCTTCCACAATGCCATCAGGTCTGGCTAAGGAACGATCCGCCAGTTGCAAGATCTCCGTTGTTGGTCTAGGACTCCCTAGCCCCAACTTCTTGAATACCGATGTCGGCATCAAGTTGATGCTCGCTCCCAAATCACATAATCCACGAGCTCGGATTTTCTACCCAATTGTAATTTGAATTGTAAAGCTCCCAGGGTCCTTGAGCTTTGTGGGCAACCTATTTTGTATTCGTGAAGTGCACTCCTCTGTTAGCGCCACCGTAGCGTACTCAGCCAACCTGCTTTTGTTTGCCACGATGTCCTTGATATATTTCGCGTACTTCGGCACTCCCTGCAAAACATCAAAAAGAGGTAAATTAATGTGTACCTACTTAAGCACCTCCATGAACTTTTTGAAACACGCTTCCTCCTTGTGTTTCCTTAGTCTTTGAGGGAACAGGGGTGGTGGTCTTTCTGGTTCAGCTTCCTTCTCCTTCCCCCTATCCTCATTGTGCTCCCTCTCCTTTTCACCTGCTTTCAACTGCTGTGGTGGTCTTTCCGGTTCCACCTCCTTGAGTTGCAAACCACTCCTTGTGGTCACTGCATTTACCTTCTTGGGGTTCGGATCAGTGTCACTCGGAAGTCCTCCTCTCGGCCTGGTGTTTTGAGCTCCAGCAAATTGCCCAAACTGGTACTCCAGCGCCTTTGTAGCTAACTGATTATTCTTTACATCGGCTGCCAATTCACGTAATCAGCCTGCAATTGAGCTTGGTTAGCTATCATTGTCTTGAACATCTCCTCAATGCTGGGTGATGGTGGTGGAGGAGATGCATTGTTGCTTCTGTATTGCGATTGATAGTTCTGCTGCCCTCCTTGATTTCTCTACGCCCCCTGACTCAAACTTTGCGCTTGATGGTTGTTGCTACCCCAAGAGAAATTCGGGTGATTCCTCCAGTTGGAATTGTAGTTGTTGCCATACTATAGGTGGTTATTTCTCTGTACATTACCAACAAAGTTCACCGAATTAGGATTTACTCCACAACACTCAGCTGAGTGTTCATTACTCCCGCACACTTCACACCAAATCTGCTGCACTACATTCACTAGGGCTTGAGACTGGTTTATGCTCATGTATCTGAAGTGGGTGTTGAGTTAATTCTGTAATGCAGCTATCTATGCAGCAATAGCTGTAAAACCATCCACTTCTAGGACTCCTGCTGCTTTCCTTGTTCCTCCTCTTGACGAATCCGCATTCCACTCCGGATTCCCCTACGAAATACGATTTAACGAGGTATACAGCTCCTCATAAGTCTTCTCTAATGCTTGTCCCCCAGCTGCTGAGTCTACCAAGATTTTTGTATGGGGTTCCAAACCCTCTATGAAAGTATGCACTAGCACATCATTGGATTGGTGATGATGAGGACAATCCTGCAACATAGATTTGAATCTCTCCCAGGCCTGATACAGATTCTCTCCCTCTGTCTATTTAAAACTTAGAATTTGACTTCTAAGTCTTGCTGTTTTACCAGAAGGAAAGAATCGTATCAAGAATTTCTTTGCAAGATCATCCCACGTGGTGATGGAATTAAGTGGCTCAGCTTTCAACCACCTCTTAGCTTCTCCCAAAAGTGAAAATGGGAACAATGTAAGCCTGACATAATCTGATGACACTCCAATGGGGATGTAAGTGTCACTTATCTCCAAAAAATTTTGGAGATGTTGCTGTGGATCCTCATGAGGGAGACCTGTGAACTGCCCGCTGGTGTGCAGCAATTTCACCATGTTCTGTTTAAGCTCGAACCTCGCTCCTGGCTCAGGTTTGCGGATGTTAGATGTAAGATTGTTAGCATGTGGGATTGCCACCTCGCGAACCGGCCTAGCTGCCATTTCCTCGGGCACTAACATTGCCCTTACAATTGGTGGATTCTGTTGTTGCTCCAGGATTGTTTGTCTGAGCAACTACAGCTTTTTCTCTAGAGCTTCTCTCCTTTGACGATGGAATTGTCTTTCCGGCTCTAAAGATGAGTCCACCAGCTCCTTGTCTCTTGCCAGTGTTCAACAGAAATTAGTGTCTGCAAAATACAGGCTAAGACCAAGTTGTCAACACTAAGAAGAAATAGTAAACTAACACTTAAGAAAATTTTACCAATTGCCAGTCCCCGACAACGGCGCCAAAAACTTGTTCGGTCTGTTTGGTATAACTACACGCAAGTGCACGTGGTCGAACAAGTAGTAAAGTGGCTCAAGTAAGCCAAGTATCGATCCTACAGGGAATGGACTAAGGTATCAATCTAATCAAGTGTCAATAAACTTTAACTCTAAACTGCAGACAATAGTGTGAAGAAGATTTTGATATTTTATTCCTAATCTTATACTAAGTCTAAAACGAATATACAATTTGAGTCTGATCTATAAGTATGAGCATGCTGAGGCTAAAATGAACATGTAGAGAAATAAATTATCGATACAATTTTATTAATCTCTCCTCCGGATTGCTAGTCAAGAATTATTGCCTATGGATTAAAACTCTTGTATTTAACCCAACTTAAGAATCATGAACCTTCCACCTACATCTCTGTGATAAAAAGAAATTCATGTTCTAGCCATACAAAACCGATTCCTTAATTGACTAATACAACTTTCCGGTATATCTCTATCCTAAAGGTAAATCAATTCTCAATTTTCCCAAACTAAGAAAAGATCATATCCTATCAATTCACAACTTTCTAATTTCTTGCTCTCTCGAGTGAAACCGAATATTTCAGATATACATTAACGTTGGCCACACATTAACACAGTAAGGACAAGAATCAGTAGAACAACCATGGAAGAAAAGATGAAAAACCAATTTATCGATAATTACATTTCAATACAAATGTTGTTAACCTCAACAAGAAGGGAATTTAGCCACTCATTTGTGGATTAAACATCGTTAAATGAGTGTTAATCATACAAGCAATTGAAATAAAGAAGAAGGAGATAGAGAAAAACCCTGAGATTTTCGTCCCCTCAACTGCCTGTAACCCCACGTTCTTGCTCCACCAAGTTAGAATCATTAAAAATGAACCTAAGTGTTCTATTTATACTAGTGTGAATTTTTCCCGAAATAACAAGCAACATGTCACGGAGTGCATCGCGGAGCACTGCCTCTGTGACACGCCACCAACGCGGACCCTCACTGGAATCCAATCGTCCAAGTATTAAAACCCAACGTGGCACGGCATGCAACGCGGGGCTAGGCCAACGTGCCATGGCCCCAACGCGCACCTTCACTAGAATTTGGCATAATTTAAGCATCCGGGCAGAATGCATCCGCGATGGCAGCATGATACGGCTCCATCGCGAAGCCCCTTTAGTTCGTGCTTTCCTTGTGCTTTTTTCCTTGCTAGCTTCCGAGTCCAATCCCGAATTCTCCCAACATGCATCTTAGCTTCGTAAAATTATATTTTTCCTGCAACACCACGCTAATCATGTTGGATAGTATAAATTCACATTTTATTATAATTCACATGAGAATGTACAAACATCGATAGATAAACAAGACAAAATGACATATTTGAGTATCACTTGGGCATATAAATCTGCCCAAGATCACTTGATGCGGAGTTAGATATATACACACCATTTATAGGACCCTATATACCTTGCCATGGTATAGAGGCATGTATTGGGTGATCACAAGAGTTTGGGGCCGTGAGGCCATTAAAACTATAACCTACGGTGGCGACGTAGTTTTGGGAACCTGGGTGCGCTGGAACCCCTGTCCGCTCGGTGCTAAGTCCTGCTCCCACGAGATATTTCTAAACTGACTATTAGGCTGATAGCTCAAAACTGAGGCCCAAGACTAAGTCAGAAATACTTATCTGGAAGCACCCTAAGATTCTTATCAGACCGGATTCTGTAACTGGGTACTAAGACTGGTCAGAGCTACTAATCTGGAATCATCATAACCTTCTATAGAACAAACTGTAATTATGAAGCTAGGATCCTAGTGCGGGTCAGAGCTACTTATCTAAAAGTGTCATGACCACCTAACGTACCACTAAAACAGATACTGAGTCTGATTCTGATAACTGCGAGGCACTACTGACACCTTGAGAATTTCTGTAGTCAAACTAATCAGCTGACATTTCTGACTGACACTGAGTAGTCTAACATTTTTACTGAAATTGGGCTAACATGCATCTGACTGAGAATTAAGCATATACAAATAATATGGGAATCCACAATTAGGAAAAATTTCAAGTTTTAATGAATATAGCAAGATTCTAGTCTTTTCTAACCTCAAGGACTAGGGCTAAATTTACTGTACAGGGATAAGCATCAAATCTATCAAAAACTGGTGGAAAATATCTATAATTATCATAAAACAATATTCCACATGAATTAAATGAAGCATGACTAAGAATTTCTTAACATTCGATAATCTATAGGGCTAAAACTGATAACGAAAAAAGGAAGAATTTTGGGGACACAAGGGAAGAACTATTCCCTTGTTGAATTCCCACATACCTGGAGATAGAAATACCAACGATAAATCCTTGAAAAATCTGAGAAGAATAAATCACCCTAACTTCTTCTCTGAACCTTTCTGAGAGAGACTTTACGCTAGACTGATGAGAGATGAGGAAAAATAAGAGAAACCGTTGGTTACCCCTCTAAAACCTCTGACTAAAACCCAAAATGACGTAGTTTGGAGTCTAAGAGGTTAGGACATTACTAAAACACCCTCAGGAAAATTACCGGAAAAACTGACTGCCAGTCCCCCATGAGGGACCTAACGGGTTGTGCCCAGTGACCATGACTCATGGTCACAATTGTAAAGTGCACTGCCAAAAATCTCATACTGGTCACCACGGGAGACACCACGAGTCGTGGTGTACCCGACGACTCGTAGTGACCCACTTGTTAGGTACACTGCCTAAAGTTCTCCTAGAGACACCATGGGTGACACCACGTCTCGTGGGGTCCCAAACGAGTCATAGTGAGGACCCGTCGTGTACACTGCCTGCATTCTCCAATTCCCAGTCAAACCTAGACCACGAGCCACCCAACGACTCGTTGTGTTGACCACGACTATTGGTCACACCCGTGGTCACCCCCTTTTCCAAAATTTTCAACTAAGTTCATAGTCTTCACCACGAGTCACTTAACAACTCGTGGTCACCCCCACGGGTCATAGAACGACTCATTCTGTGATCTAGTGCATATTTTCTAGTTTTTTTCGTTTTAACTCTCGGGTCTAGTTTTTGAGTTTTCGGGATATTACAATATCTCCCCCTTGGGAACATTCATCCTCGAATGTTAGAAAACACGCAGGAAAGTAGAGAATGGAAATCTTTATACTCAAATACTGATCATGAAAGCTGAAAACTAACGAAATGACTACCTCCGAACTGAAACACAAGTCTAAACTGAATTCACTAATCATACACATATTCATTTACATGAAAGAAACTGGAACACAAGAACTAAAAGTAGCTTTTTGGGGAGGTAATCGATACCTTAAATTAAAATTGAGCTGGAAGGGAACAAATGGGGGTATCTAGCCATTATATCTACTTCGGCCTCCCACGTAGCTCCCTTAACCTGTTGATTCCTCCACAAGACTTTGACCAAAGCTACCTTCTTGTTCCTCAGCTTATGAACCTGATGGTCAATGATCTGGACTGGGACCTCTTCGTATGAGAGACTATCTTTCACTCCCACACTGTGCAATGGAACAATTGGAGTTGGATCACCGACGCACTTCTTCAATTGTGACACATGGAATACTGGGTGCACAGATGCCAACTCTGAAGGTAATTCCAGCTCATAAGCTACCTTGCCAATTCGGGTCAAAATTTGTAGGCTCCCACATATCTCGGACTGAGCTTTCCTTTCTTCTTGAATCTCATTACCCCTTTCATGGGTGAAATTTTTAGATAAACCCAGTCATCCACAGCAAACTCCAATTCTCTTCTACTCACATTATCGTAAGATTTCTGATGGTTCTGAGCTATTTTCAATCTTTCTTGAATGAGCTGAACTTTCTGCATAGCTTCATGAGCCGATTTTGGCCCAATTAAAGTAGCTTCACCCACTTCAAACCACTCGATAGGAGATCTACACCTCCTACCATATAAAGCTTCAAATGGGGCCATCTGGATACTGAAGTGGTAGCTGTTGTTGTAAGCAAACTCGATGAGAGGCAAGTGATCATCCCAACTTCCCTTGGAATCGATCACGCATGCTCTCAACATATCTTCTAGGGTCTGAATAGTCCTCTCAGCTTGTCCATCTGTCTGTGAGTGAAAAGTTGTGCTGAGCTTAACCTGGGTACCGAGTCCCTTCTAAAAAGACTTCCATAAGTGGGAGGTGAACTGGGTACCTCTGTCTGAGATAATGGATAAGGGCACCCCATGAAGTCTAAACAACTGCTAGCTATAAAGCCTAGCATAGTCTTCAGCTGAATTTGTAGTTTTAACTGGGAAGAAATGTGTTGACTTAGTCATCTGATATACTATTACCTAGATTGAATCATGCTGCAGACGAGTTTGAGGTAGACCCGTAATAAAGTCCATGTTTACTTCTTCCCACTTCCACGTGGGTATGCGGATATCCTGAGTCATACCTCCCGATCTCTGGTGTTCTACTTTGACCTGCCGGCAGTTCAGGAACTTAGCTACAAATTCAGGAATGTCTCTCTTCATGTTGTTCCACTAGTAAATATCCCGTAAATCGTGGTACATTTTAGTAGCGCTAGGAGGATGGAGTATCTCGAGCTGTGTGCTACTTCAACCAGTATCTGCTGTCTCAAATCACCAACATCTAGTATACACAATCTGCCTTGGTAACAGAGCATACCATCTCCCCCTTTGGATAAAGCCTCAACTTCTTTTCTAAGAACCACTTCCTTAAACTTAAGTAAGATGGGATCCTTATCCTCTTTGGACTTAACTTCAACAACCAAAGAGGAATCTAACCCACTTCAGATTACCACTCCACCCTTAGCTGAGTCAACCAACTGCACCCCTAAACAAGCTAGTCGGTGAATATCCTTCGCCAGTTCCTTCCAGCCCTCTTCCACATGGGCCACGCTCCCTATAGATACTCTGCTCAGGGAATTCGACACCACATTGGCTTTGCTCGGGTGATATAGCACGCTCATTTCATAGTCCTTCAGGAGCTCTAACCACCTTATCTGACGAAGATTTAAATCTTTCTGACTGAATACTTTCTGAAGGCTCTTGTTATCGATGAAAACATCTACGTGAGCCCTATACAGATAGTGTCTCCATATTTTCAATGCAAACACCACAGCTGCCAACTCCAAGTCACGAGTCAGATAATTCTTTTCATGAACTTCGAGCTGTCTGGAGGCGTAGGCTATCACCTTGCCCCACTGAATTAGAGCACAACTGATTCCAACTCTAGAAGCATCGCAATGTACTACAAATCCATCTGATCCTTCCGGTAGGGTCAACACTAGAGCAGTAGTGAGTCGAGTTTTTAACTCCTGGAAACTCTTCTCACATGCATCTGACCACTGAAATTTCACCTTCTTCTGAGTCAGCCTAGTTTGAGGGGATGATATAGAAGAAAAGCCTTCCATAAAGTGTTGGTAATGACCGGCTAGATCCAAGAAACTTTTGGTTTTGGTTGGGGAGGTAGCCCTGGGCCAATCTTTCACCGTTGCTATATTTTAAGGATCAACCTGAATACCCTCACCAAGAACATATGACCCAGGAAAGTCACGGACTTCAACTAGAATTCGCATTTGCTGAACTT
Organism: Datura wrightii; assembly: GCA_035772735.1. Taxonomy (NCBI): domain Eukaryota; kingdom Viridiplantae; phylum Streptophyta; class Magnoliopsida; order Solanales; family Solanaceae; genus Datura; species Datura wrightii. The sequence continues at coordinate 121,802,108 of JASDFA010000010.1, forward strand.
GGCGAACAACTGATGGTCTTTGAGTTTCTGAAGCACTATCCTTAGGTAATTAGCATGCTCTTCCTCATTTCTGGAGTATACTAGAATGTCATCGATAAATACAATGATGAACATATCCAGATACTGCTTGAAGACTCTATTCATCAGGTCTATAATGGTTGTAGGGGCATTTGTGAGTCCAAAGCACATAACCACAAACTCAGAGTGACCATACCGAGTCTTGAAATCTATTTTCGGTATGGCACACTCTCTGACTCTTAGTTGATGATACCTTGACCTGAGATCTATTTTGGAGAAACAGCTGGCTCCCTGAAGTTGGTCGAACAAGTTGTCAATTCTGGGTAGGGGATGCCTGTTCTTGACTGTGACCTTGTTCAACTAATGATAATCGATGCACATTTTGAGGGTGTCGTCATTCTTTCACACGAATAACACTGGAGCACCCCAGGGAGAGATGTTAGGTCTGATAAAACCCTTATCAAGAGGGTCTTTTACTTGTTCCTTAAACTCCTTTAGCTCGGCTGGAGCCATTCTTTAAGGAGGGATGGACATGGGCTGAGTATCTGGGAGAACGTCTATACCTAAGTCGATTTCTCGCTCAAGAGGAACTTCGGGAAGATCTTCGGGGAACATATCAGAAAACTTGCTGACAAGAGGAACTGACTTGATAGTTGGGGTCTCAGAGTTAGAATCTTTGACCCGAACTAGATGATAGATACATCCCTTAGATATAATCTTCTGGGCCTTAAGGTGGGAAATAAACGAACCCTTAGGCGTTGAACTACTCCCTGCCCACTCTAACACTGGCTTATTTGGAAATTGAATTTTGATAATTCTAGTTCTACAATCGACTGAGGCATAAACAAAGTGTAACCAATCCATGCCAAGGATGAGGTCAAAATTGACCATGTCTAATTCTACGAGATCAGCTGGAATAACCTTATTGAAGACTGACTGGGCAGTTTCTATACACCCAGCTAGCTCTAACTGACTCACGAACTATGGTGGAGACTAAAAACAATTCTGAGAGGACCTCTATACTAATATTAAATTAAACAGCTATGTATGTAGTCATGAACGACAGTGTGGCTCCTGGATCTAGTAACGCATATACATCTAGGTGAAAAAGACGTAACATACCCGTGACCACATCAGGTGAGTTCTCCTGATCCTGACGAGATGATAATGCATAAAAACAGTATTGGCGCTGACCGCCATCCGTACCTGAAGATTAGCTTGCTGAGCTGGTCGGCCTGCTGGAACTGCTAAGGTAGTGGATGGTGACCTTCCCTGCCCTATGGACACTGTTTAAGTTGATGACTAAGCTGTGCACAACCAAAACAGCCCTCTCAACCCTGAAGACACTCTTTTGGGTGGTTCTTTCCACACTTAAGGCAAGCTAGATACCTGTTGCTTACACTATAGCTCTGGAACTGAGAAACAGATGCTCCACCCCACCGATCCTGGCGGGACCGAAAGGTAGGGGCGCTGGTTGAGTTGGGTGTTGGAGCACTCTATTGCTGTTATGGGCGGCTACTACCACCAGACCTCTAGTGACTATAATCTGATTGGTCAGTCCTTACCCGCTTGTTCTTCCGCTCCATGTCCTTTAGCTTTTCCACCTCAATCTGTTGGGCATGAACAATAAGGCTGGAGAGGTCAATATCCTTAATAAGCATCTCTGTCCTGCACTCTTTGAGTACCAAGTTCGACACCCCATTAACAAAATTCAGCATACGATCCCTTGGCTCGACTTCCATCTCTAGAGAATATTTAGACAGTCTGGTGAACTCCGGTGCATACTCCTCCATCGTCCGATACCCTATCTCAAATTCATGAAGTCTGATACTCTTGCCTCCCTAAGCTCTCAAGGGAAAAATCTGTTTAGGAAGGTTGTAGTGAACTCCTCCCATTCCACCAGTCCTGCTCCCGCTGGCCTCCACTCCTTCCAATGATTGTACCATACCTGGGCTACCCCTTTCAGCTGGTAAGCAGCCAAGTCAGAACTCTCTAAGGGACTGATACCCATAATCCGGGTGATCTTTCTAATCTCATCCACAAACTCCTGTGGTCCAGTCCCACCTTAGATCCGTGAAAATATGGAGGGTTCATCCGAATGAAGTCCCGCACTCAGGCAGTTGCTGCGAACCCATTATTGTTGATTGGAACCACCTGCTGGTTCACCTGATTGGTAACTGTCTGAGCAAGTAGCTAGATAGCCACCCTGAATTCCGCAGTGGACACTGAGTCATCATGAGGGGCTGTTGGAGCTGGTTGTGTAGGTCGGTGAGCGTTACCGGCCCTTCTTTCATTACCACATTGCGGAGGCATAATTCACTAAAGCAACAGGGAACGAGTTAGGAGAACAATTTTGGAATTGAATTTCAACACATGATAAAGAGTATGAACAAAAGAGAGTTTTCCTAATAATATCTCATAGCCTCCTCGCCATAAGTGTGGCACGCTTCACACCCATGAAAGGGACTCTACTAGATGCAGCTTTCATACATCCGAGGATACTCTAAACCTAGTTCTCTAATACCAAGTTTGTCATGCCCCGAGCTTACACCCTGGATGGGACATGGTACTTGGAGCCACAAGTAACCCCAAGTCAACCCCTTGTCAATCATACACGGGAATTCTGAGTAAACATGAAATAAAGCAAAAGCTTTAAAGTAAACTATAAAACATTTATGAAATAGAGCTGGATCATAAGTTTAAAACATCTGAGCAAAACTACAAGTCTGAAAAACCAACTCTGTGTCTGGAAGCCACTACAATTGATGAGTTGTTGGTAAAAGCCCCCAGGTAACTCCAAATATAAATAGAAGAAAGAAAAACTGAGTAAAATAATCTTCGCCCTCAAAAGATGAGGCCTCACCAAATAGGACAGTTGAAGTCTTCTGAGAGCGATTGGCTAGCAAGGATGAGACTGAGATCTTGAAGCTGTATCATAAAATGATACAACATAAAAGTATGCGTCAGTACTTTGAATGTACTGAGTAAGTGAGGGAAAGCATAACACAATGGAATAAATAACTGTACTGAACAAACATGCAATGACTAACTGAAACTGCAGAAGCTATAATAACAGTAATAAACTGAGGTGGTCAAAATACTCCTATATGATGGTCAAAAACATGCTTTGAATCTAAGATATTGGTCTAAAAGACTATACCAAACTCATAACTATACTGAGTAATCTGAAACTATTTTGAACTGAGCTAAACTAAGACTGAACTAATTAGTGGTAGAGTCTATAACCGACATATAACCACGTGATCTAGACGTGGAGGCCGATATATACAACCCATTAATAGGACCCAATATACCTTGCTAGGTTATAGAATGTACTCGGTTATCACAAGAGTCTAGGTCCATGAGGATAAAAAAACTGTAACCTACGATGGTGATGTAGGTTCGGAAACCTAGGTGCGCTGGAACTCCCATTTGCTCGGTGCTAAGTCTTGGTCGCACTGGATATTTCTATACTGACTACTAGGCTGACAGCTCAAAACTGGGGCCCAAGACTAAGTCAGGAATACTTATCTGGAAGCACCTTGAGAGTCTTATTGGATCGAATTTTGTAACTGGGTTCTAAGACTAGTCAGAGCTGCTAATCTGGAAGCGTCGTAACCGTCCAAATAACAAACTGTAATTCTGAAGCTGGGGTCCTAGGGAGAGTCAGAGCTACTTATCTAAAAGTTTCATAACTGCCTAATGAACCACTAAAACAGATACTGAGTTTGATCTGATAACTGGGAGGCACTACTGACACCTCAAAAATTTCTGTAGTCAAACTTATCAGCTAACATTTCTGACTGGCACTGAGTATTCTAACATTTTGATTGAAACTAGGATAACATGTATCTGACTGAGAATTCAACATAAACAAATAATATGGGAATCCACAACATTGATAGAATTAGGAAAAATTTCAAGGTTTAATCACTATAGCAAGATTTTACTCTTTTCTAACCTCAAGGACTAGGGCTAAGTTTACGGTATAGGGATAACCATTAATACTGTCACAAACTAGTGGAAAATATCTATAATTATCATAAAACAATATTTCACATGAATTAAATGAAGCATGACTAAGAATTTGTTAACATTCGATAATCTGCAAGGCTAGAACTTATAAAGAAAATAGGGAGAATTTTGGCGACAGAAGGGAAGAATTATTCCCTTATTGAATTCCCACATAACTGGAGATAAAAATCCTAAAAATAAATCCTTGAAAAATCTGAGAAGAATCAATCACCCTAACTTCTGCTCTGAACCTTTCTGAGAGAGACTTTATGCTTAACTGATGAGAGATGAGTAAAAATGAGAGAAACTATCGGTTACCCCTCTAGAACCTCTAATTAAAACCCAAAATACATAGTGTAGAGTCTAGGAGATTAGGAAATTATTGAAACACCCTCAGAAAAATCGCAAGAAAAACTGACTGCCAGTCCCCCACAAGGGACCTAACATGTCGTGCCCAATGACCATGTCTCGTGGTCATAATCGTCAAGTGCACTACTAAAAATCTCATACTGGTCACCACGTGGGACACCACGAGTCATGGTGTACTCGATGACTCGTGGTGACCCACTCGTTAGGTACACTGCGTAAAATTCTTCTGGAGATACCACGAGTGACACCACGACTCGTGGGTCCCCAAATGAGTCGTGGTGAGGACCCATCGTGTACAGTGCCTGCGTTCTCCAACTCCCAGTCAAACCCTTACCACGGGTCATCCTATGACTCATGGTCACACCCGTGGTCATCCCCACAGGTCAAAGAATGACTCGTTCTGTCACCTGGTGCAGATTTTCCAGTTTTCTCCGTTTTAACTTCTGAGGCTAGTCTTTGAGTTTTTTGGGGTATTACACAAGGGAACATCGTGAAATCACACTTTACTTGTCCTTTTCCCTGGAAAGGATTAGGATTGCTCTCCTCCAAATGGGCAAAACGTGGGATCATCATGCTCTCATACATGGTGATTGTCGATTATAACAAGTCTCCCATTGTTCCTCATGATTTCAGTTATTCATGTTCATAAATTATGATATTATGTTTTATAGCAGGTTTTACTCAATGATCAGTTTACGAGCTTTTAGTTATGATTTCAGCTATGACAAGTCATGATTTCTATATTTAGCTTTGGATCATCCTATTCACATATGATGATCAACTTATTACTAAACATATTTTAAAATCAGATTTAAGCATACATCCTTAGTCTCATGATCTTATGATATTTTTTTATATGCACGATTTCAGTTAAAAGTTAATCAACATGTTTTACCTACCTTGCATACTCAGTACATTCCAAGTACTAACCGCATACTCTATGTTGTATCATTTCATGATACAGGTGTGGGTGATCAGACTTAATTCCACCGTTAGTTCAGCTTCCCCTCTGTGTAGCTTAGTGTAACACCCCGAAAGTCCCTAAGATCAGACCCGAGTGTACAAATGAAGAAAATAAAAAATTCTGCACCAGGTCACAAGACGAGTCATTCAATGACCTATGAGGAGACTTCACGAGTCGTGAAGTGACTCATGAATTAGGGGGGAGTTGGAAAGAGCTCGCGGTCAGGGAGTGAGCACGAGAGTAGAAATGAGTCATGGTCAGGTCAGTGACTCGTTAGGTTGGTCATGGTCGGGAGCAGGTTGTATGTTTGATCTTTTGGCCGGTGTTCATCACGATTGGCTTACCAAGAGTCGTGGTGTCCCTCGTGGTGACTGGAAGTATGAATTTTCCTGCATTTTAGTAAGCGTGTTTTCGTAAATCCTAAGCCCCTAGGTCCTAAACTACGTCTTTTAAGCTCAGTTAGAAGGGTTTTAAGAGTACTTAGCCTATCATAAGACTTTCCATTCCATGCATGCAAGATTAGAGTGCATCATTGGAGATCAAGCTTGAGAATTTCCTAGGTTCTTCCCCAAATCTCTTGGGCAATCAAGAAAGGGTGTGAAATCCGATTTATCCAGGTATGTAGGGTTATGAATGGGAGTATTCCTTCATTTTGTGCATAAATCCTCTTCTAAATTCATGTAATTTATGGTTGACGAATCCATGGGGACTTAACCCAATTTATGAAATTTTCTAAGTATCAATCATGGGTAAATTCAATTCATGTTTTTAATGTTGTTTTATGATTCATGGGCATGTTCTATAATGATTTGAATTATAAATTAATGATTTCAATGTTTTACAATTATGATGCCTAATTATGAAAGTTCATGAAAGGTTGAGATTATGATCTATGTTTTCAAGTGTGATGAAATGTCTATGATGCAAGTAGGATTTCAAAGTACCCATGTTTATATCCATGATTTTGACTATCAATCCTATTTGAAAGCATGTATAGGTTTGGGAAAGACCATATGATCAAGTATGTTTCATGATTTTCTTCAATTTCATGTTGTTAGCTTACCACAGGGTTTTGAAGTCTAAATTCCCACTTTTCAGCTTGTTGTATGGTTTGAGCTGAGGCTCCTCATGATATGTTTTCAAATTATGCATGTACTATTATGATTCATCTTCGTTGCAAGATGATGGTTGTTCAGCTTCGTTAAAAAATGATGGAGAGCATATGCATGTTTTTGGGAGTAGTGTCTAGCACCGAGTAGGCTAAGGGTTCAGTCAACCCTGTTCCTCAGAACTTCATGCGAACATAGGTATGTTCAGATTATTTGGGACCTAATTGTGAGCCTTCCCTGCCCCCAAGGGGCCTTCAGCGTGATATCGATATCACGGTAGCGCCCTTAGCCCTGGCAAGGCTTTGGACGGCTCTACCCACTTAAGTGTGATAGTCAGGACCATGTAAGCTCTATCATGGTAATGTCGGTTATATGACAAGTATCCCATTTTTCCTCATGATTTTAGTTATGCATGTTCATCTTTCATGAAATTATGTTCTCAGCAGGTTTGACCCAATATTCAGTTTTACTTATGATTTTTACTATCAAGTCTATTTCAAATCATTTATAGGTTTGGGCAATCCTATATGATCAATTATGTTTCATGATTTACTTCAATTTCATTGTATTAGCTTACCACATAGTTTTGTAGTCTAGACTCCCACTTTTCAGCTTGTGGTATGGTTTGAGCCAAGGCTCCTCATGATATGTTTTCAGATTATGCATGTACTAATATGATTCAGCTTCATCACAAGATGATGGTTCACCTTCGTTGAAAAATGATGGAGAGCATATTCATGTTTTTGGGAGTAGTGTTTAGCACTGAGTAGGCTAAGGATTCGGTCAACCCTGTACCTTAGAACTACGTGTCAACATAGGTATGTTCAGATTATTTGGGACCTCCTTTGTGAGCTTTCCCTGCCCCCAGGGGCCTTTAGCTTGATATTGATATCATGGTAGCACCCTTAGCCCTGGAAAGTAAAGTTTCAATGATCGGAGGCCTGTAAGAAAAGCTTCCTCAGCACCAGTTTTGCTTCTACCTGAGGGTATTTATGGGTTTGTGGTATATTATGATGCCTCGAGGATCGGCCATGGTTGTGTATTAATGCAGCACGGTAAGGTTATAGCCTACTCATTCTGGCAACTTAAGGTCCATGAAAAGAACTATCTGACTCAAGACCTCAAGTTTGCAGCGGTTGTATTCGCTTTCAAGATTTGGAGACACTATCTGTACAGGGTCCATATGGATGTGTTTATAGATCACAAAAGCTTACAATACGTGTTTATCCTGAAGGATCTAAATCTACATCTAAGGAGGTGTTTAGAGTTCCTTAAGGATTACAATATGAGTGTCCTTTATCATCAGGGCAAGGCTAATATAGTTGAAGATGCTCATAGCAGGCTTTCTATAGAGAGTGTGACCCATGTAGATGAGGAGAGGAAAGAGTTAGTGATAGATGTCCATCGGCTTGCATGACTAGGAGTTTGTCTTGTTGACTCGACAGATGGTGGTGTCATTATTTATAATGGATCAGAATCTTCCTTGGTGACCGAAGTCAAGGCTAGGAAAGACGAGGATCCTATTTTGGTAAAGCTAAAGGAAGCGGTTCAGAATCAAAAGTTGAGGTCTTCTCCCAAGGGGGAGATTGTGTACTTCGATATCAGAGTCAATTGTGTGTTCTGAGTGTTGATGATTTGAGGGACAAAATGTTGCATGAGGCTAATGATTCTATATATTCTATACATCTAGGTGCCACCAAGATGTACCATGACCTAAGGGAAGTCTATTGGTGGAATGGGATGAAGAAGGACATGGCAGAGTTTGTGGAAAAGTGTCTGAATTGTCAACAGGTGAAAGTTGAGCATCAAAGACTTGGAGGTGTGCTTCAAAACATTAGCATCCCTACTTGTAAGTAGGAGGAAATCAATATGGACTTCATTATAGGATTTCCTCGTATCCATTGAAAGTATGACTCTATTTTGGTCGTTGTAGATAGGTTGACTAAGACAACTCATTTTCTATGAGTCAAGACTACCGACTCAACGGAGGATTATGCTAAATTGTATATTCGGGAGTTAGTTCAATTTCATGGAGTACAGAGGTACTTAGTTTACATCTCAATTTTTGAGATCATTTCAGAAGGGACTCAATACTCAGCTCAAGCTTAGTACAACTTTTTCAAACTCATGAGGACATGTTGAAAGCATGTGTGATTTATTTCAAGGGTAGCTAGGAAGATCATTTACCTTTGATCAAATTTACATATAATAATAGTTACCATTCCAGCACTCAGATGGCTCCATTTGAGGCTCTTTATAGGCTGAGGTGTAGATCGCCTACTGGTTGGTTTGAAGTCGGTGAAGTTATGTTGATAGGGCTAGATTCAGTCCATGAGGCTATGGAGAAATTTCATCTTATAAGGGAAGGTTGAAAATATCCCAGAGTCGTAAAAAGTCCTATGCGAATGTGAGGGGGAGAAAACTTGAATTTGAAGTTGATGATAGGGTGTTTTTGAAGGTGTCTCCATGAACGGAGTGATGAGATTCGGAAAGAAGGAGAAACATAGTCCCTATTATGTTGGCCCGTACCAGATTGTAAGACGTGTTGGCAAGGTGGCTTATGAGTTAGAATTTCCCTTAGAATTGGCTTCAGTACATCCAGTTTTCCATGTATCGCTTTTGAAGAAGTGCACGGGTGATCCGACTTTGGTTATCCAGTGGAGGACATAGGTGTGAAGGATAGCCTTAGCTATGAAGAGGTTCCGGTTAAAATACTTGATCGTCAGGTTTGGAAGCTAAGAAATAATGAAGTAGCTTTAGTAAAGGTTTTATGGAGAAATAAGCATGTTGAGGGAGCTACATAGGAAGCTGAAGTAGATATGATGGCTAAATATCGGCATTTATTTCCTTCCGGTTCAGTTTCAGTTTACGGTATCAATTTCCTTCTTAGTACTCTGTTTAGTTTCATGTTCAGCTTGTGTTACAGTTTCTTTCATATCAGAGAATATGTGTGTGATTCAAAAAAAATTTCCGCCATGTATTTCAGTTTGGAGTAAGTCACTCTTTCAGTTTTGAGCTTTAGATGTTCAGTATTTGGGGTGACAGTCTATTTTTTCCCCCAGCTTTTCAATATGTTCTTTCACATTCGAGGACGAATGTTTCCAAGGGGGAGATATTTTAACACCCCAAAAGTCCCTAAGATTAGACCCGAGAGTTCAAATGGAGAAAATAGGAGATTCTGCAACAGGTCACAGGACGAGTCATCCAGTGACCCATGAGGAGACTTCATGAGTTGTGAAGTGACTCGTGAAGTAGGGGGGAGTTGGCAGGAGCTGGTGGTTGGGGAGTGACCAGGAGAGTAGAAATGACTCGTGGTCAGGGCAACGACTCATTAAGTTGGTCGTGGTCAGGAGCTGGTTGGATGTTTGATTTTTTGGGCAGTGTTCACAACGACTGGGCCACCATGAGTCATTAGGTACACCATGAGTCACGGTGTCCCTAATGATGACTGTCTGTATGAATTTTCCTGCATTTCAAAAAGGGTGTTTTCGTAGTTCCTAAGACCCTAGGTCCTAAACTACGTTGTTTTTAGCTCAGTTAGAAGGGTTTTAGGAGTACTTAAGCTATCATAAGCCTTTCCATTCCATGCATGCAAGATTAGAGTGCATAATTGGAGATCAAGTTTGAGAATTCCCTAAGTTCTTCCCCGAATCTCTTGGGCAACCAAGAAATGGTGTGAAATCAGATTTGTCCTGGTATGTAGGGTTATGAATGTGAGTATTCCTTCACTTAGATGCCCAAATCCTCTTCTAAATTCATGTAATTTAAGGTTGATGAATCTATCGGGTTTTAACCCAATTTGTGAAATTTTCTAAGTATCTATCATGGGTAAATTCTATTTATATTTTTAATGTTGTTTTAAGATCTGTGGGCATGTTCTATAATGATTTCATTTACAAATTTATGATTCAAAGTTTACAATTATCATGCCCAATTATGAAAGTTCATGAAAGGTTGATATTATGATCTATGTTTTCAAGTATGATGAAATGTCTATGATGCAAGTAGCATTTTGAAGTACCCATGTTTATTTCAATGATTTTGACTATAAAGTCTATTTCAAATAATGTATAGGTTTGGACAAGCCCATATGATCAATTATGTTTCATGATTTGCATCAATTTCATTGTATTAGCTTACCACATAGTTTTGTAGTCTAGACTCCCACTTTTCAGCTTGTGGTGTGGTTTGAGCCAAGGCTCCTCATGATATGTTTTTAGATTATGCATGTACTATTATGATTCAGCTTCATCGCAGATGATGGTTCAGCTTCGTTGAAAAACGATGGAGAGCATATTCATGTTTTTGGGAGTTGTGTTTAGCACTGAGTAGGCTAAGGATTCAGTCAACCCTGTACCTAAGAACTACGTGTCAACGTAGGTATGTTCAGATTATTCGGGACCTCCTTTGTGAGCCTTCCCTGTCCCCAGGGGCCTTTAGCTTGATATCGGTATCATGGTAGCGCCCATAGCCCTGGCAAGGCTTTCGATGGCTTTGGCCACTTGAGTGTGATAGTCGGGACCTCGCAAGCTCTATTGTAGTAATGCCGATTATATGACAAGCCTCCCATTGTTTCTCATGATTTCAGTTATGCATGTTCACCAGTTATGATATTATGTTGTAAGCAGGTTTGACCAATTGTTCTGTTATACTTATGATTATCCGTTTCAGCTTTGGGTCATTCAAATCAGTTATGATATTCAGTCATGTTTAAATCATGTTTTCAGATAATAGTATGCAAGCCTTACTCTCAAAACCTTATGATGAAAGTTTTATGTTATGCATGATTTCGGTTCTTACTTACATAACGGTTTTACCTACCTTGAATACTCAGTACATTCCAAGTATTAACCATATATTTAAGGTTGTATCGTTTCATGATACACACTTGGTCGTTTAGGTTCAGTCTCGTCATTAGCGAGATCCTCAGAGTTAACATTTCCCAGTTTGTTGGTGAGTCCTCATCCTTCGAGGACCTTCTTACTAGTTTATTCTCAGTTTTAGTTTATTAGTGAGTTAGTTGGGGTCTTATCCCATCAATTTATCAGATTTTAGAGGCTTATTAGATATAGTGTATATTTAGCTTCGGATTAGTGTTTTGTATTCTATTATTCAGAATGTATTAGATCTTCAGACTTTCGCTATTTAAAATGTTAGATTTTCGAATTTATTATGTTGAGCCTTAGTTTTCATGTTCATGACATGGGTCGACTTGGAGACATTTATGGTTCTAGGTTCCATGTCTCGATTCGGGCCTATGTTCGGATCGTGACACTCAATTCCCACTTTGGTGAGTCCTCATCTTTCGAGGACCTTCATCTCAATATTTGATTATGTTTTTCAGTTTTAGACTTAAGTGATCTAGTTGGGTGAGTTGCCCCATCAACTCATCAGGCAGTTCAGAGGCTTAGGAAACATTATGTAGACTTTCAGCTTTGTCGAGTGATGACTCCAATTATGATTGTTATGCTTTTCAAACATCCACTTATTCATGTTTAGATTATCAATTTCCTCTTGATGTATGCTTTTTAGCTACTATGTTTATGTCATGGGTAGACTTTGAGACATTTGTGGTTCCAGGTCCCATGTCTCGGTTTGGGCCTACGTTTGGGTCGTGACATATGTGGGACTTCAACAGGGGTTCCCTTTCACCCTTATGTCCCAATTATTTTATAAACCCTAGACTTTTCAACTATCTCGAAAAGCATGTCTTAGGGTTTCAATTCTATTTATGAATTCTGTCATGTCTTCCATGTTTCCAAGGTTTTCATGATAAATAATATATATGTTCATGATTTCAAGACTCTTATGATAAATAGCGATGTATGTTCATGATTCCCCCTCTCTAATTCTTGATTTAAGTCCATGATATGATGTTACCATGATTGGTATGACTTAGCTCTGATTTAGCATTGTTTTCAAGAATATGGCCTTTTGAAACATATATGACTTTTGTAATACCCCGGAAGTGCCTAAGACTAGACTCGGTAATTTGAAATGAGAAAAGTAACAAAATCTGATATTTGACTCAAAACTACTCATGGTATGAGTCGTGGGAAGATGTAATGAGCCCTAGGAACCACCCGTGGTCAGATTCAGCAGTAGGAGGTGCAGTGGTAATTAATCCAGGGACAACCTGTTGGGTAATGTAACGGGTCGTGGGCTGAAGTCGTTATTTTTCTCTATGGTACCAGAGTTGGATAGTACGAGTCGTGGTATGACTCATTGTAAGGAACAATGAGTTGGCTAAGTGCCCTTTGAAGAGGTGCAGTGAAAGTTGGTGCAGAGGCAATAGGTGGGTCCAATGACCAGTGGTTTGGAGGTACAATTCGTGGTTGGGACCCGTGATGAGAATTCCAGAGGATTAGTTCACGAGGGCAGTGGCGGCGATGGGAAGATGTAACGGGTCATTATGACCAGTGATGACTCATCCTCTCTAGTCGTCATCTGAAGAGCAGAAACTGAGGTAAGCATGGTGTTAGTACGAGCGATACCACGAGTCTTGGTATCGAAGGACGACTCATGGTATGAGTCGTGGATACTGGCAGAGCTTATTTTCCAGATTTTTCATTAAGGACATTTTCGTAATTCCTAAGCTCAGTTTGAAGGGTTTTAAGAGTACTTAATCTATCATAATCCTTACCATTCCATGCATGCAAGTTTAGAGTTTTTCCTTGGAGATCAAGCTTGAGAAATTCCTCAATTTCCTTCTCCAATTCCTTTGGTCTTCCAAGGAAGAGTGTAAGATCAGATTACCCAAGTATGTAGCATTGTGAATGAGAGTTCCTCTTCACCCTCCTGCCCCAATTCCTCTCTATGTTCATGAATTCAAGTATTAAGTAAAATTTGATGATCCTATGGAGTTTTAAGCCCAAATTTATGGAATTCACTTTGATTTCATTATTGGTTCATTCCCTTCATGTTCAAAATGTTGTTTTAAGAACTATGGCCAGTTTTTATATTTAAATTGATTATTTATTTTATGGTTTCAAATCTCAATTAATCTATGCCCGATTATGCAAGGTTTCATAAAAAGTCAAGTTATGATTCTATTATGATTTTTGATCTCACTAAGCCTAAATTATGATTTATGATTCATGTTATGATTTCTCTTCTAGTACTCTTCATGGATTTATGAATATCAAGCATATGAAACTTTCACAAGTATGCATGGTCTCCATGATTTATAATTTTATGACTTTTGGCCGACTCACAGGCCCTATTTGTTACACCCCAAAAAATTTTTTTGGATGATTATTTGATGGTTATATGTCATATTAAGGGAATTATAGGTTGTATGTTGTCCGTGGGTGAGGAGGGAAACATGTGCAAAGGGAAAAGTAAAGAGTATGTGAAGTTTCTAAATAAGGGTCAATTTTGAATGTACATATCTCCAAACATATAATGAATCAAAAGTCCCACATCCTATCAACTAAAAGGTATTTAAGTCTATTTTACAGTTAAAAAAACCTCTCATCAATCGGAGTTCGGAGTAAAAGGTTATACTCATTTGAAGACAGCACTGTCGGCTGGGAAAGCGCCCAGGCGCAGGGGTGTCGAGACAAGCAGGCAGCAGGGGCGCGCGCGAGGGCATGTCGCATGGGCTCCGCACGCGGGCACTGCCCAGACCTTGACCAGCCCGCCTATATGAAGTAAAATTGAGCTAGAAAGCTCATTTCTACTCTGTTCTAGTTGATTTTTTTCAGAATTTAGAGAATTCAAAGCGCCATCACATGGTGAAAAGATATCCCATGTAAGAAACTTCACTCTTGTCTCTTTTGGGCTTTGAAAAGAGAACCTTTGAAGAAAGTCATGGCTTGTTGTTGTCTTGTGGTTGATAGTGGTGTTGCTGCATTTTTAAATGATTCTAGGTAGAGGAAAGAGAGGAGTTTACTCGTACTTCAGCTAATAACATCTCCAAGAAAGGGTAAGTAATTCCCTTTTTGATTTCTTTGAGTTTATGAGGTTAAAAATTGGAGAATATTGTAGTATTGTGTTGTTGTTTCTTTATGTGTTCTTGTGGCATGTTGTTGCCCAATTTTTCCAGAACTTTGGTGACGTGAAGTTGTTGCTTGTTGTGTTTGTAAATTGGACTTGGAAGGAGCCTTAAAGAATAAGCTTGAAAGGATGATTTTCAGCAAAATTAGAGTCGACGTGCCAAGGTATGTAAAGACGTCCCTTTCCTTGTTTTTCAAGCACAAAACTAAGTCATTGAAAGGACCAATAGTCCTATGTTTTCTAAAAAAATATTGAGGCATGTATGATCCCGTCCAAAGGGTTGGAAATACTTGGCATAAAGCTTGAATCGTTAAGAATGGTTGAATCGAACAAATATGAAGCGAAAGGCGTAATTTTTATACGATTGTTGCCGTAATTGTAAATCGAGTCTGAAGTCCCCTTAATGTGGGCACCATGGGCTGGTCCTTTGCAGTATACTGTATATGTGATGTTTAATATATGTTAAGATCTGGTCACTTAGTGAAATTGGTAGGAAATGCTAAGATGACGACATGTAATTGAACTTAAGCTAAGAAGATGACGTTAAGCCGATTGAGGGGTAAACGAGCTTATTGAAATGAATTGTTAATCCCTACTATATGTTTATGTTTTAAAGTGCTTAAGGTAAAAATTAGATTTTATGTTTTTCCTCCTTAAAGCTATTCAAGCGGTACGTAGCGAATAAGCTAAGTTGATAGATGTTAATGGGGAAAGCGTGGCTAAGTTGTTAATCTTTTTGTGACATTATAAAAAGGGAAGATATGAGTAGATGTTATCCCTTTTAAGGTAATATTTGAGTAATATGCACTCTGGAGGTAATCGCTTTCTAGAACCTCTGAACAACGTTAAAATATAAGAAAGATGGGGTTTAACAGATAAAGTTGTCAATTAGGCAAAGAGGTAAGTGTGTATAAGAATTGATGGAATAGTGAACACAAGGGTAAATACTTGAGTGTAGAGTTAATAATGTTTGGCAAAGAAGTTAAAATGAATAAGGAAAGTAGAGCTAAATATTGTTAAATTAGACTATACGGGTTACGGTTGTGAACGAGTTAGGAAAACAACTAGGAAGATTAACCCTGTTCTAAAGACGTTTAGCAAAAGAGTTATAAATTGAGTTGTTTATGTTCAATATGTGTTACGCTGATGAATAACCACTAAAGTTTTAACCTTCTACGAAATAATTAGAGTTGAATGTCTGTAAAATAGTAACTTAAGTTGAGAAGCTCTCTGCTATACCCCTAAATGATTATGTTAAGTTATCTATTCTAAGTGTTGAAATTTTCTACCATGTCTGAAAAGGGTAATCCTAGGATCTTCTAAGTCACTTATGATTATGTAAGCTTTCTTGATCTCCGCAGATAATTGCAAAGTTATGTAAGTCAATCCAGCATCGCCCGAATTGCGGCTATATATCTTTATTTTCCTATAAGGCATCACTTAGAGAGTTACTGATGAGTTCCTAAGTTACAGAGCTCCAAGTCTCAGATCCTTAAGTTATGTCTTTACGTCCCTAATTTATGTTGAAACGTGCGAGCTGATCTAAGAAGTTTTGAGAGATCATATTTTGAGAATTATGCTAATGTCTTAGTCAAGTATATGAATTTGCATACAAGTCTAACAACTCAAGTCTTTATATGTCTTTCCAGTAAAAAGTCTTAATGTATATGATTTTCATGTTATAACATACAGTTGAATTCTTTCAGTTATATTCAAGTCATGCATATTTATGTTTAGATCTTGTTGAGTTATCAGTTGAATTTCTTAAATTCAGAAGAGAGATTCTCCCATTTACTAATGTTCCTAATGTCTAAGTAAGTATAAGCGCAATCTATGATAATGATCAATTAAGCCCAGAACTTTGAATTTCAAGAAGTCTCCTGGAGGTCACCTAGTTAACTAAATATGGTTATACATTATATAGAAGTCTCATACGTTGTATGTATGTAGTTCAAATCTCAACTCTATGTATAAGTTAAGCGTTATGACAAATAACTCCAAGTTCCTAGTTATAATTTCCATGTTTCCCTACAAATAAATCAAATGAATTAACGATTATATGTGCTCATCTACGTGATAAGTTTGGCGATGAAATACCAATGTATAGTTTTCGATACAGGTAAAGGAACCACCTGGTGTGCAGTATTAGTTGCAGTTCCCAGATGTTAAAGAATTGTACAGAAATGAGCTCTATGTGTTTATATCCAAGAAATATGTAAAATTGGTAGGATTATTTGTAGGACATTGTTTGTAAGCCTACAAAAGTTGATATGTTGTCTAAACCTCTTGAAGGTCCATCGAGTAACTGAGTCAACATGTATATATATATATATATATATATATATAATTTGACAGATTTACGTGATATATATGCGTATTTTTTAGCTTTACATGATATGTTTTCTCACTTGAATTTATATGTTACGAAATAGGCCTGTTCCA
Source organism: Datura wrightii (assembly GCA_035772735.1). NCBI lineage: Eukaryota > Viridiplantae > Streptophyta > Magnoliopsida > Solanales > Solanaceae > Datura > Datura wrightii. The sequence continues at coordinate 121,819,022 of JASDFA010000010.1, forward strand.
GCCGCAAATTTAACATTTGTTATTTATATGTCATACGTGTTAATTTGACTCAATATAAGCCATATCGGCTCCATTTATGATTATGATTGAGAATTATTTTTTTATTTTACCCTGGTGTGACACACCAACTAGAGATATTTTTATTTTACACCTGTATGGCACACCCGTTGGAGATATTTTTATTTTACCCCGGTGTGGTACATCGGTTGAAGATATTTCTATTTTACCCCGGTGTGGTACATCGGCTAGAGATATTTTTATTTTACCCCGGTGTGGAACATCGGCTGGAGATATTTTTATTTTACCCTGGTGTGGTACATCGGCTGGAGATATTTTTATTCTACCCTAGTGTGGTATATCAGCTCGAGATATTTTTATTTTTCCCCAGTATGGTACACCGGCTGAACGAATTTTATATATGGATTTATGGTTGGTTGGTCGCTTGCATTACAGTTAAAGTTTCTTTCTTATGCATTTCTTAATTGCATTTTCATCTCATTATAAAGTTATTATCAGGTTTCGGATTCTAGGTTGTTCCTATTCCTCATTCCCGGTTTAGTTATCTTGAGTTCACTTATTTTATAGTAAGTTTTTATCAATTACAGGTTGTAGAGTTCCAGGTTATAACTATACTTTATATGTTTAAGTACTAAGTCAGTTATTACAAGATTTTTATCTAAAGTTGATAGTTTCAGCCTTACATACCAGTACATTTCATTTGTACTGACATCCCTTTGCTTGGGGACCTGCGTTTGTGCCGAAGGTGCAGGTAGAGGTCAGGATTGGCAGTTGAGAAGCAGTTTGTGAGATCAACGGATGGTTGGTAGGCTCCTTTCTTCTGGGAGCTAGGGCTTAGTTATTTATGCTTGAGTTTTGAGATGCAGTTATGGGTAGGTCGAAGCCTTGTTCCGAACATCAGTCAGTTTACTCTTTAGAGGCTTTGTGGACTTAGTGTGTACAGTGTTATTCAATTTGTGGGCTCGTTGGCTCATTGTTGCTTGGTTTAGAACACAAATTGCCTTGGTTGCATTTCGATTGTTTACCCCGTGTTGTTGAGACCTTATGGGTCCAGTTTATACTTCAGTTGATTGTGACAGGTGGCCTGGATAGCCTAAGTGTTATAGTTACATTGTTCATATTGCCGGTGATCTTGGGCATAATTATGTGTCCAAGTGCTATTTTTTAGCTTAATTTAGTCGTGTTTGTCAAATTATACATTTACATTCTTATGCGATTTTGTGTAAATTTGGGTATGCACTAACCAACATGATTAGTCCTTGATTTTTAGGTGTAAAATGCATATGAGGGACTAAATAAAGATGGGTGAACTGAAGGAATGGAGTTGGGAGTGGAATGCAAAAGATGGCAAGTGTATATGCCAAGCAGCGTGCCACGTGCGTGCGCCGCACCCAGCTCCGTTCCATACTCATGCCATGCACGTGAGATGCTACCCTCCAAGGTGCCTGCGCGCCTGTGTCTGTGCCATGCCAGGAACTGGTGCGCGCTGCAGACCGTGTCACACAGGCCATCGCACGAGAGGAGCTCCGCGCCATGCCGTTTGTCGCGCAGGCACTTCGTACAACCTGCCGAGGATGAAATTTCCAGTAGCTGTCCGTGTTACCTCCGTGTCACGGAGGTGAATTGGCGCGTCCACCTCCGTGCCAGGGAGCCATTCCATGCACGGCCAAAAAGTGCAAAATCCCACTTACTATAAATTCAACCCTTAGTTCCTAAAATCATTTTAGCATGAAATATCTTTGGGAAACCGTAAGGGAGTGAAGGGAGAAGTGAAGAAGTCTACCTAGGGTTCAAGTTTTTCATTCTCTTTTAATCATTCTTGTAAGTACTTTACTTTAATCATGTTTTTGAGTATTTGTACGAACATGCGTGGCTAAAACCCTTCCTCTAGGGTTGAGGCTACATAATAGTATTTTAAATGCATGAATGCTTCATTGGTTTGGTTTTAGTTGTTGTTTTGTTTTACGTTCTTTATTATGGTTGTTTTTATGCTTGATAACCATAAAAACATACTCATTAAGCTTGGGTAAAAGCTCGAAAGAGTAACCCTAGGCTAGAACATGAGAATGTAGGGAGAAAGTTCTTATCTTTACAATAGGATTCGCAGTTAGGATAGAAATTATACCTAATTTACCTTGCTTGGTTGATAAAACGGGATGAGCTAGATACCAACTTAGAATTGTTAAATCACCACTCACAAAAGTATTTGTGAAGCTAAGTTGGGTTAAATGATAAGAGGTACGAAAGTCCCTAATCAAGAGCACAAATCTTGTAAACCACGTCCACGTAGTTGAATTGCTCGCGAATTAGGACGTCACATCTCCGCTCAATCATGTAGGTGTGAGACTAATTTGTCGTGTTTAGAGGCTCAAAATACCATGAGCATATAATTTTAATTATGTGAGACAACAACAGAAGTTTTCATACTCGAACCATTGAGAATTGTAGCATTGCATGATTATTAGGCCTTAACTCTAGTTGCTTCTTACATTGTTTCTCAAGTATTTGGTGATCACCCCTAAACTTAATTATAATTTCCCAAAAAATTCTATAATCAACACTTGTGAAGGTTAAATTAACACTCGAACTTGAATATTCGCTGAATTGGTCCAGTCCTTGTGGGTTCGACATCCGGCTCTTAAAAAGGGCCACTATATTACTTGTACGACCGCGTGTGCTTGTGTGTGCGCTAGAGCGCGAATAAGTTTTTGGCATCGTTGCCAGGGACTGGCGAAGTTTAGTGATTTTTTCTATTTTTTGTGTGATTTTTTAATTTCCTTAAGTGTTGAGAAACTTGGTCTTAGTCTGCTATATTGCAGGTGAAAGGTTGTCCTTACAGAGTTGTTAAGGAATAGAGAGCAGGTGGAACCGTTGTTGGAACCTGAACGACAATTGCATTTACTCAGGAGGGAAGCTCTAGAGCGAAAGCTAAAGCGGTTTCAACAACACCCACTAGCTGGGCAAGCAAAGTTGTTACCTGAAACCATGGCAACCCGAGTAGTGCGCGAACTGGCAATCCCACTAGCGACAAATGGGACCTCTAGTATCCCTAAATCGAATCCTGGAGGGAACTTTGAATTGAAACAAAATATGGTGCAGCTGTTACATTCTAGTGGCCAATTCACTGGGATGACTCATGAGGACCCACAACAGCACTTACAGAACTTCTTGGAGATCAGTGACACCTTCGTCCCCACCGGAGTGTCAACTGATTATGTCCGACTCACACTCTTCCCATTTTCATTATTGGGAGAGGCAAAGAGGTGGTTGAAAGCTGAGCCGCCAAATTCCATAACTTTTTAGGACGACTTAGCAAAGAAGTTCCTCATTAGATTCTTTTCTTTAGGCAAGACTGCCAAACTCAGAAGTGAAATTTTACGTTTCAAGCAAAGGCTGGAGGAAAACCTGTATTGGGCTTGGGAGATGTTCAAGTCACTATTGAGAGACTGCCCCCATCACCAGCAGTCTAATGAAGTGTTAGCCCATACCTTTGTGGAAAGTCTAGACCCACACACCAAAATTTTACTAGACTCTGCATCGGGTGGGCAAGCATTGGAGAAGACCTATGATGAGCTGTATACTTTGTTGAACAGGATTGCTCAGGGAAATATAGAGTGGCATAGCGATTCATCAAGAGGGGCAGAAAAGAGAACAGCAAGGCTGATAGAGGTAGATGGTTTCAATGCCTTGTAGGCATAGGTAGCATCATTTCAGCATTAGATGATGACTCAATTCAACAAACTGAGTATGAACCAACAACAGGGACAGGCGAATGCAGTTCAGTAGGCTCCTAGTTGGTGTGAGATCTGCGGCAATAATGGGCACAATGTAGAATCTTGCGGGGCCAATCTTGAATCGGTCAATTTTTTTAGAAATGTTCGGAGAAACAATCAGAATTCTAGGAACAACTACAACAAGAATTGGCAAAACCACCCAAATTTTTCTTGGGGTGGAAATCAAAGTCAAAACTACCAGCAACCTCAGCAGCAACATTATCAGCAGCAGAATTGACAGAATGGTGGCCAGTTGAGCAACAACATTTAGGAGACGTTGTAGAAGATTATGGCAACACAGACCTAATTAGCAGAGAATCGGGCGAGGATGGCATCAGATTTGAAAAATCAGCAGTTGGCCACCCGCAATCTAGAGAAGCAGATGGGTCAAATAGCAGCTGCTCAGCACACCAGACCTCAGGGAGGGTTACCCAGTGACACAGATACAAACCCCCGACAGGTCAATGCCATCAGTCTGAGGAGTGGCAAGAAATTGGATGATACACCACCGAAGGAAAAGAGAAATGAGGTACAGCCCGAGTTGGTTAGAAAGGGACCACTGAATGAAAAGGAGATAATCAGAGTGTTGTGTAACAAATGCACAATAATCATTGCAGCCGGCATAGAGACCACCACCACCATTCCGACAAAAATTAAAAAAGAGCAAAAAGGAGGAATGCTTTAAAAAGTTCTTTGATATATTCAAAGAACTTCACACAAATTTTCCTTTGCTTGATGTTTTGCAGGGAATGCCCAATTACGCTAAGTACTTGAAAGATGTGGTGGCCAACAAAGTCATATTGGTGGATGTTCAGATAGTGGCACTGACTGAGGAGTGCAGCCACAGGGTAATGAGCAAGATACCGAAAATGCTCAAGGACCTAGGGAGTTTTACCCTCCCCGTACAAATTGGTAAAGCTGAAGTGATAAGAGCTCTGTGTGATTTAGGGGAAGCAGTCTAATGCCCCTATCTTTGTTTAACACATTGGGGTTGGGTTAACTGAGACCAACACAAATGATACTGCAGCTGGCAAACAATTCTCAAGTTGAACCAGATGGAATAATGGAGGACCTTCTCATCAAAGTGAGAAAGTTCATTATACCCGCAGACTTCATCATACTTGATTTTAAAGTTGATGATAAGGTACCCCTGATCTAGGGATGCCCTTTCTTGGCCACTGGAGGAGCAACTATAAATGTAAGAGCAAGGACCCTAAAAATAAGGGTCGATGATGAAGAAGAACTCTTCCGGGTCTACCAAGAGATTAACCCACCCACACACTACCGAGACCTTTGTAAGGTCAGTGTGTTATCAGAGGCTAAGTGTGGTTTGGCAGATTCCATAGGTCCACGACCACAGAAGATTATTACTTTTTAGCCCAAATCTGATTGAGGGATGTAGTTAGAAAAGAAGTTGGAAGAAGAGAGGGACAGAGTGGAGGCTGTTCCCTCGAAAAACAAAAAGAGAAGAAGATGGTTCTCAAAAGGGAACACTGGTTTGAGATGTCCTGAGAAGGATAGTCCACGTCATGCCACGACATAAAATCAAGCGTTGCTTGAGAGCCAACCCAAGGGTACCACAGGTACAATTTTATTTTTCCTTTGTGTTGATTTTGTTTATTTTCATCTTGTTGTTGTTTTTTGGTTGTGAATTAAACATAGATGGAGGGGAAGTCTGAGTACCCTTGGAAGAGGAAGCTAAGAAGCGTGAAGGAGGAAAGTGTGGTAATTGATAACCCACTTGTACAAAAATCAAGGAAAACATGTTGTTAGCTAGGCCTAGAGGCCTTAGGGAGTATTTCCCACCCTTGTATTACTTTTAATTGATGCTTTGGGGACATAACACGATACAAGTGTGGGGTGAGGGAAATTTCTAAATTTTGTTCTTAATGATTTTGGGTGAATTTAGTGCTTGATATGGTATTGGTTGATGAAAAATTTTTGAGTTGAGCATGATTCACCCGCCCGTTGTTTTTTATTTTCGGTTTTTTTCCTATGAGGTGGGGGGGGCACTTTGAACCGATGAATAAAATTTTCCTTTTTCTGTGCATAGCTTTTTTAGTCATAGTTAGGGACTGTTCTCGACGATGGATGGATGACAACCGTCTAGAGGGAAAATTAGTCTATAGGTTTTTATTTTGGAACCCGTTGTTGATTGATGGCTTGATGTTCTTGTTATGTGCTATATATTATTGTGAGATGCAAGTGTTGTTAATTTTAAAGCATGTGAGAAGTTGTATAACTTTGTTTGAGAAACCTAGGCTCTTGAATATGACTCGATGTGCTTAAAGATGAATTTTGCATTCTTGTGATTTGCTGAGATAAGAGTCTACCGAATTAGTCTTGAATTGAGCATGTATTGTGCGTATAAGGTTTTTGAATATTCCATGCTATTTTGTAGTGTCTAGAACTTTCCTGGTGTGTATACAAAGCGAAATGAGGGATGTAGATTGTAGGAGATGATTTAGGCATTTCTTTGAAAGAGCTTAATTTTTATCCCTCACTTTACCTACCTTGAACGTCTGATCCTAGTTAGCCCCATGGAGCCTTTAGCCTATTTCTTGCTAGACACAAAAGGAGCTTAATCCTTTCTTTTCATTAGCCTTGAATTTGATCCAAAATTCCTAAGCGCTTATGTGAAAATGCAAAAGAAGTTAAGGAGTGAGAAGTGGAATAAGAAGGAAAATAGTAGTTGTGCGAGTTGAAGAGAAGACTAGGGGTGCACATGTTAAAAAAATGAATAAAAGTTAGTACGGAGTAAAAGAAGAAAAGAGCGAAAATAATTGATTAAATACTCCTTGCTAACAGCTTGAGTGTGCCAAATGAAATGGGATAGAAAAGAATAAAGGTGAATAAGAGGATGGAGATTCCTAATGAAAGTGTGATGTATTAAAAAGTGCTTAGGGAAGATAGTCACTATTACTGGCCATAATAGTACCTACCCTCCCTTAGCTTATATTACAACCCACTAAGTCCTACTTGATCTTACTTTCAAACATTCCTAAATTAGTGGAGTAAAACACTAAGGACAAGCTTATGGGTCAATACACCTAGCATGTGAATTTTTTTGTGAGAGTGAGCTTATGAAAATATACCCATGCATGTTATAATTTGAAAACATAGGAGTGAAAATGGGTCACTCTCTTGTTGTGAGGGCACATGTTTAATGAAGGATAAAATTCATGTCGAATTTCTTTATCAGTTAATTCACATGAGTTTTTTGAGATTGAGAGTCCATTCTTGAGGTTAGGAAGTCTTTACATAGTTATATATGATTTTAAGGGTTAAATCTTGCATGCTCTATTTTTAACTTGCTATCTAAAACAATCGTTCTAGCGTTAGCTTGAATTGTCTTGCTTCAATTAACTATGTTTGAGTCTTCATGTGCATGAGATGTAAAAGAGTTGTTCGAGGATGAACAAGGCTTTAAGTGTGTGGTAGTGATCTTGGGAATAATTACGTGCCCAAGTGCTATTTTATAGCTTAATTTAGTCGTGTTTGTCAAATTATACATTTACATTCTTATGTGATTTTGTGTAAATTTGGGTATGGACTAACCAACAGATTAGTCCTTGTTTTGTAGGTGTAAAATGCATATGAGGGACTAAATAATGATGGGTGAAGTGAAGGAATGGAGTTGGGAGTGGAATGCAAAAGATGGCAAGTGCACATGCCATGGCAAGGCTGGCCACACTAGGAAGCGTGCCACGTTGTGCGTGTGCCGCACCCTGCGCCGTGCCACGCTCATGCCATGCATGCGAGATGATGCCTCCAAGGTTCCTGCGCACCAACGTCCGTGCCACGCCAGGCACTGCTGCGTGCCGCAGACCGTGTCACGCAGGCCATCACGTGAGAGGAGCTCTGTGCCATGCCGTTTGTCGTGCAGGCACTTCGCACAACCTGTTAAGGATGAAATTTCCAGTAGCTATCCACATTACCTCCATGTCACAGGGGCAAAGTGGCACGTCCAACTTCATGCCACGGCGCCATTCCATGCCCGGCCAAAAAGTGCAAAATCCCACTTACTATAAATTCAACCCTTAGTTCCTAAAATCATTTTATCACGAAATATCTTTGGGAAACCGTAAGGGAGCGAAGCGAGAAGTGAAGAACTCTACCTAGGGTTCAAGTTTTTATTTCTCTTTTAATCATTCTTGTAAGTACTTTACTTTAATAATGTTTTTGAATATTTGTACGAACATGAGTGGCTAAAAATCTTCCTCTAGGGTTGAGGCCACGTAAAATGATTATAAATGCATGATTTCTTCATTGGTTTGGTTTTAGTTGTTGTATTCTTTTACATATTTTATTATGGTTGTTTTTATGCTTGATCACCATGAAAACATACTCATTAAGCTTGGGTAAAAGTTCGAAAGAGTAACCCTAGGCTAGAACATGAGAATGTAAGGAGCAAGTTCTTATCTTTACGATAGGATTCACAGTTACGATAGAAATTATACCTAATTTTCCTTGCTTGGTTGATAAAACGGGATGAGCTAGACACCAACTTAGAATTGTCACATCACCACTCGCAGAAGTAGTTTTGAAGCTAAGTTCGGTTAAATGATTAGAGGTATGAAAGTCCCTAATAAAGAGCACAAACACCGTAAACCACATCCACATAGTTGAATTGCTCACGAATTAGGATGTCATATCCCCGCTCAACGATTTAGGTGTGAGACTAATTTGTTGTGTTTAGAGGCTCGAAAGACCATGAACATAGCATTTTATTTATGTGAGACAACAACTAAAGTTTTCATAATCAAACCATTGAGAATTGTAGCATTGCATGACTGTTAGGCCTTAACTCTAGTTGCTTCTTATATTGTTTCTCAAGTATTCTATGATCACCCATAAAAATAATTATAATTTCCCAAAAAATTCTATAATCAACACGTGTGAAGGTTATATTAACACTCAAACTTGAATATTCGCTGAATTAGGCCAGTCCCTGTGGGTTCGACATCCGGTTCTTAAAAAGGGCCACTGTATTACTTGTACGACCGCGTGCGCTTACATGTGCGCTAGAGCACGAACAGACGGCTTCTCTATCAATCATGAATCGAGCGCCAGTTGTGCCCTACCCTAATTGTGGGGCGTGACAGACTTGGTATCAGAGCGAAGTCGTATCCTAGGGAGTCCACAAACCGTGTCTAGTAGAGTCTTGCTTATAGGTATACTGTGCACCATACTTATAATCAGAAGGTTGCAGGGCATTTAGGGGTTATTTCAGTTTGTTCATTAATAGATCGTGTTATAGAGCAATTATGTAAGGACTATTTGAAATCTAAATCGTGCTTGTGTTTTAGAATTCAACTGGAGTAAGGAAGATGGATACGAGATTTATCGATACTGATGCTTGAAAGGGTCCTAGTTGCCCTCCTGTTGATCCGAGAAATAGATTTTATGCTTGAAGTGATTTTTGTTTTATTCCCCGTGTTATAGTTCCTCTAGTTCTAGTCAGAGCTACCATGGGAAGGGATTCAGCCCTTCATGTTGTCCTAGTTTTAGTAGATCCAGGAGGAGGTAGAGTTGTTTATCCTCCAGCACCTTTAGCTATATCAAAGGGACGAGATTTTGAGAAAGCATTTTAGATGTTAACCCGAATAGTGACGTTTCAAAAATCAGCTATTGAAATTAATGGCAGTGTCTAGAAGAATACTTCTGAGAGCTTTAGTACCCGTGGGGTTTGAGTCTAAATCCCCTAGCCTTCACGAATCTGTACTTACCATGGGAACTTCAACGAGTTCGAGCTAATAAGGTTTTTTACCTAGAGCTTGGCAGCATGAGTATTCGTGAATACAGTATTGAGTTTAATTCTTTGGCCCAATATGCTTCATATAGGGTGTTGAATACGAGTGATAGAGTATATTAATTATATTAGGTTTGATAGAGGATCTCATTCACCATCTTCAAGTACCGACATAAAAGTAGAATAGAGTGGGGGAGACCAGGTCAACAGGATTATTTAAGGCCCCTTGTAGTGTATCAAGGAATTGGGTGACCAGACATTTAGTTTCTCTTGAAGATTTAGTCCCTTTTTTTGTCCCTAGATCAGGTTTCAATTATCAGGACCGCCAATAATGTGTCGTGGTAAAAGCAGGGGTAAAAAGTGCAGCTTCAGATTTAACATTGATCCTATATCTTAATTAGTGAATGGAAAGTGATATTGGAGTTAATCATCCACCATGGTAGTGTATAAATTTGCTTACGGTTAGAAAAGTTCATCAATTATGTGGTGTTAAGGCACGTCTGTCTTATGTTAAATAAATAGATTGAGTTGAATAAGTATAGTTTGATATGAGATAGCGAAAGGAAAGTATAGTTTACGAATAAATGGAATGTATGTTAATGGCACAAGGAAAGGAAAAGTTAAAGATGTTATGGCTAAACTTATGGCTACCGAGGTATAACCCTCATTCGAGGACGAATTATTTTAAAGGGGGGAGGATGTAACACCCCGAAATTCTTTTTGATGATTATTTAATGGTTATATATTATATTAAGGGAATTATAGGTTGTATGTTGTCCATAGGTGAGGTGAAGTGAAGTTGTTGCTTGTTGTGTTCGTAAATTGGACTTGGAGGGAGCCTTAAGGTGTAAGCTTGAAAGGAAGATTTTCGGCAAAATTAGAGTCGACGTGCCAAGGTATGTAAAGGCGTCCTTTTCCTTGTTTTTCAAGCACAAAACTAAGTCATTGAAAGGATCAATATTCCTATGTTTTTTAAAATCATATTGAGGCATGTATGATCCTATTCAAAGGGTTGGAAATACTTGGCATAAAGCTTGAATTGTTAAGAATGGTTGAAGCGAACAAATGTGAAGCGAAAGGCGTAATTTTTATATGATTGTTGTCGTAGTTGTAAATCGAGTCTGAAGTCCCCTTAACATGGGCATCGTTAGCTGGTCCTTTGCAGTATACTGTGTATGTGATTTTGAATATATGTTAAGATCTGGTCACTTAGTGAAATTGGTAGGAAATGCTAAGACGACGACATGTAATTGAACTTAAGCTAAGAAGATGACACTAAACCGATTGAGGGTGAACGAGCTTATTTAAATGACGTTTTAATAATATTGTTAATCCGTCCTATATGTTTATGTTTTAAAGTGCTTAAGGTAAAAAATAGATTTTATGTTTTCCCTCCTTAAAGCTAATCAAGCGGCACGTAGCGAATAAGCTAAGTCGATAGATGTTAATGGGGAAAGCGTGGCTAAGTTGTTAATCTATTTGTGATGTTAAAAAAAGGGGAGATAAGAGTAAATGTTATCCTTTTAATGTAATATGTGAGTAATATGCACTCTGCCTATAATTGCTTTCTAGAACGTCTGAACGACGTTAAAATATAAGAAAGATGAGGTTTAACAGATAAAGTTGTCAATTAGGCAAAGAGGTAAGTGTGTATAAGAATTTATGGAATAGTGAACACGAGGATAAAGACTTGAGTGTAGAGTGAATAATGTTTGACAAAGAAGTTAAGATGAATAAGGAAAGTAGAGCTAAATATTGTTAAATTAGACGATATGGGTTACGATTGTGAATGAGTTAGGAAAACAGCTAGGAAGATTAACCCTATTCTGAAGACTAGCAAAAGAGTTATAGATTAAGTTGTTTATGTTCAAAATGTATTTCATTGATGAATAACCACTAAAGTGTTAACCTTCTACGAAATAATTATAGTTGAACATCCGTAAAATAGTAACTTAAGTAGAGAAGTTCTCTGTTATATCCCTAAACGATTATGTTAAGTTATATATTCTAAGTGTTGAAATTTTCTACCATTTCTGAAAAGGGTAATACTAGGATCATCTAAGTCACTTATGATTATGTAAGCTTTCTTAAGCTCCGTAGATAATTGCAAAGTTATGTAATTCAATCCAGCATCGCCCGAATTATGGCTATATATCTTTATTTGCCTATAAGCCATCACTTAGAGAGTTACGAGTTCCAAAGTTACAGAGCTCCAAGTCTCAGATCCTTAAGTTATACCTTTATTATCCTAATTTATGTTGAAACATGCTAGCTGATCTAAGATGTTTTGAGAGATTATATTTCGAGAATTATGCTAATGTCTCGGTCAAGTATCTGAATTTGCGTACAAGTCTAAGAACTCGAGTATTTATATGTCTTTCCAGTAAAACGTCTTAATGTATATTATTTTCATGTAATAACATACAGTTGAATTCTTTCAGTTATATTCAAGTCATGCGTCTTTATGTTTAGCTCTTGTTGAGTTATCAGTTGAATTTCATAAATTCAGAGGAGAGATTCTCCCATGTACCAATGTTCCTAATGTCTAAGTAAGTATAAGCGTAGGCTATGATAATGATCAGTTAATCTCAGAACTTTGAATATCAGGAAGTCTCCTGGAGGTCACCTAGTTAACTAAATACGAGTTATACATTATATAGAAGTCTCATATGTTGTATGTCTGTAGTTCAGCTCTCAGCTCTATATATATGTTAAGCGTTATGACAAATAACTCCAAGTTCCTAGTTATAATTTCTATGTTCCCCTGCAAATAAATCAAATGAATTAAGAAGTATATGTGCTCATCTACGTGATAAGTTTGGCAATGAAATTCCAATGTATAGTTGTCGATACAGGTAAAGGAACCGCCTGGTGTGCAGTATTATTTGCAGTTCCCAGATGTTAAAGAATTGTACAGAAATGAGCTCTATGTGTTTATATCCAAGAAATATGTTAAATTGGTAGGATTATTTGTAGGACATTATTTGTAAGCCTACAAAAGTTGATATGTTGTCTAAACCTCTTGAAGGTCCGTCGAGTAACTGAGTCGACATGTATATATATATAATTTGATAGATTTACGTGATATATATGCGTATTTTTTAGTTTTTCATGATATGTTTTCTCACTTGAATTTATATGTTACGAAATAGGCCTGTTCCGGCCACAAATTTAACATTTGTTATTTATATGTCATACGTGTTAATTTGACTCAATATAAGCCATATCGGCTCCATTTATGATTATGATTGAGAATTATTTTTTTATTTTACCCTGGTGTGACACACCAACTAGAGATATTTTTATTTTACACCTGTATGGCACACCCGTTGGAGATATTTTTATTTTACCCCGGTGTGGTACATCGGTTGAAGATATTTCTATTTTACCCCGGTGTGGTACATCGGCTAGAGATATTTTTATTTTACCCTGGTGTGGAACATCAGCTGGAGATATTTTCATTTTACCCTGGTGTGGTACATCGGCTGGAGATATTTTTATTCTACCCTAGTATGGTACACCGGCTGGATGAATTTCATAAATTGATTTATGGTTGGCTGGTCACTGGCATTACAGTTATAGTTTCTTTCTTGTGCATTTCTTAATTGCATTTTCATCGCATTATAGAGTTATTATCATGTTTCAGATTCCAGGTTGTTCCTATTCCTTATTCCTGGTTCAGTTATATGAGTTCACTTATGTTATAGTAATTTGTTATCAATTACAAGTTGCAGAGTTCCAGGTTATAACTATCCTTTATATGTTTAAGTGTTGAGTCAATTATTACAAGATTGTTATCTCATGTTTACAGTTTCAGCTGTACATACCAGTACATTTCATTCATACTGATGTTCCTTTGCTTTGGGACCTGCGTTCGTGCCGTAGGTGCAGGTAGAGGTCGGGATTGCCAGTTCAGTAGCAGTTCGTGAGATCAACGGATGGTTGGTAGGCTCTTTTCTTCCGGGAGCTAGGGCTTAGTTATTTATGCTTGAGTTTTGAGATGCAGTTATGGGCAGGTCGGAGCCCTGTTCCGACCATCAGTTAGTTTACTCTTTAGAGGCTTTGTAGACTTAGTGTGTACAGTGTTATTCAGTTTGTGGCCTCATAGGCTCATTGTTGCTTGGTTTAACACACTAATTGCATTGGTTGCATTTCAATTGTTTACCCCGTATTGTTGAGACCATATGGGTCCAGTTTATACTTCAGTTGATTGTGACAGGTGGCATGGATGGCCTAAGTGTTACAGTTACATATGTCATATTGCTGGTTTCTCGATCAATCATGAATCGAGTGCCAGTTGTGCCCTACCCCAGTTTTAGGCGTGACAGTATTCATGGCTAATCATGTATTTCATGTATTATCAAGTATGTTATGATTTATTTGGCCATGAACTTCATGAATGATTTTATGATTACAATATAAGCCTCATGTGCATATTTTTAGGAGTAGTGTCTAGCACCGAGTAGACCCGGCATTCAGATAAACCTGGTGGTCTCAGAACTACGAGCCACCGTATGTGTATACATATATTTATGGATCCCCTATGATATCACATCATGCGTGTCCCTTTCCTGGCAAGCCTGGGATGGCTCTGCCCACTTAGCGAAAAGTTGGGGCACTATGTAAGCTCTATCATGATGGTGCCGATTAAGACGAGTCCTTTCATTGTTCCTTACAATATATGCATGGATATGTTTATGTTATTTTCCTGAAGCTATGTTTTATAAGGTTTCTCTTATGACAATGATTATGATTAGATTATGAATGGTTTGAAAACCTTGAGCCCTTATGTTTATGTTATGATATTTACTTCATGATCATGATGTACTACTCTCATGAACTCTTATGTATTTTAAACGGTCTGTTTTTACTTACCTTGCATACTCAGTACATTCCAAGTACTAACCACATACTCTATGTTGTATCGTTTCATGATACAGGTTTGAGGGATCAGCCTCAGCCGCATCATTAGTCCTGCTTTCCTATTAGACCTGTTTTAGCCAGCATTGATGCGTTATCATCCTTCGAGGACATTCATATATCCATTGTTATGCTACTTCAGTTACAGACTTTTGGTGAGCTAGTTGGGGATGCCTTCCCATCAGATCATCAGTTATGTTAGAGGCTTTTTCGACAATATGTAGAAAATTAGCTTGTCATTGTTGACTCTGATTTAGTTTGATATGTATGCAGGTTTGTTCATGGAGTAGCGGACTACCTGGTCAAGGATTGCAGGACCATTATGCTTCTTCGGGACAATGATTTTCCTCGATTTGTTTTGTACACCCAAAAGATGGAGGTGGTGCATTTGAGAGAGAGAGAGAGAGGCCAAGAGGTCCAGGACAAATAGTTATGGGTTCTCCCAGCAGATATTGGGAGGCGGACATCATCAACAGTCCCATCAGAGGTCATTAGCTATAGCGCCATCATCGGCCAGTGCTCTGTCTAAATCGCAGGGTGACCAGAAGAGCAGAGTATCAGGCTCGAGGGAATAGAGGAGCATGCAAGTAGAGCATACCATTCCCGTCTGTGGGAAGTGTGGCAAGAATCACATAAGGGAGTGCTTGATTGGATCAGATATCCGCTTTGGGTGTGGTAGATCTGGACATAGGCGCTGGGAGTGTCCTTTGGCTATGCAGGATGATGGTAGAGGTCATGCTCAGTCTACCAATTCTGTAGCAGCAACGGCACACCGAGCTCATCAAGGTGCGTCCATCAATGCATGTGGTGGTTAGCGTCAGAATAGGTTATATTCCTAGCATCTCGCCAGGAGCAGGAAACTTCACCGGATATAGTCACTGGTATGTTACGAGTATTCACCTTTGATGTATATGCATTGTTAGATCAAGGGTCTAACTTATCTTTTGTGACGCCCTATGTTGCTATTAATTTTGGAGACTATCCCGAAATACCATCACAACCCTTCTCTGTTTCTACTCGAGTCGGTGATTCAGGTATAGCTCGACGTGAATATAGAAATTGCCCTGTCACAGTCTTTCAAAAAGTCATCTCAGCAGATTTAGTAGAGCTAGCCATGACATATTTTGATGTTATCTTTGGCATGGATTGGCTACATGTATGTTATGCCTCAGTAAATTGTAGAACTCTTGCAGTAGAGTTTTTGTTTCTGAGTGAGCCAGTCCTAGAATGGAAGGGTAGTTTAGTTGTGCCTATAAGTTGCTTCATTTCCTACCTTAAGGCTAGAAAGATTGTCTCTAAGGGTTGCGTGTACCATCTAGTTAGGTTTAAGAATGCTACATCTGAAACCCCGACTATCATGTCAGTTCCTGTAGTGTGTGAATATCCAGGAGTGTTTCTAGATGATTAGCCGAGAATTCCTCCCGAGCGGGAGATCGATTTTGGTATCGACCTTCTTCCCGATACACAACCTATATTTATTCCTCCTTACAGAATGGCTCCAGCTGAGCTAAAGGAGTTGAAGGAGCAATTGAAGAATCTCTTAGATAAGGATTTCATCAGACCTAGAAAATCCCCATGGGGTGCACCAGTGCTCTTTGTCCGAAAGAACGATGGTTCCCTTTGGATGTACATTAATTATCAGCAATTGAAAAAGGTCATAGTCAAGAACAAGTATCTCCTTCACAAAATTGATGACTTGTTTGACCAGCTTCAAGGTGCCAAATGTTTTTCAAAGGTAGACCTCAGATCCAAATATCATTAGCTCAAGGTTAGAGAGAGGGTGACATCTAAAAGACAGCCTCCAGGACTCGATATGGTCACTATGACTTTGTAGTTAAGTCTTTTGGACTAATGAATTGTCCTAAATCTTTTATGGATTTGATGAACAGGGTGTTCAAGACGTATTTGGATATGTTCATGATTGTGTTCGTAGACGGCATTCTCATATACTCTTGGAGCAAAGAGGAGCATGCCGCTCATTTGAGGGTGGTGCTATAGACTCTTAAGGATCACCAGTTGTATGCTAAATTCAGCAAGCGTGAGTTTTGGTTAAACTTGGTAGCATTTTTGGGTCATGTGGTTTAAAGTGAGGGTATACAGGTGGACTCTCAAAAGATAGAAGCTATGAAGAATTTGCTTAGACCAGCGAGTCCTTCAGATATCAGGAGTTTCTTAGGCTTAGCTGGTTACTACAGGAGGTTTGTGGAAGGATTTTCATCCATTGCAGCACCGTTGACTATGTTGACCCAGAAGAAAGTGAAGTTTCAATGGTCGGAGGCCTGTGAGAAGAGCTTTCAAGAGTTGAAGACTTGACTCACCGCAGCACCAGTGTTGACTCTACCTGAGGGTACTGATGGGTTTGTGGTATATTGTGACACCTCAAGGATCATCCTTGGTTGTGTATTAATGCAGCACGGTAAGGTTATAGCATATGCTTCCAAGCAGCTGAAAGCCCATGAGAAGAAAAATCCAACTCACAACCTCGAGTTGGCAGCGGTAGTATTTTCCTTGAAGATTTGGGGACACTATCTGTACAGAGTCCGTGTGGATGTGTTTACAGACCACAAAATACTAAAGTACATGTTTACTCAGAAGGATCTTGATCTACATTAAAGAAGGTGGTTGGATCTCCTTAAGGATTAAGATATGAATGTCCTTTATCATCCAGACAAGGCTAATGTAGTGGAAGATGATCTTAGCATACTTTTCATGGAGAGTGAGTTTCATTTGGATGAGGAGAGGAAAGATTTAGTAAAAGATGTGCATCGGCTTTCACGACTAGAAGTTTGTCTTGTTGACTCGATATGTGGTGATATCATTGTTCAGAAGGGATCAGAATCCTCTTTGGTGACCGAAGTTAAGGATAGACAAGATGAGGACCCTATTTTGGTAAAGTTAAAGGAAGTTATTCAAAATCAGAAGGTGGAGGTCTTCTCCCAAGGAGGAGATGGTGTACTATGATATTAGGGTTTTGTGTGTATCGGGTGTTCATGACTTGAGGGAGAGGATATTGCATGAGGCTCATGGTTCAAGATATTCTATATATCCTGGTGCCACAAATATGTACTACGTCCTAGGAAGTTTATTGGTGGAATGGTATGAAGAAGGACATAGCAGAGTTTGTGGCAAGGTGTCCAAATTGTCAACAGGTGAAAGTTGAGCATCAATGACCTGGAGGTGTGCTTCAAGACATTTGTATCCCTACTTGTAAGTGGGAGGAAATCAACATGGACTTCATCAAAGGGTTGTCTCGTACTCGTTCGACAATATGACTCTATTTGGGTGGTTGTAGATAGGTTGACTAACGCAATCCATTTCCTACCGATCAAAACTACTGATGCAGCGAAGGATTACACTAATCGATTGCATGGAGTTCCCTTGTCCATCATATTAGATAGATGTACTTAGTTTACCTCTCATTTTTAGAGATCGTTTCAGAAGGGAATTCATACTCAGGTCAAGCTTAGCACAACTTTTCACCCACAATAGATGGTTAGGGTGAATGGACCATTTAGACTCTTGAGGATATGTTGAGAGCATGTGTGGTCTATCTCAAAGGTAGTTGGGATAACCATTTACCTCTAATTGAATTTGCAAATATTAATAGTTAGCATTCCAGCATTTAGATAGCTCCGTTTGAGGCTCTTTACGGGCGGAGATGTAGATCGCCTATTGGTTGGTTCGAAGTCGGTGAAGCTACATTGATAGGACCAGATTCAGTTCATGAGGCTATGGAGAAAGTTCATCTTATTAGGGAAAAGCTGAGAACAGCTCAAAGTCGTCAGAAGTCCTATGCAGATATGAGGAGAAGAGAACTTGAGTTCAAAGTTAATGATTAGGTGTTTTTGAAGGTGTCTCCCATTAATGGAGTGATGAGGTTAGGAAACAAAGGGAAACTTAGTCCTCATTATGTTGGCCCATACCGGATTGTGAGACGTGCTGGCAAGGTGGCTTATGAGTTGGAATTGCCCTCAGAATTGGCTTCAATACATCACTTTTAAACAAATGCATGGGTGATCTACCTTTGGTTGTTCCGGTGGAGAGCATAGGTGTGAAGGATAGCCTTAGCTATGAAAAAGTTCTAGTTGAAATACTTGATCACCAGGTTCGGAAGCTAAACAACAATGAAGTAGCGTCAGTAAAGGTATTTTGGAGCAATTAGCATGTTGATGAAGCTACGGGGGAAGCCGAACTAGATATGATGGCTAAATACCCACATCTATTCCCTACTGGTTCAGTTCCATCTTGAGGTACCAATTTCCTCCTTAGTACTCTATTTAGTTCTATGTTCAGTTCATGTGTCCCAGTTTCTTTCATGTCAATGTATGTGTGATTCATGAGTTCATTTCAGTCATGTGTCTCAATCCAGAGTCAGTCACTCTGACAGTTTTCAGCTCTAGATGTTTCATATTTGAGATTAGATGTTTTCTTTAGTGATTCAGTATGTTTACCCCACATTCGAGGACGAATGTTCCTAGGAAGGAAATATTGTAATACTCCAGAAGTGCCTAAGACTAGACTCGGGAATTTGAAATGAGAACAGCACCAAAATCTAAGATTTGAAAAAGAACGACTCGTGGTACGATTCGTGGGAAGGTGTCACAACCCATAGGAACCATGAGTGGTCAAATTCTACAGTAGGAGGCTCAGTGGTAACGAGTCCAGGGATGACCCGTTGGGTGATGTAACAGGTCATGGGTTGAAGTCGTTGTTTGTCTCCGTGGTACTAGAGATGGATGTTATGAGTTGTGGTATAACTTGTTGTAAGGAACAACGAGTCGTGGTAAGTGCCCATGAGGAGGTGCAGTGAAATTTGGCGCAGAGGAAATGGGTGGGTCCAACAACCCGTGGTTTGGAGGTACAATTCGTGGTTGGGACCCGTGGTGAGAATTCCAAAGGCTTAGTTCACAAGGGCAGTGGCAGCGACGGGAGGAAGTAATGAGTCATTGCGGCGAGTAACGACTTGTCCTATCTAACTGTCATCTAAAGAGAAGAAACTGAGGTGAGCATGGGTGTTAGTACGAGCGATACCATGAGTCGTGGTATCAAAGGACGACTCGTGGTATGAGTCCTGGTCACTAGCAGAGCTTATTTTCTAGATTTTTCATTAAGAATATTTTCGTAATTTCTAATCTCTAAGGTCTTAAACTACATTGTTTTAAGCTCAGTTAGAAGGTTTTTAAGAGTACTTAACATATCATAAGCCTTACCATTCCATGCATGCAAGTTTAGAGTTCTTCCTTGGAGATCAAGCTTGAGAAATTCCCCAATTTCCTTCTCCAATTCCTTTGGGCTTCGAAGGAAGAGTGTAAGATCAGATTACCCAGGTGTGTAGGGTTGTGAATGAGAGTTCCTCTTCACTCTCATGCCCCAATTCCTCCATATGTTCATGAATTCAAGTATTAAGTAAAATTTGATGATCCTAGAGGGTTTTAAGTCCAAATTTATGAAATTCTATTTGATTTGGTTATGGGTCAATTCCCTTCATGTTCTAAATATTGTTTTAAGATCTATGGGTAGTTTTTATATTTAAATTAATTATTTATTTTATGGTTTCAAATCTCAATTACTCTATGACCAATTATGCAAGGTTTCATGAAAAGTCAAGTTATGATTCTATTATGTTTTTCATCTCACTAAGCATAAATTATAATTTATAATTCATGTTATTATTTCTCTTCAAGTACTCTTCATGGATTTATGAATATCAAGTATACGATATTTTCACAATTATGCATGGTCTCCATGATTTATGAATTTATGACTTTTGGCCGACTCACGAGCCATATTCATGGCTAATCATGTATTTAAAGTATGATCAAGTATGTTATGATTTATTTGTCCATGAACTTCATGAATGATTTCAGAATTATGATATGAGCCTCATGTGCATGTTTTTGGGAGCAGTGTCTAGCACCGAGTAGACCTAGCGTTTAGGTAAACCATGTGGTCTCAAAACTACGTGCCACCGTAGGTGTATACATATATTTATGGATCCCCTATGATATCACATCATGCACATCCCTTTCCTAGAAAACCTAGGATGGCTCTGCCCACTTGAACGAAAGTTGGGGCATCATTTAAGCTCTATCATGATGGTGTCGTCTAAGATGAGTCCTCCCATTATTCCTCGCGATTTATGAATGGATATGTTTATGTCATTTTTCTCAAGCTATGTTTTGTAAGGTTTCTCTTATGAAAATGATTATGATTAGATTATAAATGATTTGAAAACCTTGAGCCCTTATGTTAAAATTATGATATTTACTTCATGATCATGTCGTCCTACTCTCACGAACTCTTTTTTTAACTATCCATTTTTACTTACCTTGCATACTCAGTACATTCCAAGTACTGACCGCATATTCTATGTTGTATCGTTTCATGATACAAGTTCGAGGGATCAGTCTCAACCGCATCATTAGTCGTGCTTTCCTCTCAGACCTATTTTAGCCAGCGTTGGTGAGTCCTCATCCTTTGAGGACATTCAAATATCCATTGTTATGCTATTTAAGTTATAGACTTTTGGTGAGCTAGTTGGGGATGTTGTCCCATCAGCTCATCAGTTATGTTAGAGGCTTTTCAAACAGTATGTAGAAAATCAGCTTGACATTGTTGACTCTATTTTAGTTTGATATGTATGCGGACTTCCACTTAAGCATGTTTTATTATTTCAATTCCCACATGTTGTATGTTCTTAGCTACTATGTTCATGCCATGGGTCGACTTGGAGCCTCTAAGGGCTCCTTGTCCCATATCTTTATTCGAGCCTATGTTCGACTCCTGACAACTTTACCATGATTTCAATACATATGGTTTAACTATGATTCGGGTCTATGATTTTCATGATATCAGTATGATCAGCATGTTTATGGTTCTCTAGGCTGTAAGGCCTCTTGCTAGTAAAAAGTAGCCCTGACTAGTCTGAGAACATCAGTTATGAGCCCTTAGTATCAGTATGTCATGGTCCTTTAGGCTCTCGAGACTCTTGCTAGATAAAGTGGTCCGACTAGTCTTAGGACATCAGCTTCAGATTATTACTGTACATCTATCTTTTATGTCCAGTTAGGAGTAGTAATTAGCACTGAGTAGGCTAGGGTTTCAGCATACTCAAGTCTCAGAACTGCATGCCACTATAGGATAAGGGATTCTCAATAATAGATAATGTTTCCCCTTAGCCCAAGGAATATGGGATGCCCATTGAGAGTGTATCCCTTGCCTCAATGGGCACATGTAGGGGTCATCATTATTTGAGATTGCCTCCCTGAGCTCACAAGTGATATCATACCGGTCAGAGTTCTTTCCCTTAGCATGGTATGAACACCCTTCCAACCGGGGTTACAAGTCGGGATCTATGAGGCTTACGTTGGATCTTATCGATTAATAGTCTCCCAACAATACATTTCAGTTTCAGTTCCAGTACAATTATTTCAGTTATAGTTTTTAGTTTATGATTTCAGATTCACATGATCCAAAACAAGATTTACTTATATTTCATTAATGTTTTCAAACGAGCATATCATGTTAGTATCTAAGCATCCTATATAGGGGCATTGTTCTTCATCTCAGTTATGCATTCGGTTATGTATTCAGTTTAGTCCTTCTCATTGTACTAGCATATTTCTAGCTTTAGTTATGTTTCCCATATACTCGTACCTTCCAAGTACTGACCGCATACTTTATGTGTTATATCATTTTATGATATATATCTAGGTATTCATATTCAACCCCGCGGTTTGACACGTTGCGAACTCTATCAGCTGTCATTGATAAGTCCTCATATTCCGATGACGGGTGTTCTATTTCTTTATTTTAGTATAGTTTTAGTTTCAGATTTTGGGGGCTTGTCCCAGCAGCTTTTCAGACTAGTAGAGGCTTTCAGACAGTGAAGTACTAGTTTCAACTTTTGATTCAATGTTATTATGTAAAATCCTGGATAATTTGCATTTTTGAGGTAGGACTAAGACTATTTTATTAGGCTAAGAAGGAAGTTTTATGAATTATTTGAGTCACTCTATGGTCGTATTTAATATTGGATGTCGATCAAGTTGTAGAACGATTCGGCAAAAGTTATCGCAAAATATTTCCTGAGATTCCCAAAAATTTAGGTCAAATGTCTCAAAGATTTTCTCCCAATATATAAGGATTTAGGGGGTGTACGACCTACCAAATTAAATTACTATGAGTCTAGTTTCCATCATATTAAATCGTTTGTCAATCCAACTTTAGAGTAGAGAGATATTCACGTTTTCATGAGACTGCACAAGCGGCACGTCACAAAGGTATAAGGTGAGGCCTATAGAAAGCCCCTTGGTCGGTTGTTCGCTTTATTTTCTTATTTTCTAGACCCTTTCACGAAGGAAAGCTCTCTCAAGGTGCTTCCATTGTGTTCCAAGGGTTTTGGGGCTAGAAGCCATGGTTCAACATGATTTTGATGTCGGGAAGTTGGGAATCACGTATAACTAGTGTTTTGGTGTCTTTTTCGGGCCTTTGGTGGTTATTTCGTGGTGAAGCTGTAGGTAAGCCTTGTTCCGTTGGTTTTCCTTAGTTGTTGAGGTTGGTTATTGATCTTGGGCAGAATTATATGCCCAAGTGATACTCAAATGCTTCATTTCGTCTTGTTTATCCATCAATATTTGTACATTTTCATGTGATTTGTAGTTAAAAGGTGAATTTATACTAACCAACATGATTAGTGTTGTTTTGCAGGAAAAATGTAATTTGAGGAAGCTAATATGCATGTTGGGAGAAATCGGGAATGGACTCGGAAGCGAGCAGTGGAAAAGGCCAAGGAAATACAGCAAATTAAGGGGCTCCGTGATGGAGCCATGTCACGCTGCCATTGCGGAGGCATTCTGCCCCGGATGATTAAAATTAGCCAAGTTCCAGTGGAGGTCCGCGTTGCCTCCGTGGCACGTTGTCCAAGCCCCGCGTTGCACGCCGTGGCACGTTGGGCATAATTACCTGGAGGACCGAATTCCAGTAAGGGTCTGCGTTTGCGCCGTGTCACGGAGGCAGTGCTCCGCGATGCACTCCGTGACACGTTGCTTGTTATTCCGGGAAAAATTCCCACTAGTATAAATAGCACACTCAGGTTTATTTTTAATAATTCTGACTTAGTTGAGCAAGGACGTGGGTTACAGGGAATTGAGGGGACGAAAATCTTAGGGTTCTTCTCTTACTCTTTCTCCTTTATTTCAATTGTTTGTATGATTTATACTCATTTGATGATGTTTAATCCACAAATGAGTGGCTAAATTCACTTCTTGCTGAGGCACAGGAAAAGGAAGCATGGGGTGTCCTCAGAAAAAGGAAGAAAGCAATGGGCTGGCAAATGTCATATATTCAGGGTATCAATCCAGCTTTTTGCACACATAGAATTTTCATGGAGACAGGAGCAAAGCCAACTGTTCAGCCTCAGCGAAGGTTGCATCCAGCAATGAAGGATGTGGTTAGGAAAGAAATAATTAAGTGGCTTGATGCAGGTGTGGTCTATCCTATTTTGGAGAGCGAATGGGTCAGCCCCGTTCAGTGCGTCCCAAAGAAAGGAGGGATGACCATGGTCACCAATGAAAAAAATGAGTTGATCCCTACACGAACCGTCACAGGCTGGCGGATTTGCATGAACTATAGAAATCTTAATGAATCCATAAGGAAAGATCACTATCCTATCCCGTTCATTGATCAGATATTGGACAGGTTGGCTGGACAAGAATATTATTGTTTCCTTGATGGGTACTCTGGCTATAACAAAATAGCCATAGCACCAGAGGATCAGGAGAAGACTACTTTCACATGTCCTTATGGGACATATGCTTTTAGGCGGATGCCATTTGGGTTATGCAATGCACTCGCCACATTCCAAAGATGCATGATAGCAATCTTTCATGACATGGTGGAGGATTTCGTCGAGGTATTTATGGATGATTTCTCTGTTTTCGGTAATTCGTTTGCTATTTGTTTGCAGAATCTTGACAGGGTGCTAGCTCGCTGTGAAGAATCCAACCTTGTACTCAACTGGGAGAAATGTCACTTCTTAGTCAAGGAGGGTATCGTCCTTGGCCATAAAATGTCTTGCAAGGGGTTGGAGGTTGATCGGGCTAAGATTGAGGTTATTGAGAAGCTACCTCCACATGTGTCAGTGAAGGGTGTTCGCAGTTTTCTCGGGCATGCAGGGTTCTACAGACGGTTCATCAAAAACTTCTCCAAAATTTCTAGACCATTATGTAGATTGCTAGAAAAAGAGGTGAAATTCGAATTTGATGATGAGTGTGTCAAAGCATTCGAGGAGTTGAAGCAGAAATTCATAGAAGCACCTATCCTTATTTCTCCGGATTGGGAACAAGCATTTGAACTGATGTGTGATGTAAGCGATGTGGCTGTGGGAGTTGTATTGGGGCAGCGGAGGAATAGAATCTTTCATTCTATTCATTATGCAAGCAAAACACTGAACACTGCCCAAAGTAATTATACAGTCACAGAAAAGGAGATGCTAGCATTGGTGTTTGCGTTTGATAAATTCAGGTCCTATTTGGTGGGTTCGCGAGTAGTGGTGTATACCGATCATGCAGAGATTCGGTACCTGTTTAACAAGAAGGATGCAAAGCCCATGCTGATCAGATGGATCCTGTTGTTGCAAGAGTTCAACCTAGAAATTAAGGACAGAAAGGGGAGCGAGAATCAGGTGGCAGATCACCTATCGCAATTGGAAAGTCGGTCGCATGTGAAGAAAGGTGATAACATCAAAGAGGAGTTCCCGGATGAGCAGCTCTTGGCAATAGGGGAAGCTGAGGTTCCCTGGTATGCAGACATAGTGAACTTGCTAGTGAGTGGAGTCTATCCACCGGAGGCTACGACTCAGCAGAGAAAAAAATTGAGGCATGATTGCCGGTATTTTATTTGGGATGAGCCACACTTGTTTAAACAAGGACCGGATCAGGTTATGAGAAGATGCATCCCGAAGAGCCAGATTGCAGAGGTTTTGAGGAGTTGTCACTCTTCATTGTATGGAGGGCACCACGGAGGCGAGCGGACAGCGCACAAGGTTCTACAGTCAGGTTTCTTTTGGCCTACACTGTTTAGAGACTCTATGGCATACGTCAAAATGTGCGATAGATGTCAGTGGACAGGCACAATTGGTAGGAGGCAAGAGATGCCACTGCAGAATGTACTAGAAGTGGAGACCTTTGATGTATGGGGCATAGATTTCATGGGCCCGTTCCCACCGTCATTTGGTAATCGTTACATCTTGGTGGCCGTTGATTATGTATCAAAGTGGGTTGAAGCAATAGCTTGCCCCAGGAATGACAACAAGGTGGTAACAAAATTTGTGAAAAAGCACATTCTCACCAGGTTCGGGACACCCTGAGCCATTATCAGTGATGGAGGGGCTCATTTTGTCAATTCAAGTTTCAAGAAGCTAATAGCTAAGTATTGGGTGTGCCACAAGGTGGCAACAACATATCATCCCAAACTAGTGGGCAAGTGGAGGTGTCGAACAGAGAGGTAAAGCAGATTCTCCAAAAAATAGTGAATGCACAACGTAGTGATTGGTCAAGAAAACTCGATGATGCGTTGTGGGCTTACAGAACTGCTTACAAGACACCGATTGGAACTTCTCCATACCGATTGGTCTATGGTAAAGCGTGTCATCTGCTGGTGGAGCTAGAGCACCGAGCTTTCTGGGCCGTGAGGAATTTGAATATGGACTTAGAGCTAGCAGGCAAGAAGAGGCTGATACAACTCAGTGAACTCGAGGAGTTTCATTGGCATGCTTATGAGAGTGCCAAGTACTAGAAAGAAAAAACAAAGAGGTGGCACGACAAGCATGTGGTGCATCGTATTTTTGAGCTAGGGCAAAAAGTGTTGCTCTTCAATTCAAGATTGAAGTTGTTTCAAGCATGTGGTGCATCGGTCCAAATGGTCTGGGTCATTTGAGGTAGTGAGAATGACCCCGCACGGGGCAGTAGAGTTGTGGCAAGAAGATCGAAGTGCCACGTTCTTAGTCAATGGGCAGCAATGTAAGCATTACTGGGGTTAGGACGGTAGTCGAGAGAAGACGTCTGTCACCCTAGAGGATTACTAAGCTTCAATGATGTTGAGCCGCGATGGTAAATCAGGCGCTGCACGGGAGGCAACCCGTGAAATTGTTGTAATACTTGAGTAGAATTAGTTAGAAAAGAAAAAAAATAAGAGAAAAATAGAAAAATAAAAATAAAAACAAAAATTGTGTTTTATATTGAAACCTATGAATTCTAACCAATTTCTTCTTGTGAGATGAATTTCAGGTTGAACGGAGGGTAAAAAATGCAAAGGATCGCAAAGAAAAAATTGAGGTGCGAAAAATAATAAAAAGTGGCAAATCAGTGAGCCTGCGCGATGGCTCTGTGTCACGGAGGAGGGCCTCCGCGTTGCCCTCTGTGACACGTTGAGGTGTAATTCTAGAATTTTTAAAATTCCAAAACACCTCCACGTTGGCTCTGTGTCATAGAGGGGGTGCTCCGCATTACCCTCCGTGACACGTTGAGGTGTTATTCGCGTCGGGTCACACCGGGTCACCGGGTGACCCGCGCGAAAATCCTTCGTTTTAACCCCGATTTCCCTAATTTTTTCCTCATTTCTCATCCCCTCCGCGACAAACACCCAAAAATCCCCCCTTCCCCAACGTGACACGAACCTAGGCACGAGTTTTCTTCAACTTTTCTTCGATTTCATTAAATTAAAGGTATGTTCTTTAACTTCATCTCAATTCTTGACTAATTTTTCGATTTTGAGCATGTGAGGTGAGTAAACCTTGCCCTAAATGTAAATTGAGCTTGAATTCATTTAATTTATTGTTCATTGATGTTCGTAATATCATTGTGATTGTATGAACTCGATAAATACATGCTTGATCAAATTTTTGTGACATTTGTAGCTAGGGTTAGAATTTGAATACGAAGGAACTAAATGGTTGAAATGTGAAAAATTTTGGGGTTGTGCATGTTGAGTGAGGTGAATTGTGTTGTGCTTAATGTGAATATGCTAAATAAACAATGGATTTTCGGGAGAATGAAATTGATGAATTGCATAGGAATTGGTGAATTGCATAGGTTGTGTATTATTGAGAAAAATTTTGGGCTAAGTGCTATGTGATGTAATGAAATCGATGGTGAAATTGTGATTAGTTGTACAAAGTCTGAGTAGTACTTAGTCAATATTCCATCGACTTATCGGAATGCACGAGGCATGTTGATTGATAAAAATTGGAAAAGAATGATAGTCTTGCCGAATTGTTTTCATTGTGGCTAAAGATTAAGTGTGGGGTGGCCTAACTCAACCCAACCTTCATCGAAGCAAATTTTTGACTTGAATAACATTGGGACTGTTTGTTTGATTTGACAGGAACGACGGCAAGCAGGCAAGACAAAGGAAAGGGCGCATCTACATCAGGTGTCGGGAGAAAAAGAATTAGATTGGGAACGGTAGTCCCAGCAGCACCAGCGGTTCCACGCGGCCAACGACGTCAATACGGAACCCGATGGGTGATGGACGAAGGGAAGAAATGGTATGCCAAGCATAAGGAGACCAAATACTTCCCTAAGGAGCACATTGCAAGGGAGCCACTTGCATAGGAATTCCCCAGAATCGTACACAGGATTGACGCTATCGGGCTGAACTTCATCTTCGAAGAGCCCAAGGAGTGCAATCTCCACTTGATTTGGGAGTTCTACGTAAACTGGAACCCGACACTCCGCAGTCACACGTTAAGATAAGGGGGCAGGTTGTCGCCTTTGAGCCTCATCACCTAAATGCAATCTTGGGGGTGCGAGACACAGACGCCCATATACTCCGGCAGCTGAACATAGCTCCACCATATGCGGGATATTAGACACACTCTATATGGAGCTAGTTCGACAGCGCGCTGGAGCAGGCACAAGGAGAGGGGCTACCATTAGACGCTACCCTACTCTCAAATGAACAGGGAAGCCAGGATTTGGCTTAAGATCGTGTGTTCCTGCCTGATCCCAGGGGTGCACATGCCAGATGTCACCCGGGATCGTATGTGCTTGGTTTATGCCCTGATGAAAGGGCTGGAGATTAATGTTGGGGTGGTGATCATCTCTGCCATGAAAAGAGCCCGTTTGCATCAAGGGCACAGGTACGGGTTTGGCGGTTTGCTGACCAGATTTTTGAGTGGCCTTGACATCGAGGAGGGGGCCCTAGACTACATCCCGCAGATGGATAGGCGTGCCTTGGATGTCACCAAAACTAAGGCACCCGACACCACTCACTGGCCAGTTCTCATACTAGCCGAGCGACATGCTCGGGATGACCAATATATGGCCCGCATGTTCGGGATGCAGATATTGCAGTTGAGAATAGGCGGGAGGCCAGCAACAAAAGATGAGCTGTGGCAGCTCGAGCTAGATTACCCCTTTGGCGAAAATGTCAGTGCTCTATGCCGAGTGGGGCCAACTTTTGTGGAGCTCATTGATGATGATGTTCCCACAGATGAGGAGACACGCCACGATGACTCAGATGTTGAGTCAGATGAGGATAGCTGGGCGATTCAGATATGGGGGACGAGGCAACAGCACCTGACGAAGAAGTTGAATACTTCGACTGATTAGGGAGTTTCACCACCTACTTCTGTGGTATGTTGAATTTGGTGAATACTGGGGACAGTGTTCGGTTTAAGTGTGGGGTGGGAGTAGTTAGGTGCCGGTTGTTTTGTTGTTGTTTATGTTCATGTTTATGTTCATGTTCTGTTGTTGTGCCTGTGAAAAAATTGTGACTCTGTGATTTTGTGAGTATGTTGTGTATCGTAATTCTATGTGTAATGAATGTTAATCTGTTGTGTGTTGTGTTGAGCTGTTGTTATCTGGTTGTGTAAATATTTTTGTTTTCTATTGAAATTATTGATTTTTTTAAATTTTTGTTGAATTTTTTTTTGATTGGGTTTCTCGGCCTTTGTTTTTGGTGCTTTTATCGAGAGTAGTCCCATTGAATCGAAGTCGTAAATAGTGATTGTTCCCTATGATGGATGGATGACGACCTTCTTAAGGGAAATGTAGTCGATAGGAGTAGTTTTTTTCTTTCTTTTATTTTCTTTCATTTGGTTGTATTCCAAACATGTCGCTATTTCATGGTTCCAAATTCTTGTTGTGTGTTGTACATGATATTAAAGATGCAAAGATGATTCGTATGAAAGCATGCAAATGTGAAACATGTTGAGATACCTAGGCCATAGAGTTCGATTGGGTGTGATTGAGGCTTAATATTGAATTCTTATAATTAGCTGATTTAAGAGTCTGTGAATAAGTCTTGAGTTGAGCATGTGCAATGAGTGTGAGGTGAGGTTCGATTCTTCCATGCTTTTGTGAAGTGTCTAGAACTTGCCTGATGTGTGTACGAAACGAAATGAAGGATGTGTATTGTAGGAAAGGGTGTAGGCATTTCTTTGATTTAACCGAAAGTTTTTCCATTATCATGCCTACCTTGATAGTACATCCTAGTTAGCCCTATTGAGCCTTTACCCTATTTTTTCTTTCATCGAAAAGGTACAAATCGAGCTTAACCCATTCTTTTCATTATCCGTGAATTTGATCCAAAACTCTTAAGCGCTCAAGAAAAATAATTTTCCCACAGTGTCAAGGAGTGTTAATTGTGAAAAGAAAGGAAAAGCGGAAGTTGTGAAAGTAAAGAAAAGGTCAAGGGTGCACTGGCCGAATTTAATAAAATAAAGATGTATAACTAATCTTTGTTATTAAGTCGAGTGTGCTTAAAGATATGGAAATAAAAATAAAGAAAGTCTTCAAGAATGGGAGGATGAAGGAAGAAACAATGCCCATAATGTAGGTGGGATGTATTGAAAAGCGCTTAAGGATGCTAGTTGCTATTATTGGTCAGCCCAATATTTACTGGTTCCTTAGCTTACATTACAACACGTTAAGTCCTACGTGATCTTACATCACGCGTCCTTATATTAGTGGAGTAATACACTAGAGGCAAGCTTATGAGTCATGACATGATGCATGTGAATTCTTTGGGAGGGAGAGAGAAATCGTGTTCATATGCCCCTGCATGTAATGTTTTTGAGATCATATGATTGAAAATGGGGAAATTCTCTTGTGTTGTGAGGGCACATGCTTGATGAGAGATTGAATTTCATGTTGGATATCTTGATCAGCTGATTTGCATGAGTTTGCCGAGATCGAGAGTCGATCCTTGAGTCTAGGAGATCTTAATGTGTTGAATGTCATTGTATTGATGAGACTATGCATGTTTTCTTGATGATTTGCTATGTTAAATAATCTGTATAACTGTAGCTTGAATTGTCGAGCCAAAGTAGCTATGATTGGGTGTCAATTGCATGAGATGTGAGATTATTGTTCGAGGACGAACAAGGTTTTAAGTGTGGGGTAAATGATCTTGGGCAGAATTATATGCCCAAGTGATACTCAAATGCTTCATTTCGTCTTGTTTATCCATTGATATTTGTACATTCTCATGTGATTTGTAGCTAAAAGGTGAATTTATACTAACCAACATGATTAGTGTTGTTTTGCAGGAAAAATGTAATTTGAGGAAGCTAAGATGCATGTTGGGAGAAATAGGGAATGGACTCGGAAGCGAGCAGTGGAAAGCCAAGGAAATGCAGCAAATTAAGGGGCTCCGCGATAGAGCCGTGTCACGCTGCCATCGCGGACGCATTCTGCCCCGGATGATTAAAATTGGCCAAGTTCTAGTGGAGGTCCGCGTTGCCTCCGTGGCACGTTGGCCAATCCCCGCGTTGCACGCCGTGACACGTTGGGCATAATTACCTGGAGGACCAGATTCCAGTAAGGGTCCGCATTTGCGCTGTGTCATGGAGGCAGTGCTCCGTGATGCACTCCGTGACACGTTGCTTGTTATTCGGGGAAATATTTCCACTAGTATAAATATCACACTTAGGTTTATTTTTAATAATTCTGACTTAGTTGAGCAAGGACGTGGGTTACAAGCAGTTGAGGGGACGAAAATCTTAGGGTTCTTCTCTAACTCTTTCTCCTTTATTTCAATTGTTTGTATGATTTATACTCATTTGATGATGTTTAATCCACAAATGAGTGGCTAAATTCACTTCTTGCTAAGTTTAAGAACATTTGTAGTGGACTGTAATTATTGATCATCTTGGTTTTTCATCTTTTCTTCCATGGTTGTTCTATCAATTCTTGTTCTTACTGCATTAATGTTTGGCCAATGTTAACGTACATCTAAAAAATCTGGTTTTCGCTCGAAAGAGAAAGAAATTGGAAAGTTGTCAATTGGTAGGATATGATCTCTTCTTGGTTTGGGAAAATTGAGAATTGATTTACCTTCAGAATAGAAATATATCTTAAAGTCGTATTAGTCAATTAAGAAATCGGTTTCATATGGCTAGAACATGAATTTCTTTTTATCACAGAAATTTAGGTGGAAGGTTCATGATTCTTAAGTTGGGTTAAATACGAGAGTTTTAATCCATAGACAATAATTCTTGACTAGCAACCGAAGGAAGGATTAACCGACTTGTATCAATAAATTGCTTCCCTGCATGTTCGTTTTAGCCTCGGCATGCTCATTACTATAGTTCAGACTCAATTTGTACATTTGTTTTAGATTAGTATAAATTAGGAAACAAACTCCCAAAATCTTCTTGAAATTGTTGTCTACATTCTGAGAGTTAGAGTTCATTAACGCTTGATTCGATTATTACCTTGGTCCAGTCCCTGTGGGATCGATACTTGGCTTACTTTTGCCATTTTACTTCTTGTTCAACCACGTGCACTTGTGTGTAGTCATTTAAAATCCCAAATAGTTATAGGTGTGTTAAATCCTTTAGATTGTTGTCTCGAAGTTTCTACCATCAAATTCGTATGAATCTTGTCGGGTAAGCTTCATTTTTCTTGTTTTGTTGGTGAGTTGTGTTGGCTGCATTTTGGCAGTAAACTAGGCTAATCTTAGGAAGTAACTTGATGCTTATAAGTCTGGAGGTTTGTCTTAGTTCGGGTTCTCCAAAAATCCAAGGTATGTTATGCTTGTCCCTCCCTTTGTCGGCATAAATACCGTTACTATTTTTGTTGGTTTACTTGTGCGTGTCGGTTGTTTAGTGAAACATTGTGTTATATTGTTATTTTACTCTTGTTTTTATGCTTATGTGATGATAAATGGGTGTATGAGGTGCTGGTTTGGTTGCTTACTTGAGCTTGAGTGCGGAGAATCATGGTCATGAAAAATTATTAGGCTCGTGTCGAGAGGTCGTGTGTGAGGCGTGCGGTTCTTGTAGAAAGTTATGGGTTTTTTGTGTGGAAAATATTAGGTGATGATATTAACAATTGAATGAGGATTTAGAGTGGTTAAGGTCAATGGTTGTGACAATCTTTTGGTTATGTTTGAATCGGCGGTCATATTGGTCGTGTCTATGGAACGTGATGGCCGTGTTGACACTTGGGCTGGTTTGATGTTAGGGGTGAGTAGAGTGGCTTGTGGGCTGCTTGTAGGGCTTAGGGATAGACTATTTAGAATTGTAATCCTTAGCTCGGCTAGTGGCTCATCAGTGGATGGCTAGACACAAAAGAATAGCACTATGTTGTGATAGTCGGATGGTGGGGTTTGAGAGCCAGTTATGGGCTGTTGAACATATAGTGTTATTATAATTGATTTTGAATATTCTTATTGTGTGATTTTGTGTGTGTGTGTGTTGAGGAACTTAGGATTTGTGGATACCCAACACTAGGAGTAGGTCCGGCCATGGGGTTGAGTCCAAGGGTAGAACAATTGGCTCATTGTCGAGTTGAGTTTGCCTCCCATAGGGCCATTCTGAGACATGCAAGATGTATGGAGAGGTACATGCCTTCATAGCATCGTATATGTCTATTCTGAGCCTTCTTGGGATCACAATTGGCTCTCCCTAATAGATGGAGCTTAGCTAACTGTGCGCAGACAATAGAGGGTCTGACAGTGCTTGTTTGATGATGTTGATTGGATGGTGTTTACCATTGATTATCTTGGAATTATATTACAATTGTTGCTTGTGCTATCTATTATCTGATAGTAGCAGATGCTAGATATTGACTGTTGTTAGCTAAGGTCATGGAGAAGTCTAGAGGTGAGGATAGGTGATTTATGTCGGCTAGGTGCCGCATGTTGTTATTTACTTTTTGGACATGCCAAGCTTATAGGAAACAGGTAGGTTCTGTTTGTGTATTTGTTTGTACTTTCTAGGCTTATGGGGGCCAGGTAGGTTCTATGTGTTTACTTAAATTAAGTTCTCCTTCTACAATATCTAGTATATTTGTGGATCTCTAATCTGAGACTTTCAGTTGTTTATGTCTTTCATACTCGGTACATTGTTGTATTGACGCACTAGTCAAGGAACTCCATTCATGCCTATAGGCAATGTAGGGCTGGTAGATCGAGTTATTAGTTGTGGAGTGGAGTTCCAGCTGAGTCGGTGCGCTCCAGGTCTTTCAGAGTTGCCAGAGGTTGAGTTATGGGTAGTTTGGGGCCCTATCCTGGATAGTTGATTTCTATTATATTCTTAGAGGCTCGTAGATGTCTGTTGTGGGTGTAGTGTCATTGTTGTAGGTTAGGTCGGCCCTTTTGTATAGATTGTTTTCTATTCCTTGGCCTTGATGGCTTATTATATTTATATTTGGGTTGTTAGGTGAGCCAACTTCTTCTATAGTCTATTGTCTTATTCTGATTTAATAGATGTTGTGTTGCCAAACCTCATCGATTCTGACCTTTTTTTATTTTTGGGTGTCGCGTATGCTCATATTAGGGGTGACACAAGATGCCAGTCACACATGCTCGAGTTGGGGTGTGACATGTTATCATATTTTTACAATTTCCTGTTGATTAGTTATATTGTAGTTAAGCTTCCACTCATTTATGTTCTAGTAGTTGTTGTTATATTAGAATTATGCTATGCCATGGGTCATCTTGGAGTCATTCGTGGTTCTAAGTCCCGTGTCGCATCCAGGGTCTAAACTCGAGTCATGACATTTATGGACTAAAATAGGCTTTCCGTCAATAGTATAATAAATTTCATAATGTTGATTCTTCATTAGAATTTATGGAGAATATCATTGATAAATGTATATACCTTAAGATGAGTGGTAGAAAATATTATTTTCTAATCCTTTTTATGGATGACATTTTACTTGCTAGTAGTGATTTAGGATTGTTGCATGAGATGAAATAGTTTCTAATCCACAACTTCGAAATGAAGGATATGAGTGAAACCTTCTATGTCATTGGCATAGAGATTCGCAGAGATAGATCTCAAAGATTACTTCAATTATTAATTTAGGATGTATTTGCACATTTATTAGTCATATGTGTCCATACTTAGCTATGATTGAGAACAAATTGTGTGTGTTTTCTTGTGTTTTATGATATATTTGTGAAAAAGATCTAATGCATATGATTAGATGCTTTTAAGGCTTAAAGTGATGGATTTGGGCTCAATTGTGGCTAAAAAGAGCAAGAATGGCAAAATGGGATTGACGAAATGAGTATGATAGAAGTTGGCATCACGCAGGCGCACCTGTGCTATGGCCTGCGCATCGAGCAAGGAGAGGCACGACGCACCAGGCCATGTGGTGCTATGAGGGGTGCGGCGCACAGCAGTGTCTAGGCGGTCAAAGACTACAATCCCAATTCTATTAGGAAAAGAAGCTGCAAAACCCAATTCCAATCGATGCAGGAACAATGAAGGCTTAATCTACTATTATAAATACCCTTTCTTCCCATGATTTAGGGGGCCACGCAATGTTCCATAGTTCAATCTTGTGCACAATTCATACTTTACGAATTTGTGTAATAACTTAGTTGAATATTTGTTGAATTCATGAAGTTCTCATGACTCAATTTAGCTTTGGAGATTTTGTTAAATAATTTTATATTAAAGTAAGTATTTCATTATGAATTCTTCTAAATCTTTTGTTTTTCTTCTCATAAACATGAGAGGCTGAATCTCTTAAGCTAGGGATGTGGGAACCGTGATGGATTAATGAAAGTAAGCATAATAAATTAGTGATTCTTGAATGGTAAATTGGGTGGATTGTTATTTTCTTCATCTTAATGCTTAATTTTACATACCTTCAACTTGCCCGACCAAGGTGGTTGAAGGTAAGAAAAGAGAATAACAATTGCAATTTGAGGCTACCAACCCTCATCCAAATTAACTTGAGATCTAACTGAGAATAGCTAAGTCAAGACTTATGGCGAGGGAAAAATATAAACACCTAAAGTCCGAGAGGACTTAAGTGAAATTCATCTATGTAGGTTGAGAGACGTTAGATGAACTTAATCATCAGTCTTACACAAAGTTCACCAGGATAGATCACTACTAAAAGCCTACTAAGTTATGAAATCATAGGGAACACAATTCTAGTTTTGTCTTGATAATTTGATACACAACTCAATCATTGTTGGTATTATTTTCTTCTTATTATTCTTGCAACCCCCCGTCTGAAATATTGATTACATGTTAGTTTAATCATCATTGATATATTTTTCTTCCCTATTCCCTGTGGTATCAACCCCGACCTGTCACACCCCACCATCTTTGATATATTGTTTCTTCCCTATTCCCTGTGGTATCGACCCCGACCTGTCACACCCCACCTTGAGAGACATGACTGGCACCTAATGCCATACTGGGACCTGGGATGACGTGGCTGGATAAAAGCACCTCTAGGGCCTGCCAGCAACTTAAAATCAAGAAACAATTGCTATATCTCGGCTGTAAAGACAGCCTTGGGCCGGCAAGGCCACGCAACACCTGTAAAAGAAAAAAAACTAGCCCAGCAACATAACAATAAAGGGATCCTATGCAGGCCGACAAGACCACCATGCTGTCTAGTTATAACAGAATGAGAACAGGGGATCATACTCACACTAAAGTCGACAAGGCTGCTAACTAAATAACTAAACTAGGCCCCACATGGCCAGCACGCAAAGTATACATGCATGGGCCCCACACGGACAACAAGAACCCACAACTGAGAATCTGTAGTATACAAGCCTCTAAGAGTGGAAAAAAAATAGGGACAGGGCCCCGACCTACTCAAAAATTGTACAACAAAAAGAGCAAACCTTTCTAACTATCAACTCCGAAAAAAATGAGCTGACTACACTGCTAACTCTGGTTGATAGCTACGAAGGTCCTGAACCACATCTATCCACTCCTGCGGGCAAGTATGCAGTGCCCTAAAGATGGGCGTCAGTACAATATATACTGAATATGTATGGAAGTAATGAAAATGACTCAATAGAACTGATAAAAGAACTTAAAGTAATCAATAAGGAGGATAAGAGCACAACCTGAATACCCTCACAATCTGGAATATAACTAGAAAGTATATATACAAATAAGAACCTAGCTGGGCCCCCATAATCCTGGAAGGTGCAATCAACACAGAATAACCTACCTGGGCCTCCATAAGCTTTGGCAAGTGCCAAACAATCCATATACCCCTAGCGGTACCCCTGAGGCTCCCTAAGTGACTACAAGTATGTTTCAGATAAACCAGGCCCTTGGGAGGGTCGGTAGTATCATCTTTAGCATAGAAGGAGTTCATAGAAGACTCCATCGTGGCCCTGAAGGCTTTACTTTGGTCCCTTCAGAAACGTAATAGCTCTGTAAGCAATTTAGTAGTTCATAAGCAATACAATGGCTCCGAAATCAATTTTGTAGTTTGTGTGAGTAATAGCAGCATCATGGCTCCATAAGCAATCTATATCCCCCACTGGCATAAGCAGCATCATAGCTCCATAAGCAGTTTATAGCTCTGTAAGTAGTTCATACAATTAGCAGCTCCTCGTCTATTTGCAGTGAGGGGTCGTATGAAATATGACCAACCCTTACCAAGGACGCTACACTATAATCTCAAGTCTATTTGCAAGGGCTAACTACACATTCGAGTTCTTACGTCACTATAGAAGTGCTAGTCGTATCAATGTTACGACAGAAGTAACTTGCCAAAGCAGTAGCCTTAACATACCTCGAATGCCGATTCTCACTTATCCAATTAGTTTCAACTAGTATTTGGAAATTCCACCCAATTGCAGCTTCTACGCTGAGAGAATAAGGTCATTTTCAATACTACAACTCGGGAAACAACAATATCTTTCAACAATAATAACTATAATTTGAATCTATTTAATTTGGCCGAAAACTCACAAATTCCCAAGAGTTTAGAAGGTAGAAATTCTTATCTATCGCTTGTAGTCACTTAGAAGTCATTTAGGAGTGATTCCAACAACTTTCACTCGGAGGGATTCCGGTACTCCGAGCGAATTTTCAAGAAATAACTCCGCAGGGACATTCCTCATTTGTCTAGAACTCAATATCTAAGACAAATTTGTGTTTGGATGGAGTTTAGTGGCGTAATTTGACAAAAAATGGAAGAAATTGTACAGAAACTCTTCGTGAGACACGTCTATGATTTGGGGGGAATATAAAAGTGAATTGAACTTGAACTTTCTTCACTTATATAGGTGAAAGTCGATGTTCGGGGGGAACGGCGCACCGCCCATCGCACTATGCAGGCGGAGTGATGCGCCAAACTGGCTGGCGGGGCGCCCAGTGTGCCTGGCTCCGGCCTTGTCCTCCTGATCACTCAATGTCATGTTCGTTACTTCCCCCCCCCTCGAGCCCTTTCTCGCATGCTTCATACTCCAAACTCTCAACATACATATGCACGTGTTGATTAAATGATGAAAACTTACGGGGTGTAATATCATCCCCCCCTTAGGAACATTTATCCTCGAATGTAACCTTAAACTGAAGAGACTCAACTCCTTTAACTATTGCCAGAAAAATTTCGGTAGAATCTCCTCTATATATGGACTATCCGAAAACCTAAAATGTAGAAAAATCCAACATAGGCGCCTCAAAGGACTCTACAAGTAATGATACAATATAGTTCCATATCATAAAAGTGAATAACTCAACATTATTGATAATACAAGGATATGACGATAATTAAACAACTATCTCACCTCAACTGCATAGTCTGAGTCAAGCCTAGAATAAGTGAGGATATCTAGACCTCATATCGTCTCAGCTTCCCAAGTCATCTCCTCTACTTTTTTGTTCCTCCACAATACTTTAATGGAAGCTACATCCTTAGTCCTCAATCTACGAATTTGTCGATCTAGTATAGCAATTGGAGTCTCTTCATAGGAAAACTCTTCAGTGACTTGAACATCCTAAACTAGAACCACTCGAGATGGGTCTCCTATGCATTTTTGTAGCATTGACACGTGAAAGACTGGATGAATGGATTCTTGTCCTGAAGGCAATTCTAACTCATATGCGACTCAGCCTATTCTTCTAAGGATTCGATACGGGCCAATGAACCTAGGGCTAATCTTGCCCTTCTTGCCAAATCTCAGCACGCTCTTCATAGGAGAAACTTTAAGAAATACCCAATCATCAACATCAAACTCCAAGTCTCTGCGCCAGACATCGGAATAGGACTTCTGATGACTCTGGGTTGTCAGCAAAAGCTCTATGATAAGTTTTACATTTTCCTCCAACTGATGGATCATATATGGTCCAATTAACCTTGCCTCCCTACTTCAAACCATCCTATGGGGGACCTATATTTCCGCTCATACAAAGCCTCATAATGCACCATCTAAATGTCAGAATGATAACTGTTGTTGTATGCAAATTTGATAAGGGGTAGATGCTCGTCCCAACTCCCTAAAAATTCTAGCACACACGCCTATAGTATGTCCTCAAGCGTCTGAATGGTGCGCTCTGCCAGACCGTCTGTCTGGGGATGGAATGTTGTACCCAAGTTAACCTGTATCCCCAATCCTTTCTGAAATGACTTCCAAAATCTAGCTATAAATTGTGCCCCTCTGTCAGAGATAATGGACACTGGGACACCGTGCAGTCGGACTATTTCCTTAATATACAACTCAGCATAGTCTTTGGTTGAAAACGTAGTCCTGACTGGCAAGAAATGGCTGACTTCATCAATCTGTCAACAATGACCCAAATGGAGTCGAATTTATGCCTGGTGCAAGGTAACCCTGTCACAAAGTCCATATTAATTGCTTCCCAATTCCACATAGGTACAGCTATCTCCTAAGTCAGTCCGCCAAGTTTCTGATATTTAGTTTTCACCTGCTAGAAATTAGGACATTGTGCTACAAACTGAGCTACACCTTTCTTCATTCCGGGCCACTAGTATATCTCCTTTATATCATGGTACATCTTCATCGAACCTGGATGAAGAGATTAATGGGAATAATGTACCTATTTCATGATTTGCTGGCGAAGCCCTGCTATGTCTGAAACGCAGAGTCGACCCTTGAATCGCAAGACCCCATCTTCTTCCAACTCAAAGGCTGATAATTCGCCCTGTTGAACCTTGTCTCTAAGCTATACTAGAATAGGGTCCTCGTACTGTCGCTCCTTTACTTCTGCAACTAGAGATGACACTATCGTATTCTGAATTACAACCCCATTATCCTCTTAATCTACTACCCGAACTGCTAGATCGGCTAACTGGTGCAGTTCTTAAGCCATTTCTCACTATTATGGCCTCAAATATGCTAGGTTGCCTATATATATAAGGATAAGGGCATCGTCAACAATATTAGCCTTCCCTAGGGGATACAAGATGTTCACGTCGTAGTCTTTCAGCAATTCTAGCCAACGATGCTGCCGCAAATTCAACTCTTTCTGCGTGAAGATATACTGGAGGCTTTTATGATCAGTAAAGATGTCTACGTGCACACCATATAGATAATTCATCCATATTTCAATGCATGAACCACTGCAGCTAACTCTAAATCCTGGGTGGGGTAGTTCTTTTCGTTCTTCCTTTACTGCCTTAAAGCATAGGCAATAACCTTGCCATGTTGCATTAGAACAAACCTGAAGTGTCACAATATACGGCATAGCCCTATGAACCTTCCGGTAAGGACAACACTAGTGCAGATGTTAATCTATTCTTCAGCTCCTGGAAACTCTACTCACTTGCCTCCATCCAGTAGAATTTAGCTTCCTTTTAAGTCAACCTTTTCAATGGTGATAAGGTAGAAAATCCTTCCACGAACCTTTAGTAATACCCGGCTAACCCTAGGAAACTACGAACCTCGGTAGGAGTCATGGGTTTGGGCTATGTATTTACTGCCCCGATTTTCTGTGAATTCCTACATCTGATACAATATGGCCCAATAAGGCTACGAAATTCAACCAGAACTCACATTTTGAAAACTTCACATATAACTGGCGATCTCTGAGGATCTGGAGTATTGTTCGCAGATGATCTCTATGCTCAGCTTCTGAGCGGGAATATACCAGAACATCATCAATAAACACTATCACAAACAGATCTAATACGGCCTGAATATGTTGTTCATTAGATCCATAAATACTGCTGGGGAATTTATCAATCCGAAGGACATGACCAAGAATTCAAAATGACTATACTTGGTCCTGAAAGTTGTCTTCGGAATATCTTTCTTCTGGACTCGCACTTGATGATACCTTGACCTTAAGTTGATCTTGGAGAAATATTTCGGCCCCCACAAATGGTCAAACAAATCATCTATCCTTGGAAAAGGATATTTATTCTTAATAGTAACTTTATTCAACTATCGTTAATCTATACACATTCGTAGGGAGCCATCTTTCTTCCTCACAAACAGGATTGGAACACCCCATGGTGAAGCACTCGGCCTAATAAAGCCCTTATCTACAAAATCTTTCAACTGTTCTTTCAATTCCTTCAGCTCGGTAGGATCCATTCGGTACGGAGGGATAGATATAGGTTGCATTCCTAGTGGCAGGTCGGTAGAAAAATTGATCTCACACTCTGAGCGAATACCAAGAAGCTCATCTGGAAAGACATCTGGAAGTTCACTAACCACAGGGATGGACTGAAGTGTTGGGGATTCTGCTTGCATATCTTGAACCATAACAATATGGTAAATACAACCCTTCGCTATTAACTTCCTCTCCCGAAGATAGGATATGAACCTACCTTTTGGCATAGATGCATTGCCTTTCCATTCTCGCACTACCTCCCCTAGAAAGTGAAATCGGACAGTCCTGGTCCAACACTCCACATTGGCATAACATGGCGCTAGCCAATCCACTCCCATAATTACATCAAAATCAATCATTCCTAGCTCCACTAAATCGGCTAAGGTCTGACGACCTACAATCTCTACTGTACAACCTAGTAAATTCTCTTAGAAATAATAAAGTCACTGACGGGTGTAGACACTAAGAATGGTCGCTAAAGTAATTCTGGTGTTATACTAAACTGTCGTTCCACTAGCGGCGTAACACAAGACAAAGTATATCCTGGGTCTATCAAAGCATAAACGAAGACAGAGCAAACATCCAACATACCTGTCTCAAAATCTGGTGATGACTCTGACTCCTATTGTCCTGGTAAAGAATAACTGCGATCCTGACCACTGCTAGAACTAGATGACCCTAGTCTACCTTGGCCTCTGCTAGCCGGAGCTGAGGTCCTGCGCCCTGCTGAAGATGTTGTACTGAAGACCAATTTAGTTGATCTCAGTCACACTAATCTCTGACTAGACAATCCCTCATCATATGACCCTCTTATCCATAAGTATAACAAGCAGTGGAGCAATATCTGCATCTCCCATAATGCGTTCAATCGCAAGTCCTACAACACGGGGTAACGGGCCTACTCTGATTAGAACCTCTCTGCTGCTGTGAGCCTAATGCTCGTGAACTCTCATCTGAACCTAACTGTCCGTGAAGATTGACATACCGCCTTTCTGGTGTGGACGAAAAAGTCTAGGTGTCCTTCTTGGCAACTGAGGTCTAGGTCCCCTCTCAAATTTTGCTTGCAAATCTGCGGCCCTCGCCCTCCGGTGCTGCTCCCTACTCACCCTCTCAACCTCACACGGGCATTGCCTGATTCCTTCTATGTTCTGAGCAAAATCCTAAATGCGCGCGATATCCATGTCCTCATGCAATGTGGCGGTAATACAAGCCTCCACATATTCCATAGCAAGCCCCATGATGAACCGGTGTACCCTAGCTGACATACTATCAACAAAAGCTGACATATACCTTGCCAAAAGAGTCA
Source organism: Datura wrightii (assembly GCA_035772735.1). Classification (NCBI taxonomy): domain Eukaryota; kingdom Viridiplantae; phylum Streptophyta; class Magnoliopsida; order Solanales; family Solanaceae; genus Datura; species Datura wrightii. The sequence continues at coordinate 121,861,594 of JASDFA010000010.1, forward strand.
AACCTCAACAAGTACTCCTGAACACTTATTCTGTCCTACTCCAAATGCAAAAACTTATCCACCCGGGCCTGTCGGATCTCCCGGGGCAAGTAATGATCCAAGAAGGCCTCCGAAAAACTGGCTTAAGTAGGCGGGGGAAAATTGCTATCCCTAGACCTCTACCAAATCTCATACCAAAGAACCACTATATCATGTAGATTAAACACTGCCAACTCTACTGACTCTATGGATGAGGCATGCATCACCCTGAATATACACTGCAATTGGTCCAAGAAGTCTTGAGGATTCTCTCTGCAGTTTGTCCCCATAAACTACAAGCGACTCAAGGCAAGAAATTCCTGGACCCTCGAACCTCTAGGCCCCTCAGTAGATTCAGCAGCAAGTGGTGTCACTAGTTTATGTTGAGTGGCTAGCATCTGAGCCAATGTGTAAAGTGCTCTCCTAATCTCCTGATCCAATGCTACCGGGATGACTGGGGGTGGTACTAGTATATTTTCTATCCTGGAGGGCTCTTGGTGTGGCGGTGGGTTCTGGGGAGATTAAGGTGATGTCTACCTTTCACCCTCTGATTGGGCCAGCTCTAACTGTGGCACCCTGCTGGTGCCCTCTCCTGCCGCAGTTTCCAACTCCCTACCAGTCGTGATCTGTCGTACGTCAGACATATCTCTGTAGATAAGCAGAATAACATAAGCTTAGGGACTCAACCCTATACAACATGGCTCTATAGCACGACTGGAGAAGAAAGGAGGGTAACCATGCTATCATGCCTCGTAGCCTCCTGCCTATAGAATGTGGTGCAAAACACACACATAGACAAGATTCTACTAGACATGGCTTGTACATTCCATAGGATACGACATTGATATGATACAAAGTTTGTCACGCGCTACCTTTGGAGGCATGATTGGCACCTAATTCCATACTAGGACCTGAGTTGACCTGGCTGGATATAAGCACCTTTGGTGCCTATCAACAACTCAAAATCAAGAAAACAAACTGTTATATCTCGGTTGTAAATATAGCCTCATACCGACAAGACCATGCAGCACCTGTAAAAGAAAAACAACTAACCCAGCAACATAACAATAAAGGGATCCTACGCATGCCAACAAGACCCCCATGCTTTCTAGTTATAACAGAATGAAGACAGGCGATCATATTCACACTAAAGCTGACAAGGCTTCTAAGTAACTAGCTAAACTAGGCCCCACACAGCTAACACGCAAAGTATAACACACATGGGCCCCACACAACCAACAACAACCCACAACTGAGAATCTGTAGTCTGCAGGCCTCTAAGAGTGGAAAATGGTCGAGACAGGTCCTCGACCTACCCAAAAGTTGTACAACAAAAAGAGAAAACCTTTCTAACTATCAACTCTGGTGAAAAGGAGTTGACTGCACTACTAACTTTGGTTGATATCTAAGAAGGTCCTGCACCACGTCTATCCACTCCGGCAGGAAAGTATACAGCGCCCCAAAGATGGGCGTCAGTACAATATGTATGAATATGTATGGCAGTAATGAAAATGACTGAATAGAATTGATAAAAGAACTGAAAGTAATCAATAAGGAGGATAAGAGCACAATCTGAATAGCCTCACAATCTGGAATATAACTAGCAAGTATATATACAAATAAGAACCTAGTTGGGCCCCCATAAGCCTGGAAGGTGCAATCAATATATAATAACCTACCTGGGCCTCCATAAGCCTTGGAAAGTGCCAAACAATCCTCATACCCCTAATGGTACCCCCTGAAATTCCCTAAGTGAATACAAGTATGTTTCAGATAAACCAGGCCCTTGGGAGGGTCGGTAGTATCATCTTTAGCATAGAAGGATTTCATAGAAGACTCCAACGTGGCCCCGAAGGCTTTACTTTAGTCCCTTTAGACACTTAATAGCCCCATAAGCAATTCAGTAGCTCATAATCAATACAATGGTTCCAAAAGCAATTCTTATCATTCGTGTGAGAGTAGTAGCATCATGGCTCTGTAAGCAATCTATAGCCCCACAGGCATAAGAAACACCATAGCTCCATAAGCGGTTTATAGCTCTGTAAGCAGTTCATACAATTAGTAGCTCCTTGGCTATTTATAGCAAGGGGTCATACAAAATATGACCTACACCTACTAGGGATGCTACACTACAATCTCAAGTCTATTCATAACGGCTAACTACACATTCGAGTTCTTAAGTCACTACAGAAGTTCTAGTCGTATCAATGTGACGATAGAAGTAACTTTCAAAAAGAGTAGCCTTAACATACCTCGAATGTCGATTCTCGCTTATCCAATTAGTTCTAACCGGTAGTTGGCAATTCAACCCAATTGTAGCTTCTACGCTGAGAGAATAAGGCCATTTTCAATACTACAACTCGGAAAACAATGATATCTTTCAACAATAATAACTATAATTCAACTCTATTTAATTCATCCGAAAACTCACAAATTCCCAAGAGTTTAGAAAGTAGAAATGCTTACCTATGACTTGTAGTCGCTTAGAAGTCAATTAGGAGTGATTCCGACAACTTTCACTCGGGGGGTTCCGGTTCTCCAAGAGAATTTTGAAGAAATAACTCCGCATGAATGTTCCTCGTAAGTTTAGAACTCGATATCCAAGTTGAATTTGCATTTGCATGGAGTTTAGCGGCATAAATTGATGAAAATGGAAGAAATTGTAGAGAACCTCTTTGTGAGCCGCGTCTCTGATTTAGGGGAAATATTAAAGTTAATTGAACTTGAACTTATGTCACTTATATAGGTGGGAGTTGGTGGCCGGGGGGTGCGGCTCGCCACCTATCACGCCAGGTAGGAGGCGCGATGCGCCGGGCGGAACCCAGTGCGCCTGGCCTCTAGCCCCGGCCTCCTGCTCACTTGATGTCGTTTTTGTATACTCACCTCCCGAGCCCTTTCTCGCATGCATCGTACTCCAAAACTCTCAACATACGTACACATGCGTTGTGTGCGTCAATTAAATGATGAAAAATTACAAGGTGTAACATGACCTATATTGGGTTACTATATTTGACAACGACCGCTTTATGCTTCAATTGCGAATGTGTAATTTGGGTGTGATCAAATTTTGTCATCGTTTCTAGGGAATACGGTGTTGAAATGACTAATTAGTGTCTATGCTTGACTTGTAGTCTTTATTTTGTGAGTTACGTTATTGTTCTTGTTTGTGCTTGAGCCTGCACAAGACATGGCAGACCAAGACCAGCCGTTCAACCTTCCTCTATGGGAAGGATTGACATAAGAACAACAAAATGAAGCCTTACAAAGGGCTAAAAGGGCTCAACAAAATCGGCTAGCCAGGAGAGATAAAATCTATGGATAGCATATTGATCTAGATGAGGTTGTCTTCACCAGAGAAATAGTTCCACCCCCGCTGCCAGCTAATACTAAATTTGACATCAGTAGTACTATGATTCAGTTGTTGAACATGAAAGGGCTATTTAAAGGATTGAATGGATAAAATCCTAACCAGCACTTAATCAATTTCACAAGAATATGCAGTGCATACAGGCTACCAGGGGTGACACAAGAGACTATCAAGCTTAGGTTGTTCCCATTCTCCTTAATTGGGGAAGCTACAGTATGGCTAAATGAGCTTCCAGATGAATTTGTCACTACTTAGGAGGAGTTGACTAAAGCTTTCTTGGAGAGGTTTTTCCCACCCTCACGAATTGTCCAACTGAGGGATGAGATAAATAATTCTAGGTAGATAGCGGGGGAAGCTCTACATGAGAGTTGGTTCAAATTTAAAAAGAAACTAAAGCAATGCCCATATCATAAGCTTCTAGATGAAATTCTTCTGGAAATATTCTACAAGTCACTCAGCTCTACAAACTAATTGATTGCTAACATCATGGCAGAAGGGTCAATCATGGCTCACATATTCAGAGAGGCCAGTGAGATACTAGACAAATCTGCAAAAGCTAATATGGCTTGGTAAAACATCAATTTTGAGATTGGAGTTGTGAACTACTCGAGGGAGTGCTAGTAGAGTTACAAAGGAGAGAGATGGAACATGATCAAGACATGGCCCAAATAAAAGCTCATATGGAACTAATCACCAAGCACTTGACTCAATAAATACACAAAAAGTGTAAGCGGTTAACATGCAAAGAGAAACATATAGGTATGATGATTATTACCCTGACTATGAGGAAGAGGCTAATTTTGCTGACAATCACATGGAGGATTTCCAAGCTTGTACCCTAATGTCTAAACCAGACACCTGGCAGCACAATTACGGGAATCAAGGTTGGAACTGTTCGGTGCTGTGGTGACTACGTGCAAGTGCACGTGGTCGAACAAGTAGTAAAGTGGCTTATTCAAGCCAAGTATTGATCCCACAGGGACTAAACTACGGTATTAATTAACTTAAGCGTCAGTGAACTATATCTTTATGAATGCAAACAATCAAATAATTAATATTTTGAGAGTAAAAGTTTACTAAGTATTAAGAATCTAAGTCAAGATTATAATTTGAGTCTGACCAATAGCAATGAGCAAGCTGAGGTTAAGACAAACATGCAGGGAAGTAATTTATCAATTCAATTCAGCTAATCTTTTCTTCAGTTGCTAGTCGGGAATTTATTGCCTATGGATTGGATCTTTCAACTCCTATTCAATTAAGAATCATGAGACCTTAATCTACATTTCTGTGATAAAAGAATTTCATGCTCTAGCCATACATAACCGACTGCTTAAATGACTAATAAGACTTTCAGATATATTTCTATTCTGATTGTAAATCAATTCTCAATTTTCTAAACTAAGAAGAGATCATATCCTACCAATTCACATCAGTCCAATTTCTTTCCTTTTCAAAATCAAAATTGGATTTCTAGATATACATTAACATTGGCCAAACATTAATTCAGTAAAAACAAGAATTGATAGAACAACCATTGAAGAAAAGATGAAAACTTAAATGATCAACAATTACATTCCACTACAATTATTCTTAACCTTAGCAAGAAGTGAATTAGCCACTCATTTGTGGATTAAACATCATCAAATAAGTAGAATTCATACAAACAATTGAGATTAAAGAGAAAGAGAAAGAGAAGAACCCTAGAATTTTCATCCTCTCAACTGACTGTAACCCACGTTCTTTCTCAACCAAATCAGCATGTTTAAAATAAAACCTAAATGTGTTATTTATACTATTGAGAATTTTTCTTGGAATAACAAGCAACGTGGCACGGAGTGTATTGTGGAGCCCTCCCTCCGTGCCACGGGGGTATCGCGGACCCTCACTGGAAGTCGGCTCCCCAGTAAATGTACCTCAACGTGGCACGGCTTGCATCGCGGAGCCTTGCCTCCGTGCCACGGTGCTATCACGCACCTTCACTGGAACTTGAGGTTCCAGGTAATTACACTCAACGTGACACGGAGTGCATCGTGGAGCACTGCCTCCATGTCACGGAGGTAACGCGAGCCTCCACTGGAATTTGGAAAAATTAATTCGTCTGAGGCAGAATGCCTCCGCGATGGCAGCGTGACACGGCTCCATCGCGGATCCCTTATTTTTGCTGCTCTCCCTTGTCGACTTCCACTCCTTGTTTCCAAATCCATTCTCGCACTTCACCAACATATATATTAGCTTCCAAAATTTCCTTTTACCTGCAAAACAACACTAATTATGTTGGTTAGTATAAATTCACATTTTAACTAAAAATCACATGAGAATGTACACATAACGATAGGTAAACAAGTCGAAATGAAGCATTCAAGTATCACTTGGGCATGCAATTCTGCCCAAGATCACTTACCCCACACTTAAAATCTTGTTTGTCCTCAAACAATACTCTCACATCTCATGCAATTGACACCCACGCATTGCTAATTTTGCTCGACAATTCAAGCTACGGCTATACCAATTATTTAATATAGCAAATCATCAAGAAAACATGTATGGTCTCATCAATACAATGAAGTACATCACATTAAGATCTCCTAAGCTCAAGAATCAATTCTTGATCTTGGCAAACTCGTGCAAATCAACTGATCAAGACATCCGACACGAAATTTAATCTCTCGCCAAGCATGTGCCCTCACAACACAAGAGAATTACCCCATTTGCCATCATATGATTTCCAAATCAATACATGTAGGGGTATATGAATACAATTTCACTCTCTCTCCCAATGAATTCACATGCATCATGTCATGAACCATAGGCTTGCCTCTAGTGTATTACTCCACTAATATAAGGATGCGTGATGTAAGATCAAGTAGGACTTAACGGGTTGTAATGTAAGCTAAGGGAACTAGTAAATATTGGCTAACCAATAATAGCAACTAGCTTCCTTAAGCGCTTCTCAATACATCCCACCTTCATTACGGGCATTGTTTCTTCCTTCATCCTCTCATTCTTGAAATTTTTTCTTTGTTTTTGTTCCCATTTCTTTAAGAACACTCGACTTACTAGCAAAGATTAGTTATACATCTTCATTTCATTTAATCTCAGCAAGTGCACCTTTGACCTTTCTTTAACTTTCAAAACTTCCGCTTTCCTTCCTTTTCACAATTCTCACTCCTTTACACTATGGGAAAATTGTTTTTCTTGAGCGCTTAAGAGTTTTGGATCAAATTCACGGCTAATGAAATGATGGGATTAAGTTGGGTTTGTACCTCTTCAAAGAAAGAAAAAAATAGGCTAAAGGCTCAATGGGGCTAACAAGGATGCACATTCAAGGTAGGTATGATAATGGAGAAACTTTCGGTTTATTCAAAGAAATGCCTACATCCTTTCCTACAATACACATCCTTCATTTTGTTTAGTACACACAACAGGCAAGTTCTAGACACTTCACAATAACATGGAATAATCAAAACCTCGCCTCACACTCATTGCACATGCTCAACTCAAGACATATTCACACTCATTGCACATGCTCAACTCAAGACATATTCACAGACTCTTCAATCAGCTAATTACAAGAATTCACTATTAAGCCTCGATCACACAGAATCGAACTCTATGGCCTAGGTATCTCAACATGTTTACACATTTGTATGCTTTCATACGAATCACCTTTGCATCTTAATATCATGTAAAACACGTAACAAGAATTCTGAACCATGAAGTAGCGACACGTTTGGGAAACAAATACAAGAAAGAAAAGAAAGAAAGAAAAACTACTCCTATCGACTACATTTCCCTTAAGAAGGTCGTCATCCATCCATTATAGGGAACGGTCTCTATCTACGACTTCAGTTCGATGGGACTATTCTCGGTAAAAGCACCGAAAACAAAGGCCGAGAAACCCAACATCAAAAAAATTCAACAAAAAATTTCAATAGAAAAAGATAAAAATTTTAATTTGAACAATATTTACACCTCAAACAAAACCAACAGCATCTCAACAAAACACACAGTAGCTCAACATTCATTACAACTCCAAATTAATTACAAAACACACAACACAGAGTCACAAGGTCACATTTTGGATAGGCACAACAACAAAAAAACAAAACATAAACAAAGCAATTGGCACCTAACTACTCCCACCCCACACTTAAACCAAACAGTGTCCCCAGTGTTCACATAATTTGAACTTATCACAAAGGTTGGGTGGTGAAACTCCCTGATCAATCGAAGTATTCAACTTCTTCATCAGGTGTCGTTGCTTTGTCTCCCATATCAGAATCGCCCCCGCCGTCCTCATCTGACTCAACATCTGAGTCCTCCCGGCGTGTCTCCTCATTGGTAAGGACATCATCATCTATGGGCTCCACAAATGCGGGCCCCACTCTGCATAGAGCTCGGGAATTCTCATTGAATGGGTAATCCAACTTGAGCTGCCAAAGCTCATCCTCTGTTGCTGGCCTCCTGCCTATGCACAGCTGCAACATGTGCATCCCATACATGCGGGCCATATACTGGTCATCCCGAGCATGTCGCTCAACTAGTGTGAGCATCGGCCCATAAGTAGTGTCAGGTGCCTTGGTTTTGGTGACATCCAAGGCACGCTTGTCAATCTGTGGGATGTAATCCAGGGCCTCCTCCTCAATATCATGGCCCCTCAGGAACGTGGTAAGCAAACCATCGAACCCGTATCTATGCCCCTGATGTAGTCGGGCTCTCTTCATGGAGGAGATGATTACCGCCCCAAAATTGATTTCTAGCCCCTTCATCAGGGCATACACCAAGCACACTCTATCCCGGGTGACATCTGTGATGTGCACCCCCGGGATCAGGCAGGAACACACAATCTTCAACCAAATTCGGGCTTCCTGGTTCATCTGAGAGTAGGGAAATGTCTGATGGTAGCCCCTCTCCTTGTGCCTACCCCACCTGGCTGTCGACCGGGCTCCACATAGGGTGCGTCTGATGTCCGCATAGGGTGGAGTGATGTTTAGCTGCCTAAGGACATGAGCGTCTGTGTCCCGCGCCCTCAGGATTGCATTCAAGTGATGGGGTTCAAAAGTGAAAAACTGCCCCATGATTTTGATGGTGTGACTACGTAGGGTCGGGTTCCAGTTGGCAAAGAACTCCCGGATAAGATGGAGATTGCACTCCCTGGGCTCTTTGAAGATGAAGTTCAGCCCAGCTGTGTCAATCCGGTGTACAATCCGCAGGAATTCCTGTGCCAGTGGCTCCCGTGCTATCTACTCCTCCAGGAAGTATTTGGTTTCTTTATGTTTCACATACCACTTCTTCCCCTCATCAGTCACCCATCGGGTTCCGTATTGTCTTCATTAACCTCTAGGAACCGTTGGTGCTGCTGGAACTGCTGTTCCCAATCTTCCCCTTTTTCTGCTGGCGCCCGATGTGGATGCGCCCTTGCCCTTGTCTTGTCTTCCTGACATTGTTCCTGTACAATCAACATACAGTCCCAATGTTATGCAAGTCATAGTTAGCTACAACTAAGGTTGGATTAGATTGGATCACCCCACACTTAGTCTTAATCCATAATCCAAACAATTCGATAAGACATTCATGATTTTTCTAATCTTAGCAATCAACCGGCTTAGTGCATTAATATAAATCGATGGAACAATTACTATATACTACTCAGACTTCGTACAATGAATACAAATTTCTCTATCGATTCAATGACATCAATATAGCACTTAGCAATTTTTCAATAACCTATGTAATTCTCCAATTGCATTTTCCGAAAATCCTTCTTCTAACTTACCAAATTTAACATCAAATCACAATATATTTCACTTCACCCAACATGCACAACCCAATTTTATTTTCAACATTTCAAACAATTTAGTCGTCTTCCTAGTCCATCTTCAACCCTAGCTACCAATTTAGCAAGAATTCAATAAAACATGCAATCACTGAGTTCATATACTCACAACAATACTATGAACCTCAATCAATCATAACTCAAGTGAATTCAAGCTCATGTCTCACTTAGGGCAAGGTTTAATTACGAAACATGTTCAAGAATTGAAAATTTGAGCAAAAACAAGGAAAAATTCAAGAACATACCTTTAATTTGATGAAATCGAAGAAAACTCGAAGGAATACGATCCTTAGGTCCGTGTCACATTGGGGGAGAAGGGAATTTTGGGTGTGGGTCACGGAGGAAATGGAAAGGTAGGAAGAAAATTAAGGAATTTGGAGTTTTAAAGTTATTTTTCGCGTGGGTTACCCGGTGTGACCCGACACGAAATAACACTCAACGTGTCACGGAGTGCAATGCGGAGCACTGCCTCCGTGAACGGAGCCATTGCGCCAGTGTTCTGGATTTTTAAAAAAATCCGGAAGAAGCTTCAATGTGTCACGGAGGGTGACGCGGAGCACCTCGTCCGTGACACGGAGCCATCGCACAGGCTCACTGTAATGTGCCAATTTTTATTTTCTCACCTCAATTTTTTTCCTTTGCATTTCTTTGCATTTTTGCCCTCCGTTCCACCTGAAAATCATTTCACCACAAGAAATTGGTTAGAATTCATAGTTTTCAACGCAAAAAGCTTTTATTTTTCTTTTTCTTTATTTTTCTTTCTTTTCTTTTTTTTTTTGAAATAATTCTATTCTTTTATTAGAACACATTCACGGGTTGCCTCCCGTGCAGCCCCTGATTTACCGTCGCGGCTAGACGTCATTCATGCTCAATCATCCTCTAGAGTGATAGGCGTCTTCTCTCGAATAACATCCTCACCCCAATAATGCTTACATCATTGCCCATTCACCAAAAATGTGGCACTTCTATCTTCTTGCCACAACTCCACTGCCCCGTGTGGGGTCATTGTCACCACTTCAAACGGCCTTGACCATTTGGACCGCAATTTTCCTGGAAAAAACTTCAATCTCAAATTAAATAGCAACACCTTCTGCCCCGGATCAAAGATCTGATGCACCATATGCCTATCGTGCCACCTCTTTGTTTTCTCTTTGTAGCATTTGGCACTTTCATAAGCATGCCATTGAAACTCATCAAGTTCCCTGACTTGCATCAGCCTCTTCTTCCCTGCTTGCTCCGGGTCCATGTTCAACTTTCTTACGGCCCAAAAAGCTCAATGTTCTAGCTCCACAGGCAGATGACACGCCTTTCCATAGACCAATCTGTACGGAGAAGTCCCAATGGGTGTCTTGTACGCAATTCTATAAGCCCACAATGCATCGTCGAGATTGCTTGACCAATCAATTCGTTGTGCATTCACTGTCTTCTGTAGAATCTGCTTTATCTCTCTGTTCGACACCTCCACTTGCCCACTAGTTTGGGGATGATACGTTGTTTCTACCTTGTGGCGCACCCCATACTTAGCTAGCAAATTCTTGAAACTTGAATTTACAAAATGAGCCCCTCCATCACCGATAATGGCTCCGGGTGTCCCGAACCTGGTGAAAATATGCTTTTTCACAAATTTTGTTAGCACCTTGTTGTCATTCCTAGGGCAAGTTGTTGCTTCGACCCACTTGGATACATAATCAATGGCTACCAAGATGTAACGATTACCAAATGACGGTGGGAATGGGCCCATGAAATTTATTCCCCATACATCAAAGATCTCCAATTTTAATATATGCTGCAGTGGCATCTCCTGCCTTCTACCAATGGTTCCTGTTCTTTGACATCTATCACACATTTTTACATATGCCATAGAGTCTCCAAACAGTGTAGGCCAAAAGAAACCTGACTGTAGCACCTTGTGCGCTGTCCGCTTGCCTCCGTGGTACCCTCCATACAATGATGAGTGACAACTCCTCAATACTTCTGCAATCTGGCTCTCTGGAATGCATCTTCTCATCACCTGATCCGGTCCCTGCTTAAACAAGTATGGCTCATCCCAAATGTAATACCTGCAATCATGTCTCAACTTCTTCCTTTGCTGAGCCGTAGCCTCCGGTGGATAGACTCCACTCACCAGCAAATTCACAATGTCTGCATACCAAGGGATTTCAGCTTCCCTTATTGCAAAGAGCTGCTCATCCGGGAACTCTTCCTTGATGTTTTCACCTTCCTTCACATGCAACCGGCTTTCCAGTCGCGATAGGTGATCTGCCACTTGATTCTCGCTCCCCTTTCTGTCCCGAATCTCTAGGTCAAACTCTTGTAACAACAAGATCCATCTAATCAGCCTGGGCTTTGCATCCTTCTTGTTAAACAGATACCAAATCGCTGCATGATCGATATACACCACTACTTTAGAACCCACCAAGTAGGACCTGAATTTATCAAACGCGAACACCAATTCTAGCATCTCCTTTTCAATGACTGTATACTTGACTTGGGCTGCGTCAAATGTTTTTCTTGCATAATGAATGGAATGAAAAATTATATTCCTCTGCTACCCTAATACAGCTCCTACAGCTGCATCGCTTGCATCACACATTAATTCAAACGGTTGCTCCCAATTCGGAGGAATGAGAATAGGTGCTTCTATCAACTTCTATTTCAACTTCGCGAATGCTTTAACACACTCCTCATCAAAACTCAAACTTCACCTCTTTTTCTAGTAACTGGCTTATTGGTCTATAAATTTTAGAGAAGTTCTTGATGAACCGTCTGTAGAACCCTTCATGTACGAGAAAACTGCGAACACCCTTCACTGACACAGGTGGTGGTAGCTTTTCAATCACTTCGATCTTTGCACGATCGACTTCCAACCCTTTATAAGACACCTTATGGCCAAGGACGATACCCTCCTTGACTAAAAATGACATTTCTCCCAATTGAGTACAAGGTTGGAGTCTTCACATCCAGCTAACACCCTATCAAGATTCTGCAAACATGTAGCAAACGAATTACCGAAAACAGAAAAAACATCCATAAATACCTCGATGAAATCTTCCACCATATCGTGAAATATCGCTATCATGCATCTCTAGAATGTGGCGAGTGCATTGCATAGACCAAATGGCATCCGCCTAAAAGCATATGTCCCATAAGGACATGTGAAAGTGGTCTTCTCCTGGTCCTCCAGTGCTATGGCTATTTGGTTATAGCCAGAATATCCATCAAGGCAACAATAATATTCTTGACCTACCATCCTGTCTAATATCTGATCAATAAATGGGATAGGATAATGATCTTCCCTTGTGGCCTCATTGAGCTTTCTGTAGTCCATGCAAATTCGCCAGCCTGTGACTGTGCGTGTAGAAATCAGCTCATTCTTCTCGTTGGTGACCACTGTCATCCCTCCTTTCTTTGGGACACACTGAACGGGACTGACCCATTTACTGTCAGAAATGGGATAGACCACACCTACATCAAGCCACTTGATCACTTCCTTCCTAACCACATCCTTCATCACCGGATTCAACCTCAGCTGATGTTGTACAGTTGGCTTTGCTCCTTCTTCCATTAAAATTCTGTGTGTGCAAAAGGCTGGGTTGATTCCCCTAATGTCTGACATTTGCCACCCCATTTCTTTGTTCCGCCTCTTGAGAACCACTAATGCATCCTTTACCTATGCCTCTGTCGGTTCTGCGGAGATGATGACTTGCAAGGTGCCATCTTCCCCCAAAAATACATACTTCATATGTGGAGGCAATGTCTTCAACTCCAGTTTTGGTGTTTCCTCAGTAGATGGTTTTGGCAATGGTTCCAATGACCTCATCAATGGCTGAAAGTCTTGCTTCCTGAGAAACCATTTTGGTTCATTCAACATCTGCACCATCTCATATGTATTTCTATCTCCGAAATGATCAGAGCCCATCAGAGCTCTCTTCAAAGGATCTTGAGAATCAACAATCTGAAGAATTGCTTCCTAGTTTAGCACATTGATTGTTGATAGCTCCTCATAAATGGCCGGAAGCTTCATGGACTTAAACACATCAAACACCACCACTTTATCATGCCCTCGCATGGTTAGCTGCCCTGCAGCTACATCAATCAACGCTCGCCGGGTTGCCAAGAAAGGACGTCCTAAAATAAATGGGACTTCCGCATCCGGCTCAAAATCCAATATAATAAAATCTACCGGGAAAATGAGGGAGCCCACTTGCACTAGCATGTCCTCCATAATTCCATCTGGTCTGGCCAAAGAAAAGTCTTCTAGCTGCAAGATCACTGTAGTTGGTCTAGGACTACCCAGCCCCAACTTCTTGAACACTGATGTTGGCATCAAGTTTATGCTCGCTCCCAAATCACATAGTCCACGAGCTTGGATACTTTGCCCGATTGTGATCTGAATGGTAAAGCTCCCAGGGTCCTTGAGCTTTGTTGGCAACCTGTTCTATATCCGGGAGTGCACTCCTCAGTAAGCGCCACCGTAGCATACTCCGTCAATCTGCTTTTGTTTGCTATGATGTCCTTGATATACTTTGCATATTTCGGCACTCCCTGCAAAACATCAACCAAAGGTAAATTAATGTGTACCTGTTTCAGCACCTCCACGAACTTTTTAAAGCAAGCTTCTTCCTTGTTCTTCTTTAATCTTTGAGGGAACGGGGGTGGTGGTCTTTCTACTTCAGCTACCTTTTCCTTCCCTCTCTCATCATCATGTTCCCCATCTTTTTCCACTTCTCTTAATTGTTGAGGTGGTCTTTCTGGCTCCACCTCCTTGAGTTTTAGTCCACTCCTTGTGGTCACTGCATTAACCTGCTTGGGATTTGGGTCAGCGTCACTCGGTAGTCGGCCTGGTGTTTTGAGCTCCAGCTAGTTGTCCAAACTGGTACTCCAATGCCTTTGTAGCTAACTGCTGATTTTTCATGTTGCCGCCAATTTCACATAATCAGCCTGCATTTGCACTTGGTTAGCTATAAGTTTTTTAAATATGTCCTCAATGATGTTGGGTGGTGGAGGAGGTGCATTGTTTCCTCTGTATTGCGACTGAAAATTCTGATGCCCCCCTTGATTTCTCTGCACACCCTGATTCGAACTCTGTCCTTGATGGCTATTACTACCCCAAGAGAAATTTGGATGATTCCTCCAATTTGAGTTGTTGGTGTTGCCATACTGTTGATTATTATTCCTCTGGACGTTCCCAACAAAGTTTACCGAATCTGGATTTGCACCACAACACTCAGCTGAGTGTTCATCACTCCTATATACTTCACACCATACCTACTGCACTACATTGACTGGGCTTGTGCTTGATTCAAGCTCATACTGCTGAAGTGGGTGTTGAGTTGATTTTATAACACAGCTATCTGTGCTGCGATAGGTACAAAACCATCCACCTCAAAGACTCCTGCCGCTTTCCTTGTTCCTCCTCGTAATGAGTCCACATTCCACTCTGGATTTCCCTGTGAAATATGATTTAACAAAGTATAAAGCTCCTCATAAGTCTTTTCTAATGCCTGTCCCCCAGCTGCTGAGTCTAGCAAAATTTTTGTATATGGTTCCAAACCCTCAGTGAAAGTATGCACCAACACATTGTTGGACTGGTGATGGTGACGACAATCACTTAACATTGATTTGAACCTTTCCCAAGCTTGATACAAATTCTCACCCTCTCTTTGTTTAAAACTTAGGATCTAACTTCTAAGTCTTGCTATTTTCCCAGATGGAAAGAATCGTATCAAAAACTTTCTTGCAAGATCATCCTAAGTGGTGATAGAGTTAGGTGGTTCAGCTTTCAACCACCTCTTTCCTTCCCCCAATAATGAAAATGGGAATAATGTAAGCCTCACGTAGTCGGATGATACTCCAGCGGGAATGTAAGTGTCACTTATCTCCAAAAAGTTTTGGAGATGTTGTTGTGGATCTTCATGAGGGAGACCTGTGAATTTCCCGCTGGTGTGCAACAACTGCACCATGTTCTATTTAAGCTCAAACCTCCCTCCTGGCTCTGGTCTGCGAATACTACATGTAACATTGTTTGCATGTGGGATTTCGACTTTGCGAACCGGCCTTGCTGCCATTTCCTCAGGCACTAAAACTGCCCTCACAAGTGGTGGATTCTGTTGTTGCTCCAGAATTTCCTGTCTTAGCAACTGTAGCTTCTTCTCTAGAGCTTCCCTTCTTTGACGATGAAATTGTCTTTCCAGCTCTATATATGAATCCACCAACTCCTTATCTCTTGCCAGCATTCAGAAGAACTCAATATCTGCAAGAGAAAGTCTAACATTAAGTTGTTAGCACTTATATAGAATTTGTTAACTAACACTAAGACAATAAATTTACCAATTGCCAATCCCCGGCAATGGCGCCAAGAACTTGTTCGGTGTTGTGGTGACTACACGCAAGTGCACGTGCTCGAACAAGGACTAAAGTGGCTTATTTCAAGCCAAGTATCGATCCTATAGGGACTGAACTACGGTATTAATTAACTTAAGCGTCAGTGAACTTTATCTTTATGAATGCAGACAACCAAATAATTAATATTTTGAGAGTAAAAGTTTACGAAGTATTAAGAATCTAAGTCAAGATTATAATTTGACTCTGAACAACAGCAATGAGCAAGCTGAGGTTAAGACAAACATGCAGGGAAGTAATTTATCAATTCAATTCAGCTAATCTTTTCTTCGGTTGCTAGTCGGGAATTATTGCCTATGGATAGGATCTTTCGACTCCTATCCAATTAAGAATAATGAGACCTTAATCTACATTTCTGTGATAAAAGAATTTCATGCTCTAGCCATACATAACTGATTCCTTAATTGACTAATAAGACTTTCAGATATATTTCTATTCTGAATGTAAATCAATTCTTAATTTTCTAAACTAAGAAGAGATCATATCCTACCAATTCACATCAGTCCAATTTCTTTCCTTTTCAAAATCAAAATTGGATTTCTAGATATACATTAACATTGGCCAAACATTAATGCAGTAAAAACAAGAATTGATAGAACAACCATTGAACAAAAGATGAAAACTGAAATGATCAACAATTACATCCACTACAATTGTTCTTAACCTCAGCAAGAAGTGAATTAGCCACTCATTTGTGGATTAAACATCATCAAATAAGTAAAATTCATACAAACAATTTGAGATTAAAGAGAAAGAGAAAGAGAAGAACCCTAGAATTTTCGTCCTCTCAACTGCCTGTAACCCACGTTCTTGCTCAACCAAGTCAGCATGTTTAAAATAAAACCTAAGTGTGTTGTTTACACTATTGAGAATTTTTCCCAGAATAACAAGCAACGTGGCATAGAGTGTATCGCGGAGCACTCCCTCCGTGCCACGGGGGTATCGCGGACCCTCACTGGAAGTCGGCTCCCCAGTAAATGTACCTCAACGTGGCACGGCTTGCATCGCGGAGCCTTTCCTCCGTGCCACGGTGCTATCGCGCACCTTCACTGGAACTTGAGGTTCCAGGTAATTACACTCAACGTGACACGGAGTGCATCGCAAAGCACTACCTCTGTGTCACGGAGGTAATGCGAGCCTCCACTGGAATTTGGAAAAATTAATTCGTCTGAGGCAGAATGCCTCCGCAATGGTAGCGTGACACGGCTCCATCGCGGAGCCCTTATTTTTGCTGCTCTCCCTTGTCAACTTCCACTCCTTGTTTCCAAGTCCATTCTCTCACTTCACCAACATATATATTAGCTTCCAGAATTTCCTTTTAGCTGCAAAACAACACTAATCATGTTGGTTAGTATAAATTCACATTTTAACTAAAAATCACATGAGAATGTACACATAACGATAGGTAAACAAGTCGAAATGAAGTATTCGAGTATCACTTGGGCATGAAATTCTACCCAAGATCAGGAACCATTATAATTATGACGGTATAGGCTATGGTGGCGGAGAGCAAGGCAATCTTAGAAATAGGTGTCCATCACATAAATACTCTAGATATGCCAAGATAGAAGCCATACTTAGCAAAGTTCTAAAAAAAATTGAGTGCATAGAATCAGGTGTAAACAAAATGCGTGAAAAGCTTTCTAGCATAGGTAAGATGGTTGAATCACATTCTTTCTCCATCAAACAGTTGAAGCAACAAATGGAACAAATATCAATAGTATCAAAATACAGACTTAAAGATGATCGGTGCATAGCCGTAGCAACAAGAAGTGGCAAGACCACCTTTGATGCTTGTATTGTCAGTGAAGCTCGCCCAGAGGCTGTTGGCGTATCTTGATGCCTCTAAGGCTAGAATTTGGATAGGATGGTCATACCATAGAGTAGCGACAGAAGGGTTGCCTAGTGCACTGAGTGACAGCCTGTCATCTAGTTAGCTACTGCCAGTGACAGTCAGTTTCAATCGACTTAGTGCTTGACATACAGGTAGCCCATGAAGTCATCCCAGTTGTACAAGTCATATAGACTCATAGGTACCCTAAGGAGGGACCTTATCAGTAGTTTGATGCGGGGCCAATGCCCCAGCCTACTCTTATAGATACTTAGGTATAGGTTGTCGCGAGTGACTAGGTCCAGATAAACCTGCCTACGAGGCTATGAATCGCCTAGAGAAGTGATATGAAATCTGAACAGGCCAACTTAATGTAAGGGACTAGAACCATAGTAGTACAATATTACCTTCAGGATAAGAACTATAGTAAGATACATGTGGAAGGCTAGGGCTGACTGCTCAGGAGCATGTCAGATTAGTAGCATCCCTACAGTCGTTCTAAGCAAGAGAACTGAATAGTTGATTGCTTGTGACCTTACCATTCACTTGTGAGTTATTATATCCTAGCATGACATTCAAAGAATCGTTTAGGCCACTACAGACCTTACTCTATTCTATCTAGACCATTAGAGATTATGATTAGTGCTAGGACCCTCTGGTCAGGTGTAGGCACATGGGGTATGCTTGTTGATAACTATATAGACTATTCTAGAGGCAAGCAGTGATCATCTTAGGCCTAGAGGGCCATATATGTCTTTTGAGTGGATAGATTGAGACTTTAGTGTAGCACATCGGTTGGGATTGCCCCCACCTAGGATAGGCTTTCGTTGACCAACTTTAGAGTTGCTAACTGTGTCATCTCCTATGGGGATATTGATTGCTCAGAGGAGCTATATGATGTTTCTTAGAGGAACTATGTGATGTCCCAAGGAATTATATTCAGGCCCAAGGGCCACATTACATTCCATCCATGCATGGGCTTCTACTTTTATGTCGTATCGGCATCACGACCCTCCATCGAGCCTTGTGTGCCCAGGGTGCAGTTATAGGAGCCCAACAGGCTCAGACACAGTTACAGGAGTCCAGCGAGCTCGGATGCAGACCCAGCAGCCAGGTGGGTTGACTGTAGTACCAGTAGAATCATAAGAATCTGGATAGGGGTATATAGATGTAATGCCCAGAAAACCCTAAGATCAGACCCGAGAATTGAAATTGAGAAAACTAGAAAATCTACACCAGGTCATAGAATGAGTCGTCATGTGACTCGTCAGGTTGACCAAGAGTCGTTAAGTGACTCGTGGTAAGGGTTTGACTTAAGTTGAAATTTTGAGTTCTTAATTTCCCATAGATATGACTACACAACTCGTTGAGTCAGTCGTGGTCAAGGGTTAAGGGAAGGTAAAGAGGAAGTCGGCAATGTACCATATAGTTGGACACCATGAGTCGTGGTTAGACACCACAATTTTTTGGTTGAGTCGTGGCCAGCTATTTGCTAATGATTTGAGATTTTGGGCAGTGAAGGTGATGAGTGGTGACCACGAGTCGTGGTCACTAGTAACGATTCATAGGGTCCTCTGAGGCGATCCTCTGGTGAATTTGGACAATGTTCGTCACGAGTCCTGACCATGAGTCATGGTCCATGGCGACGACTCATCCAGTCCTTCCTGAGGACTGGCAATCTGTCTTTCCCTTTGAGTTTAATAAGGGTTTTTTCGTAATTCCTATTGTCCTCAAGGCTAAGCTACGTCATTTTAAGCTCAATTATGAGGGCTTTTTAAAGGGTTAAACCTATCCTAAGCCTTACCATTCCATATATGCAATACGAGGAGGCTCTTAGAGGTGATCAAAGCTTGAATCCATCAATTCTTCTTCAATTTCTCTTGCGTGTTCAAGGAAGAGAGTAAAATCAATCTACCCAGATATGTGAGGCTATGAATGAGAGTTCCTCTCACTCTCATACTCAAAACTTCCATCAATTCCATGAGGTTTTACTTCTACAATTCAAATTCCATGATCTAAGGGGTTTAGTGCCAATTCTTATGAAAATGTTATGATATACCTACGGGCCAATTCCTTTTAAGTATCAATTCACATGTTACGAGTTACGGGAAGATTTTATGACCACTTAAATTATAAATTTATGGATTTGATTTCAACAAAACTATGCCCAATTTCGCATGATATCATGAAAAAGCTCAGTGAGGATTTCATTATGATCTCGTTGCCTTTTAGCTCATTATGATTTATGACTTATGATAAGATCTCTCTAAAATGCTCATAATGACTTATGAATATCGAGTGTCAATGATTTACACTTATGTACGATTATCATGATTTATCAATTTATGATTATGACCGGCTCATGGGCCTTATTTCATGGATAGTTCACATATTGTCAAGTATGCTTATGATTATCATGATTTAACTAGTCCGTGAACTTCATGCATATTATCCTATGAGAACTATATATGTTTAGGGAGTAGTATTTAACATCGAGTAGTTTTGCGGCCCAGGTTTTGCCTCGAGTATCAGAACTACGTGCCACCATAGGTCACGATGGGACCTCTCTTGAGATTGTCCCCTTTGCCCGAATGGGCCTTTCATGAGTGATATCACACCTTTTTCATGGTTCTACCCTTGGCAAGGTACAAAAACCCTCCCGACTAGGGGTTTATAGGTCTGACTCCATGTGTGCTCATATGGGGTATGTCAGTTATAAGAATCTCCTATTGTTCCTCATGATTTATGCATGTTTATGATTATGCACTTTGGCTCAAGTCATGTTTAATAAAGCTTTCCCTTATGATTATGATTATGGTTAAATTATGAATGTTTTGAAAACCTTGAGCCTTATGTTTACGTTATGGTATTTACATTTAAAATCATGTTTGATCTTTCGTTATATTTATGATTGAGTAGATGTTATGTTCATGCCATGGGTCGACTTGGAGTGTCACGACCCGAACAAGGGCCCGGATCGTAGACATGGGACAAGGGACCCTAAGAGACCCCAAGTCAACCCATGGCATAAGTATACTACTAACACATTTTGTAAACTGAAGAAAAGATGAATATAATATCAACAGAAGTCTAATTCAACATCACATAAGAATAACATCTGAAGCTACACATACGTAAGTCTGAAAAGCCTCTAATCTGGATGAATTGATGGGACAAGACCCCAACTAACTCAACAATACTGAAACTGAAAATACATAAGGAACTTAATGTCTAGCCATCGAAGGATGAGGACTCACCAATCAAGTAGGAGCTAACTCTGACAATCGACTACGCACGGGGCTGAGCCTGGGAGCTTGGTCCTGTATCATGAAACGATACAGCATAGAAGGTATGCAGTCAGTACATGGAATGTACCGAATATGCAAGGTAAGTAAACCTCTTAAGAAAATAAAACACTTAAAGCATATCATAAGCTTTCAAGTTTGAGAGAAGGGCTACATGCATTCATTCTGAAATGAAAATATTATCAAGACATGACCATGCATAACTTTATAACATCACGACTGACTCCAATGACTCAAAGCTGAAACATAACATTCATAATAAAAGCTAAACAATGAGTCAAACCTTGCTTTTAGAACATTCATGCGTATAATAACTTCCATGAGTAATGAATATGCAAATCTGAATCATATAGATAGTGGGAGACTCGTCATTTAACCAACATACCATGATAGAGCTTACGTGGTCCCGACTATCACACTCAAGTTGGCAGAGCCGTCCAAAACCTTGCCAGGGCTAAGGACGCTACCATGATATCGATATAAAGCTCAAAGGGTCAATCGGCCAGGGATAGCTCACAAGGGAGTTCCCAATAACATAATAGTGTCAACCTAGGTTGGCGCGTAGTTTTGGGGCATAGGGTGATTGACCCTTAACCCGCTCGGTGCTAGACTCTTCTCCTAAAAATATGCAATGCTCTACATTGTATATAATGAAGCTCAACATCGTCTATTGATGAAGCTCAACTTCATCTATTGAAGAAGATCAAGATGAATCATGCATAACACAACATCGTATGAAACGAAGCTCAACATTGTCTATTGATGAAGCTCATTAATGAAATCATGCATAAACTCGACATCATATGAAAATGAAGCTCAAATTTTCCTTTGACCAGGCTCAATAATGACATACATCTCAATTATGAATTTATGCATATGAGAAGCTTCATTTTGAAACATACCACAAGCTCAAATATAAATGGGAGCTTCTACTCCAATTCATGCGGTAAGCTATACATTGGTGATCTTGGGCAGAATGATATGCCCAAGTGATACAAAAATGCTTAATTTCGTCTTGTTTATACATTGATAATTGTACATTCTCATGTGATTTATAGTTAAAATGTGAATTTATACTAACCAACATGATTAGTGTTGTTTTGCAGGAAAAATGGAATTTTAGGAAGCTAAGATGCATGTTGGGAGAAATCAGGAAGAGACTCGGAGGCGAGCAGTGGAAAAGGCCCAGGTTATGCAGCAAATTAAGGGGCTCCGCGATGGAGCCGTGTCATGCTTCCATCACAGATGCATTCTGCCCCGGATGATAAAAATATGCCAAGTTACAGTGAAGGTCCGCATTGGGGCCGTGGCACGATGGCCAAGCCCCACGTTGCACGTCGTGCAATGTTGGGCATAATTACCTAGAGGACCGGATTCCAGTGAGGGTTCGCGTTTGTGGCGTGTCACGGAGGCAGTGCTCCGCGATGCACTCTGTGACACGTTGCTTGTTATTCCGGGAAAAATTTCCACTAGTATAAATAGCACACTTAGGTTTATTTTTAATTATTCTGACTTGGTTGAGCAAGAACGTGGGTTACAGGCAGTTGAGGGGACGAAATTCTTAGGGTTCTTCTCTATCTCTTTCTTCTTTATTTCAATTGTTTGTATGCTTTACACTCATTTAACGATGTTTAATCCACAAATGAGTGGCTAAATTCACTTTTTGCTGAGGTTAAGAACGTTTGTAGTGGAATGTAATTATTGATCATCTTGGTTTTTCATATTTTCTTCCATGGTTGTTCTATTAATTCTTGTTCTTACTGCATTAATGTGTGTCCAATATTAATGTATATCTAAAAAATCCGATTTGCGCTCGAAAGAGAAAGAAATTGGAAAGTTGTGAATTGGTAGGATATGATCTCTTCTTGGTTTGGGAAAATTGAGAATTGATTTACCTTCAGAATAGAAATATATCTGAAAGTCGTATTAGTCAATTAAGGAATCGGTTTCGTATGGCTAGAACATGAATTTCTTCTTATCACAGAAATGTAGGTGGAAGGTTCATGATTCTTAAGTTGGGTTAAATACGAGAGTTTTAATCCATAGGCAATAATTCTTGACTAGCAACCGAAGGAAAGATTAACCAATTTGTATCAATAAATTGCTTCCCTACATGTTTGTTTTAGCCTCAGCATGCTCATTACTATAGTTCAGACTCAAATTGTACATTTGTTTTAGATTAGTATAAATTAGGAACCAAACTCCCAAAATCTTATTGAAATTGTTGTCTGCATTATTAGAGTTAGAGTTTATTAATGCTTGATTCGATCATTACCTTGGTCCAGTCCCTGTGGGATCGATACTTGGCTTACTTTAGCTATTTTACTACTTGTTCGACCACGTGCACTTGCGTGTAGGTATTCAAAAACCACTGAACAAGTTTTTGGCGCCGTTGTCGGGCACTGGGAATTGGTAAAATTGTTTTCTTAAGTGTTAGCTTACGATTTCTATATAAGTGTTGACAACTTGGTCTTAGTGTTTGTTTTAATTCTTTTTTTATTTTTTTCGGATACCCTTCTTGACATGACATCGTGGAATACAAATGGTTTAAATGGTGGATACTCATATTTTGGTGAATCTTGTCTTAATTGCGGAGGACCCCACTCGTGGCAACACTGTAACACGTGCAATATATGTGGTTGTCAAGATGGCCATTGGGATGGCTTTCCGAATGCATATTCCCTTCCCCCAAGCCCCTACTGTGATCCTTCTGTTGTTTTTGCTGAATATAGGCATGCTGAAAATGATGACTTGGGACGCCAAGCTCAAATAGAAGACATGCTGAAACAACTCCTGGAGCAATCAGAAGCAATGAAGGAGGCGATGGCAGTATTGAGAATTCAGCAACAAGAGAATGCAGAGGCTCTAGAAAGGATGAGCGTCAAAGTCACGGAGATGATTGCTGAGGCTGAAGCTTGTGATAAATTGCAGGTAATAGTTTTAGCCGATATTCAAGAGGAACTACAAGAGGAAGACAAGGGTGAATTTTTGGATGAAGCCCAACAATTAGAATCTCTTGAGTGTCCCCGTGATGGGCTCACACTTATGGAAAATCCATTCATGGAAGAAGAGATAGAGTATCCCCCAGTTGACATTAATGGAGAGATCGATGTCGATGATGAGAAGGTGTATACAAGTAAGGAGGTCAAGCACAATGCAGTTTCAGAGTTGAGGTTTATTGGACCACACTCGAAGCATTTTTCGACATTAAGTTTGGTTGACAACATAGAAGTAGAGTCTTCCAAGCTTATAGAGAAATGTATAGAGGAGGACCAAGCCCCGTATATTTTGAAATTTGCTAACTCGGAGAGACAAAATGACTTCGCTTACTTAAGGGCCAATAAGTTCAAAAGGCGATATCTACTGCTTGGTCCTTACAATTTTTCACCACCACCCCTGGAGCATAAGAGGAAATTAGAGAAGAAATTAGGGGTGAGATTCATATCCTCGAGGTGGAGGAAAAAGCGGTGAAACTGGATACATCGTGCCGCGACGTAAAACCAGGCGCTGCACGGGAGGCAACCCGTGGAATTTTTGTAATATTTGAGTAGATTTCGTAGAAGGAAAAAAAAGAAAGAAAAAAAATCGTAAAATAAAAATAAAAACAAAAATTGTATTTTATGTGAAACCTATGAATTCTAACCAATTTCTTGTTGTAAGATGAATTTCAGGTTGAACAGAGGGCAAAAATGCAAAGGATCGCAAAGGAAAAATCGAGGTGAGAAAAATAATAAAAAGTGGCAAAACAGTGAGCCTGCGCAATGGCTCCGTGTCACGGAGGAGGGCCTCCGCGTTACCCTCCATGACACGTTGAGGTGTAATTCTGGAATTTCTAAAATTCCAGAACACCTCCGGGTTGGCTCCGTGTCACGGAGGGGGTGCTCCGCGTTACCCTCCGTGACACGTTGAGGTGTTAATCGCGATGGGTCACACCAGGTCGCCGGGTGACTCGCGCAAAATTAACCCTTTTTAACCCTGAATTCCCTCTATTTTACCTCATTTCTCACCCCCCTCTGCGACAAAAACCCAAAAAATCCCCCTTCCCCAACGTGACACGGACTTAGGCACAAGTTTTTTTCGATTTTTCTTCGGTTTCATCGAACTAAAGGTATGTTCTCTATTTTCTTCTCAATTCTTGTCAAATTTGTCGAGTTTGAGCATGTAAAGTGAGAAAAACTTGCCCTAATTGTAAATTGAGCTTGAATTCCTTTGAGTTAGTGTTGATTGAAGTTCGGAGTATCATTTTGATTGTATGAACTCGATAAATGCATACTTGATCGAATTTTGGTGAAATGTGTAGCTAGGGTTAGAATTTGATTACAAAGAAATGAAATGTGATTGAAAATGTGAAAATTATGGGTTGGGCATGTTGGGTAAGGTGAATTATGTTGTGCTTGTTGTGAATATGCTAAGTAAACGATGGATTTTTTTTTTGGGAGAATAAAATTGTGAATTGCATAGAACTTGGTGAATTGCATAGGTTGTGATGAGAGTTTTTCTGTGCTAAGTGCTATGGGATGAAATGGTATTGATGGTGATATGTTGATTAACTGTACGAAGTCTGAGTAATGCGTAAAATATATTCCATCGAATTCTCTGAATGCACAAGGCATGTTGTTGTTTCTTGTTGTAAATTGGGAAGTGAGAATTGTCTTGCCGTAATGTTGTGATTGTGGCTAAAGACTAAGTGTGGGGTGGCCTAGCTTAACCCAACCTTAGTCAAAGCTAATTTTAATTTGAATAACATTGGGACTGTCTGTTTGATTTGACAGGAACAATGGCAAGCAGGCAAGATAAAGGAAAGGGCGTATCTACATCGGGCGCCGGAAGGAAAAGAATTAGACTGGGAACAGCAGTCCCAGCAGCACCAGCGGTTCTGCGCGGCCAACGCCGTCAATACGGAACCCGATAGGTGACAGACGAAGGGAAGAAATGGTACACAAAGCACAAGGAGAATAAATACTTCCCTGAGGAACATATTGCAAGGGAGCCGTTGGCACAGGAGTTCCCCAGAATTGTACACCGGATTGACGCTGCCGGGCTGAACTTCATCTTTGAAGAGAGCAAGGAGTGCAATCTCCACCTGATTCGAGAGTTCTACGCCAACTGGAACCCTACACTCCGAGGTCACACTGTCAAAATAAGGGGACAGGTAGTCACTTTTGATCCCCATCACCTAATGCCATCTTGGGGGTGCGGGACATAGACGCCCATGTACTCCGGCAGATGAACATCACTCCACCATATGCGGATATCAAACGCACATTGTGTGGAGCCTGTTCGACAGCACGGTGGAGCAGGCATAAGGAGAGGGGCTACCATCAGATGCTGCCCTACTCTCAAATGAACAGGGAAGCCAGAATTTGGCTTAAGATCGTGTGTTCCTGCCTGATCCCAGGGCTGCACATGACAGATGCCACCCGGGATCGTGTGTGCTTAGTATACGCCCTGATGAAAGGGCTAGAGATTAATGTTGGGGCGGTGATCATCTCCGCCATGAAGAGAGCCTGTTTGCATCAAGGGCACAGGTACGGGTTTGGTGGCTTGCTGACCACGTTCCTGAGGGGCCTAGATATTGAGGAAGAGGCCCTGGACTACATCCCACAAATGGAGAGGCGTGCCTTGGACGTCACCAAAACTAAGGCACCCGACACCACTCATGGGCCAGTTCTCACATTAGCCGAGCGACATGCTCGGGATGATCAGTATATGGCCCGCATGTTCGGGATGTAGATGCTATAGTTGCGCATAGGCGGGAGGCCAGCAACAAAAGATGAGCTGTGGCAGCTAGAGTTGGACTACCCCTTCGGCGAAAATGCTAGGGCTCTATGCCGAGTGGGGCCGGCTTTTGTGGAGCCCACTGATGATGATGTCCCCACAGATGAGGAGACACGCCGTGATGACTCAGATGTTGAGTCAGATGAGGATAGCGGGGGCAATTCGAATATGGTGGACGAGGCAACTGCACCTGACGAAGAAGTGGAATACTTCGATTGATCAAGGAGTTTCACCACCTACTCTTGTGCTATGCTGAATTTTTTGAACACTGGGGACAGTGTTCGATTTAAGTGTGGGGTGGGAGTAGTTAGGTGCTAGTTGTTTTGTTGTTATTTATGTTTCTGTTTTGTTTTTGTGCCTGTGAAAAAATTGTGACCCTGTGATTTTGATGTTTATGTTTTGTATTGTAATTAATGTGAAGATGTTGTGTGCTGTATGGAGTTGTTGTTAGCTGGTTGTGTAAATATTGTTGTTTTATCGAAATTATTGATATTTTTTTATCAAAAAAAATTTCGTGAAATTTTTTTTTTGATTGGGTTTCTCGGCGTTTGTTTTCGGTGCTTTTACCGAGAATAGTCCCATTGAACCAAAGTCGTAAATAGTGACTGTTCCCTATGATGGATGGATGACGACCGTCTTAAGGGAAATGTAGTCGATAGGAGTAGATTTCTTTTGTTCTTTTTAAATTTTTTTTATTTTGTTTGTTTTTATCCCAAACGTGTCGTTACTTTATGGTTTGGAATTTAGGTTGCGTGTTGTACATGATATTTAGAATGCAAAGGTGATTCGTATGAAAGCATGCAACTTTGTAAACATGTTGAGATACCTAGACCATAGAATTCGATTCGGTGTGATTGAGGCTTAATGTTTGAATTCTTGTAATTGGCTGATTGAAGAGTCTGTGAATATGTCTTGAGTTGAGCATGTGCAATGAGTGTGTGGTGAGGTTTCGTTTCTTCCATGCTATTGTGAAGTGTCTAGAACTTGCCTGGTGTGTGTACGAAATGAAATGAAGGATGTGTATTGTAGGAAAGGATGTAGGCATTTCTTTGCTTTAACTGAAAGTTTTTTTTCATTATCATACCTACCTTGAATGTACATCCTAGTTAGCCCATTGAGCCTTTAGCCTATTTTTTTCTTTTGTCGAAAAGGTACAAACCGAGATTAACCCCTTCTTGTCATTATCCGTGAATTTGATCCAAAACTCTTATGAGCTCAAGAAAAGTAATTTTCCCACAGGGTCAAGGAGTGGTAATTCTGAAAAGAAAGGAAAAGAGGAAGTGGTGAAAGTAAAGAAAACGTCAAGGGTGCACTTGCCGAATTTAAAAAAGGAAGATGTATAACTAATCTTTGTTATTAAGTCGAGTGTGCTTAATGATATGGGAATAAAAATAAAGAAAGACTTCAAGAATGGGAGGATGAAGGAAGAAACAATGCCCACAATGTGGTGGGATGTATGGAAAAGCGCTTAAGGGTGCTAGTTGTTATTATTGGTTAGCCCAGTATGTACTAGTTCCTTAGCTTATATTACAACCCATCAAGTCCTATGTGATCTTACATCACTCGTCCTTATATTAGTGGAGTAATACACTAGAGGCAAGCTTATGGGTCATGACATGATGCATGTGAATTCTTTGGGAGAGAGAGCGAAATTGTGTTCATATGCCCCTGCATATAATGCTTTTGAGATCATATGATTGTAAAAGGGGAAATTCTCTTGTGTTGTGAGGGCACATGCTTGACAAGAGATTTAATTTCGTGTCGGATGTCTTGATCAGCTGATTTGCATGAGTTTGCCGAGATCGAGAGTCGACTCATGATTCTAGGAGGTCTTAATGTGTTGAATGTCACTGTATTGATGAGACTATGCATGTTTCCTTGATGATTTGCTATGTAATTAATCGGTATAACCGTAGCTTGAATTGTCGGGTCAAAGTAGCTATGATTGGGTGTCAATTGCATGAGATGTGAGATTATTCTTTGAGGACGAACAAAGTTTCAAGTGTGGAGTAAGTGATCTTGGGCAGAATGATATGCCCAAGTGATACTCAAATGCTTCATTTTGTCTTGTTTATACATTGATAATTGTACATTCTCATGTGATTTGTAGTTAAAATGTGAATCTATACTAACCAACATGATTAGTGTTGTTTTGTAGGAAAAATGGAATTTTAGGAAGCTAAGATGCATGTTGGGAGAAATCGGGAAGAGACTCAGAGGCGAGTAGTAGAAAAGGCCCAAGTTATGTAGCAAATTAAGGGGCTCCGCGATGGAGCAGTGTCACGCTGCCATCGCGGATGCATTCTGCCCCGGATGATAAAAATATGCCAAGTTACAGTGAAGGTCCGCATTGGGGCCGTGGCACGTTGGGCATAATTACCTGGAGGATCGGATTCCAGTGAGGGTCCGCATTTGTGGTGTGTCATGGAGGCAGTGCTCCGCGATGCACTCCGTGACACGTTGCTTGTTATTCCGGGAAAAATTCTCACTAGTATAAATAGCACACTTAGGTTTATTTTTAATTATTCTGACTTGGTTGAGCAAGAACATGGGTTACAGGCAGTTGAGGGGACGAAATTCTTAGGGTTCTTCTCTATCTCTTTCTTTTTTATTTCAATTGTTTGTATGCTTTACACTCATTTAACGATGTTTAATCCATAAATGAGTAGCTAAATTCACTTCTTGCTGAGGTTAAGAACGTTTGTAGTGGAATGTAATTATTGATCATCTTGGTTTTTCATCTTTTCTTCCATGGTTGTTCTATTAATTCTTGTTCTTATTACATTAATGTATGGCCAATATTAATGTATATCTAAAAAATCCGGTTTGCGCTCGAAAGAGAAAGAAATTGGAAAGTTGTGAATTGGTAGGATATGATCTCTTCTTGGTTTGGGAAAATTGAGAATTGATTTACCTTCAGAATAGAAATATATCTGAAAGTTGTATTAGTCAATTAAGGAATCAGTTTCGCATGGCTAGAACATGAATTTCTTCTTATCACAGAAATGTAGGTGGAAGGTTCATGATTCTTAAGTTGGGTTAAATACGAGAGATTTAATCCATAGGCAATAATTCTTGACTAGCAACCGAAGGAAAGATTAACCAATTTGTATCAATAAATTGCTTCCCTGCATGTTTGTTTTAGCCTCAGCATGCTCATTACTATAGTTCAGACTCAAATTGTACATTTGTTTCAGATTAGTATAAATTAGGAAACAAACTCCCAAAATCTTATTGAAATTGTTGTCTGCATTATTAGAGTTAGAGCTTATTAACGCTTGATTCAATCATTACCTTGGTCCAGTCCCTGTGGGATCGATACTTGGCTTACTTTAGCCATTTTACTACTTGTTCGACCACGTGCACTTGCGTGTAGGTATTCAAAAACCACCGAACTATAGGTCTATCTTAACATACCACAAGCTAGCAAATATGAAATTTGGGAGACTTCACTCCAAACAATGTGGTAAGCTCATTTCGGGAAAATCATCATTTTAAATCAACATGTGGGAATTTCCCAAAGTTTTATCATACTTGGATCTACTCAATTCATTTTTAAAACAATATCATAAATAATGGGTAGCTTTAGAAACATACTTTTCATCATCAAATCTCATCATCATCATACATTCATCATCATTCTCTTCTTTCATGAACTTCTCATTCATGGGCATTCAATATCATAATTTAGAAAACATAATTTGGATTGGAAACCATTTAAAATCTTCCCAAGCTTCACAATTCACCAATATAAATATAATCTAATCATACCCATGTATAGAAATTGAGGAATTATGCAATTGGGTAAAAAAAACCATAACTTGATCATGTGAATTTCTTATACAAGATAGAGATTGGGCATGGGTGTGGAAGAAAACATCCACTCATAACCCTACATACCTAGGAGGAATGATTTTAACACTTATCTAATTGCCCAAGATGAGATTCCAATCGAAACCTTCAAAACATGCTCTAAATCCTCTCTTCAAACTCCCAAGTTTGCATGCATGGAATGAATTAACTTAGAATAGGTTTTCCCTTCTTAAAACCTTGTAAAATGAGCCTTAAATGACGTAGTATAGGAACCTAGGACTTAGGAATTTCGGAAGATCCCTTACTAAAATCGCTGAAAATAACTGCCAGGTGGTCCTAAAGGACGACTTGACGTCTCGTTGCCAGGGCCAACGACTCGTTGGCTTACCCATCGGGTACACTGCTTGACAAACTCTTGGGGCTTATAAAGATGGATGTAACGGCTCGTTAGGGGTGACCATGACTCGTGGTCACCAATCGTCAAGTACACTGCCTCCCTTATACCAATTTACTTGTATATTATCCAACGAGCACATCACGACTCATTGCCTAACATGACGGGTCGTGGCCTCCTCCTGTTAAGTACACTAGTTGACCTCTTCAATTTTTCACACACCCTTACCCAACGGTTGACCTAACGACTTGTGGTGACTGACCATGAGTCGTTCCCTAGCTTGTGGGGAACCCTTATCCTCCAACTTCCTGCTTTTCACTAGCCTTCCCCACGAGCCACCTGACGACTCATGGGCTGGTCTCACCAGTCGTCCAATGACTCGTTATGTGCCTGCAACTTAGATTTTCAGCTTTTTCTCCTTTCAACTCCCAGGTCCGATCTTTGAGTTCTCGGGGCATAACAATATCTCTCCCTTTGGAACATTCGTCCTCGAATGTTAGAAACACACAGAAACTTAGAAACATGCAATCATCATATGCAAATACTGGTTATTTAGACCGAAAACTAATGGAATGACTACCTCCGAAAAGGACTAAATAGCTGAACTGAATTCAGACATCACATACATCTATTTATAACATAAATCAAACTTGTGCACATGAACTAAACATGGAAACTGATTAGAGAATTAGGGACAAAATGGATACCTCAAATTGAAACTGAGCCGGTAGGGAACAGGTGAGGATATTTAGCCATTATAGCCGCTTCGGCTTCCCACGTAGCTCCCTCAACACGCTGGTTTCTCCATTACACCTTCACCAAAGCTACTTCTTTGTTCCTCAGCCTCTGAACCTAACGATCGAAGATTGCAACTGGAATTTCCACATAATTGAGGCTATCTCCGACACCAACATTTTCCACCGGGAAAACTAAAGTTGGATCACCCAAGCACTTTTTCAAGAGTGATACATGGAAGACGAGATGAACTAAAGATAACTTTGGTGGAAATTCCAACTCATACGCTACCTTGCCAACTCTTTTCATAACCCGGTAGGAACCAACATAGCGGGGACTGAGTTTTCCTTTCTTCCCAAACTGCATGACTCCCTTCACGGGAGATACCTTTAGAAATATCCAATCGTCTACCTCAAACTCCAAATCTTTTCTCCTCACATCAGCATATGATTTTTGATGACTCTGAGCGATTTTGAGCCTATCCCATATCAACTAAACCTTTTCCATGGCCTCATGAACCAAATCAGGTCCTATCATAGCTGCCTCACCAACCTCAAACCATCTTATGGGCGATCTACACCTTTTCCCGTAAAGAGCCTCAAACGGTGCCATCTGGATGCTGGAGTGATAGCTGTTATTGTAAGCAAACTCGATCAAGGGAAAGTGATCATCCCAACTACCTTTAAAGTCCATCACACAAGCTCTCAACATTTACTCAAGAGTTTGAATAATCCGCTTCACCTGATTATCCGTTTGCGGATGAAATGCTGTGTTGAGCTTAACCTGAGTCCCAAGCCCTTTTCGGAAAGACCGCCACTACTGAGAGGTAATCTAAGTACCTCGGTTTGAAATAATAGACATGGTCACTCCATGAATTCGAACCAACTCCCGAATATACAATTTGGCATAATCATCCGTTGAATCTGTGGTTTTGACCGGTAGAAAGTGTGCAGCGTTGGTTAACCTATCGACCACCACCCAAATGGAATCATGATGTCGGTGAGTACGAGGTAGGATTATAATGAAATTCATATTAATCTCTTCCAAATTCCAAGTGGGAATGCTAATATCCTGAAGTACGCCTCCCAGCCTTTGATGCTCAACTTCACTTGCTGACAGTTCAAGCACTTGGCAACAAATTCTGCAATATCCTTGTTCATGCCGTTCCAACAATATATTTCCATCAAGTCATGATATATTCTTTTGGAACCCAGGTGGATAGAATACCTGGACCCATGTGCCTCATGCGATATCCGGTACCACAAATTATCATCATCTGGACCACATAGACGACCCTGGTACCGCAGCACCCCATCTCCCCCTTCGAAGAAGACCTCCACCTTTTGACTCCGAACGGCTTCCTTCAGCTTTACCAACATCGGATCCTCATCTTGCCTAGATTTCGCATCCACTACTAAGGATGATTCTGATCCGTTTTGCATAATGATGCCGCCATCGGTCGAGTCGACCAATCTAACTCCCAACCTTTCAAGTCAATGGATATCTTTCACCAACTCCTTCTTTCCCTCATCCATGTGGTACACACTCTCCATAAAGAGCCTACTAAGTGCATCCTCTACCATATTAGCCTTACCTGGGTGGTAAAGGACATTCATGCCATAATCCTTTAGTAGCTCCAACTACCTCCTTTGCCGAAGATTGAGATCCTTCTGCATGAACACATATTGCAAGATCTTGTGATCCGTGAACACATCCACGTGGACCCTATACAAGTGATGCTGTCATATCTTCAATGCGAACACCACCGCGGCCAACTCAAGATCATGGGTCAGGTAATTCCTCTCATGGACTTTAAACTGTCTTGAGGCATATGCTATCACTTTCCCATGCTGCAGCAACACACACCCAAGTCCGATTCTCGAAGCATCACATACACCACAAAACCATCGGTACCCTCAGGTAGGGTCAACACTGGTGCTGAAGTAAGTCGAGTCTTTAACTCTTGGAAGCTTTTCTCACAAGCCTCCAACCATTGGAACTTTACTTGTTTCTAAGTCAACTTGGTCAAAGGTGCCGCAATAGATGAGACACCCTCAACAAATCTCTGGTAGTAACCCGCTCAGCCCAAAAAGCTCCTGATATCTGATAGGTTCACCTGACTGGACCAATTCTTCACCGCCTCAATTTTCTGAGAATCTACCTTTATTCCCTCACTCGATACCACATGGCCTAAGAATGCTACAGAGTCCAACCAAAACTCACATTTGTTGAACTTTGCACACAACTGACGATCCTTGAGGGTCTGAAGCACTACTCTCAAGTGAGCGGCATGCTCCTCCTCGCTCCGAGAATATATAAGGATGTCATCAATGAACACAATCACGAACATGTCCAAATATGCCTTGAACACCCTATTCATTAGATCCATAAAAGTTTTAGGGGCGTTGGTTAGTCCAAAAGACATAACAACAAATTTGTAATGACCATACCAAGTCCTGAAAGCGATTTTTGAGATGTCACACTCCCAAACCCGAAGCTGGTTGTTCGGCTAGTGGTGACTACATGCAAGTGCACATGGTCGAACAAGTAGTAAAGTGGAATAAGTAAATCCAAGTATCGATCCCACAGGGACTGAGCTACGGTACTAATTAACTTAAGTGTTAATGAACTATGTCTTTAAGAATGCAGACAACCAAATAAATAATATTTTGAGAGTTTTGAGTTTACTAATTAATAAGAATCTAAGGCAAAATTATAAAGTGAGTCTGAACAATAGTAATGAGCAAGTTGAGGATAAAACGAACATGCAAGGAATTAATTTATCAACACAATTCAGTTAATCTTTCCTTCAGTTGCTAGTCAAGAATTATTGCCTATGGATTGGAAGTTTCGACTCCTATCCAACTTAAGAATCATGAGCCTTAATCTACATTTCTGTGATAAAAGAATTTCATGTTCTAGCCTTAATCAAATATATTTCTATTCTGAATGTAATTCAATTCTCAATTTTCTAAACTAAGAAAAGATCATATCCTACCAATTCACATCTTTCCAATTTCTTTCCTTTTCAAAATCAAAATTGGATTTTTAGATATACATTAACATTGGCCAAACATTAATGCAGTAAAAACAAGAATTGATAGAACAACCATTGAAGAAAAGATGAAAACTGAAATGATTAAAAATTACATTCCACTACAATTGTTCTTAACCTCAGCAAGAAGTGAATTTAGCCACTCATTTGTGGATTTAACATCATCAAATAAGTAGAAATCATACAAACAATTGAGATAAAAGAGAAAGAGATAGAGAAGAACCCTAGAATTTTCGTGCCCTCAACTGCTTGTAACCCACGTTCTTGCTCAACCAAGTCAGAATGTTTAAAATAAAACCTAAGTGTGCTATTTATACTGTTGAGAATTTTTCCCGGAATAACAAGCAACGTGGCACGGAGTGTATCGCGGAGCACTCCCTCCGTGCCACGGAGGTATCACGGACCCTCACTGGAATTCGACTCCTCAGCAATTTCACCTCAGCGTGCCACGGCCTGCATCGCGGAGCCTGGCCAACGTGCCATGGTGCTATCGTACACCTACATTGGAAAATGCCATATTTAATTCACCCGAGGCAGAATGCCTCCGCGATGGCAGCGTGACACGTCTCCATCGCGGAGCCCTTATTTTTCCTGCTCTTCCTTGTCCTTTTCCACTCCTTGTTTCCAAGTCCATTCCCGAATTTACCAACATGTATCTTAGCTTCCCAAAATTCCATTTTACCTGCAAAACAACACTAATCATGTTGGTTAGTATAAATTCACATTTAACTACAAATCACATGAGAATGTACACAATAACGATAGACAAACAAGTCCAAATGAAGCATTTGAGTATCACTTGGGCATGCAATTCTGCCCAAGATCACTTACCCCACACTTAAAACCTTGTTCATCCTTGAACAATATTCTCACATCTCATGCAATTCACACTCACGCATAGCTACTTTGGCTCAACAATTCAAGCTACGGCTATACCGATTATTTAATATAGCAAATCATCAAGAAAACATGCATGGTCTCATCAATACAATGAAGTACATCACATTAAGATTTCCTAAGCTCAAGAATCAATTCTCGATCTTGGCAAACTCGTGCAAATCAATTGATCAGGACATCCGACACGAAATTAATCTCTCGTCAAGCATGTGCCCTCACAACACAAGAGAAATACCCCATTTGCTATCATATGATTTCCAAAGGACTACATGTAGGGGTATATGAATACAATTTCGCTCTCTCTCCCAAAGAATTCACATGCATCATGTCATGAACCATAGGCTTGCATCTAGTGTATTACTCCACTAATATAAGGACGAGTGATGTAAGATCACGTAGGACTTAACGGGTTGTAATGTAAGCTAAGGAACTAGCAAATACTGGGCTAACCAATTATAGCAACTAGCTTCCTTAAGCACTTTTCAATACATCCCACCATCATTACGGCCATTTTGTTTTCCTTCATCCTCCCATTCTTGAAGAAATTTTTTCTTTGTTTTTGATCCCATTTCTTTAAGCACACGCGACTCACTAGCAAAGATTAGTTATACATCTTTATTTTATTTAATTTCAGCAAGTGCACCTTTGACCTTTTCTTAAACTTTCACCACTTCCGCTTTTCCTTCCTTTTCACAATTCTCACTCCTTTACACTGTGTGAAGATTGTTTTTTCTTGAGCGCTTAAGAGTTTTGGATCAAATCCACGGCTAATGAAAAGAAGGGTTTAAGCTCGGTTTGTACCTCTTCAAAGAAAGAAAAAAAATAGGCTAAAGGCTCAATGGGGCTAACTAGGATGTACATTCAAGGTAGGTATGATAATGGAGAAACTTTCAATTTAATCAAAGAAATGCCTACATCCTTTCCCACAATACACATCCTTCATTTCGTTTAGTACACACACCAGGAAAGTTCTAGACACTTCACAATAGTATGGAATAATCGAAACCTCACCTCACACTCATTGCACATGCTCAACTAAAGACATATTCACAGACTCTTCAATCAACTAATTACAAGAATTCACTATTAAGCCTTGATCACACTGAATCGAACTCTATGGCCTAGGTATCTCAATATGTTTACACATTTGCATGCTTTCATACGAATCACCTTTACATCTTAATATCATGTACAACACGTAACAAGAATTCTGAACCATGAAATAGCGACACGTTTGGGACACAAATAAAAGAAAGAAAAGAAAGAAAAACTACTCATATC
Organism: Datura wrightii; assembly: GCA_035772735.1. Classification (NCBI taxonomy): domain Eukaryota; kingdom Viridiplantae; phylum Streptophyta; class Magnoliopsida; order Solanales; family Solanaceae; genus Datura; species Datura wrightii. The sequence goes on from JASDFA010000010.1 coordinate 121,898,306, forward strand.
GACTACATTTCCCTTAAGACGGTTGTCATCCATCCATCATAGGGAACGGTCACTATCTACGACTTCGGATCAATGGGACTATTTCAGTAAAAGCACTAAAAACAAAGGCTGAGAAACCCAACATAAAAGAAATTTAACAAAAAATTCTAAAAATTTCAATAATTTCGATAGAAAACAAAAATATTTACACAATAACAAACCAACAACAGCTCAACACAGCACACAACAGCTTAACATTCGTTACAATACAAACTTAATTACAGACACACCACACACAGTCACAAGGTCACATTTTTCACAGGCACAACAACAAAACATAACATAAACATAAACAAAGCAGCTAGCACCTAACTACTCCCACCCCACACTTAAACCGAACACTGTCCCCAGTGTTCACATAATTTCAACATATCACAAAGGTATGTGGTGAAACTCCCTGATCAGTCAAAGTATTCAACTTCTTCGTTAGGTGCCATTGCTTCGTCTCCCATATCAGAATCGCCCCCGCTGTCCTCATCTGACTCAACATCTGAGTCCTCCCGGCGTGTCTCCTCATCAGTGGGGACGTCATCATCTACGGGCTGCACAAATGCGGGCCCCACTCTACATAGAGCTCGGGCATTCTCGCTGAATGGGTAATCCAGCTCAAGCTTCCACAGCTCATCCTCTATTGCCTGCCTCCCGCCAATGCGCAGCTGCAACATCTGCATCCCGTACATGTGGGCCATATACTGGTCATCTCGAGCATGTTGCTCGGCTAGTGTGAGCACCGGCCCATGAGTCGTGTCAGGTGCCTTGGTTTTGGTGACGTCCAAGGCACGCCTGTCAATCTGTGGGATGTAATACAGGGCCTCCTCCTTGATATCATGGCCCCTTAGGAACGTGGTAAGCAAACCACCGAACCCATATCTGTGACCTTGATGTAGTCGGGCTCTCTTCATGGCGGAGATGATCACCACCCCAACATTTACCTCAAGCCCCTTCATTAGGGCATACACTAAGCAGACTCAGTCCCGGGTGACATCTGTCATGTGCACCCCCGGGATCAAGCATGAGAACACAATTTTTAGCCAAATCCTGGCTTCCCTGTTCATCTGAGAGTAGGGCAGTGTCTGATGGTAGCCCCTCTCCTTGTGCCTACCCCACCGTGCTGTCGAACGGGCTCCACATAGAGTGTGTCTGTTGTCCGCATAAGGTGGAGTGATGTTTAGCTGTCAAAGGACATGGGCGTCTGTGTCCCGCGCCCCCAAGATAGCATTCAGGTGATGGGGCTCAAAAGTGACAACCTGCCCCCTGATTTTGACGGTGTGACTGCGGAGGGTCGGGTTCCAGTTGGCATAGAACTCTCGAATAAGATGGAGATTGCACTCCCTGGGTTCTTCGAAGATGAAGTTGAACCCAGCGGTGTCAATCCGGTGTAAAATCCGCGGGAATTCCTGTGCAAATGGCTCCTGTGCTATTTGCTCCTTCGAGAAGTATTTGGTTTCTTTGTGTTTTGCATACCACTTCTTCCCCTCATCATTCACCCATCGGGTTCCGTATTGTCGGCATTGGCCTCGTGGAACCGCTAGTGCTGCTGGAACTGCTGTTCCCAATCGTATCCTTTTTCTGCCCGCGCCCTATGTGGATGCGCCCTTCCCTTTGTCTTGTCTGCCTGACATTGTTCCTGCACATTTAACATACAATCCCAATGTTATTCAAATCATAACTAGCTACAACGAAGGTTGGGTTTAATTGGATCACCCCACACTTAGTCTTTAGCCGCACTCCAAATAATTCGACAAGATATTCATGCTTTCCCAATATTTAACATTCAATCATGCTTAGTGCATTCATATAAGTCGATGGAACAATTACTCTGTACTACTCAGACTTCGTACAATGAATAAAAATGTTGCCATCGATTCCATTACATCATCATAGCACTTAGCCAAATTTTTATTCTCAACAACCTATGCAATTCACCAATTTCATTCTCCCGAAAATCCTTTGTCTACTTAGCATATTCAACATTAATCACAACATAATTCAATTCACCCAACATGCACAACCCAATTTTGTTCAACATTTCAAACAATTTTAGTCTTCTTCCTATTCAATTTCCAACCCAAGCTACCAATTTCGCAAAAATTCAATAAAACATGCATTCATCGAGTTCATATACTCACAACGATACTATGAACATCAATCAATCATAACTTAAATGAATTCAAGCTTAATTCTCACTTAGGGCAAGGTTCAATCACTACACATGTTCAAGAATCGAAAATTCAAGCAAAAATGAGGTAAAGTTCAAGAACACACCTTTAATCCGATGAAATTGAAGAAAACTCGAAGAAAATCGATGCCTAGGTCCGTGTAATATTGGGGGAGAAGGGAATTTGGGGTATTGGTCGCAGAGGGAAGGGAAAATAAGGAAAGAAATGAGGGAAATCGGGGTTTTAAAGTGATATTTCACCGGGTTTACCCGGAGACCCGGTGTGACCCGACGCAAAATAGCACTCAATGTGTCACAGAGGGTAACGCGGAGCACCCTCTCACGGAGCCATCGCGCCAGTGTTCTGGATTTCTAAAAATTCGGAACACTCTTCAATGTGTCACGGAGGGTAATGCAGAGCACCCCCTCCGTGACACGGAGCCATCGCGTAGGCTCACTGTAATGTGCCAATTTTTATTTTTCTCACCTCGATTTTTTTTCCTTTGCGCTTCTTTGAATTTTTGCCCTCCTTTCCACCTGAAAATCATTTCACCACAAGAAATTGGTTAGAATTCATAGGTTTCAATGCAAAAATATTTTTTTTATTTTTTTCTTTTTCTCTTTCTTTTTTGGTTTTTTTTCAAATATTTCTACTCATCTATTACAACAATTTCACGGGTTGCCTCTCGTGCAGCGCCTGATTTACCGTCGCGGCTCGAAGTCATTCATTGCTCAATCATCCTCTAGAGTGATGGACGTCTTCTCTCGAATAATGTCCTCACCCCAATAATGCTTACATCGCTGCCCATTAACTAAGAACGTGGCACTTCTATCTTCTTGCCACAACTCCACTGCCCCGTGCGGGGTCATTCTTACCACCTCAAACGGCCCTGACCATTTGGACCGCAATTTTCCTAGAAATAGCTTCAATCTTGAATTGAATAGCAATACTTTCTGCCCCAGCTCAAAGATCCGATGCACCATATGCTTATCGTGCCACCTCTCTATTTTCTCTTTGTAGCACTTGGCACTTTCATAGGCATGCCAACGAAACTCATCATGTTCGCTGAGTTGCATCAGCCTCTTCTTCCCCGCTAGCTCTAGATCCATATTCAATTTCCTCACGGCCCAGAAAGCTCGGTGTTCTAGCTCCACAAGCAGATGACACACCTTTCCATAGACCAATTTGTACAGAGAAGTCCCGATTGGTGTCTTGTACGCAGTTCTATAAGCCCACAACGCATCGTTGAGTTTGCTTGACCAATCACTACGTTGTGCATTCACTGTCTTCTGTAGAATCTGCTTTACTTCTCTGTTCGACACCTCCACTTGCCTACTAGTTTGGGGATGATATGCTGTTGCTACCTTTTGGCGCACCCCATACTTAGCTAGCAAATTCTTGAAACTTGCATTTACAAAATGAGCCCCTCCATCACTGATAATGGCTCGGGGTGTCTCGAACCTGGTGAAAATGTGTTTTTTCACAAATTTTGTTACCACCTTGTTGTCATTCCTGGGGCAAGCTGTTGCTTAAACCCACTTTGATACATAATCAACCGCTACCAAGATGTAACGATTACCAAATGACGGTGGGAACGGGCCCATGAAATCTATACCCTATACATCAAAGATCTCCACTTCTAATATCTGCTGCAGTGGCATCTTCTGCCTTCTACCAATTGTGCTTGTTCTTTGACATCTATCGCACATTTTTACGTATGCCATAGAGTCTCTAAACAGTGTAGACCAAAAGAGACCTGACTGTAGCACCTTGTGCACTGTCCACTCGCCTCCGTGGTGCCCTTCATAAAATGAAGAGTGACAACTCCTCAATACTTCTGCAATCTGGCTCTCCAGAATGCATCTTCTCATCACCTGATCCGATCCCTGCTTAAATAAGTACAGCTCATCCCAAATATAATACCTGCAATCATGTCTCAACTTCTTTCTCTGCTGAGCCGTAGCCTCCGATGGATAGACTTCACTCACTAGCAAATTCACAATGTCTGCATACCAAGGGATTTCAGCTTCTCTTATTGCCAAGAGCTGCTCATCCGAGAACTCTTCTTTGATGTTGCCACCTTCCTTCACATGCGACCAGCTTTCCAATCGCGATAGGTGATATGCCACTTCATTCTCGCTCCCCTTTCTGTCCCAAATCTCTAGGTCAAACTCTTGTAACAACAAGATCCATCTGATCAGCCTGGGCTTTGCATCCTTCTTGTTAAACAGATATCGAATCACTGCATGATCAGTATACACCACTACTCTAGAACCCACCAAGTAGGACCTTAATATATCAAATGCGCACACCAATGCTAGCATCTCCTTTTCAGTGACTGTATAACTGACTTGGGCTGCGTCAAGTGTTTTGCTTGCTTAATAAATGGAATAAAAAATTCTATTCCTCCTGTACCCCAATACAGCTCCTACAGCCACATCGCTTGCATCACACATTAATTCAAACAGTTGTTCCCAATCCAGAGAAATGAGGATAGGTGCTTCTATCAACTTCTGTTTCAACTCCTCCAATGCTTTGACACAATAGTCATCAAACTCGAACTTCACCTCTTTTTTTAGCAACCTGCATATTGGTCTAGAAATTTTAGAGAAGTTCTTGACGAACCGTTTGTAGAACCCTGCATGTCCAAGAAAACTGCAAACACCCTTCACTGACACAGGTGGTGGTAGCTTTTCAATTACTTCGATCTTTGCACGATCGACTTCCAACCCCTTGCAAGACACCTTATGGCCAAGGAAGATACCCTCCTTGACTAAAAAATGACATTTCTCCTAGTTGAGTACAAGGTTGGAGTCTTCACAACAAGCTAGCACCCTGTCAAGATTCTGCAAACAAGTAGCAAATGAATTACCGAAAATAGAAAAATCATCCATAAATACCTCAACAAAATCTTCCACCATATCATGGAAGATCGCTATCATGCATCTCTGGAATGTGGCAGGCGCATTGCATAAACCAAATGGCATCCGCCTGAAAGCATATGTCCCATAAGGACATGTGAAAGTAGTCTTCTCCTAGTCCTCCGGTGCTATGGCTATTTGGTTATAGCCAGAATACCCATCAAGGAAACAGTAATATTCTTGACCAGCCAACCTATCCAATATCTGATCAATAAATGGGATAGGATAATGATCTTTCCTTGTGTCCTCATTGAGCTTTCTGTAGTCCATGCAAATCTGCCAGCCTGTGACTGTGCGTGTAGGGATCATCTCATTTTTCCCATTGGTGACCACGGTCATCCCTCCTTTCTTTGGGACACACTGAACGAGGCTTACCTATTCGCTGTCTAAAATAGGATAGACCACACCTGCATCAAGCCACTTAACCACTTCCTTCCTAACCACATCCTTCATCATAGGATTCAACCTCCGCTGATGTTGTACAGTTGGCTTTGCTCCTTCCTCCATAAAAATTCTGTGTTTGCAAAAAGCTGGATTGATACCCCGAATATCTGACATTTTCCAGCCCATTGCTTTTTTCCTCCTCTTGAGCACCACCAATGCATCCTTTACCTGTGCCTTCGTCAATTCTGAGGAGATGATGACTGGAAAGGTGTCATCTTCCCCTAGAAAGACATATTTCAAATGTGGAGGCAATGTTTTCAACTCCAGTTTTGGTGCTTCCTCAATAGATGGTTTTGGCAATGGTTCCAGGGACCTCATCAATGGCTGAAAGTCTTGCTTCCTGAGATACCATTTTGATTCATTTAGCATTTGCACCATCTCATAAGTATCTCTATCTCCGTAATGATCGGAGCTCATCAATGCTCTCTCTAATGGATCTCGAGAATCAACAATCTGAAGAATTTCTTCTTGGTTTAGCACATTGATTGCTGAAAGCTCCTCATAGATGGCCAGAAGCTTCATGGCCTTATACACATCAAATACCTCCACTTTGTCATGCGCTCGCATGGTTAGCTGGCCTGCAGCTACATCAATCAAAGCTCTCCCGATTGCCAAGAAAGGATGTCCCAAAATAAATGGGACTTCCGCATCCAGCTCAAAATCTAAGACAATAAAATCTATCGGGAAGATGAGGGAGCCCACTTGCACCAGCACGTCCTCCACAATGCCATCTGGTCTGGCCAAGGAACGGTCTGCTAACTGCAAGATCACTGTAGTTCGTCTAGGACTGCCCAGCCCCAACTTCTTGAACACCAATGTCGGCATCAAGTTTATGCTCGCTCCCAAATCACATAATCCACGAGCTCGGATACTTTTCCCGATTGTCATCTGAATTGTAAAGCTCCCAGGGTCCTTAAGCTTTGTTGGCAACCTATTCTGAATCCAGGAAGTGCACTCCTCAATAAGCACCACTGTAGCATACTCCGTCAATCTGGTTTTGTTGGCTACAATGTCCTTGATATACTTTGCATATTTAGGCACTCCCTGCAAAACATCAACCAAAGGTAAATTAATGTGTACATGTTTAAGCACCTCCATGAACTTTTTAAAACAAGCTTCCTCCTTGTGTTTCTTTAATCTTTGAGGGAACGGGGGTGGTGGTCTTTCTGCTTCAGCTGCCTTCTCCTTCCCCCTCTTATCATCATGTTCCCTCTCTTTTTCCACTGCTCCTGATTGCTGAGGTGGTCTTTCTGGTTCCACCTCCTTGAGTTGTAAACCACTCCTTGTGTTCACTGCATTAACCTGCTTGGGATTTGGTCAGTGTCACTCGGTAGTCCTCCTCTAGGCTTGTTGTTTTGAACTCCAGCTAGTTGTCCAAACTGGTACTCCAACGCCTTTGTAGCTAACTGGTTTTTTTTAAGTCTGCCACTAATTTCACATAATCAGCCTGCATTTGAGCTTGGTTAGCTATAATTGTTTTAAACATATCCTCAATGTTGTTGGTTGGTGGAGGAGGTGCATTGTTTCCTCTGTATTGAGATTGATAATTTTGATGCCCCCCTTGATTTCTCTGCGCACCCTGATTCAAACTCTGCCCTTGATGGCTGTTACTACCCCAAGAGAAATTCGGATGATTCCTCCAATTTGAGTTGTAATTATTTCCATACTGCAGGTGATTATTTCTCTGGATATTCCCAACAAACTTCACTGAATCTGGATTTGCACCACAACACTTAGCTGAGTGTTCATTACCACCGCATACTTCACACCAAACCTGCTGCACTACATTAACTGGGGCTTGTGGTTGATTCAAGCTCATACTACTGAAGTGGGTGTTGAGTTGATTTTGCAATGCAGCTATCTGTGCAGCGATAGCTGTAAAACCATCCACCTCAAAGACTCCTGCCGATTTCCTTGTTCCTCCTCTTGAAGAGTCCGCATTCCACTCTGGATTTCCCTGTGAAATACGATTTAACAAAGTATAAAGCTCCTCATAAGTCTTTTTAATGCCTGTCCCCCAGCTGCTGAGTCTAGCAAATTTTTTGTATGTGGCTCCAAACCCTCTATGAAAGTATGCACCAACACATCGTTGGACTGGTGATGGTGAGGACAATCCCTTAACAATGATTTGAACATTTCCCAAGCTTGATACAGATTCTCACCCTCTCTTTGTTTAAAACTTATAATCTGACTTCTAGGTCTTGTTCTTTTCTCGGATGGAAAGAATCTTATCAAAAACTTTCTTGCAAGATCATCCCAAGTGGTGATAGAGTTAGGTGGTTCAGCTTTCAACCACCTCTTTGCTTCCCCCAATAATTAAAATGGAAATAATGTAAGCCTCACGTAGTTGGATGATACTCCAGCGGGAATGTAAGTATCACTTATCTCCAAAAAGTTTTGGAGATGTTGTTGTGGATATTCATGAGGGAGACCTGTGAATTGCCCGCTGGTGTACAACAATTGCACCATGTTTTGTTTAAGCTCAAACCTCCCTCCAGGCTCTGGTCTGCGAATACTAGATGTCACATTGTTAGCATGGGGGATTGCCACTTCGCGAACCGGCCGTTGTTGCCATTTCCTCGGGCACTAAAACTGCCCTCACAAGTGATGGATTCTGTTGTTGCTCCAGAATTGCCTGTCTGAGCAACTATAGCTTTTTCTCTAGAGCTTCCCCTCTTTGACGATGAAATTGTCTTACCAACTCTATGTATGTGTCACACCCCGCCTAGGGGGGTATGACTGGCACCTGGTGCCCTACTAGGACCTGAACTGCTGGACTGCTAAGCCTGGGCACATCTGGTGCCTGGCTGGCTCTAACTCACATTTTTGGAAACAAAGGGCTATATAACGGCTGTAAACACAGCCCCCGGCCCATTGGCCTGTAGCCTCCTGTACCTGTGCTAACAGCTGACCAGAAACATGTCAATATAGGGAAACCTATGCGGGCCGACAAGGACACTATGCTGTCTAGATATCTATAGCTTAACCATGAAGTACTGGATAGCTACGTGAGCGGCAAGGTCACCACTACTGTCGAACTATGACCCCACACGGCCAACATAAAGGAAATACGAGTACTAACAGCTATACAATTGCACGGCCTCACACGACCGGCTCATCTGACCACAGGGAAATATATACAGACTGCAAGCCTCTAGGAATAACAATAGAAATGATCGGTATAGGGCCTCGACCTACCCGTACTATACAACAAAAGAAAATGAAATACACCTCTGGAATTCAATCTCCGGATTACAGGAGCTGAATACTCGATCGCTGATAGGAATCACGCGGTATCGCCTACTCGTCAATGAGTACCTGCAGGCAAATAATGCAGCGCCCCACCGGGCGTCAGTACTACTGGTACTGAGTATGTAAAGCAATAACTGAAAGAAATATCTGAAAACAACAATATAACTGCTGAAACTGAAGTAGGAAGGAATAGATTAACTGTCAGATAATGTAAGTCATACCTTCTCTTAATTATACTGGAAGGAGCAGGAGTCATACCTGAGGATTTATCATTCTATTGTCGATCTACTCGTATCTATTATAATACAGCACAACATATCATAACATACATAGCACACACAAACCTTACCCGGCCCCCATAAGCTGGGAGGTACAACCAACACGCAATCTATACCCCTACCCCGGTTGTCCCATCTCCTATAATAACTATAAGCATCCTGCCGGTCCCCTAGGTATGCACTTAGGCTCGCTGAGCCCCTGACTATAACTGTACCTGAGTCCGGAGGACTCCTGAATCAACACCCCGGGCGTATCCTCTCGACAGGGGTGTATAAGGGCCGACCAAGGCACAATATGGGAAAAACTGGCATCCCACCTTCGTCCCCTGTGGGACGGCATGCCACTCCGTAGAGCGACGTATCCTCGTCCTCTGGCGGACGAGTCGATACAGCTATTAACCCTGGGCGGTCATGGATGCTAGGTAGTCCAACCCCAAACAATACAATAGTCTCAACTAGTAATACTATCTGCATGTACCACATACTAAAGCTAATGATAATAAAGTGTTTGTACATACTATATGTTGAACTAGTGATAGTGATATGTATGTATTTAATACATGCTGAGACTAATAATAGTATATATATACAAATATAATCTTCCGCCATACTGTATTGAGTCTAATGCTGAACATGATATAGTATTTCTGCTGAAAACTATGTTGTATACTGAGTTTCTATAGTAACATGATTTACTATTCCTAACACGCTTTCCAACTTCATTTTAACTTATCATTCTATTTCTGAGATGTCTTACAGGTATTACATCGCTTTACTGGGTTTCAACTAAATACAATGATATCCTAACATTCTGTGTCACATCACATACTGAGCATGCTGTGCAGTTCTTAACACTTATATTAGAATCTATATCGTGCTAGCAAGTCTCGCGCTGATCATAACATAGTGTTTCTAGCATCGTACCATCATTCATAGTAAACATCATACATGGCTTCTGAATATTCTACTGGCCTTTAAATTACTGTACTGTACCAAGATTACTAACTTGCCGAGGAAACTAGCTTTACATACCTTATCCTCGAACTATCCGGCTGTCGGACGAGGCTCGGCCAGTACTTCAACTATTTTATCCCAACTGCATTCATAAATGTGCCAATCAATACTAAATATAGCTTTATTGTAAAGAGCAATGTCACTTTCGATATAGTTTATAGCCTAAACTTAGGCTTATCGAAAGATGGTCGAAAACTCGCTATTTTTCAGCGGTCCAGAAATATTCACTTCACAGCTAGGAACACATAGACACTAATTTAGAGCAATTCCACTTACCTTAGCTCGGTAGCTCAACGATTCGTCGGCCGTATTTCACGAAACTAAATCCGTAGGAATACTGTCTGCTGCTAAATACCTCGGTATCTGAGGTTAATTTAAGTTTGGACAACGTTTAGCAGCGTAATCGGACGAAAATTATATTACCTCTTCGTTCCTTTTTCCTTTTCTGCTGGTTTGCTCTGTTTTTTGGAAATTTCATAAGTTTATAATGAATTAAAACTGAAGTGGGGCTTATATACTTGGGCCTGGATAAGGCCAACGTGTCGCGGAGCCAACGCGGAGGCTCCACCTCCGTGACACGCTGCCATCGCGGAGGGGCTCTGCCTCGGATCCTTCCGCGATGGTTCGACAGGTTTCTCGTCTGATCTTTTCCCGGGCCTTTCTCTAGCACGTATGGCCTTCAAACATGCTTAACCAACATGCGAATAGGTCATCTAGGTGCCGGGAATCCTACGGGGTATAACATTCTCCCCCCCTTAAGAACATTCGTCCTCGAATGTATGCTGCTATCTGGAGGACAACTTAACTTACTTTCTAGAAAAATTTCGGCAGAGTTTCTCCTGTAATATGGACTATAGCAAAAACCTGAAATGCAGAAAAATCCAATACAGGTACTGCACGCAATATTTTTAGATCCACTGGATAACTAAGTATCAATCTTTCTCATTCACACACATACAACTATAAGGTACTACATAAGTAATAATACGGACATACCTGTCGCCTGACTAGGCCTGAAATAGGGGAGGGTATCTGGCTTTCATATCTTCTTCAGCTTCCCACGTCATTTCCTCACGGTTCCTGTGACGCCACAATACTTTGACAGACGCAACATCTTTAGTCCTCAACCTGCGAATCTGCCTGTCTAAGATAGCTACGGGAACCTCTTCATATGCTAACTCTTCCGAAACCTGAACATCCTCAACTGGAACTACTGTAGAAGGGTCCCCTACGAACTTTCTCAACATAGAGACATGGAATACTGGGTGAACAGATGCTAACTCTGGAGGCAAGTTCAATTCGTATGCAACTCGGCCTATTCTTCGCCGAATCTGATATGGCCCAATAAATCTCGAGCTAAGCTTTCCTTTCTTTCCAAATCTCATTACCCCTTTCATCGGAGACACTTTCAGATATACCCATTCATTTACTGCAAATTCTAGATTTCTGTGTCGCATATCTGCATAAAACTTCTAGCGGCTCTGAGCAGTCAGTAAACATTCTCGGATAAGCTTTATCTTTTCCTCTGACTGCCGAACAATGTCTGGGCCAACCAATGCTGATTCTCCTATTTCAAACCAACCAATCGGCGATCTACATTTTCGCCCGTATAATGCTCGAAAGGCGCCATCTGGATAGCGGAATGATAACTATTATTATAAGAAAACACAATCAACAAAAGGTGCTCATCCCAGCTACCCCCAAAATCTAGCACACACGCTCGTAGCATATCTTTGAGCATCTTAATTGTACGTTCAGCCTGCCCATCTGTTTGAGGATGGAATGTTGTGCTCAAGTTAATCTGCGTTCCCAAACCCCTCTGGCACGACTGCAAGAATCTAGCTGTAAACTGTGCTCCCCTATCTGAAATGATGGATACCGGCACTCCATGCAATCTAACTATTTCTCTGATATATAATTCGGCATAGTCCTCAGCCGAGAAGGTAGCCTTCACTGGCAGGAAATGAGCTGATTTTGTTAGCCTGTCAACTATTACCCAAATGGAATCATTTCTGCGTCTGGTACGGGGTAACCCTGTTACAAAATCCATGTTTATCATTTCCCATTTCCACATAGGCACCGTTATATCTTGCGTCAAACCGCCCGGCTTCTGGTGCTCTGCTTTCACCTGCTGACAGTTAGAACATCTAGATACAAATTCAGCGATCTCAGCTTTCATACCTGGCCACCAGTAGATGTCTCTGATGTCGTGGTACATCTTCGTCGCTCCTGGATGAAGGGAATAGCGAGCGTAATGTACCTCGTGCATGATCCGCCCGCGAAGCCCTGAAATATTCGAGACACAGAGGCGGCCCTTACAGCGTAGCACATCATCCTCAATTATATGAAAATCTGACTCCTTGCCTCTCTGAATTCTATCTCTGAGCTGAATTAAATTAGGGTCCTCGTACTGTCGTTCTTTTACCTCTGTAACTAATGATGACACAGCAGAATTTTGAATTATTGCACTATTATTTTCTGTTTCCATTACTCGAACGGCTAACCCAGCTAACTGATGAATTTCTTTGGCTAACTTCCGTTTCTCAGGTCACAAATACGCCAAACTCCCCATTGACTTACGGCTCAGGGCATCTGCTACAACATTAGCTTTTCCCGGGTGATACAGAATATTTACATCATAATCTTTTAATAGCTCCAACCAGCGGCGTTGCCGTAGATTCAACTCCCTCTGAGTAAAGATGTACTGTAGGCTCTTATGATCTGTGTAAATATCAACATGGACGCCGTACAGGTAATGCCTCTATATCATTAAGGCGTGGATTACTGCGGCCAATTCCAGGTCGTGGGTAGGGTAATTCTTTTCGTGTTTCCTCAGCTGTCTGGAAGCATATGCAATTACTCTACCATGCTGCATCAACCCACAACCTAACCCGATGCCTGACGCGTCGCAATAGACTGAATAACCTTCTGTGCCTTCCGGCAATGCTAATACTGGGGCGGAGGTTAATCTGTCTTTTAGTTCCTGGAAGCTCTGCTCACATGCCTCTGTCCATTGAAACTTTGCTGCTTTCTGTGTCAATTTGGTTAGGGGTGCCGCAATAGTCGAGAACCCTTCAACGAACCTCCTGTAATATCCTGCCAACCCCAGAAAGCTACGGACTTCAGTCGGAGTGGTAGGCCTAGGCCATGACTTAACTGCTTCTATTTTCTGCTTGTCTACCTGTATAGCAGTATCCGACACGATATGCCCTAAAAAGGCCACTAAGCTAAGCCAGAATTCACATTTAGAAAATTTAGCATACAACTGGTGGTCCCTGAGAGTCTGGAGCACTGTCCGCAAATGAGTCCGGTGATCTGCTTCAGAGCGAGAATACCCCAAAATGTCATCAATGAATACTATCACGAACAAGTCCAGGAAAGGTCTGAAAATACTGTTCATCAGGTCCATGAAGACTGCCGGGGCATTCGTTAACCCAAAGGACATGACTAGAAATTCTAAATGTCCATACCGGGTCCTGAACGTTGTCTTAGGAATATCTCTCTCACGTACTCGGACCTGGTGATATCTGGACCGCAAGTCAATCTTAGAAAAGTATCTGGCTCCCTGCAACTGATCAAATAAGTCGTCAATTCTGGGGAGCGGGTACTTGTTCTTTACTGTAACTTTTTTTAATTGCCGATAATCTATGCACATTCGGAGCGAGCCATCTTTCTTTCTCACAAATAAAACTGGCGCACCCCACGGTGAAGTACTCGGCCTGATGAAACCTTTATCCAATAAATCTTTCAACTGCTCCTTTAATTCTCTGAGTTCTGCCGGAGCCATACGATAGGGAGGAATTGATATCGGCTGAGTACCTGGTAGCAAGTCAATAGCAAAGTCTATTTCCCTTTCTGGGGGAATACCAGGTAACTCGTATGGGAACACATCAGGGAATTCATTCACCACTGGAACAGACTGGAGTGTCGGAGATTCTGCTTGGACATCTTGAACTCTGACCAGATGGTAAATACATCCCTTAGATATCAATTTCCTCGCTTGAAGGTAGGAAATAAACCTAACTTTTTGGCATAGCAGTGCTGCCCTTCCACTCCCGCACTACTTCTCCCAGGAAGTGGAATCGGACCGTCTTGGTCCAACATTCAACGTTGGCAAAACACGGTACTAACCAGTCCATACCCATTATGGCATCGAAGTCTATCATTTCTAACTCGACCAGATCTACTGTGGTCTGACGGTCAGCAACCTCTACTATACACCCGCGGTAGATTCGGCTAGCCGTGATAGAGTCACCGACGGGCGTGGATACTAAGAAGGGCTGCTGCAATAATTTTGGTGCAATACTAAACTTTCGTGCCACAAATGGAGTAATGTAGGACAAAGTAGACCCTGGATCAATCAACACATAAGCAGGGTGTGAGCAGATAGTTAGCATACCTGTCACAACATCAGGTGACGCTTCTGAATCTTGCCTCCCTAGTAAAGCATATGTGCGGCTTGGACCCGCACCTGTACTGGAGGCCCCTGATCTGCCCCGACCCCTGCCTGCTGAAACTGAGGGCCTGCGCCCAATCGAGGATGCTGTGGCTCGTGACCCTGCAGATGCCCTATCCTGTCTATCTCGGTCCTCTCGGCCTCTGGCTGGGCAATCTCTCATCAAATGGCCTTCTTGGCCACAAATATAACATGCGGTGGAACCATACCTGCATGCTCCAGGATGGCGTCGACTGCATATAGGGCAAAGTGGTAGGGTATACCTACTCTGCTCCGCCCTCCTCTGTAATGGTGAATCTGCCATCTGCGAGCCTCTACCAGTCTCTGACTGCCCCCTGCGGCTGAATCTACCCCCCTGCGACTGTGGCAGAGGCGGGGGTCTGGGCAATTTATCTAACAATCGTGGCCTGGGTCCTCCCCGGGCCTCCCTCTGTAACTCAACTGGCCTGTCCCGGCGACGCTGTTCCTGATTGACCCTTCTGATCTCCTGATGTCGCTGTCTGATGCCCTCAATATTCTGGGCAAATGCCTGAATTCGAGCAATGTCCATGTCCTCTCGCAGTGTGGCCGTAATACAAGTCTCAACATATTCTGGATTCAACCCCATGATAAAGCGGTGTACTCTGGATGCCATGGTATCAACAAAGGCCGGTGCATATCGAGCCAAAGAATCAAACCGCAAGGAATATTCTCGAACACTCATGGTCCCCTGCTCCAGATGTAGGAGCTGGTCTACCCGAGCCTGTCGAATCTCCCGTGGCAAATAGTGATCCAGAAAAGCTCCTGAAAAGCTGGACCAGGTGGGAGGGGAAACATCTCTCCCTCGGGACCTTTCCCACCTTTCATACCATAACATGGCGATGTACCGTAACCGAAATGCTGCCAACTCAACTGATTCTGTAGGCGTGGCATGCATAACCCTGAAGATTCTCTGCATTTGATCCAGAAAATCCTGAGGGTCCTCTGTCCGGTCCGTACATGTAAACTGTGGGGGATTCAGAGCTAAGAACTCTCGGACCCTCGAACTACCTCCTGATGACTCCGCAACTGTAGACGGCATTGGCTGACGCTGAGCAGCCATCATCTGTGCTAACATAACTACAGCACTCCTAACCTCCTGGTCGGAAGGTGTCGATATAGGGACTGCTGAAGGTAGTGTCGCCCCTAGTGGCTCCTGATGTGGTGGAGACTGCTGAGAAGGCTGGGACGATGCCTCTGTAGTGCCCTCTGATTGGGCTGTTTCTAAACGAGGGTGAGGCATCCTGCTGGTGCCTTCCCCTGCTGCAATATCTAAGCTCCGGCCTGTGATAGGATGTCGTTGGCCTGACATTATCTGTAACCAAAGAATATAGTAAGCTTTTAGGGACTCAACCCTATATTGTACCGCTCTACAGCACGACTGAATAAGAATAAAAGACAACCATCCTATCATGCCTTGCAGCCTCCTACCCATAGTATGTGGTGCACAACACATCCATGGACAGGACTCTACTTAGCACGGCTTGCAGACTCCCTGGGATACGACCTGCTCTGATACCAAGTTTGTCACACCCCGCCTTGGGGGGTATGACTGGAACCTGGTGCCCTACTAGGACTTGAACTGCTGGACTGCTAAGCCTGGGCACATCTAGTGCCTGGCTGGCTCTAACTCATATTTTTGGAAACAAAGGGCTATATAACGGCTGTAAACATAGCCCCCGGCCCATTGGCCTGTAGCCTCCTGTACCTGTGCTAACAGCTGACCAGAAACATGTCAATATAGGGAAACCTATGCGAGCCGACAAGGCCACCATGCTGTCTAGTTATCTATAGCTTAACAATGAAGTACTGGATAGCTACGTGACCGGCAAGGTCACCACTACTGTCGAACTATGACCCCACACGGCCAACATAAAGGAAATACGAGTACTAACAGCTATACAACTGCACGGCCTCACACGACCGGCTCATCTGACCACAGGGAAATATATACAGACTGCAAGCCTCTAGAAATAACAGTAGAAATGATCGGGACAGGGCCCCGACCTACCCGTACTATACAAAAAAAAGAAAATGAAATACACCTCTGGAATTCAGTCTCCGGATTACAGGAGCTGAATACTCGATCGCTGACAGGAATCACGTGGTATCGCCTGCTCGTCTATGAGTACCTGCAGGCAAATAATGCAGTGCCCCACCGGGCGTCAGTACCGCTGGTATTGAGTATGTAAACAAATAACTGAAAGAAATATCTGAAAACAACAATATAACTGCTGAAACTGAAGTAGGAAGGAATAGATTAACTGTCTGATAATGTAAGTCATACCTTCTCTTAATTATACTGGAAGGAGCAGGAGTCATACCTGAGGATTTATCATTCTATTGTCGATCTACTTGTATCTATTATAACACAGCAAAACATATCATAACATACATAGCACACACAAACCTTACCCGGCCCCCATAAGCTGGGAGGTACAACCAACACGCAATCTATACCCCTACCCCGGTTGTCCCATCTCCTATAATAACTATCAGCATCCTGCCGGTCCCCTTGGTATGCACTTGGGCTCGCTGAGCCCCTGACTATAATTGTACCTAAGTCCAGAGGACTCCTGAATCAACACCCCGGGCGTATCCGCTCGACAGGGGTGTATAAGGGCCGACCAAGGCACAATATGGGGAAAACTGGCATCCCACCTTCGTCCCCTGTGGGACGGCATGCCACTCCGTAGAGCGACGTATCCTCGTCCTCTGGCGGACGAGTCGATACAGCTATTAACCCTGGGCGGTCATGGATGCTAGGTAGTCCAACCCCAAACAATACAACAGTCTCAACTAGTAATACTATCTGCATGTACCACATACTAAAGCTAATGATAATAAAGTGTTTGTACATACTGTATGCTGAACTAGTGATAGTGATATGTACGTATTTAATACATGCTGAGACTGATAATAGTATATATATACAAATATAATCTTCCGCCATACTGTATTGAGTCTAATGCTGAACATGATATAGTATTTCTGCTGAAAACTATGTTGTATACTGAGTTTCTATAGTAACATGATTTACTATTCCTAACACGCTTTCCAACTTCATTTTAACTTATCATTCTATTTCTGAGATGTCTTACAGGTATTACATCGCTTTACTGGGTTTCAACTAAATACAATGATATTCTAACATTCTGTGTGACATCACATACTGAGCATGTTGTGCAGTTCTTAACACTTATATTAGAATCTATATCTTGCTAGCAAGTCTCGCGCTGATCATAACATAGTGTTTCTAGCATCGTACCATCATTCATAGTAAACATCATACATGGCTTCTGAATATTCTACTGGCCTTTAAATTACTGTACTGTACCAAGATTACTAACTTGCTGAGGAAACTAGCTTTACATACCTTATCCTCGAACTATCCGGCTGTCGGACGAGGCTCGGCCAGTACTTCAACTATTTTCTCCCAACTACATTCATAAATGTGCCAATCAATACTAAATACAGCTTTATTGTAAAGATCAACGTCACTTTCGATATAGTTTATAGCCTAAACTTAGGCTTATCGAAAGACGGTCGAAAACTCACTATTTTTCAGCGGTCCAGAAGGGAGAAATATTCACTTCACAGCTAGGAACACATAGACACTAATTTAGAGCAATTCCACTTACCTTAGCTCGGTAGCTCGACGATTCGTCGGCCGTATTTCACGAAACTAAATCCGCAGGAATGCTCTCTGCTGCTAAATACGTCGGTATCTGAGGTTAATTTGAGTTTGGACAACGTTTAGCAGCGTAATCGGACGAAAATTATATTACCTCTTCGTTCCTTTTACCTTTTCTGCTGGTTTGCTCTGTTTTCTGGAAATTTCATAAGTTTATAATGAATTAAAACCGAAGTGGGGCTTATATACTTGGGCCTGGACAAGGCCAACGTGTCACGGAGCCAATGCGGAGGCTCCACCTCCGTGACACGCAGCCATCGCGGAGGGGCTCTGCCTCGGCTCCTTCCGCGATGGTTCGACAGGTTTCTCATCCGATCTTTTCCCGGGCCTTTCTCTAGCACGTATGGCCTTCAAACATGCTTAACCAACGTGCGAATAGGTCATCTAGGTGTCGGGAATCCTACGGGGTATAACAGTATGAATCCACCAACTCCCTATCCGTTTCCAGTGTTAAACAGAATTCAATATCTGCAAGAGAAAGGCTAAGATCAAGTTGTCAGCACTTATATAGAATTTGTAAACTAACACTAAGAAAATAATTTTACCAATTAACAGTCCCCGGCAACGGTGCCAAAAACTTGTTCGGCTAGTGGTGACTACACGCAAGTGCACGTGGTCGAACAAGTAGTAAAGTGGCTTAAGTAAAGCCAAGTATCGATCCCACAGGGACTGATCTATGGTACTAATTAAGTTAAGTGTTAATGAACTATATCTTTAAGAATGCAGACAACCAAATAAATAATATTTTGAGAGTTTGAGTTTACTAATTAATAAGAATCTAAGGCAAAATTATAAAGTGAGTCTGAACAATAGTAATGAGCAAGCTGAGGTTAAAACGAACATGCAGGGAATTAATTTATCAATACAATTCAGTTAATCTTTCCTTCGGTTGCTAGTCAAGAATTATTACCTATGGATTGGAAGTTTCGACTCCTATCCAACTTAAGAATCATGAGCCTTAATCTACATTTCCGGGATAAAAGAATTTCATGTTCTAGCCATACATTCCCGTTCCTTAATTGACTAATAAGACTTTTAGATATATTTCTATTCTGAATGTAAATCAATTCTCAATTTTCTAAACTAAGAAAAGATCATATCCTACCAATTCACATCTTTCCAATTTCTTTCCTTTTCAAAATCAAAATTGGATTTTTAGATATACATTAACATTGGCCAAACATTAATGCAGTAAAAACAAGAATTGATAGAACAACCATTGAAGAAAAGATGAAAACTGAAATGATTAACAATTACATTCCACCTCAATTGTTCTTAACCTCAGCAAGAAGTGAATTTAGCCACTCATTTGTGGATTTAACATCATCAAATAAGTAGAAATCATACAAACAATTGAGATAAAAGAGAAAGAGATAGAGAAGAACCCTAGAATTTTCGTCCTCTCAACTGCCTGTAACCCACGTTCTTTCTCAACCAAGTCAGAATGTTTAAAATAAAACCTAAGTGTGCTATTTATACTGTTGAGAATTTTTCCCGGAATAACAAGTAACGTGGCACGGAGTGTATCACAGAGCACTCCCTCCGTGTCGCGGAGGCATCGCGGACCCTCACTGGAATTCGGCTCCTCAGCAATTTCACCTCAGCATGCCACGGCCTGCATCGCGGAGCCTGGCCAACGTGCCACGGTGCTATCGCACACCTACACTGGAAATTGCCAAATTTAATTCACCCGAGGCAGAATGCCTCCGCGATGGCAGCGTGACACGGCTCCATCGCGGAGCCCTTATTTTTGTTGCTCTTCCTTGTCCTTTTCCACTCCTTGTTTCCAAGTCCATTCCCGATTTTACCAACATGTATCTTAGCTTCCCAAAATTCCATTTTACCTGCAAAACAATACTAATCGTGTTGGTTAGTATGAATTCACATTTAACTACAAATCACATGAGAATGTACACAATAACGATAGACAAACAAGTCGAAATGAAGCACTTGAGTATCACTTGGGCATGCAATTCTGCCCAAGATCACTGGTGATACCCAGATCTGAGGTCAATCTTGGAGAAACACTTGGCACACTGAAGCTGGTCAAACAAATCATCAATCCTGGGTAAAGGATACCTGTTCTTAACAGTGACCTTGTTCAACTGTTGATAGTCAATGCACATCCGAAGTGAACCATCCTTCTTTCGGACAAATAACACCGGTGCACCCCATGGAGACTTACTTGGCCTATTGAAACCCTTATCTAACAGGTCCTTCAACTGGTCCTTCAACTCTTTTAGCTCTGCTGGAGCCGTTCTGTAGAGAGGAATAGATATAGGCTGCGGGTCGAGAAGAATATCTATACCGAAATCAATCTCCCGCTTAGGAGGGACACCAAGAAAATCATCAGGAAAGACCTCTGGATACTCACGTACTACAGGTACGGACTGAATGGTCGGGGTCTCGGCCTCCACATCCTTAAACCTAACTAGATGGTACATGCAACCCTTAGAAATCATCTTTCTTGCCTTAAGGTTGGAAATGAATCAACCTACAGGCACAGCGGAACTACCCTTCCATTCTAATACTGGCTCACCCAGAAATCTGAACTCTACTCGATCGGATTCTACAATTAACTGAAGCATAGCATGCAAATAGCCAATCCATGTCGAGAATAACATCGAAATTAGTCATGGCTAACTCTATCAAATCTGCTGAGATGACCTTATGTAGGACTGAGACTGGGCAATCTCCATACGCCCATCTAGCTATAACTGAGTCACCTACTGGAGTTGAAACTGAGAAAGGCTCTGACAAGACATTGGGACTGACTCTGAAGCTACTGGCTACATATGGTGTCACAAAAGACAAGGTCTCCCCCAGATCTATCAAGGCATAAACATCAATATCGAAGACTCGCAACTTACTAGTAACCACCTCCAGGGAGACCTCCTGCTCCTGACGGGAAGATAAAGCATAGAACTTGTTCTGGCGCTGACCGCCAGCTATGCTAGTAGATGCCCCGTGATGTGTTGAGCGTGGGGGAGGGGCTACTGAATTAGAAGCTGGGCCTCGGCCCCCAACCTGATCCTGTCTCATAGTTGGAGAATCTCTGAGCATATGTTCGGGTTGCCCACAACCAAAACAAGCTCCTAAACTTTCCAAACACTGGCATGTGTGCCCTCGGCCACATCTGCGACAAGCTAGGATGTTGGAATCTGCGGGTCTACTTCTCTGACCCCTCGAGCCTGACGCTCGCCCTCACTGATCATGCCTGGGCCTAGATGGCACACTCAGTGTCGAAGATGCCAGGGCTGATGATCTCTGGTGAGTCTGTTGTCAGTGCCCACTACCAGACCTCTGCTGAGAGAATCTGTGATCACCGGTCCTGGCCCTCTTGACCTCCCTGTCCCTCGAATGTGCCGCCTCTATCTCCTAGGCGTAAAACACCATACGAGAGAAATCCATATCCTGGTGAAGCATAGCAATCCGGCACTCCTTATCCAAATACCCTGCACAAATACTCTAGCAGTGTCATCCTTCCCTGCTTTAAGTTTACAAACTCAGCTGCTTGAGCTCCCTCATCTCCGGAGGGAAGAACCGATCTAGGAATGCAATCTGAAACTCCTCCCACGTGATCGGACCTGCTCCTGCAACCCTGCTATCCTTCCATTGATGAAACCAGATATACACAACCCCATTCAACTGGTAGGAGGCCAACTATGCGCACTCAACACTACTCACCCCCATGACTTGGGTGATCTTGACAATCTCATCAATGAAATCATGCAGGACCTCATCTACCTTGGACCCCAAGAACTCCGGCAGGTTCATTCTCAAGAAGTCTCTAACTCTATTTGCTGCTGCATTACCATTTTGAGGAACATGCGCAACAACCTGCTGATTGACCTGAGCGGTCAGAGCCTGCGCAAGCATCTGAATAACAGCCCAAAACTCACCATGAGCAACTGGCTCCGGTGACTGAGGCTCCTGAACTGGTGTGTTCGGTCTGTGTTATATGGGTATCTAAACCGACACGCAAGTGCACGTGGTCGAACAAGTAGTAAGTGGCTTTAGTAAGCCAAGTATCGATCCCTCAGAGACTCGGATTAAGTGAAGTTTGTTTAAGTATACTATACTATATTTAACTTCTAAATATGCTGACAACAACATAACCAAAAAGTGAATAACTTGTTTTATAAATTTTATACTACAACTACTAACAATTATCTACTTTGAATTTAAACTATGGATATGAGCATGCCGAGGTTATAGAACATGTAATGAAACTGATTATAATCATACATTGGTTAATCTTTTCTTCCAGTTGCTAGCCAAGAACATTAGCCAAAAGATTAAAACTCTCGTATTTAATCTCACTTAAGAATCATAAACCATCCGTCTACATTTTTGTGATCAAATGCAATTTATGACCTAGCAATACAATTCCGGTTCCTAAATTGACTAATACGGCTTTCAAGTATATTTCTATCAGGAAAGCACATCAAAACTCAATTTTCCCAAATCAAGTAAAGAATAATATCCTATTAATTCACAACTTTCCAATTTCGTGCTCTCTCGAGTGAAATCGGACTTTTTAGATATACATTAATATAGGCCACACACCAATGCAGTAAGAACAAGAATTAATAGAACAACATGGAAGAAAAAGATGAAAAACCATATAATTAATAATAAAAATTCATCACAAGTGTTCATAACCTCAGCAAGGAAGGGAATTAGCCACTTATTTGTGGATTAATCATCCTAAAACAAGTGTTAATCATACAAACAATTGAATTAGAGAAGAAAGAAAGAGAGAAAAAACCCTGAACTTTTCGTCCCTCAACTGCCTGTAACCCACGTCCTTGCTCCACCAAGTCTGAATTATGAAAAATGAACCTAAGTGTTCTATTTATACTAGTGAAAATTTTTCCCGGAATAACAAGCAACGTGTCACGGAGTGCATCGCGGAGCACTGCCTCCGTGACACGGCGTGAACGCGGACCCTCACTGGAAATTAGGGGTCCGGGAATAAAGCACCAACGTGGCACGGCGTGCAACGCGGAGGCTAGCCACCGTGCCATGGAGCTGTCGCGAGCCTCCACTGGAATTGATGAATTTTTCACCCTCCAGGCAGAATGCCTCCGCGATGGCAGCGTGACACGGCTCCATCGCGGAGCCCCTTTAATTTGTGCACTCCAATGCTTTTTCCCTTGCTTGCATCCAAGTCCAACTCCGATATCATCCAACATGCATTTTAGCTTCCCAAAATCACATTTTACCTACAAAACAATGCTAATCATGTTGGTTAGTATAAATTCACATTTTATTACCAATTACATGAAAATGTATACACATTGCTAGATAAACAAGGAGAAAATGATACGTTTGAGTATCACTTGGGCATATAAATCTGCCCAAGATCACTTACCCCACACTTAAAGTCTTGTTCGTCCTCGAACAACAAACATACAATTCATGCAATTTACATCCCAACCTTCGCCACTATGGTGCGAAAATTTGACCTACAGTCATACCGATCATTCAATATTGCGAATCATCAAGAAAACATGCATGGTCTTAACAATGCAATGACCTTCAATACATTAAGACTTCCTAAACTTTAAGAATCGACTCTCGATATCGGCAAACTCATGCAAATCATCTAATCAAGATATCCGACACGAAAATCAATCTTTCATCAAGCATGTGCCCTCACAACTCAAGAGAATCTTCCCCTTTTTGCTCATGTGACACACAAACATTCAAGTAGGGGCATGTAAAAATTAATTTCACTCTCTCTCCCAAAAGAATTCACATGCATCATGTCATGACCCATAAGCTTGCCCTTAGTGTATTACTCCACTAATATAAAGAAATGCAATGTAAGATCACGTAGGACTTTAATGGGTTGTAATGGAAGCTATGGAACTAGTATATATTGGATTAGCCAATAATAGCCACTAGCATCCTTAAGCGCCTTTGCAACACATTCCCATCAACTCATGGACATTGTTTCTCTCTTTTCTCTTTTTTTTTTTCATCATCCCATTCTTGATGATTTACTTTAGTATGGCCCATTTCATTAAGCACACTTGACACGATAACAAAGGTTTTTCATGCACCTTCATTATCATTTAATTATAGCAAGTGCACCTTCAACCTTTTCTTTTCTTCCCTCTCTCTGCTTTTCTTTTTGTTTTCACCATTCTCACTCTTTGACACTTTGGGAAAATTATTTTTTTTCTTAAGCGCTTAAGAGTTTTGTATAGACTTTACGGCTAATGAAAAGAAAGAATTAAGCTCAGTTTATACTTTTTGGAAAAAAGAAAGAAAGAATAGGCTAAAGGCTCAAAGGGATGACTAGGGTATACAATCACATAAAGGGGAAGTATGACAAGAAAAAATTAGAAACTCTCGGTTAAAACAAAGAAATGCCTACATCCTTTCCAACACTACACCTCCTTCATTTCGTTTTGTACACACACCAGGCAAGTTCTAGACACTTCACAATAGCATGGAATAACAATACCTCACTTCACACTTTATGCACATGCTCGATTCAAGATGCATTCACAGACTCTTCAATCAGCTAATTACATGAATTCAAACATTAAGCCTCAATCACACCGAATCGAACTCTACAGCCTAGGTATCTCAACATATTTACAAAATTGCATGCTTTCATACGAATCACTTTTGCATTTTGAATATCAGGTACAACACGCAACCAATATTTCACAACCATATAGTAACTACAGGTTCCGTGATGCAATCCACCAAAGAAAGAAAAAAACTAAAAATAAATTAAAATAACTACTCCTACCGACTACATTTCCCTTAAGACGGTCATCATCCATCCATCATAGGGAACGGTCACTAACTATGACGTCGGTTCAATGGGACCATTCTCGGTAAAAGAACCGAAAACTAACGCCGAGAAACCCAAAAATAAAAATTGAAAAATTTTGCAAAACATCGATCATTTCGATGGAAAAATTATTTACAAAATATTTTAAATATGAACAAAATATTTTCGCAAAATTTTAAAATTATCGATCATTTTGATAAGCAAAAATATTTACAAAAATTTTACAAACTTAGCTGGCAACATCAACATTCCACAACACAAATCAATTCCACAAACATGTACAGATACAGAACAATTTGAAAATTCACAAACACAGGGAAACATACATATAAAAATATAGAGTAAAGCATACAAGCAAACCAGCCCAGCCCAGCACCTAACTACTCCCCACCCCACACTTAAACCGAACACTGTCCCCAATGTTCACAAAAATTAAAAATCACAAAATTGGGTGGTGGAACTCCCTGATCAGTCAAAGTATTCCACTTCTTCATCAGGTGCTGCTGCCTCATCTCCCATGTTCGAGTCGCCTCCGTCGTCGTCATCGGAGTCCTCCTGACGTGTCTCCTCGTCCGTGGGGACGTCATCGTGAGTGGGCTCCACAAAGGCTGGCCCCACTCGTCATAGAGCCCTGGCGTTTTCGCCAAATGGGTAATCTAGCTCGAGCTGCCATAGCTCCTCCTCCGTGGCTGGTCTCCCACCGATCCTGAGCTGGAGCATTTGCATCCCAAACATCCGCGCCATGTACTGGTCATCACGAGCATGTCGCTCGCCAAGCGTCAGCACTGGCCCGTGGGTGGTGTCGGGGGCCTTAGTTTTGGTCACATCCAAGGCCTGCCGCTCCAACTGTGGGATATAATCCAAAGCCTCTTCCTCGACGTCGAGGCCCCGGAGAAAGGTGGTGAGTAGTCCACCGAACCCATACCTGTGGCCCTGGTGTAATCGGGCTCTCTTCATGGCGGATATGATGACCGCCCCAACATTAATCTCCAGCCCTTTCATCAGGGCATACACCAGTCAAACACGGTCCCTGGTCACATCAGTCATGTGTACCCCCGGGATTAGGCACGAGCAGACTATCTTCAGCCAGATTCGGGCTTCCCTGTTCATTTGAGAATATGGCAGAGTCTGGTGGTAGCCCCTTTCTTTATGTCTGCTCCATCTAGCTGTGGATCGAGCCCCACACAGTGTGCGTCTAATGTCGGCATACGGTGGGGTAATGTTCAGCTGGCGGAGAACGTGGGCGTCTGTGTCCCGCGCTCCTATGATGGCATTTAGCTGTTGGGGTTCCAGAGTGACTATCTGCCCTCTGATCTTGATGGTGTGGCTTCTGATTGCCGGGTTCCAATTAGCATAGAACTCCCGGACCAAGTGCAGATTGCATTCCTTGGGCTCCTGAAATATGAAACTTAGCCCAGCAGCCTCGATCCGTTGAACTATTCGGGGGAACTCCTGTGCTAATGGCTCCCGTGCTATATGCTCCTCGGGGAAATATTTGTTCTCTTTGTGCTTAGCATACCACTTCTACCCCTCATCAGTCACCCATCTCGTTCCGTATAGGCGGCGCTGGCCGCGTGGAACTGCTGGTGCAGCTGGGACTGCTGTGCCCAGTCTGAGTCTTTTCCTTCCGGTGCCTGAAGTTGATGCACCCTTACCTTTATCTTGCCTGCTTGCCATTTTACCTGTCAACACAAGTAAACAAGCTCAATGTCAAGCTAAATTAATATTAACTTCGGCTAAGGTCGGGTTACGCTAAGTTTACCCCACACTTAGTCCTTAGCTACAGTTGCGATACTACGGCAAGAATAACTTTATTTACACCAAAATACCAGCCATACACTCATTCTTAAGTGCGTTCAAACGAAAATTCGACGATATAACTTCTGCGTACTACTCAGACTTCATACAGCTAATCCCAATCACTACCATCGCAAACATTTTAACCATCGCACTTAGCCAAGAAAAAATGAAGAAACAAAACAACAACAAAATTTTATACACATGAACCTATACAACCAACCAAATTCGAACAAATTTCAACATTTTCCCCCAAAACCCGAGAATTCCTCGTCTATTACATTCAAACACTTCTTACAATGATTCATCTCATTTAACAAGTACACCCCGGCATAGAATTCACAAATTCAACACATTACCAATTTCAAATTCAACAACCAAGCCCTAAAATTGAATTTCGCAATCAACTTCGAATAATTCATGCAATCGACAAGTTCAAACAATCATTACAACATTCCGAACTTTTATCAATCAATAAATAACTCGAATTCATGCTTAATTTCGACTTAGGGTGATTTAGTTCACCTCCCATGCTTAATTTTGAATAAAATCGACAAAAACTTGAGAGAGAATCGGAAAACATACCTTGTCGTTGAATAAGCGAAGAAAACTTGGTAATTCATTGCCTCAAGCCGTGGCACGTTGGTGGGGGAGGGATTTTGGGATGTTTGGTCGCGGAGGAAAATGAGAATGAGGGAAAAAAGGGAGAAATCGGGGTTTAAAATGTAGAAAACACGCGGGTCCACCGGCAACTCGGTGTGACCCGTCACAATTTATACGGCAACGTGTCACGGAGTGCATCACGGTGCACTGCCTCCGTGACATGGAGCCATCGTGATAGCCTTCTGGAAATTTTGAAATTTCTGGATTACACCTCAACGTGTCACGGAGGGTAACGCGGAGGTCCTCCTCCGTGACACGGAGCTATCGCCCCAGCTCACTGTCTTCTATATTTTATTAATTTGTCATACCTCGCCTTTTCCTTCACGATTCCGTGCACATTTTTCTCCGTTTGACCTGAAAATCATCTCACTTAACAAAATTGGTTAGAATAATAGGTTTCACCTAACTAAAATAAAAAATACTGACTAAAACGAAAAATTTTGTAATAAATCAAGAAAAGAAAAAAAAAGAAAAATTTATTTACACTTTACAAAATGAAAGAAAAAAATATTTTTTTTTTCTTCCACGGGTTGCCTCCCGTGCAGCGCCTGGTTTACCGTCGCGGCTCGACGTCATTTACGCTCAATTGTCCGCTAGGGTGATGGATGATTTCTCACGATCATTGTCCTCCCCCCAGTAGTGCTTACACCGTTGGCCATTTACTAAGAACGTGGCACTCCGATCTTCTTGCCACAATTCTACAGCCCCATGAGGGGTCATTCTTACCACTTCAAATGGTCCCGACCATTTAGACCTCAGCTTTCCAGGAAACAACTTCAATCTCAAATTGAAGAGCAAAACTTTCTGTCCCGGCTCGAAAATGCGATGCACCACATGCTTATCATGCCATCTTTTGGTTCTTTCCTTGTAGTACTTGGCATTCTCATAGGCATGCCAGCGGAACTCATCAAGTTCACTGAGCTGCATTAGTCTCTTTTTGCCCGCCAGCTCTAAGTCCATATTTAGCTTTTTGACAGCCCAGAAGGCTCGGTGCTCTAACTCCACCGGAAGATGACATGCTTTGCCGTAGACCAATCGGTATGGTGAGGTTCCAATCGGTGTCTTGTAAGTGGTTTTGTAAGCCCACAACGCCTCATCAAGTTTGCTGGACCAATCATTTCGTTGTGTATTCACCGTTTTCTGAAGAATCTGCTTCACTTCTCTATTTGACACCTCTACTTGCCCACTAGTTTAGGGGTGGTATGCTGTTGCCACTTTATGGCGCACCCCATACTTGGCTAGTAATTTCTTGAAACTTGCATTGACAAAGTGAGCCCCTCCATCACTGATAATGGCTCGGGGTGTCCCGAACCTTGTGAGGATGTGTTTTTTCACAAACTTTGTTACTACCTTGTTGTCATTCCTGGGGAAAGCTATTGCTTCCACCCATTTTGATACATAATATACGGCCACCAAGATGTAACGATTACCAAATGATGGTGGTAATGGACCCATGAAGTCAATGCCCCATACATCAAAAGGCTCAACTTCCAGTATATTCTACAGCGGCATCTCTTGTCTTCTGCCAATTGATCCTGTACGCTGACATCTATCACACATTTTGACATACGCCATAGAGTCTCTTAACAGTGTTGGCCAAAAGAACCCTGACTGTAGAACCTTGTGTGTTGTTCTCTCGCCTCCGTGATGCCCTCCATACAATGAAGAATGGCAGCCCCTCAACACCTCTGCAATCTGACTCTCTAGGATGCATCTTCTCATTACCTGATCTGGTCCCTGTTTGAATAAATATGGTTCATCCCAAACATAGTGCCGGCTATCGTGCCTCAATTTCCTTCTTTGCTGGTCTGTTGCCTCAGGTGGGTATACTCCGCTCACTAGTAAGTTGACTATGTCTGCATACCAGGGAACTTCAGCTTCTCCAACTGCCAAGAGTTGCTCATCGGGGAACTCTTCATTTATGTTATCACTTTCCATCACATGCGACCGACTTTCCAGTCGTGATAGGTGATCTGCTACTTGGTTCTCGCTCCCCTTTCTGTCTCTGCTCTCAAGGTCGAACTCCTGCAACAATAAGAACCATCTGATCAACCTGGGCTTAGCATCCTTCTTGTTGAATAGGTACCGAATAGCTGCATGATCGGTGTACACCACAACTTTCGAACCCACCAAATAAGACCTGAATTTGTCAAATGCAAACACCAAGGCTAGCATTTCTTTCTCTGTGACTGTGTAATTGCTTTGGGCCGTATTCAGTGTTTTGCTTGCATAATAAATAGAATGGAAAATTCTATTTTTTCTTTGCCCCAATACGGCTCCCACAGCCACATCACTGGCATCACACATCAGCTCAAATGGTTGTTCCCAGTCAGGAGAAGTAAGTATAGGTGCTTCTATCAATTTCTGCTTCAACTTTTCGAATGCTGTAACACACTCATCATTCAACTCGAACTTTACCTCTTTTTCTAGCAATCTGCATAGCGGTCTAGAAATGTTGGAAAAGTTGTTGATGAATCGTCTGTAGAATCCTGCATGCCCAAGAAAACTACGCACACCTTTCACTGACACTGGTGGTGGCAACTTTTCAATAACCTCGATCTTAGCACGATCGACTTCCAACCCCTTTTTAGATACTTTGTGGCCAAGGACAATACCCTCTTTCACTAAGAAGTGGCATTTCTCCCAGTTTAATACAAGGTTGGATTGCTCACAGCGAGCCAGCACCCTGTCAAGATTCTGCAAACAAGTAGCAAACGAATCACCGAAAACAGAAAAATCATCCATAAATACCTCAACAAAATCCTCCACCATATCATGGAAAATAGCCATCATGCATCTCTGGAATGTGGTGGGTGCATTGCATAACCCAAACGGCATTCGCTTGAAAGCATATGTCCCATAAGGACAGGTGAAAGTAGTCTTCTCTTGATCCTCCGGAGCTATGGCTATTTGGTTATAACCAGAGTACCCATCAAGGAAGCAATAATATTCCCGTCCTGCCAACCTATCCAGTATTTGATCAATAAAGGGGATGGGGTAATGATATTTCCTAGTGGCTTCGTTTAGCTTTCTGTAGTCCATGCTGATCCGCCAGCCTGTGACGGTTCGAGTAGGGATCAACTCATCTTTCTCGTTGGTGACTACAGTCATCCCCCCTTTCTTTGGAACACATTGAACGGGGCTGACCCATTCACTGTATGAAATTGGGTAGACCACACCTGCATCAAGCCACTTGATTATTTCTTTCCTTACCACATCCTTCATTGCTGGATTAAGTCTCCGTTGCGGCTGAACGGTTGGTTTGGCTCCTGTCTCCATGAATATCCTGTGTGTGCAGAAAGCTGGATTAATACCCTGAATGTCTGACATCTGCCAACCCATTGCTTTCTTCCTCTTTCTGAGAACACCCAATGCTGCCTTTTCCTGTGCCTCCGTCAAGTCTGCAGAGATGATAACTGGTAACGTCTCCCCCTCCCCCAAAAAGATATATTTTAAATAGGGAGGCAATTCTTTCAGCTCCAGCTTCGGTGCCTCCTCAACGGATGGTTTCGGCAAAGGCTCTAGAGATCTCATCAATGATTGAAATTCCTGTCTCCTTGGATGATTCTGTGTTCCATTCAACAATTGGACCATTCCACACGCCTCTCTATCTCCAAAATGATCGGAGTGCGTCAACGCTCTTTCCAATGGGTCTTGAAATTCAACAATCTGCCTAATTTCTTCATGTTCAACCACATTGATTGCTGAAAGCTCCTCATTTATAGCTGGCAGCTTCATGGATTTTAACACATAAAATACCTCTACCTTGTCGTGTGCTCGCATTGTCAGTTGTCCCGCAGCTACATCAATTAATGCTTTCCCGGTTGCCAAGGGTCATCCCAAAATAAATGGGACTTCCACGTCTGGTTCAAAATCCAGAACAATAAAATCTACCGGGAAAATTAGGGAGCCAAATTGCACTAGAACATCCTCAACAATACCATCCGTCCTAGCTAAGGATCGATCCGCCAATTGCAATATTACCGTTGTGGGTCTAGGACTCCCTAAACCCAACTTTCTGAATACCGAAGACGGCATCAGATTTATACTTGCCCCCAAGTCACACAATCCACGAGCTCGGATGCTCTGTCCAATAGTAAGCTGGATAGTAAAACTTCCAGGGTCTTTTAGCTTCGTGGGCAGTCTATTTTGGATCCGGGAAGTGCACTCCTCCGTCAAAGCCACCGTGGCATACTCAGTCAAACGACTTTTGTTGGTCACGATGTCTTTAATGTATTTGGCATATTTAGGCACTCCCTGCAAGACATCAACAAGAGGTAAGTTAACATGTACCTGTTTAAGCACCTCCATGAATTTCTTGAAACACGCCTCCTCTTTGTGTTTCTTGAGTCGTTGAGGGAACGGGGGTGGACGTCTTTCTGATTCAGCTCCTTTGGTCTTCCCCCTTTCCGAACTTTGCTCCCCCCTCAACTTCTGCTGCTCC
Organism: Datura wrightii; assembly: GCA_035772735.1. Taxonomy (NCBI): domain Eukaryota; kingdom Viridiplantae; phylum Streptophyta; class Magnoliopsida; order Solanales; family Solanaceae; genus Datura; species Datura wrightii. Next base: position 121,930,302 of record JASDFA010000010.1, read on the forward strand.
CAAGTGTTGAGGTGGTCTTTCTGGTTCCACCTCCTTCAGCTGCAAACCACTCCTTGTGGTCACTGCATTTACCTGCTTCGGATTCGGATCTGTGTCGCTCGGCAGTCCTCCTCTGGGCCTTGTATTTTGGGCACTAGCAAATTGCCCAAATTGATACTCAAGAGCCTTTGTCGCTAACTGGTTATTTTTCACTTCGGCTGCCAATTTAACATAGTCAGCTTGCAATTGCGCTTGATTAGCGATCATGGTCTTGAACATTTCCTCAATGCTGGGTGATGGTTGTGGAGGAGGGGCATTGTTATTTCTGAATTGAGATTGGTAGTTCTGGTGCCCTCCTTGATTCCTTTGCATACCCTGACCCGCACTTTGGCCTTGATGGTTGTTGCTACCCCATGAAAAATTTGGATGGTTCCTCCAATTTGAATTGTAGCTACTCCCATACTGCTGATGATTTCTTTGTGCATTCCCCACAAAGTTAACCGAATCAGGATTTGCTCCACAACACTCAGCTGAGTGCTCACTGCTTCCACACACTTCACACCACATTTGTTGGACTGCATTAACTGGAGCTGAAGGCTAGTTCAAATTCATGTTGCTGAAATGGTTGTTCAATTGATTCTGCAAAGCATCTATCTGTGCAGCCATAGTTGTAAATCCATCCACTTCAAGCACTCCTGCTGCTTTCCTTGCCCCACCTCGTGATGAATCAGCATTCCATTCTGGATTGCCCTGTGAAATCCGGTTTAGCAAGGTGTACAGCTCCTCATAAGTCTTTTCCAGCGCTTGCCCTCCAACTGCTGAATCTAGCAAAATTTTGGTATGGGGTTCCAAACCCTCAATAAATGTGTGCACCAACACGTCATTGGACTGATGATGATGAGGACAGTCCCACAACATGGATTTAAATCTTTCCCGGGCTTGATATAAATTTTCTCCCTCCCTCTGTTTGAAACTTAGAATTTGACTTCTAAGTCTTGCTGTTTTTCCAGAGGGAAAAAACCTTATCAAGAACTTTCATGCAAGATCATCCCACGTTGAAATAGAATTTGGTGGCTCAGCTTTCAACCACCTCTTGGCTTCACCGAGTAATGAGAACGGAAATAATGTAAGCCGAACATAATCAGGTGACACTCCAGCGGGTATATAAGTGTCACTTATCTCCAAGAAGTTTTGGAGATGCTGTTGTGGATCTTCATGAGGGAGACCGGTAAATTGCCCGCTTGTGTGCAGCAATTGCACCATATTTTGCTTGAGTTCAAATCTCCCTCCAGGCTCTGGTTTGCGGATACTGGATGTAACATTGTTGGCATGTGGGATTTACACCTCACGAACCGGCCTTGCTGCTGCTTCTTCGGGCACTAACACTGCCCTCACAACCGGTGGATTTTGTTGCTCCATAATAGTCTGTCTGAGCAACTGCAGCTTCCTTTGTAGAGCTTCTCTCTGTTTACTATGAAATATATGTTCAGGCTCTATATAAGATTCCACCAGCTCTTTGTCTCTTGCCAGTGTTCACAGCAATTAAGTCTGCAAAATACAGGCTAAGACCAAGTTGTCAACACTTAAGAAAAGAAAATAAAAATACAGTAAATTTACACTTAACACAATTTCACCAATTGCCAAGTCCCCAGCAACGGCGCCAAAAACTTGTTCGGTCTGTGTTATATGGGTATCTAAACTGACACGCAAGTGCACGTGGTCGAACAAGTAGTAAGTGGCTTTAGTAAGCCAAGTATCGATCCCTCAGAGACTCGGATTAAGTGAAGTTTGCTTAAGTATACTATACTATATTTAACTTCTAAATATGTTGACAACAACGTAACAAAAAAGTGAATAATTTGTTTTATAAATTTTATACTACAACTACTAACAATTATCTACTTTGAATTTAAACTATGGATATGAGCATGCCGAGGTTATAGAACATGTAATGAAACTGATTATAATCATACATTGGTTAATATTTTCTTCCAGTTGCTAGCCAAGAACATTAGCCAAAAGCTTAAAACTCTCGTATTTAATCTCACTTAAGAATCATAAACCATCCGTCTACATTTCTGTGATCAAATGCAATTCATGACCTAGCAATACAATTCCAGTTCCTAAATTGACTAATACGGCTTTCAAGTATATTTCTATCAGGAAAGCACATCAAAACTCAATTTTCCCAAATCAAGTAAAGAACAATATCCTATTAATTCACAACTTTCCAATTTCATGCTCTCTCGAGTGAAATCAGACTTTTTAGATATACATTAATGTAGGCCACACACCAATGCAGTAAGAACAAGAATTAATAGAACAACATGGAAGAAAAAGATGAAAAACCATATAATTAATAATAAAAATTCATCACAAGTGTTCATAACCTCAGGGAATTAGCCACTCATTTGTGGATTAATCATCCTAAAACAAGTTTTAATCATACAAACAATTGAATTAGAGAAGAAAGAAAGAGAGAAAAAACCCTGAACTTTTCGTCCCTCAACTGCCTGTAACCCACGTCCTTGCTCCACCAAGTCTGAATTATGAAAAATGAACCTAAGTGTTCTATTTCTACTAGTGGGAATTTTTCTCGGAATAACAAGCAACGTGTCACGGAGTGCATCGCGGAGCACTGCCTCTGTGACACGGCGTGAACGCGGACCCTCACTGGAAATTAGGGGTCCGGGAATAAAGCACCAACGTGGCACGGCGTGCAATGCGGAGGCTAGCCACCGTGCCACGGAGCTGTCGCGAGCCTCCACTGGAATTGATGAATTTTTCACCCTCCAGGCAGAATGCCTCCGCGATGGCAGCGTGACACGGCTCCATCGCGGAGCCCCTTTAATTTGTGCACTCCAATGCTTTTTCCCTTGCTCGCATCCAAGTCCAACTCCGATATCATCCAACATGCATTTTAGCTTCCCGAAATCACATTTTACCTACAAAACAATGCTAATCATGTTGGTTAGTATAAATTCACATTTTATTACCAATTACATGAAAATGTATACACATTGCTAGATAAACAAGGCGAAAATGATACATTTGAGTATCACTTGGGCATATAAATCTGCCCAAGATCAGTGGGGCTGGCTGAAGCTTATAACCGTTCCCATCCTCATGGATTTCACCACCTCCATTTTTCCTTCCTTTCATTCTTCGAGGAGCCATGATTCTGCAATTGAGAATAGCATGAATTAGAAGGATAGAAAGACCTTTCATCATATGACATAGATCATAAAAGAAGGGAACATTTCCTAAACATCTAATAACCTCTTCATCATAAGTGTGGTGCGCTTCACACCCATTAAAAAGACTCTACTTAATGCAGCTTTCAAACACCCTAGGACACTTCAAACCTATTGCTCTAATACCAAGTTTGTCACAACCCGAACGGAGGGCCAAATCGTAGGCACAGGACAAGCGACGCCAAGAGACCCCAAGTCGATCCATGGCATAAGCATACAACTAACTCATTCAATAAACTAAAGAAAACATGAATATAATCTCAACGGAATTCTACTTCAACATCACATCAGAATAACATCTGAAGCTACACATATATAAGTCTGAAAAGCCTCTAATCTGGATGAGTTGATGGGACAAGACCCCAACTAACTCAACAATACTAAAACTGAAAATACATAAGGAATTGAATGTCTAGCCCTCGAAGGATGAGGACTCACCAATCAAGTAGGAGCTAACTCTGACAATCGACTACGCACTGGGCTGAGCCTGGGAGCTGGGTCCTGTATAATGAAATAATACAGCATAGAAGGTATGCGATCAGTACGTGGAATATACCGAGTATGCAAGGTAAGTAAACTACTTAAGTAAAATAAAACACTTAAAGCATTTCATAGCATATCATAAGCTTTCAAGTCTGAGAGAAGGCCTACATGCATTCATTCTAAAATCAAAATATTATCAAGACATGACCATGCATAACTTTATATCATCACGACTGACTCGAAGGACTCAAAGCTAAAACATAACATTCATAATAAAAGATGAACGATGAGTCAAACCTTGCTTTTAGAATATGTATGTGTATGATAACTTCCATGAGTAATAAATATGAAAATTTGAATCATATAGACAGTGGGAGACTCGTCACTTAACCGACATACCACGATAGAGCTTACGTGTCTTAACTATCACACTCAAGTGGACAGAGCCGTCCAAAACCTTGCCAGGGCTAAGGACGCTACTATGATATTGATATCAAGCTCAAAGGGACAATCAACTGAGGATAGCTCACAAGGGAGGTCCCAATAATGTAATAGTATCAACCTACGTTGGCGCATAGTTCTGGGGCATAGGGTGATTGACCCTTAACCTGCTCGGTGCTAGACTCTTCTCCCAAAAACATGCAATGCTCTACATCGTATATAATGAAGCTCAACATCGTCTATTGATGAAGCTCAAGATGAAATCATGCATAACTCAACATTGTATGAGACGAAGCTCAACATTGTCTATTGACAAAACTTATTAATGAAATCATGCATAGACTCTACATCATATGAAAATGAAGCTCAACATTGTCCTTTGACAAGGCTCAATAATGACATACATCTCAATTATGAATTTATGCATATGAGAAGCTTTATTTTGAAACATACCACAAGCTCAAATATAAACGGGAGCTTCTACTCCAATTCATGCGGTAAGCTATACATAGGAATATCTTAACATACCATAAGCTAGAAAATATGAAATTTGGGAGACTTCGCTCCAAACAATGCGGTAAGCTCATTTCGGGAAAATCATCATTTTAAATCAACATGTGGGCATTTCCCAAAGCTTTATCATACTTGGATCTACTCAATTCATTTCGAAAATAATATCATAAATCATGGGTATCTTTAGAAACATGCTTTTCATCATCAAATCTCATCATCATCATTCTCTTCTTTCATGAACTTCTCATCAATGGGCATTCAATATCATAATTTAGAAAACATAATTTGGATTGGAAACCATTTAAAATCTTCCCAAGCTTCATAATTCACCAATATAAATATAATCTAATCATACCCATGTATAGAAATTGAGGAATCATGCAATTTGGTAAAAATCCCAATAACTTCATCATGTGAATTTCTTATACAAGATAGAGATTGGGCATGGGTGTGGAAGAAAACATCCACTCATAACCCTACATACCTACGAGGGATGATTTTAACACTTCTCTAATTGCCCAAGATGAGATTCCAATGGAAACCTTCAAAACTTGCTCTAGATCCTCTCTTCAAACTCCCAAATTTGCATGGATGGAATGAATTAGCTTAGAATAGGTTTTTCCCTCTTAAAACCCTGTAAAACGAGCCTTAAACGTCATAGTATAGGCCCCTAGGACTTAGGAATTACGGAAGAGCCCTTACTAAAATCATTGAAAATAACTGCCAGGTGGTCCTAACGGACAACCTGACGACTCGTTGCCAGGGCCAATGATTCGTTGGATTACCCGTCGGGTACACTGCTTGACAAACTCTTAGGGATCATAATGATGGACAAAATGACTCTTTAGGGGTGACCATGAATCGTGGTCACCAATCGTCAAGTACACTGCCTACCTTATACCAATTTACTTGTATATCATCCAACAACGCACATCACGACTCGTTGCTTGACATGACAAGTCGTGATCTCCTCCCGTTATGTACACTGGTCGACCTCTTCAATTTTTCATACACCCTTACCCCACGGTTGACCTAACGACTTGTGGTGACTGACCACGAGTCGTTCCCTCGCCCATGGAGAACCCTTATCCTCCAACTTCGTACTCTTCACTAGACTTCCCCATGAGCCACCTGACGACTCGTGGGCTGGTCTCACGAGTCATCCAATGACTCATTCTATGCTTTCAACTCATGTTTTCAGCTTTTCCCCATTTCAACTCCCGATTCTGATCTTTGAGTTCTCGGGGTATAACATGGAGTCCCTCGGGGTTCCTTGTCCCGTGTCTCAATACGAGCCTATGTTCGGGTTGTGAAAAACTTGGTACCAGAGCCTTAGGTTTTGAAGTATCCTAGGGTGTCCAAAAGCTGCGTTGAGTAGAGTCTTTTTTCAAGGGTGTGAAGCACGCAATACTTATGACGAAGTGGCTACGAAACGTTTAGGAAATGTTCCCTTCTTTCATGATCTATGTTGTGCGATGAAATGTCTCTCTATCCTTATAACTCGTGCTATACGCATTTGTAGAACCATGCCTCTCCGCAAAGTAAACTGCAGGAGAAATGGAAATGGCAATGTCCATAAGGATGGCAACGGGGGTGGGTACCCACAAGCCCCACCAGTTCATGAGGAGAATGCACCAGAGCCAGCTGCCTACACTGACTTTAGAGCAGCCATATAGATGCTAGCACAGGCCTTGACCACTCAGGTCAACCAGCAGGCATTGGAGAATTTTCCTCAGAACGGGAATACGACGGCAGCTAAAGTTAGAGACTTCTTGAGGATGAACCCTCCAGTGTTCATGAGGTCAAAGGTGGAAGAGGATCCACATGATATCATCGATGAGATTCTGAAGATCACCCAGGTCATGGGGGTTACCAATGGTGAGTGCATTGACTTAGCCTCTTATCAGCTAAAAGGGGTCGCGCATCTCTGGTTCAAATAGTGGAGAGATAGTAGGACAGTAGGAACAGGCCCGATCAGTTGGGATGAGTTTCATGTTGCTTTTATAGATCGGTTCTTCCTCCATAAGATGAGGGAGCTGAAAGCGGCCGAGTTTGTGAACCTAAAGGAGGGAAACATGACAGTTCAAGAATATTCCTTAGAGTTCACCCGTCTGTCTAAGAATGCATCAGAGCTTGCGGTGGATCAGAGGGCTCGAGTGAGCCGGTTTGTACATGGAGTAGCGCGCTACCTAGATAAGGATTGCAGGACCTCCATGCTCCATCAGGATATGGATTTCCCTCAAATCATGTTGTAAGCCCAGCAGATGGAGGCGAGTATCAGAGAAGGAAGGAGACCAAGAGAGCCAGGACAGACAGTTATGGGACCTCTCAGCTGATATTGGGGGGCGGACATCGCCAGCAGTCACATCACAGGTCTTTTTCTCCAGCACCATCATCACCTAGTACACCATCCAGACCACGAGGTGATCAGAGGAGCAAGGCCTCAGGTTTGAGAGGCCAAAGTAGCATGCATATAGAGCGCACCTTTCCAGCCTGTATAAGGTGTGGCAAGAATCACCCAGGGAGGTGTTTAGTTGGATTAGACGCTTATTTTGGGTGTGGCAAACCCGTACACAGACTCAGGGATTTCCCTTTGTCAGATCAGGGATTGGTGGGGCCCGTATGCCAGCCGCTAGTTCAGCGGCTCCAACAGCACGTCCCTCCTAGAAAGGTACTTCAATTAGTTCAGTTGGGGCCAGCGCCAGAATAGATTTTATGCCCTTGCATCCTGATAGGAACAGGAGACTTTCCCATATGTGGTTACTGGTATGTTACGAGTCTTCCACCTTGATGTTTATGTTTGATTAGATCCAGGGGCTACTTTGTCTTTTGTGATGCCCTATGTTGCTAGTAGCTTCAGATTCAGTCCAAAAATCTTATCAGAACCCTTCTCAATCTCTACTCCAATAGGTGATTCAGTTATAGCTCGACGGTTATATAGAAATTGTTGGGTCTCAGTCCTTTAGAAAATCACCTCAGCAGATCTAGTAGAGTTAGCTATGACCGATTTTGATGTTATTCTCAGCATGGATTGGCTATTTTCATGTTATGCATCAGTTAATTATAGGACCCGTGCTATAGAGTATAGATTTCCAAGTGAGCCAGCCCTAGAATGGAAGGGTAGTTCGACTGTGCCTGTACATTTCATTTCCTATCTTAAGGCCATAAAGATGATTTCCAAAGGTTGTGTGTACCATCTAGTTAGGGTTAAGGATTCTACGTCCAAGGCCCCGACTATCCAGTCAGTTCCAGTGGTATGTGAGTATCCAAAAGTGTTCCCAGATGATCTACCGGGTATTCCTCCTGAGAGGGAAATCAATTTTGGTATTGACCTTCTACCCAACATGCAGCCTATATCTATTACTCCTTACCGAATGGCTCCAGCTGAGCTAAAGAAGTTGAAGAAGCGGTTGAAGAACCTTCTAGACAAGGGTTTCATCAGACCTAGCAAGTCTCCATGGGGTGCACCAGTTCTGTTTGTCCAAAAGAAGGATGGTTCCCTTCGGATGTGCATTGACTATCGATAATTGAACAAGGTCACCATCAAGAACAGGTATCCTCTCCCCAGGATTGACAACTTATTTGAACAACTCTAGGGTTCCAAGTGCTTTTCCAAGATAGACCTCAGATCCGGGTACCATCAGCTCAGGGTTCGAGAGAGTGACATTTCGTAAATAGCTTTCAGAACTTGGTATGGTCACTATGAGTTTTTAGTTATATCTTTTGGACTAATGAATTCTCCTGCAGCCTTTATGGACCTGATGAACAAGGTGTTCAAGTCATATCTAGACATGTTCGTGATCGTGTTCATTGATGACATCCTTATATACTCTTGAAGCGAGGAGGAGCATATGTGAGTTTTTGTTGAATTCTGTGGCATTCTTGGGCCATGTGGTGTCTAGTGAAGGTGTGCAAGTAGACTCTCATAAGATAGAGGAAGTGAAGAATTGGCCCAGACTGGTGAATCCCTTAAATATCAGAAGTTTCTTGGGCTTAGCTGGCTACTATCGGAGATTTGTTGAAGGGTTTTCATCTATTGCAGCACCATTAACCAAACTGACCTAGTAAAAGGTAAATTTCCAATGGTCGGAGACTTGTGAGAAGCTTCCAAGAGTTTAAGGCTCGACTCACCTCAGCACCGGTGTTGACCCTACCCGAGGGCACCGATAGGTTCGTGGTGTATTGTAATGACTCAAGGATCGGGCTTGGATGTGTATTGATGTAGCATGGAAAAGTTATAGCCTATGCTTCTAGATAGCTGAAAGTGCATGAAAAGAACTACCCGATTCATGATCTCGAATTGGCAGTGGTTGTATTTACCTTGAAAATATGGAGATACTATTTATATGGGGTCCACATAGATGTGTTCACAGACCACGAGAGCCTACAATATGTGTTTACCCAGAAAGATCTCAATCTGCATCAAAGGAGGTGGTTGGAGCTACTCAAGGATTATGATATGAGTGTCCTATACCACCCAAGCAAAGACAATGTAGTAGAGGACGCTCTTAGTGGGATATATATAGAGAGTGTGCCCCATGTGGAGTAGGAGAGGAAGGAATTTGTGAAAGATGTGCATAGACTACACGATTGGGAGTTTGTTTGGTCCACTCGACAAATGGTGGAGTAGTTGTTCAGAATGGGTCAGAATAATCCTTTGTGAATGATGTAAAAGCTAGACAAGACTATGACCCCATCTTGGTGAAATTGAAGGAAGTTGTTCAGAATCAGAAGGTGGAAGTCTTCTCCAAAGGGGGAGATGGTGTGCTCCGATACCAGGGTCGCTTATGTGTTTCGGATGTTGATGATCTGAGAGACCGGATGTTACATGAGGCTCAAGGATCTAGGTATTCTATACATCCAGGTGCCACCAAGATGTACCATGACCTACGGGAAGTCTATTGGTGGAATGGAATGAAGGAAGACATAGCAGAATTTGTGGATAAGTGTCCAAACTGTCAATAGGTAAAGGTTGAGCATCAAAGACCTGGAGGTGTTCTCCAAGATATTAGCATCCCTACTTAGATGTGGGAAGAGATCAACATGGACTTCATTACAGGTTTGCACTACACTCGTATACAGTATGACTCCATTTGGGTTGTTGTGGACAGGTTGACGAAAGCACCTTATTTCTTACCAGTCAAAACTAATGATTCAGCGGAGGATTATGCTAAGTGTTACACCCCGTAAATATAACGATTAGTAAGCATACACGTGGACATGCGACAAATAAAGAGAGCGTGACGCGTGAAGAAAAGCCTCAGAAGCGGGGTCAGTGATCTTGGGCAGATTTATATGCCCAAGTGATACTCAAAAGTATCATTTTCGCCTTGTTTATCTAGCAATGTGTATACATTTTCATGTAATTGGTAATAAAATGTGAATTTATACTAACCAACATGATTATCATTGTTTTGTAGGTAAAATGGGATTTCGAGAAGCTAACATGCATGTTAGACGATATCGGAGTTGGACTTGGATGCGAGCAAGGAAAAAGGCATAGGACTGCACAAATTAAAGGGGCTCCGCGATGGAGCCGTGTCACGCTGCCATCGCGGAGGCATTCTGCCTGGAGGGTGAAAATTTATCCAATTTCCAGTGGAGGTTTGCGTCTGCTCCGTGGCACGGTGGCCAGCCTCCGCGTTGCACGTCATGCCACGTTAGTGTTTAATTTCTCGGACCCCCAGTTTCAGTGAGGGTCTGCATTCACGACGTGTCACGGAGGCAGTGCTCCGCGATGCACTCCGTGACACGTTGCTCATTATTCCGGGAAAAATTTCCACTAGTATAAATAGAACACTTAAGTGCATTTTTCATATTCAGACTTGGTGGAGCAAGGACGTGGGTTACAGGCAGTTGAGGGACAAAACGTTCAGGGTTTTTTCTCTCTTTCTTTCTTCTTTAACTCAATTGTTTGTATGATTAACACTCGTTTTATGATGATTAATCCACGAATGAGTGGCTAATTCCCTTCCTTGCTGAGGTTATGAACACTTGTGATGAATTTTGATTATTAATTATATGGTTTTTCATCTTTTTCTTCCATGTTGTTCTATTAATTCTTGTTTCTACTGCATTGGTGTGTGGCCTACATTAATGTACATCTAAAAAGTCCGATTTCACTCGAGAGAGCACGAAATTGGAAAGTTGTGAATTAATAGGATATTGTTCTTAACTTGATTTGGGAAAATTGAGTTTTGATGAACCTTCAGGATAGAAATATACCTGAAAGTCGTATTAGTCAATTTAGGAACCGGAATTGTATGGCTAGAACATGAATTGCATTTGATCACAGGGCAATCCAGAATGGAATGCTGATTCATCCCGAGGTGGGGCAAGGAAAGCAGCAGGAGTGCTTGAAGTGGATGGGTTTACGGCTATTGCTGCACAGATAGTTGCCTTGCAAAATCAATTGAACAACCATTTCAGCAACATGACTTTGAACCAGCCGTCAGCTCCAGTTAATGCAGTCCAGCAATTGTGGTGTGAAGTGTGTGGAAGCAGTGAGCACTCAGTTGAGTGCTGTGGAGCAAATCCTGACTCAGTAAACTTTGTGGGTAATGCACAAAGAAATAACCAGCAGTATGGTAGTAGCTACAATTCAAATTGGAGGAATCATCCTAATTTCTCATGGGGTAGCAACAACCATCAAAGCCAAAGTTCGGGTCAGGGTATGCAAAGGAATCATGGAGGGCAACAGAACTACCAATCTCAATTCAGAAACAACAATGCACCTCCTCCACCACCATCACCCAGCATTGAGGAGATGTTCAAGACCATGATAGCTAACCAAGCTCAATTGCAGGCTGACTATGTGAAATTGGCAGCCGAAGTGAAAAACAATCAGTTAGCTACCAAGGCTCTTGAGTATCAATTTGGGCAATTTGCTAGTGCCCAAAATACAAGGCCTAGAGGAGGACTGCCAAGCGACACGGATCTGAATCCCAAGCAGGTAAATGCAGTGACCACAAGGAGTGGTTTGCAACTGAAGGAGGTGGAACAAGAAAGACCACCTCAACACTTGGGAGCAGCAGAAGTTGAGGGGGAGCAAAGTTCGGAAAGGGGGAAGACCAAAGAAGCTGAATCAGAAAGACCTCCACCCCCGTTCCCTCAATGACTCAAGAAACACAAAGAGGAGGCGTGTTTCAAGAAATTCATGGAGGTGCTTAAACAGGTACATGTTAACTTACCTCTTGTTGATGTCTTGCAGGGAGTGCCTAAATATGCCAAATACATTAAAGACATCGTGGCCAACAAAAGTCGTTTGACTGAGTATGCCACGGTGGCTTTGACGGAGGAGTGCACTTCCCGGATCTAAAATAGACTGCCCACGAAGCTAAAAGATCCTGGAAGTTTTACTATCCAGCTTACTATTGGGCAGAGCATCCGAGCTCGTGGATTGTGTGACTTGGGGGCAAGTATAAATCTGATGCCGTCTTCGGTATTCAGAAAGTTGGGTTTAGGGAGTCCTAGACCCACAATGGTAATATTGCAATTGGCGGATTGATCCTTAGCTAGGCCGGATGGCATTGTTGAGGATGTTCTAGTGCAAGTTGGCTCCCTAATTTTCCCGGTAGATTTTATTGTTCTGGATTTTGAACCAGACGTGGAAGTCCCATTTATTTTGGGACGACCCGTTTTGGCAACCGGGAAAGCATTAATCGACGTAGCTGCGGGGCAACTGACAATGTGATCACACGACAAGGTAGAGGTGTTCGATGTGTATAAAGCACCCAAGCTACCGATGGTGCATGAAGAACTCTCGGTGATCAATGTGATTGATCATGGTAATGCTAAGCAGATGAAGCATTCCCGAGAGTTAATGGGAAGACCACCGGATAGGTGTAAGCACTACTGGGGGGAGGACAGTGATCGAGAGAAATCGTCCATCACACTAGCAGACAATTGAGCTTAAATGACGTCGAGCCGCGACGGTAAACCAGGCGCTGCACGGGAGGCAACTCGTGGAAATTTTTTTCTTTCATTTTGCAAAGTGTATATAGATTTTTCTTTTTCTTTTTCTTGATTGATTACAAGATTTTTTGTTGTAGTTAATATTTTTATTTTTAGTTAGGTGAAACCTATTAGTCTAACCAATTTTATTTAGTGAGATGATTTTCAGGTCAAACGGAGAAAAATGTGCACGGAATTGTGAAGGAAAAGTCAAGGTATGAAAAATTAATAAAATGTAGAAGACAGTGAGCTGGGGCGATAGCTCCGTGTCATGGAGGAGGACCTCCGCGTTACCCTCCGTGACACGTTGAGGTGTAACCCGGAAATTTTAAAAATTTCCAGTATGCTGTCGCGATGGCTCCGTGTCACGGAGGCAGTGCACCGCGATGCACTCCGTTACACGTTGCCTTGTATATCACGACGGGTCACACCGGGTTGCCGGGTGACCCGCGTATTTTTCTACCTTTTAAACCCCGAATTCTTCCCTTTTCCCCTCATTTTCAATTTCCTCTGCGACCAAACGTCCCAAAACCCCTCTCCCATCAACTTGCCACGACTTAAGGCAACCATTTACCGAGTTTTCTTCGATTCTTCAACTACAAGGTATGTTTTCCAATTCCCCCTCAAGTTTTTGTCAATTTTCTTTGATTTTAAGCATGGGAGGTGAACTAAATCGCCCTAAGTCGAAATTAAGCATGAATTCGAATTATTTTTTGATTGATAAATGTTTGGAATGTCGTTATGATTGTTTGAACTTGTCGATTGCATAAATTAGTCGAATTTGATGGCGAAAATCAATTCTAGGGCTTGTTGTTGAATGTGAAGTTAGAAATGTGTTGAAAGTGTGAATTGTATGTCGGGTTGTACGTGGTGAATGAGATGAGTCATTGTACAAAGTGTTAGGATGTTAATAGATGACGAATTCTCGGGTTTGGGGGAATTGTTGAAAGTTGCTCGAATTGGGTTGGTTGGATAGGTTACTGTATATAAATTTTTGTTGTTATTTTTGTTTCTTTGTTTTTCTTTGCTAAGTGCGAGGGTTTAAATGTTTGCGATGGTAGTGATTGTGATTAGCTGTACGAAGTCTGAGTAGTACGCAGAAGTTATACCGTCGAATTTTCTTTCTAAATGCACTAAGCATGATTGTATAGCTGGTTGTTTTGTGTAAATAAAGTTATTCTTGCCATAGGTTATAACTGTAACTAAGGACTAAGTGTGGGGTAATTTAGCGTAACCCGACCTTAGCCGAAGTTAATATTTATTTAGATTAACATTGCGATTGTTGACATGTGTTGACAGGCAAAATGGCAAGCCGGCAAGATAAAGGGAAGGGTGCATCAACGTCAGGCACCGGAAGAAAGCAACTCAGACTGGACACAGCAGTCCCAGCTGCACCAGCAGTTCCACGCGGCCAGCGCCGCCAGTATGGAACAAGATGGGTGACGGACGAGGGGAAAAAGTGGTACGCGAAGCATAAAGAGAACAAATATTTCCCCAAAGAGCATATAGCACGGGAGCCATTGGCACAGGAGTTCCCCAGAATAGTTCACCGGATCGAGGCAGCGGGGCTCAAGTTCATATTCGAGGAGCCCAAAGAATGCAACCTGCACCTGGTTCGGGAGTTCTATGCCAACTGGAACCCGTCAATCCAAAGCCACACCATCAAAATCAGAGGGCAGATAGTCACTCTGGAGCCCCACTAGCTTAATGCCATCATAGGAGCGCGGGACACAGATCCCCACGTCCTCCGACAGTTGAACATTACCCCACCGTATGTTGACATCAGACCCACACTGTGTGGGGCCCGATCTACAGCTAGATGGAGCAGGCACAAGGAAAGGGGCTACCATCAGACTCTGCCATATTCTCAGATGAACAGGGAAGCCCGTATTTGGCTGAAGATAGTCTGCTCTTGCCTCATCCCGGGGGTACATATGACTGATGTAACCCGGGATCGTGTTTGCCTGGTGTACGCCCTGATGAAAGGGCTGGAGATAAATGTTGGGGCGGTTATCATATCCACAATGAAGAGAGCCCGATTGCACCAAGGCCACAGGTATGGGTTCGGTGGACTACTCACCACCTTTCTCCGGGGCCTCGATGTTGAGGAGGAGACCCTCGATTATATCCCGCAGTTGGAGCGGCGGGCCTTGGATGTGACCAAAACTAAGGCTCCCGACACCACCCACGGGCCAGTGGTGACACTTGGCGAGCGACACGCTCGTGATGACCAGTATATGGCACGGATGTACGGGATGCAGATGCTCCAGCTCAGGATAGGGGGGAGGCCGGCAACGGAGGAGGAGTTATGGCAGCTCGATCTAGATTACCCGTTTGGCCTAAACGCCAGGGCTCTATGCCGAGTAGGGCCAGCCTTTGTAGAGCCCACTGATGATGACGTCCCCATGGACGAGGAGACACGTCGGGAGGACTCCGATGTGGAGTCCGATGATGATGACGGAGGCGACTCGTACATAGGAGATGAGGCAGCAGCACCTGATGAAGAAGTGGAATACTTTGACTGATCAGGGAGTTCCACCACCCGATTATGTGCTATTTAATTTTTGTGAACACTGGGGGCAATGTTCGGATTAAGTGTGGGGTGGGAGTAGTTAGGTGCTAGGCTGGGCTGATTTGTTTGTATGTTCTCCTCTGTATTTTTGTATGTTATGTTTCCCTATGTTTGTGAATTTTCAAATTGTTCTGTATCTGTAAATATTTGTGGAATTGATGTGTGTTGTTGAATGTTGCCAATTTGATTCTGTAAAAATGTTTAAATATTTTTGCTTATCGAAATGATCGATATTTTTAAAAAAAATTTTGAAAAGATTTTGTTCATATTTCAAATATTTTGTAAATAATTTTTCTATCGAAATGATCGATGTTTTGCAAAATTTTTCAATTTTTTAATTTTGGGTTTCTCGGCGTTTGTTTTCGGTTCTTTTACCGAGAAGGGTCCCATTGAACCGACGTCGTAGTTAGTGACCGTTCCCTATGATGGATGGATGACGACTGTCTTAAGGGAAATGTAGTCGTTAGGAGTAGATATTTTTTTTTCTTTTTCAATTTATTTTCAGTTTTTCTTTGGTGGATTACATCCCGAAATCTGTAGTTACTTTATGGTTGCGAATCTTTGGTTGCGTGTTGTGCATGATATTCAAAATGCAAAGGTGATTCGTATGAAAGCATGCAATTTTGTAAATATGTTGAGCTACCTGGGCTGTAGAGTTCGATTCGGTGTGATTGAGGCTTAATGTTTGAATTCATGTAATTAGCTGATTGAAGAGTCTGTGAATACATCTTGAATCGAGCATGTGCATAAAGTGTGAAGTGAGGTGTTGATATTCCATGCTATTGTGAAGTGTCTAGAACTTGCCTGGTGTGTGTACAAAACGAAATGAAGGAGGTGCTTTGTAGGAAAGGATGTAGGCATTTCTTTGTTTTAACCGAGAGTTTTTATTTTTTTCTTGTCATACTCCCCCTTTCTGTGATTGTATACCCTAGTCAGCCCTTTGAGCCTTTAGCCGATTATTTCTTTCTTTTGTCCATAAAGTGTAAACCGAGCTTAATTCTTTCTTTCCATTAGCCGTAAAGTCTATACAAAACTCTTAAGCGCTTAAGAAGAGAAAATAATTTTCCCAAAGTGTCAAAGAGTGAGAATGGTGAAAAGAAAAAGAAAAGCAGAGTGAGGGAAGAAAAGAAAAGGTTGAAGGTGCACTTGCTATAAATAAACGATAATAAAGGTGCATGAATAACCTTTGTTATTGTGTCAATTGTGCTTAATGAAATGGGCCATACTAAAGTAAATCATCAAGAATGGGATGATGAAAAAAGAAAAGAAAAAAAAAGAGAAACAATGTCCATGAGTTGATAGGAATGTGTTGCAAAGGCGCTTAAGGATGCTAGTGGCTATTATTGGCTAATTCAATATATACTAGTTCTATAGCTTCCATTACAACCCATTAAAGTCCTACGTGATCTTACATTGCATTTCTTTATATTAGTGGAGTAATACACTAAGGGCAAGTTTATGGGTCATGACATGATGCATGTGAAGTCTTTTGGGAGAGAGAGTGAAATTGTTTTTACATGCCCCTACTTGAATGTTTGTGTGTCACATGAGCAAAAAGGGGAAGATTCTCTTGAGTTGTGAGGGCACATGCTTGAGGAAAGACTGATTTTCATGTCGGATATCTTGATTAGCTGATTTACATGAGTTTGCCGATATCGAGAGTCGATTCTTAAAGTCTAGGAAGTCTTAATGTATTGAAGGTCATTGCATTGTTAAGACCATGCATGTTTTCTTGATGATTTGCAATATTGAATGATCGGTATGACCAGAGCTTAAATTGTCGCACCATAGTAGCGAGGGTGGGATGTAAATTGCATGAATGGTATGTTTGTTGTTCGAGGACGAACAAGGATTTAAGTTTGGGGTAAGTGATCTTGGGCAGATTTATATGCCCAAGTGATACTCAAAAGTATCATTTTCGCCTTGTTTATCTAGCAATGTGTATACATTTTCATGTAATTGGTAATAAAATGTGAATTTATACTAACCAACATGATTAGCATTGTTTTGTAGGTAAAATGGGATTTCGAGAAGCTAACATGCATGTTGGACGATATCAGAGTTGGACTTGGATGCGAGCAAGGAAAAAGGCATAGGACTGCATTAATTAAAGGGGCTCCGCGATGGAGCCGTGTCACGCTGCCATCGCGGAGGCATTCTGCCTGGAGGGTGAAAATTCATCCAATTTCCAGTGGACGTTCGCGTTTGCTCCGTGGCATGGTGGCCAGCCTCCGCGTTGCACGCCGTGCCACATTGGTGTTTAATTTCCCGGACCCCCAGTTCCAGTGAGGGTGCGCATTCACGGCGTGTCACGGAGGCAGTGCTCCGCGATGCACTCTGTGACACGTTGCTCATTATTCCGGGAAAAATTTCCACTAGTATAAATAGAACACTTAAGTGTATTTTTCATAATTCAGACTTGGTGGAGCAAGGACGTGGGTTACAGGCAGTTGAGGGACGAAAAGTTCAGGGTTTTTTCTCTCTTTCTTTCTTCTTTAACTCAATTGTTTGTATGATTAACACTCGTTTTATGATGATTAATCCACGAATGAGTGGCTAATTCCCTTCCTTGCTGAGGTTATGAACACTTGTGATGAATTTTGATTATTAATTATATGGTTTTTTATCTTTTTCTTCCAAGTTGTTCTATTAATTCTTGTTTCTACTGCATTGGTGTGTGGCCTACATTAATGTACATCTAAAAAGTCCGATTTCACTCGAGAGAGCACGAAATTGGAAAGTTGTGAATTAATAGGATATTGTTCTTAACTTGATTTTGGAAAATTGAGTTTTGATGAACCTTCAGGATAGAAATATACCTGAAAGTCGTATTAGTCAATTTAGGAACCGGAATTGTATGGCTAGAACATGAATTGCATTTGATCACAGAAATGTAGACGGATGGTTCATGATTCTTAAGTGAGATTAAATACGAGAGTTTTAATCTCTTGGCAGATGTTCTTGGCTAGCAACTGGAAGAAAAGATTAACCAATTTATGATGATAATCAGTTTCATTACATGTTCTTTACCCTCAGCATGCTTTTATCCATAGTCCAAATTCAAAGTAGATAATTGTTTGTAGTTTAGTATAAAATTTATAAAACAAATTATTCAATTTTTGGTTATTTAGTTGTCAGCATATTTAGAAGTAAAAATATAGTATACTTGAGCAAATTGCACTTATCCCAAGTCTCTGTGGGATCGATACTTGGCTTACTAAAGCCACTTACTACTTGTTCGACCACGTGCACTTGCGTGTCGGTTTTATAACCCCAACAAACACCCGAACAGTCGGATGGAACCAGCCCGCGCAGGGCCAGCGCGATGCGCCAGCCGCACCGCACTGGCCAACGGGGCGCGCCAGGCCTGCTGGCGCCTTGAAAGGCGCGGCGCAAGACTGGGGTTGCCGTGATGGCTGGCACGAAAAGCCCCCCAGTCCACCGACCAAATGTTATATATATTAAGTTGCCTTCATTTGGTTCATTTCAAAACATAAGTCTTCGTCCAGAGAGTGAGAGAGAAATATGATATTTTCACACAACTTTCTTCTGATTACGCTGCCAAACGTCATCCAGACTCAAATTAACTTCAGGTATTATTTTTTAAGCCTGCAGGGAGCATTATTATGGAGTTAGTTTCTTGAAATACACCCGGTGAATTGGAACTCCACCGACTAGAAGTGATCAGAATTGCTCCAAATTGATTCCTATACGTCACAGGCTTTAAGTAAGCACTTCTCCCTTCTTAATTCCTGAGAAATTATGGGTTTTCGGCCGTATTCTGTAAAGTTGAAGTATTATTATTATTAGCATTAGAAGTTATCATTTTAAGCTGAATTTGGTATTGAAATTAGTCTCTTTATCCCAGTATTACAGTTACAGTTGGAAAGAGTTATTGAATACAAATTGAAACTCATCAGATAATCGGGAATCAGCAACTAAGGTATGTTAAGGAGAATTCCTTCGGCAAGTTAGTTTCTATAGCATTGTAATACAGTTGAATCCCAGTAAAGGCGCCAGAAGTATTGTTATTGTGATTAGCTGTTGCTATTAGCTTAGACCAGTACTCTAGGTTTAGTTTGGGATTGACCTTGCCCTATATAGCCTTCCATGACTAACCCCAGGGTTACTAGTTGTGTCGTTGCCCACCAGGGGCCATATGAAATCGCTCCAAGGAGCAATATGCCATCCCAAGGGCCTTTTACAGTCCATTCCATGGCTGGACTACTAGTTTTATGTCGTATCAGCATCACACCCCCTTCGAGCTTGGTGCTCGGGGTGCAGTTATCAAGAGTCCGCTGGACTCAGACACAGCTATAGTTCAGGGGCCGAGTGGGCTCAGTTGAAGACCCAAGGGACCGGTAGGTTGGATATAGTTACTAATTGACTCATTTTGACCTTGTTAGGGGTATACAGATTGAAGTGTGCTCGCCAGGGCTTATGGGGTCCCCGAGTGGGTTATTCTGTGTTGTTTGTACCTTCCGGCTTATGGAGGCCAGATAAGGTTTTTGTTTGCACTATTTACTCATAGATTAGACGGCAGGAAGTTAAGTTATTCAGGTTATACCCCTATCACTTCTACTCATTTACTTTTAGTTTCATTTCAAGTTTATTCAGTTAATTTTCGTTACTGCCTTACATATTCGGTACATATTGTACTGACGCCCATCCTTGGGGCACTGCATTACTTGCCTGCAGGTGCGGATAGATGTAGATTTGGACCTTCTTAGCTTTCATCTCGAGTCGGAAGTACAATTATCTCCCCTCCTCCGGAGCTGATTAGTTAGAAGGTTTGCTCTTTTGATTGTACAGTATGGGTAGATCGGGGCCCTATCTCGACCATTATTCCACTTCTAGATGCTTTCAAATCATAGATTCCCAGTTGTTCGCTTTGTTGTTGGCCGTGTGGGGCCTATATATGTTTTGTTTCATGTGATGGCCGTGTTGGACCTTTTTTAGATGTTAAATGGTGGCCTTGTCAGCTATAGTATAGTTATAGTTGCCTGATTTTCATTTCAGTTATAACTAGAAAGCATGGTGGTCTTGTCGTGCCTGCTTAGGATCCCCTTTCATTGCTTGTTGTTGGTTAGTTGTTTTCGCTTACAGGTGTTTATACGGCCTTGTCGGTCGGAGGCTGTATTTACAGCCGAGATATAGCTCATTGTTTTCTTGTATTGTGTTGTAGGAATGCACCAGATTTTCACAAGCCTAGCCAGGTCTATCGGAGTCCAGTATGGCATTAGGTTCCAGTCGTGCCTCCCAAGGTGGGGCATGACAAACTTGGTATCAGAGCAGGTCATATCCTAGGGAGTCTGCAAGACGTGTCAAGTAGAGTCTTATCTATAGATGTATCGTGCACCATATTCTATGGATAGGAGGCTGTGAGGCATGATAGGGTGGTTCCTCTTCTTTCTCTTCCAGTCGTTCCATAGAGCTGTGTTGTATAGGGTTGAGTCCCTAAGCTTACTATATTCTATTTGTCTACAGAGAAATGTCGAACACACGACAGACTACAACTGACAGGAAGTTAGACGTCGCAGTAGGAGAGGGCACTAGGAGAGTGCCACAGTTGGAGCCAACCCGATCTGAGGGCGACAGGGAGATTTCATCTCGGTCTCCCCAACATTCTCCGCCACTCCAAGAGTCGTCTAGAGCAGAAGATATGTTGGAACTACCTCCAATAGTTCCTATATCGATACCATCAGATCAGGAGGTCAGGAGCGTTGTCTTCATGTTAGATTAGATGATGGCTGCGCAACATCAGCCAGTGGCACCCGTGGTTGCTGAATCTTCCGGAGGACCTGGTAGTTCGAGGGTCCAAGAGTTTCTCACGCTGAGTCCCCCGCAGTTCATAGGGACGGACCGAGATGAGGACCCTCAGCACTTCTTGGACCAGCTGCAGCGGATCTTCAGGGTAATGCATGCCACACCTGCTGAGTCGGTTGAGTTAGCGGTATTTCAGTTGTGTGACATAGTAGTGTTATGATACGAGAGTTGGGAGAGGTCTCGAGGTAGAGATGTTTTCCCTCCGACTTGGTCCAGCTTTTTAGAGGCCTTCTTGAACCACTATTTGCTGTGAGAAATCTGACAGACTCGGGTAGATCAGTTTTTGCATTTGGAGCAGGGCTCGATGAGTGTTGGTGAGTATGCTATGAGATTTGATTCCTTGGCCCAATATGCACCAACTTTTGTAGACACTATGCTAGCTAGAGTGCACCGGTTTATTATGGGGTTTCTTCCAGAGTACATGTAGGCTCGTGTTATGGCTACTCTATGAAAGGACATGGATATCGCCCGTATTCAGGAATTTTCTCAGAGTATTGAGGGGATTAGGCAGCGACAGCGAGAGATAGAAACGACAAATCAGGAGCAACGCATCAGGGCTAGACCTAGTGTCACTCAGGCAAGGTTTCAGGGCGTACCTAGGCCACGACTATCACACAGACCACCCAGAACCCCCATCTCCACAGCAGCAATAAGGCGGTAGATCAGACCTTTGAAGGCAGTCAGGACCCAGTGAGAGCTCACGGGCATTGACTTCGCAGCAGCAAAGTGGGTGAGAGCAGAGTAGATTCACCATGCCACCTTGTCCTATTTGCAATCGACATCATCTTGGAGCATGCAGGTATGGTTCTATTGCGTGCTACACCTGTGGACAAGAGGGTCACATGATGAGAGACTGTCCAGCCAGGGGTCAGAGTGGTCGGGACCGACAGATAGATCTTCAGCAGGGTCACGTGCCCCAGCATCTCTAGTAGGGCGTAGGCCCTCAGCTCAAGCCGGTAGAGGCCGAGGCAGGTCAGAGGCATCTAGTTCAAGTGCTGGACCGGATTGTACTTATGCTTTACCGGTGCGATAGGAGTCAGAGTCGTTGGATGTTGTGACAGGTATGTTGGACATTTGTACTCAATCAGCTTATGTTTTGATAGACCCAGGTTCCACTTTGTCTTATGTTACACCACTAGTAGCCCGAAAGTTTGGTATAACACTGGAATTTCTTCAGCGGCCCTTTTCCGTGTTTACGCCCATCGGTGATTCTATTATAGCTAAAAGGATCTACCGAGGTTGTACGGTAGAGTTGTTGGTCGCCAAACTTTGGTATATTTAGTGGAACTAGAAATGATTGATTTTGATGCATTTATGGGTATGGATTAGCTAGCACCATATTACGCCAATGTAGAATATTGGACCAAGACTGTTAGTTTCACTTTCCAGGGGAAGTAGTGCGAGAGTGGAGAGGCAATGTAGCTATGCCAAAAAGTAGGTTTATATCCTATCTTCGGGCGAGAAAGTTGATAGCCAAGGGTTGCATTTATCATATTGTCAGGGTTCAAGATGTCCAAGAAGAATCCCTGACTCTCCAATCTATCCCTGTGGTTAATGAACTTCCAAACGTGTTTCCAGATGAACTCCCTGCCCCCCCCCCCAAGAAAGGGAAATCAATTTTTCTATTGACTCTCTACTAGGCACCCAGACTATATCCACCCCCTCCATACCGAATGGCTCCTGCTGAGCTCAGAGAGTTGAAAGAATAGTTGAAAGATCTATTAGATAAGGGCTTTATCAGGCTGAGTACTTCACCGTGGGGTGTGCCAATTTTGTTTGTAATAAAGAAAGATGGCTCCCTCCGCTTGTGTATAGATTACCGGCAGCTAAATAAAGTCACTATCAAGAATAAATACCCACTTCCCAAATAGATGACTTGTTTGATCAGCTATAAGGGGCGAAGTATTTCTCTAAGATCGACTTAAGGTCAAGGTATCACCAGATGCGGCTCCAGGAGAGAGATATTCCAATGACAGCTTTCAGAACCAGGTACGGTCATATTGAATTCCTAGTTATATCCTTTCGGTTGACGATTTCCCCAGCAGTGTTCATGGATTTCATGAACACTATTTTTAGGTCATATCTAGACTATTTCTGATAGTATTCATTGATGACATTCTAGTGTATTTACGTTCAAAAGCAGAACATCGAGATCACTTGAGAACGGTACTCCAGATTCTTAGGGATCGCCAGTTATATGCAAAAAATTTTGAAATGTGAGTTCTGGTTGAATTTTAGCCTTCTTGGGTCATATTATGTCAGATTCTGGTATTCAAATAGATTAACAGAAGATTGAGGCAGTAAAGACATGGCATAGACCCACAACTCCAATTGAGATACGCAGTTGTTATACACCGGAAGCCCAAAGATCAACCTCGAGAGTTGAAACAGAGAAAAAGTGAAATTTGAGATTAGACTTAGAATGAGTCATGGGGAGACTCATGAGATCAACCCACGGGTTGTGATGTGACTCGTGGGGAAGGCCATGGAACAAATTTGAAAACTAGAGAAGTGAGACCCCACGGGCATGATCACGACTCGTGGTTAGGTCCCATGAGTCGTTAAGTCAGTGGTAGGGAGGGGGAATAAGAAAAGAAAATAAAAAGGGCAGTGGACTTGACGGAAGGTCCCCACGAGTAATGTCCAGGACCCATGATTCGTGGGGTGAGTCATGATCAAGCATGGAATAAATTTTGTCGAGGCAAGGCAGTGTACGTAACGGATGACTCCACGAGTCGTGACCCTGAGCAACGAGTCGTTAGGACCACCTGGAAGTTATTTTCTTCAAATTTAATAAGGGCTTTTTCGTAATTTTTTAATTCCTAATGCCTAAACTACGACGCTCGGAGTTATGAATAGTGACTTTTAAAGGGGTTAAGTTCATTCCAGGCCTCATTCAATCATGCATGCAAGGTAGAAGACTTGAGAGGGTAATCAAGCATAGCATTCATCAATTTCTTTTCAATTTCCTATTGGGCATCTAAAGAAGTGTTAGAATCAGCTACCAACAGGTATGTAGGGTTACCAATGGATGATTTCTTTTACACCCATGCCTAATCTCTCTCTAAAGTATGAAATTCTATGTCTAATCTATGGGGTTTTAACCCAAATGCATGAATCTTCTATTTCTATACATGGGTATGATTTGATTATGATTCTACTATTGAATTATGAAGCATGGGCAAATTTTATAATGTTTTCAATTTAAAATCATGATTCTAGTTTTATGAATTAAAAGTCCATAGAATTATGAAGCATGGGCAAATTTTATAATGTTTTCAATTTAAAATCATGATTCTAGTTTTATGAATTAAAAGCCCATAGATGAAATGTTCATGAAAGATGAGATTTGTGATAAGTATATGATGATGATGAGATATTATGATGAAAAGTATGTTTTGAAGCTACCCGTGTTTACAATTATGCTTTCGATAAGAATTGAGTATTCCTAAGTATGATAAAGCTTTGGGAAATGTCCACATGTTAAGTATGAATGCTGATTTTCCCGAATTAAGCTTACCACATTATTTTGGAGCAAAGACTCCCGATTATATTTTCATCTTGTGGTATGTTTTGAGTTAAAGTTTTCCTATGTGTAGCTTACCACATGGTTTTGGAGCGAAGGCTCCCAATTATATTTTCAGCTTGTAGTATGTTTTGAGCTAAAACTTCTCATATGCGTGATTTTATACTTGAGATGTATTGATTATTGAGCTTCATCAACAGATGATGTTGAGCTTCGTTGTAAAATGATGTAGAGCACATGCATGTTTTGGGAGTAATGCCTAGCACCAAGTAGGCTAAGGGTCGATCACCATATGCCTCAGAACTACGCGCCAATGTAGGTTTACACCATTACATATTACTTCAGGACCTTCCTTGTGAGCTTCCCCTGCCCGAATGTGCCTTCAACTTGATATCGATATCATGATATCGTCCATAGCCTTGGCAAGGCTTTGGACGGCTCACCCACTTGAGTGTGATAGTTGGGACCACGTAAGCTCTATCGTGGTATGTCGGTTAAAAGACGAATCTCCCATTGTTCCTCATGATTTCAGATATGCATATTCATTACTCATGAGATTTATATATACATGCATGTACTAAAGCAGGTTTGACTGAATGTTCAGCTTTACTTATAAATGTCAGAATTTAGCTTTGAGTCAATCGATTCAGTTATGATATTATGAAGTTATGTTATGTTCTGTTATGAAGAGATCATGATTTCAAAAAGAATGAATGCAAGCCCTACTCTCAAACTCTTAATGTTTATGTTATATTATGCATTGTCTTTAAATGATTTTATTTACATTAGTGGTTTTACTTACCCTACATACTCGGTACATTTCATGTACTGACCGCATACTCTATGATGTATCATTTCATGATACAGGACCCGGCTCTCAAGTTCATCCCCGCTCGTAGTCATTTTATCATAGTTAGCATTTTCATTGTTGGTGAGTCCTCATCTCTTGAGTACTAGTCTATTCAGGTTTCTTACGTGTATTTCAGTTTCAGTTTTGTTAAGTTAGTTGGGGTCTTGTCCCATCAACTCTTCACGTTTAGAGGCTTTTCAAATATATGTATGTATTCATCTTTGGATTTTGTATTCTAATATTGTGTTCAAGTTAGACTTCCGCTATGAGTATTTTATTGATTATTCAGTTTCTTGATTGAGATTAGATGTATGCTTATGCCATGGGTTGACTTGGGGTCTCTCGGGACTCTTTGTCCCGTGTTACAATCTGGGCCTCCTTTCGGGTTGTGACATCAGTTTCCTGGGGTTAGCTAGATATTACAGAAGGTTTGTAGAGGGGTTTTCTACCTTATCAGCGCCTCTGACCAAGTTAACTCAGAAAGCAGCTAAATTCCATTGGACTGAAGCTTGTGTTTTAAGGAGCTTAAAAACAAGTTAACATCCACACCAGTATTAGCTTTGATAGAAGGTTTAGAGGGTTATGAAGTGTACTGTGATGTTTTAGGCATTGGGCTAGGGTGTGTTTTGATGCAACACGGTAAAGTAATTGCTTATACTTCGAGGCAGCTGAGGGAACATGAAAAGAACTACCCCACCCACGATCTGGAGTTAGTTGCAGTGGTTCAGGCCCTAAAATATGGAGGCACTATATGTATGTCATCCATGTAGATATTTTTGCCGATCATAAGAGTCTCCAGTACATCTTCACTCAGAAAGATTTGAATTTACAGTAGCATCACTGGTTAGAACTGTTGAAGGACTAAGACGTGAACATTATGTATCATCCAGGGAAGGCCAATATTGTAGCAGATGCCCTTAGCCATAGATCTATGGGAATTTTGCATATTTGCAGCCCGAACAATGAGAGTTAGCCCGAGAATTTTATTAGTTAACTAGCTTAGCCATCCGAATAATAGACTCAGGAAACAGTGGGGCTGTGATTCAGATACTGTAGTATCATCAGTGGTTGTAGAGGTGAAAGAACAGCAGTATAAAGATCCTCATTTAGCACAGCTCAGAGATAAAGTTCAGCGAGGTGAAGTATCAGCTTTTGAGATAATCTAAGATAGGGTCTTGAGATTAGGGGTCACCTCTGCGTTCCAGATATAGCAGGGCTCCGCCAGCAGATTATGGATGAGCTACACTACTCTCTTTACTCTCTTAATCTTGGTTCGATGAAAATTTACCATGATATAATAGAGATTTACTGGTGGCCTGGAATGAAAAAGAGTGTAGTGGAATTTGTAGCACAATGCCCTAACTGCGAGCAATTAAAGGCTGAGCATAAAAAACCCGGCGGATTGACACAGAAGATAGCGGTGCCTATGTGGAAATGGGAGGTAATCAACATGGATTTTGTGATAGGAATACTCCGTAGTAGGCACAGATTTGATTCTATCTAGGTGATTATTGACAGATTGACGAAGTCAGCTCATTTTCTGCCCATCAGGACCACTTTTTCAGCCGATGACTATGCTGAGTTATATATTAGAGAGATAGTTAGACTACATGGTGTTCCAACATCCAGTATTTCTGGCAAAGGAGCGCAATTCACAACTAGATTCTGGCAGTCATTTTAGAAAGGCTTGGGAACACAGGTTAATCTGAGTACAGCCTTCCATCCTCAAACAGACGGTTGGCAGAACGTACAATTCATACGCTTGAGGATATGTTGCGAGCTTGCGTATTAGACTTCGGGGGTAGTAGGGATGAGCATTTACCCTTTATTGAATTTTATTACAACAATAGTTACCATTCGGTAATTCAGATGGCATTGTATGAGGCCTTATATAGGCGGAAATGCAGGTCCCTAGTTGGTTGGTTCGAAGTTGGAGAATTAGATTTAATTGGACAAGACATAATCCACCAATCAGAGCAGAAAGTAAAGCTTATTAGAGAGTGCTTACTGATAGCTCAGAGTCGCAAGAAATCTTAGTTTAATGTGCGGCGTAAAGATCTAGAATTCAATATTGACGACTGGGTATTTCTGAAGGTTTCGTCGATGAAGGGCGTAATGAGGTTTGGTAAAAAGGGCAAGCTTAGCCCCAGATTTATTGGCCCATATCGAATTCTCTGGAGAATAGGCCAAGTATCATACGAGCTAGACTTACCTCCAGAGTTAGAATCTATTCACTCGGTCTTTCATGTATCAATGTTGCAGAAGTGTATAGGGGATCCATCTCGAGTTGTGCCAGTTGAGGACGTCCACGTTACTGAGGAGTTAGTGAGGTTCCAGTGGCCATATTAGATCGACAGGTTCATAGGTTGAGGACTAAAGATGTTGCATCTGTTAAAGTATTGTGGAGAAACAGGAATAGAGAAGAGATGATCTGGGAAACTAAAGACAACATGAGATCTAGATATCCTCACCTGTTCCAAGATTGACCCAGATTATGCAGTTACGGTGAGATTATTGTTCAGTTGTTATTTTACTACTTATGTCATCAGTACTGTTGTTTAGCTACCCCCCTTTTGTTGTGTAATGGTTGTTATAGAGTCTTGCGAGGCGCCTATGTTGAAATTTTCCACGTTTCAGGTGTCCGGATAGACCAGTACTCTAGGTTTAGTTTGGGATTGACCTTGCCCTGTATAGCCTTTCATGACCAACCCCAGGGTTACTAGTCGTGTCATTTCCCCCCAGGGGACAAATGACGTTGCTCCATGGAGCGATATGCCGTCCCAAGGGACGATGATGAGGCCCAAGGGCCTTATACAGTCCCTTCCATGGCTGGACTACCAGTTTTATGTTGTATTGGCATCACACCCCCGTCGAGCCTGGTGTCCAGGGTGCAGTTAGCAGGAGTCCACTAGACTCAGACATAGCTACAGTTCAGGGGTTGAGTGGGATCAGTTGCAGACCAAGGGGACCGGTAGGTTGGCTATAGTTACTAGTTGACTCATTTTGACCTTGTTAGAGGTATAAAGATTGAAGTGTGCTCGCCAGGGTTTATAGGGGGCCCGAGTGGATTACTATGTGTTTTTTGTACCTTACGTCTTATGGGGGCCAGGTAAGGTTTTTGTTTGCAGTATTTACTGATAGATTAGACAACAGGAAGTTAAGTTATTCAGGTTATACCCCTATCGCTTCTACTCAGTTACTTTTAGTTTCATTTCAATTTTATTCAGTTATTTTCCATTACTACCTTACATATTCGGTACATATTGTACTGATGCCCATCCTTGGGGCACTGTATTACTTGCCTGCAGGTGTAGATAGACGCAGATCAAAACCTTCTTAGCTTTCAGCTCGAGTCAGCAGTACAGTTAGCTCCCCTCCTTCGGAGCTGATTAGTTAGAAGGTTATCTCTTTTGATTGTACAGTATGGGTAGGTCAGGGCTCTATCTCAACCATTATTTCACTCCTAGAGGCTTGTAGATCACAGATTTCAAGTTGTTCACTTTGTTGTTGGCCATGTGGGGCCTATATATGTTTTGTTTGGTGTGACAAATTTATGGGGCCTTGTTTAGCTGTTAGATAGTGGCCTTGTCGGCTATAGTATAGTTATAGTTTCTTGGTTTTCATTTCAGTTATAACTAGACAGCATGGTGGTCTTGTCAACCCACTTAGGATCCCCTTTTATTACTTGTTATTGGTTAGCTGTTTTTGTTTACAGGTGGCTATACAGCCTTGTCGGCCGGATACTATATTTACAACCGAGATATAGCTTGTTATTTTCTTGAATTGAGTTGCAGGCATGCACCAGTCATGCACAAGCTTGGCCAGGTCAGTCAGAGTCCAGTATGGCACTAGGTGCCAGTCATGCCTCCCAAGGTGGGGCATGACACTAAGTTATACATTCGGGAGTTGGTTCAGTTGCATGGAGTGCCCTTGTCCATCATATCATATTGAGGTACTCAGTTTACCTCTCAGTTCTGGAGATCGTTTCAAAAGGGACTTGGCACTCAGGTCAAGCTTAGCACAGCATTTCACTCGCAAACGGATGGTCAGGCGGAGCGGACTATTTAGACTCTTGAGGATATGTTGAGAGTCTGTGTTATTGATTTCAAGGGTAGTTGGGATGACCATTTGCCTCTCATCGAGTTTGCATACAACAACAACTACCATTCTAGCATTCAGGGCTCCGTTTGAGGCTCTCTATGGGGCGGAGATGTAGATCACCTATTGGTTGGTTTGAAGTCGGTGAGGCTACATTGATAGGTCCGAATTCAGTACATGAGGCTATAGAGAAATTCCAGTTGATAAGGGTAAGGTTGAAAACAACTCAAGGTCTCCATAAGTCCTATACGGATGTTAGAAGAAGAGAACTTGAGTTTGAAATTGATGATTGGGTGTTACTGAAGGTGTCTCCTATGAAGGGAGTGATGAGATTCGGAAAGAAATGGAAACTCAGTCCCCGCTATGTTGGCCCATATCAGATTGTGAGACGTGTTGGCAAGGTGTCCTATGAGTTAGAGTTACCCTCAAAGCTAGCTTCAGTTCATCCCATCTTCCATATATCGCTCTTGAAGAAGTGCTTGAATGATCTAGCTTTAGTGGTTCCGGTGGAGAGTGTGGGTGTGAAAGACAGCCTTAGCTATAAGGAGATTCCGGTGGAGATATTGGACAATTAGGTTCGAAAGCTAAGGAACAAGAAAGTAGCTTTAATAAAAGAGTTATGGAGGAATCAGCATGTTGAGAGAGCTATGTGGGAAGCCAAAGAAGATATGATGGCTAGGTACCCACATCTATTCCCTTCCGGTCCAGTTTTAGTTTGAGGTATCAATACTTTCCCTAATACTCTATTTAGTTTTCATGTTCAGTTCATGTGCCCAAGTTTCTTCTATGTCAAAGTATGTATGTTTGGTTTGTGAATTCAGTTCAGCCATGTATTTCAGTCCGGAGGTAGTCATTCCATCAGTTTTCAACTTAAATGATCAGTAATTGAGTATGATGATTGCAATTCTCTATTTTTCTGTATGTTTCCCAACATACGAGGATGAATGTTCCCAAGGGGGAGATATTATAATGCCCCAAAAACTCTAAGATCAAACCCCGGAGTTGAAATGGAGAAATTGAAAAATCTGCACCAAGTCACAGAATGGGTCGTCATATGACTCGTCAAGTTGACCACGAGTCCTTAAGTGACTCGTGGTGAAGGGTTTGACTTAAGTTGAAATTTTCAGTTTTTAAGTTCCCACGGACATGACCACGAGTCGTGGTCAGTCCCCACGACTCGTTAAGTCAATCGTGGTCAAGGGCTATGGGAAGGTAAAGAAGAAGTCGGTAGTGTACCATACAGTTGGACACCACAAGTTGTGGCCAGACACCACGATTCGTTGTTGAGTCGTGGCCAGCTATTTGCTAATGATTTGAGATTTTGGGCAGTGAAGGTGATGAGTGGTGACCACAAGTCGTGGTCACCAGTAACAATTCGTAGGGTCCTCCGTGGCGAGCCTTAGGTGAATTTGGACAGTGTTCATCACGAGTCCTGACCACGAGTCATGGTCCATGGCGACGACTCGTCCAGTCCATCGTAAGGACTGGCAGTCTGTTTTTCTCTGCGAGTTTAGTAAGGGCTTTTTCGTCATTCCTATGGTCCTAAGGCCTAAGCTACATCGTTTTAAGCTCAGTTATGAGGGCTTTTTAAAGGGTTAAACCTATCATAAGTCTTACCATTCCATGCATGCAAGACTAGGAGGCTCTTAGAGGTGATCAAAGCTTGAATCCATCAATTCTTCTTCAATTTATTTTGGGTGTTCAAGGAAGAGGGTAAAATCTATCCACCCAGGTATTTGAGGCTATTAATGAGAGTTATTCTCACTCTCATGCCCAAGACTTCCATCAATTCCATGAGGTTTTACTTCTACAATTCAAATTCCATGATCTAAGGGGTTTAGTCCCAAGTCTTATGAAATTGTTATGATCTACCTATGGGCCAATTCCTTTTGTGTATCAATTAACATGTTATGAGTTATGGGCAGATTTTATGACTATTTAAATTATAAATTTGTGGATTTGATTTCTACAACACTATGCCCAATTTTGCATGATTCATGAAAAAGCTCGGTGAAGATTTCATTATGATCTCGTTGCCTTTTAGCCCATTATGATTTATGACTTTTGATAAGATCTCTCTCAAATGCTCATCATGACTTATGAATATCAAGTGTCAATGATTTACACTTATGTATGATTATCATGATTTATGAATTTATAATTATGGCCGACTCACGGGCCTTATTTCATGGATAGTATTGTCAAGCATGCTTATGATTATCATGATTTAACTAGTCCATGAACTTCATGTATATTATCCTATGAGCACTACATATGTTTTGGGAGTAGTATTTAACACCGAATAGGTTCAGGGCCCAGGTTTTTCCCCGAGCCTCAGAACTACGTTCCACCGTAGGTCACGATGGGACCTCCCTTGAGACTATCCCTTTTGCCCGAATGGGACTTTCATAAGTGATATCATGCCTTTTTCATGGTTCTACCCTTTTCAAGGTGCGAACACCCTGCCGACTAGGGGTTTATAGGTCAAGCTCCATGTATGCTCATATGGGGTTTGTCAGTTATAAGAATCTCCCACTATTCCTTATGATTTATGCATGTTTATGATTATGTGCTTTGGCTTAAGTCATGTTCAATAAAGCTTTCTCTTATGATTATGATTATGATTAAATTACGAATGTTTTGAAAACCTTGAGCCTTATGTTTACATTATGGTATTTACATTGCAATCATGTTGTCCTACTCCTATGAACTTTTATGCATTTTTTATTGTCCGTTTTATTTACCTTGCATACTCAGTACATTCGGCATACTCTTTGATTTATCATTTCATGATATAGTCTTTGGTACTCAGACTCAACTTCATCCCTAGCCAGCCTTTCAGAGATAGCAGCCTATCCCAGTTGGTGAGTCCTCATCTCCCGAGGACCATCTTTTATCAGTTTATCTTGTATTTTAGTCTTAGTATATATGAGTTAGTTGGAGTCTTGTCCCATCAACTCATCAATATTAGAGGCTTACTCGGACTTAGTTTATGTTCAGCTTTAAACGCATGTGATGTATTTCAGCCCTTATGCTACGTTTAGACTTCCGCTATGTTATTCATGTTTGATCTTTCGTTTTTTTATGATTGAGTTAGATGTTGTGTTCATGCCATGGGTGGACTTGGAGTCCCTCAGGGTTCCTTGTCCCATGTCTTGATTTGGGCCTATGTTCGGGTTGTGACAATAGATTAGATTGTACTTGCCAGGGCTTATGAGGGCCCCGGTAGGTTATTTCTATGTTGCTTGCACCTTCCAGGCTTATGGGGGCCAGGTTAGGTTCTTGTTTGTATATTTATTGTTAGCTATAGCTTATGAATGTATAGTCGTACAACTTCAGCTCATATACGTGTAGTGATTTACTATATGTAGGTTACAGATAAGAAAGCCTACAGGTTACCTTCTGCCCTTGTTGCTATTTACTTTCAGTTCTTTATAAGTTTCTATTCAGTTTTTGTTACTGTCTTACATATTCCGTACATATTGTATTGACGCCAATTCTTGGGGCACTGCATACTTGCCTGCAAGTTTAGACAGATAGTTTGAGGGATCTCCTAGCTGCTATTCAGAGTCAGCAGATTGGCCAGCTCCTTTCATTCGGAGTTTCCAGGTTGTAGAGGTTCATTTGTCTTTTATTTGTATCGCATTTGGGTAGGCCGGAGCCTTGTCACCACCAATATTTTTTCACTCTTAGAGGCATGCAGACTAAGTCTTTAGTTAATTGGTTGTTGTTGGCTGTGTAGGGTCTATGTATGTCTTATTTTACGTGTTGGCCATGTGGGGCCTAGTTTAGCTAGTTAGTTAGTAGCCTTGTTGGCTATAGTATGAATATGACTGCTTGTTTCCTTTCTGTTATAACTAGACAGCATGATGGTCTTGTCGGCCCGCATAGGATGCCTTTATTATTATATTGGTTGGGTTAGCTATTTTCTTTTATAGGTGCTGCATGGCCTTGTCGGCCCGAGGCTGTGTTTACAGCCTAGATATACCATCTTGTTTTCTTGATTTTGAGTCGATGGTTGGCACCAGAGGTGCATATGCCCAGTCAGGTCAGCCCAGATCCCAGTATGGCATTAGGTGCCAGTCATGCTTCCCAAGGTGAGGCGTTATAAACTTGGTATCAGAGCAACGTCGTATCCTAGGGAGTCTGCAAGCCTTGTCTAGTAGATTCTTGATTTTAAATGTGTTGGGCACCAGATTTTATAAGCAGGAGGCTACAAGGCATAATAGTATGGTTACCCTTTCTTCTTCTTAGATCGTGCTGTAGAGCCGAGCTGTACATGGTTGAGTCCCTAAGTTTTTATTGTTATGTCTATCTAGACTAAGATTTTATATGGGACAGACTTCAGCCAGCCGTAAGTTAGCTACGGTATCAGGAGAGTGTATCGGCGAGGTGTCACAGTTGCGGGGGAGGCGACAGTTCAGTCTGAAGGCGAAAGGGGATGTCCTTTTAATCTCCTCAGTATCCTCTTGGGGCACTAGGAACCTCATAAGGTAATAGATATGCCAGAACCGTCCAATTCTTTCTACACCCTCGGAACAAGAGGCTAGGAGTGTGTATAGTAGACATTTAGAATTAGATAGGAACGACAGTTAATGATGGATTACGTGAAATATGCGAAGGACTGCACAATGTTCCTCCAGCTTCTAGAGTTTGTTGAATTTCATGCCTTAGCCCTGTTATAGAATGATAGGGTCATTTTCCACCTCCCAACTTGTTCTTTCAGTATAGTACAAAGCGTAAGTTTCAATTCCATGTTGCCCAGAATAAATAGTAAAGGAGAGCTAGAACTGTTGATTCCGAGAAAGTGGTTAAGACCCCTAGTGTTTAGAAAGTTACCTAGACCCTCACGGTAGTAAATCAGGAAGGTAGATAAGATTGTTAGTAGAACCCAAGTACGTCTGAGAGTCCATAAGCAATAAACCCTCAGCAATAGTAAAAGATAAGGTTATAAATAGGCTGATTCTGCCGCAGTGTGTTGACGACGATAGCGAATACCTGAAGAGTAATGGCTATAACCTCTAGCTTGTTATACCGAAGGGCAGAGAGATTATATGAGGAGAACCTTCCTGAGTGTGTATTAGGATAATATAGGTTGGTAGACTTGACCAGTAATATCCTTGCCAGTACGGGGCATGGGGCACGAACCCCAGTTTCCAAGGAGTAAGGGCAAGACATGAATATCAAGCTCTATGGGGGAAGCAGAATTACCTCTAGACTGTAGCGGGCTGACAGAGCTTGGAATTTCCGTTGAATGTAGAGAAATGAGCATCAAGCTGACATTTAAATAATAGTGAGATTATGACCTAAAATACTGCGGTATCACCTTTAGTGGTGGCGACAAAGGAGTGACGGTACGAAGGCCCTAGCCTAGTACAGCCAGATATAAGGCTCAACAGAAGGAGTTATTGGCCTTCAAAATAGTAGAGACAAAGTTTTGAGACCCAAAGATCGACTCTATATTTAAATGTGGCAGGGCCTCGTCAGTGGATTGTAGCAAGGTACACCATGTTCGTTATTCCCTCTGCCCGGGCTGGACGAAAATGCATCAGGTTATGAAAGAAATCTACTGATGTCATTGGGAAGGAGGAAGAAATTGTTGAGTTGTGGCACAGAGCTCCAATGACCAGCAAGGGAAGGCTGGACATCAGAAACCGAGCAGGCTAATTCGGGAGATAGTCGTGCCTGCATAGAAACAGGAAGTAGCCAATCTGAATATAGTTACAAGGTTACTTCATACCAGGCATAAATGTGACCCCATTGGGTCAGTGTTAATGAGATTAACTTATTTCTTGCCAGTTAGAATGACTTTTCAGCTAAAGACTACACTGAATTGAAGACTAAAGAAATATTTTGGCTATATAGTGTCTCAAAGTCTATTAACTTCTGATAAAGGGGCAAAACTCATTGCTAGGTTTTGGAAAAGCTGTCAGAACAGATCGAGACGCATGTTAATATAAGTACGGCTTCTCATCCCCAAAACAAATAGCCAAGCAGTGCACACGATACAGACACTCGGAAAGATGTTAAAGGTGGCAATGTAGGTCCCCTACATGATGACCTGAAGCAGGTAAATCAGGGGTAGTTGAACCAGGCATACTACATCAGTCAGGGGAAAAAAGTTAAACTTATTAGAAAATATGTGCCGGTAGCCCAAGGTCGTCAGAAATCCTACCCTAATGTATGGCGTAGGGAGTTAGAGGTTGAAGTAATGATTGAGTATTCCTGAAAATTCTGCCACTAAAGGGCGTTATAAGATTTGACAAGAAGGGCAGTCCCAGCCTTAGATTCACTAAGCTATACCGGATCCTCTAAAAGATCGGCCAAGTAGCTTATGAGATAGAGTTGCCTTCGGGGCTAGGATCTATTCATCAACACTACACAAGCGCGTAAGAGACCTTCCTTGGGTTATCCCAGTAAGGTATGAAATCACTTAAATAGTTATGCTATATTGGCAGGTTCGTAGGGGCTATCTTAAGAACCAAACGTGTAGCCTAGTAAAGTCTTATGGAGGAACAGAAAGGTAGAGAAATTGATTGGGAAGCTGAGGACGACACAGGATCTAGATATCTTCGGTTGTTTCAGGCTCTATAATTATAACCTACATACTCAGACAATTTTAGTTGAGGCAAGATAATTTTCAGGTGTTGTATAATTCCCTTGTTGCTGTTATTATCAGTTTCTTACATATATGTGGTGTAACTATGTTACTCAGTCGCAAGTAGCATCCTTGAAATGCTTGTATTGGGATTTTCTGTGTTTCAGGTTTCCGGATAGTCCATATTGCAGAAGAGACTCTGCCAAAATTTCTCCGGAAGTAGTTAAAGGAGTTTCGTCTCTGAAGTTATGAATACATTCGAAGAATGTCCCTAAGGGGGCATGATGTTACACCCCGTAAGTTTTTATCATCCAACCAACGCGTGCGTGCATATGTTGAGAGTTTTGGAGTATGACGCATGCAAGGAAGGGCTCGGGGAATGAACACACGAGCACGGTTTTTAACGAGCAGGAGGCCGAAGCAGAGGCAGGCACAAGGAGCGCCACGTCGCGCCTCTGCCCCGGCGCCTTGAGCAGCGTATCACGCTCGTATCTTGGTGTTGTGGCCGCGCGCCATGCCTCCCCCTGCCACTGCCTTAAGAATTATATATATACCCCCTTCATATTTTAGAATTCATTTCAATATTTCCCCAAGACAGACAAGCGAGAGTGAGCAACATTTTCTATCGATTTTCATCAAATTATGTTGCTAAACTCCGTCCAAACGTAAATTCGTCTTGGATAAAAAGTAATAGGCTATGAGGAACGTCCCTGCGAAGTTATTTCTTGGAAATTCACTCGAAGTACCGAAACCCCACTGAGTAAAAGTTGTTGGAATCACTTTTAATTGAGTTCTAAGCGACTATAAGTGATGGGTAAGTGTTTCTACCTTTTAAAACCTCAGGAATTTGTGAGTTCTCGGATGAATTTAATGAAATTGAATTATAGTCAATGTTCTTCAATAGATATCGTTGTTTGTTGATTCCTACTATTGAAATAGCCTTATTCTCTCAGTGTAGAAGCTGCTAGTGAGTGGGACTACTGGCTTCAGGTTGGAAATTATTCGGGTGAACAAAAGTCCACATTCGAGGTATGTTAAGGCTTATCCCTTAGAAGTTTATGGTTAGCTGTTGGGCCTAATTTGGTATGTTGGATAGCATCGGGCGTAGTCGGGTGACATAACTTCCAATTTGATGCCTGTATTGTCAGTGAAGCTCGCCCAGTGGCCATTAGCGTACCTTGACGCCTCCAAGGCCAAAATTTGGATAGGATGGTCATACCTTAGAGTCAGCAGCACCAGGGTTGCCTAGTGCACTAAGTGACAGCCTGCCATCTAGTTAGCTACTGCCAGTGACAATCAGTTTCAGTCGACTTAGTGCTTGTCGTACAGATCGACCAGGAAGTCATCCTAGATGTACAAGTCAAATAGACCCATAGGTACCCTAAGGAGGGAACCTTATCAGTAGTTGGAGCGGGGCCAATTCCCCAGCTTGCTCTTATAGATACTCAGGTACAGGTTGTCGCAAGTGACTAGGTCCAAATAAACCTGCCTATGAGGCTATGAATCACCAAGAGAAGTCATATGAAATCTGAACAGGCCAAGTTAATGTCTAAGGGACTAGAACCATAGTAGTAAAGTATTACCTTCAAGCTAAGAATTATAGTTAGCTGCCTGTGGAAGGTTAGGGCAGACTGCTCAGGAGCATGTCCAATTAGTAGAAGCCCTACAGTTGTTCTAAGCGAGGGAACTGAATAGTTAATTGCTTGCGACCTTATCATTCGCTTATGAGCTATCATTGTCCTAACATGACATTCAAAGTATCATTTAGGACACTCCAGACATCACCCTATTCTGTCTAGACCATTAGAGATTATGATCACTACTAGGACCCTCTAGTCAGGTAAAGGACAGGGGGGGTGCCTGTTGATAGCTATATAGACTATTTGAGAGGCGAGTAGCGATCACATTAGGGCTAGAGGGACAGATACGACTTTTGAGTGGCTAAATTGAGACTTTAGTGTAGCACATCCGTTGGGATTGCCCCCATCTAGGATAGCCTTTCGTTGACCAACTTCAGGGTTGCTAATTGTGTCATCACCTATGGGGCTACTGGTCGCTCAAAGGAGCTATATGATGTTGTTCAGAGGAGCTATGTGATGTCCCAAGGGTCATATTACAATCCATCTATGAATGGGCTTCTACTTTTATGTCGTATCGGCATCAGTGACCCTCCGTCGAGCCTTGTGTGCCTAGGATGTAGTTACAGGAGCCCAACAGGCTCAGACACAATTACAAAAGTCCAGCGGGCTCAGATGCGGACCCAGCAGCCAGGTAGATTGGTCGTAGTACCAGTAGAATCATAAGAACCTGGATAGGGGTATATAGAATGGATTGTACTTTCCAGGGCTTATGGGGGCCCCGGTAGGTTATTTCTATGTTGATTGCACCTTCAAGGATTATGGGGGCCAGGTTAGGTTCTTATTTGTATACTTTATTGCTAGCTATAGCTTATGAATGTATAGTCGTACAACTTCAGCTCATATACGTGTGGTGATTTACTATATGTAGGTTACAGATAACAAAGCCTACAGGTTACCTTCTGCCCTTGTTACTATTTACTTTCAGTTCTTTATTAGTTTCTATTCATGCTTTGTTACTTCCTTACATATTCGGTAACATATTGTATTGACGCCAAACCTTGGAGCACTGCATACTTGCCTGCAAGTTTAGACAGACAGTTTGGGGGATCTCCTAGCTGCTATTCAGAGTCAGCAGATTGGCCAGCTCCTTTCATTCGGAGTTGCCAGGTTGTAGAGGTTCATTTGTCTTTTATTTGTATTGCATTTGGGTAGGCTGAGGCCCTATCCCTACCAATGTTTTTTCACTCTTAGAGGCTTGCAAACTACAATCTTTATTTAATTGGTTGTTATTGGCCATGTGGGGCCTATGTATGTCTTATTTTATGTGTTGGCCATGTGGGGCCTAGTTTAGCTAATTAGTTAACAGACTTGTCGGCTATAGTATAAATATGACTACCTATTTACTTTCTGTTATAACTAGACAGCATGGTGGTCTTGTCGACCTGCATAAGATCCCTTTATTGTTATGTTGGCTGGGTTAGCTGTTTTCTTTTATAGGTGTTGTGTGGCCTTGTCAGCCCGATGTTTACAGGCGAGGTATAGTAGTTTTTTTTCTTGATTTTGAGTCGCTAGTTGGCACCAGAGGTGCATATGCCCAGCCAAGTTAACCCAGATTCCAGTATGACATTAGGTGCCAGTCATACCTCCCAATGTGGGGTGTGACATAAATACAAACAATCGCGATGAAGAATTAATCTAGATTAAATCAGTCTATCCAACAACAACCATTCACTATGGCCAAAATCCTAGAGTATGAGTTTATTCACTCATAAACAAGTGGAAAAACGAATACATATTCATCATCATACAAAGTACAAAGTAAAGAAGAGAAGAAACCTAGTGTACACTTAGGTCTTCCTTCCAAACGGCTTACAAGTCTCCAAAGATGAACTACGTAATGTTAAAATGAACAAAAGACAGAAAAATTTGTCAAAAGCCTCTCTAACAGATGCCCTAGAGAGTATATTTATAGTTGAGCCTTAAAATGACGCTTCTGCCCTCCAATACTTGGCTTTAAAATCAACAATTTTGGCTCGGAACAGGTCCGGTGCACTGCCCCACTATCTCACCGCAGACTTATTCAAATTTCCAGCAATTTCATCTCTGAGATAGACCTGGTGTGCCGTCCCCATCATCTCACTAGGGACTTAGCCAATTTTTCTACACTTTCAACACATCTGGAATGCCACTCTCACTATCTTGCCAAAGTGTTAGTCAATTTTTTGCACTTTTGGACCCTTCTGGTGCAAGGCCTCCTACATCTCACCAAAATTTTGGTGATTTTCTCTAAGTCTAGAAAGCTCTGAAGCTCCACACACACCATCTCACCAAGGTGTTGAAATGATCATCTTCATAGCACCAAAATTTGATGAATTTTTCCAAGGAGCTAAGGACCTGGCGCGGGGTGCCCACCATAGCGCCCGAACCTTCTTCTCAGCTTCTCAACTCTTCAACATTGGTTCACTTGGGCCCTTTTCCTTTGGTTTCCTTCTCAAAACATTTTTTAGCATAGAAAACACACAAAAATATGAATTCATGCATTTGATAAGGATTATGAACCCAAAACAAGGTAAAAGATGGGCAAAAACAAGGCAAATGGGAATAGAAATATGCCTAATATCAGTCTACGTCATACTTTTACAGGAGTGTGATTTGAGCATTATCATGCCTAAAGGAGAAACTCATCACAGCACCCATCATAGTGGCTCCTAATTGGAGTAAGCCATTCGATATCATGTGTAATGCTAGTGGTGTAGCCTTGAGTGCTGTCCTTGGAGAAAGACATGATAAGATTTTTCATCCCATCTACTACGTTATCCAGGCTCTCAATGTTGCTCAAATGAATTACACAGTCACAGAGCAAGAGTTGTTAGCTGTAGAGTATGCCTTTGAGAAATTTCATGCTTACCTCCTTGGCATAACTGTGGTGGTGCACATTGAACAAGCTGTAATTTGATATCTAATGGCCAAAAAGGATGCAAAATGACTTATTCGCTGGTTATTACTACTATAGGAATTTGATTTTGATGTGAAAGATAGGAGGGGTACAGAAAACCAAGTGCAGACTATATATCCCGATTGGATTAAGAAGGAAAAATGGGGACAAGTTTGAGATCAATGAATCCTTTCCAGACGAATAGGTATTGGCTGCCTCACATGACTTGATTCCATGATTCACAAATTTTGCAAATTACATGGTGAGTGATGTAATGCTTGAAAATATGAGCTTTCATCAAAAGAGGAAGTTTCTCCATGATGTTAGGAAATTTTATTGAGATGGGCCATATCTTTTTATAATTTGTGATGACAATATAATTAGAAGGTGTGTCCCCAAAAACAAGATGATTTACATTCTTGAGGCATGCCATTCAACTCCTACTGGAGGCATCATAATGGCATTCGCACAACACAAAAGATATTACAGTGTAGTTACTATTGGCCTATGATTCATCAAGATGCTCACGACTTTGCAAAAGATTGTGATAAATGTCAACGAGAGGGAGGAGTGTCTCAGAGACATGAGCTACCTCTGACACTCATTCTTGAGGTAGAGTTATTTGATGTGTGGGGCATTGATTTCATGGGCCCATTTGTAAGTTCCTTTGGGATGAAGTACATATTTGTAGCAATCAATTATGTCTCTAAATGGGTGGAAGCAGTGGTACTTCCAAACAATGAGAGTAACACAGTCACTACATTCTTGCGGAGGAACATCTTCTCTAGATTTAGCACTCTATGGGCAATCATCATCGATGGTGGATCACACTTCTGTAATAGGTTATTTTAGGGCTTACTTGATAAATATGGAGTCAAGCATAAGGTGGCAACACCTTACCACCCGCAGACAAGTGGACAAGTGAAAGTCTCAAATCAGGAGATCAAGGAAATTCTGGTCAAAATAGTTAATGCCAATAGAATAGACTAGTTAAGGAGATTAGATGATGATTTATGGGCATATTGTACAACTTCAAATCACCCATAGGTATGTCACCATATCAGCTCGTCTATGGAAAATCATGTCATTTTCCTGTGGAGCTCGAACGTAAGGTCTTGTGGAGATTGTTTATTTATGCCCAAGTTAAAATTGTTATATACATATTGAGTGTGAAAGGACATATCTCCAAATAGTGAGGGGCACGATGGTAAAATTTTGATATATCTTGATTACTAAATTACATATGATTCATGTTGGCCCAAATATATCTTGTTGAGTTAGTTCTAGAAACTAAGTGATTTCAAACTTTGGCATTTGAATGTTGATCCTATATGCATGTGGAGTGAGTTGTTGGAGCTTGATTTATTTATCTAATGATACTAAGTGTAAGTAGACCTGTTCGTAGGGTGAATTTCATGGTTAAATGTGAGAAGGGAAGTAGTAGATTGTTCGAGGATGAACAATAGTCTAAGTGTGGGGTGGTGATGTGGAGTGTATTTATGCATTTATTAGCCATATTTTGCCCATACTTAGCTATGTTTTGAGAATAAATTGAGTTTGTTTTCTTGTGTTTTATGATATATTTGTGAAAAATTGGTAACTGTTATACCCCGAGAACTCAAAGATCGGACCCAAGAGTTGAAATAGGGAAAAGCTTAAAATCTGAGTTGCAGGCACAGAACGAGCTCTAGATGACTCGTGAGACCAGCTCACGAGTCGTTAGGTCAGCTGTGGGGTGGGAGATAAGGAGAAATTAAATAAGTCAACCAGTGTACTTAACAGGAGGAGGCCATGACTCGTCATGTCAGGCAATGAGTCGTGATGTGCGTCGTTGGATGATATACAAGGAAAGTGATATGATAGAGGCAGTGTTCTTGACGAGTGGTGACCACGAGTCGTGGTCACCCACAATGAAATGCTAAGTGATCTGTTACGAGCCCGGGAGTTTTGACTAGCAGTGTACCTAATGAGCGACATAACGAGTCGTTTGGGCTAGTGACGATCTGTCAGGTCATCCGTTAGGAACACCTGACGTTATTTTCTACGAAATAGTAAGGGCCTTTTCGTGATTTCCTAAGATCCTAAGGCCTAAACTACGACGTTTTGTGTTATGAATAGGGAAATTTAAAGGGGTTAAGTTCAGTTTTCACTTCATTCAATCATGCATTCAAGGTAGGGGTATTGAGGGAGTGATTCAAGGTTAGTATTCATCAATCCGTTGCAATTTCTTCTTGGGTTATCAAGAGAGGTTAAGAACTAGTAATCTCAGGTATGTAAGGCTATCAATGGGTGATTTCTTCCACACCCATGTCCCTCCTCGATGATTTTTACGAAGATTTCAACAAAAACTCATAGGGTTTTGAATTTGATTTACTTAAACTCTAATGGTTTGATTATGGATTTTGTGATTTTAAAATCTGATCAAAATCTATGAGTCTTAATCAGCTTTTGTGATTTAAATTAATTATAATATTATTGCTTTGGAAGCTACATATTTAAGCTTAATTATGCATGCCTCATGATGAATCGATTTATGATCTACTTACCCATTGATGATATTTATAAGCCCGGCATGAATTATGATTTAAATTATGAATTTATTATGTTACCCATTATGATTTTATGAAATTCAAGCTATATGCATGATCTACAAGGATGTATGAACCTTATGAATCATGAATTATGTTTTTGGCCGACTCACGGGCCTTATGTCATGGCTAGATCATGTATGTACAAGCATGTTATACTATGAGCACTATATATGTTTTGAGAGTAGTATCGAACACCGAGTAGGTTCGGGGCCTAGGTTCTGCCTCGGATCTCATAAACTATGTGCCACCGTAGGTATTTTGGGACCCCTTCGTGACTGTCCTCGACCCAATTGGCCCTTATCATGTGTGATCACGCCTTTCATGGTTCTACTCGTGGCAAGGTACGAACACCCTCCCTACTAAGGTTACAAATCGGGCTTCATGTGTGCTCATATGGGGTATGTCAGTTAAGAGAATCTCCCACTGTTCCTCATGATTTATGCATGTTTATGATTATGTATTGGCTCAAGTCATGTTCAATAAAGCTTTCCTCTTATGATTATGAGTACGATTACATTACAAATGTTTTGAAAACCTTGAGCCTTACGTTGTGTTATGATATTTATGATATGAGCATGAAGTCCTACTCTTATGATCATTTATGAGTTTTATAA
This sequence comes from Datura wrightii, assembly GCA_035772735.1. Taxonomy (NCBI): domain Eukaryota; kingdom Viridiplantae; phylum Streptophyta; class Magnoliopsida; order Solanales; family Solanaceae; genus Datura; species Datura wrightii. Next base: position 121,974,115 of record JASDFA010000010.1, read on the forward strand.
GTTTTAAATGTCTATTTTACTTACCTTGCATACTCATTACATTCCACATACTGACTGCATACTGTCCGGCTGGTTCGGTTGGGGTTATAAACCGACACGCAAGTACACGTGGTCAAACAAGTAGGAAGTGGCTAAGTAAGCCAAGTATCGAACCAAGGAGACTCTGGATAAGTACAAATTGCTCAAGTATACTATATTCTATCTTACTTCTATATATGCTGACAACAACGTAACCAAAGGTTAAATAATTTGTTTATAACTTATATACTAAAACTATTAACAAATATCTACTTTGAATTGAAACTATGGATATGAGCATGCCAAGGTTAAGAACAAGTAATGAACTTGATTATAATCATAATTTGGTTAATCTTCTCTTCCTGTTGCTAGCCAAGAACATTAGCCTAGAGATTAAAACTCTCGTATTTAATCTCACTTAAGAATCATAAACCATCCGTCTACATTTCTGTGATCAAATGCAATTTATGACCTAGCAATACAATTCCGGTTCCTAAATTGACTAATACGGCTTTCAAGTATATTTCTATCAGGAAAGCACATCAAAACTCAATTTTCCCAAATCAAGTTAAGAACAATACCCTATTAATTCACAACTTTCCAATTTCGTGCTCTCTCGAGTGAAATCGGACTTTTTAGATGTACATTAATGTCGGCCACACACTAATGCAGTAGAAACAAGAATTAATAGAACAACATGGAAGAAGAAGATGAAAAACCATACAATTCAATAATCAAAATTCATCACCATTGTTCATAACCTCAGCAAGGAAGATAATTAGCCACTCATTTGTGGATTAATCATCCTAAAACAAGTGTTAATCATACAAACAATTGATTGAAAGAAGAAAGAAAGAGAGAAAAACCCTGAGCTTTTTCGTCCCTCAACTGCCTGTAACCCACGTCCTTGCTCCACCAAGTCTCAATTTATTAAAAATAAGCCTAAGTGTTCTATTTATACTAGTGGGAATTTTTCCCGGAATAACAAGCAACGTGTCACGGAGGCCAACGCGGAGCACTGCCTCCGTGACACGGCATGGACGCGGACCCTCACTGGAAATCTGGGGTCCGGGAATAAAGCCTCAACGTGGCACGGCATGCAACGCGGAGGCTTGCCTCCGTGCCACGGAGCTGTCGCGAGGCTTCACTGGAAATTGACAAATTAATCACCCTCCAGGCAGTGTGCCTCAACGATGGTAGCGTGGCACGGCTCCATCGCGGAGCCCCTTTACATTGTGCAGTCCAATGTCTTTTTCGTGCTCGCATCCAAGTCCAACTCCGATATTGTTCCAACATGCATTTTAGCTCCTCAAAATCATATTTTACCTACAAAACAATGCTAATCATGTTGGTTAGTATAAATTCACAATTTATTACCAATTACATGAAAATGTATACACATTGCACAATAAACAAGGCAAAAATGATACGTTTGAGTATCACTTGGGCATATAAATCTTCCCAAGATCACTTACCCCACACTTAAATCCTTCTTCGTCCTCGAACAACAAATACACAATTCATGCAAATTACATCCCAACCTTCGCCACTATGGTGCGACAAATTACGCTATGGTCATACCGATCATTCAATATTGTAAATCATCAAGAAAACATGCATGGTCTTAACAATACAATGACCTGTAATACATCAAGACTTCCTAGACTTTAAGAATCGACCCTCGATATCGGCAAACTCATGCAAATCAGCTAATCAAGATATCCGACACGAAAATCAATCTTTCATCAAGCATGTGCCCTCACAACTCAAGAGAATCTTCCCCTTTTTGTTCATGTGACACACAAACATTCAAGTAGGGGCATGTAAAAATTAATTTCACTCTCTCTCCCAAAAGAATTCACATGCTTCATGTCATGACCCATAGGCTTGCCCTTAGTGTATTACTCCACTAATATAAAGAAATGCAATGTAAGATCACGTAGGACTTTAATGGGTTGTAATGGAAGCTATGGAACTAGTATATATTGGATTAGCCAATAATAGTCACTAGCATCCTTAAGCGCCTTTTCAACACATTCCCATCAACTCATGGACATTGTTTCTCTCTTTTCTTTTTTCATCATCCCATTCATGCTGGTTTACTTTCGTATGGCCCATTTCATCAAACACACTTGACACAACAACGAAGGTTTTTCATGTACCTTCATTATCATTTCATTATGACAAGTGCCTCTTCAACCTTTTATTTTCTTTCCTCACTCTGCTTTTCTTTTTCTTTTCACCATTCTCACTCTTTGACACTTTGGGAAAAAACTTTTGTTCTTCTTAAGCGCTTAAGAGTTTTGTATAGACTTTATGGCTAATGAAAGGAAAGAATTAAGCTTAGTTTATATATTTTTGGACAAAAGAAAGAAAGAATCGGCTAAAGGCTCAACGGGCTGACTAGGGTATACAATCACATAAAAAGGAGAGTATGACAAGAAAAAAAATTTGAAACTCTCGGTTAAGACAAAGAAATGCCTACATCCTTTCCAACACTACACCTCCTTCATTTCGTTTTGTACACACACCAGGAAAGTTCTAGACACTTCACAATAGCATGGAATAACAACACCTCACTTCACACTTCATGCACATGCTCGATTCACAATGCATTCACAGACTCTTTAATTAGCCAATTTCATGAATTCAAAAATTAAGCCTCAATCACACCGAATCGAATTCTACAGCCTAGGTAACTCAACATATTTACAAAATTGCATGCTTTCATACGAATCACTTTTACATTTTGAATATCAGTTACAACACGCAACCAAAATTTCACAACCATATAGTAACTACAGGTTCCGTGATGCAATCCACCAAAGAAAAACTGAAAACAAATTAAAATCACTACTCCTACCGACTACATTTCCCTTAAGACAGTTGTCATCCATCCATCATAGGGAACGGTCACTAACTATGACGTCAGTTCAATGGGACTATTCTCGGTAAAAGAACTGAAAACAAACTCCGAGAAACCCAAAAATAAAAATTAAAAAAATTTTGCAAACATCGATAATTTCGATGGAAAAATATTTACAAAATATTTTCGCAAAATTTTAAAAATATCGATCATTTCGATAGAGAAAAAAACATAAGAAAATATTTACAAAAATTTTTACAGACTTAGCTGGCAAACCACAACATTTCACAACACACATCATCAATTACCACAAATATATACAGATACCAACCAGTTTGCACTTCACAAACACAGGGAAACATAAACATAAATACAAAACAGAGGAAAAACATACAGCAAACCAGCCTAGCCCCAGCACCTAACTACTCCCCACCCCACACTTAAATCGAACACTGTCCCCAGTGTTCACAAAAATTAGAATCACAAAATTTTGGGTGGTGGAACTCCCTGATCAGTCGAAATATTCAACTTCTTCATCCGGTGCTACTGCCTCATCGCCCATGTCCGAGTCACCTCCATCGTCGTCCTCGGACTCCACATCGGAGTCCTCCCGACGTGTCTCCTCGTCCTTGGGGACATCATCGTCAGTGGGCTCTACAAAGGCTGGCCCCACTCGACATAGAGCCCAGGCGTTTTCGCCAAACGGGTAATCCAGCTCGAGCTGCCATAGCTCCTCCTCAGTGGCTGGTCTCCCACCTATCCGAAGCTGAAACATTTGCATACCAAACATCCGTGCCATGTACTGGTCGTCACGAGCATGTCGCTCGCCAAGTGTCAGCACTGGCCTGTGTGTGGTGTCGGGGGACTTAGTTTTGGTCACGTCAAGGGCCCTCCGCTCCAACTGCGGGATGTAGTCCAAAGCCTCTTCCTCGACGTCGAGGCCCCGAAGAAAGGTGGTGATAAGTCCTCCGAACCCATACCTATGGCCCTGGTGTAGTCGGGCTCTCTTCATGGCGGATATGATGACCGCCCCAACATTAATCTCTAGCCCTTTCATCAGGGCATACACCAGGCAGACACGGTCCCGGGTCACATCAGTCATGTGCACCCCCGGGATCAGGCACGAACAAACTATCTTCAGCCATATTCTGGCCTCCATGTTCATTTGAGAATACGGCAAAGTCTGGTGGTAACCCCTTTCTTTATGTCTGCTCCATCTGGCTGTGGATCGAGCCCCACACAATGTGCGTCTGATATCGGCATATGGTGGGGTGATGTTCAGCTGGCGGAGAACGTGGGCGTCTGTGTCCCGCGCTCCGATGATGGCATTTAATTGCTGGGGTTCTAGAGTGACAATCTGCCCTCTGATTTTTATTGTGTGGCTTCTGATTGTCGGGTTCCAATTTGCATAGAACTCCCGGACTAGATGTAGGTTGCATTCCTTGGGCTCCTGAAATATGAAGTTGAGCCCAGCTGCCTCGATCCTCTGCACTATGTGGGGGAACTCCTGTGCTAGTGGTTCCCGTGCAATATGCTCCTCGGGGAAGTATTTATTTTCCTTGTGCTTAGCGTACCACTTCTTCCCTTCATCGGTTACCCACCTCATTCCGTATTGGCGGCGTTGGCCGCGTGGAAAAGCTGGTGCAGCTGGGATTGTTGTGCCCAGTCTAAGTCGTTTCCTCCCGGTGCCTGAAGTAGATGCACCCTTACCCTTATCCTGCCTACTTGCCATTGTACCTGTCAATACAGATAAACAAGCGCAATGTCAAGCTAAATGCATATTAGCTTCGGCTAAGGTTGGGTTAAGCTAAGTTTACCCCACACTTAGTCCTTAGCTACGGTTACGATACTACGGCAAGGATCACTTTATTTACACCAAAAACTAACAACTATACAATTCATGCTTAGTGCGTTCGCAAAGAAAATTTCGACGGTATACTTTAGCGTACTACTCAGACTTCATACAGCTAATCCCAATCACTACCATCTTAAGCAATTCAACCATCGCACTTAGCAAAGAAAACAACAAAACAAAAATAACAACAAGAATTCTATATACATATGAACCTATACAATCAACCAATTCGAACAATTTTCACATTTTCCCAAAAACCCGAGAATTCGTCATCTATTACATTCAAACAATATTTACAACGACTTATCTCAATTCACAAACACACCCCGGCATATAATTCACAATTTTACCAAGTTACCCATTTCGATTTCAACAACCCAAGCCCTAGAATTGAATTTCACAATCAAATTCGAATCATTCACGCAATCGACAAGTTCAAACGCTCATTACAACATTCCGAACATTTATCAATCAAAGAATAACTCAATTTCATGCTAAATTTCTACTTAGGGTGATATATCTCACCTCCCATGCTCAAATTCGACTAAAATCGACAAAAACTTGAGAGAGAAGAGGAAAACATACCTTTAAGTTGAGTAATCGAAGAAAACTCGATAATTTCTTTGCTTTATGCCGTGGCACGTTGATGGGGGAGGGAAATTTGGGTGTTTGGTCGCGGAGAAGTGAGAAAATGAGGGAAAAGGGAATAAAATCGGGGTTAAAATAAAGGAAACACGCGGGTCACCCGGCAACCCGGTGTGACCCGTCACAAATTATAGGGCAACGTGTCACGGAGTGCATCGCGGTGCACTGCCTCCGTGACACGGAGCCATCGCGATGGCTCACTGGAATTTTTTTAAAAATTCCAGATTAAACCTCAACGTGTCACGGAGGGTAACGCGGAGGTCCTCCTCCGTGACACGGAGCCATCGCCCCAGCTCACTGTCTCTTCATTTTATTCATATTTTTCATACCTTGCCTTTTCCTTCACTATTCCGTGCATATTTTTCTCCGGTTGACCTGAAAATCACCTCACTAAACAAAATTGGTTAGATTAATAGATTTCACTAACTAAACTGGAAAAAAATACTACTAAAACGAAAAATTTGTACTAAATCAAGAAAAAAGAAATTAAAAAAAATAAAATCTATTTACACTTTTCAAAATAAAAGAAAAAAAATATTTTTCACGGGTTGCCTCCCGTGCAGCGCCTGGTTTACCGTCGCGGCTCGACGTCCTTTATGCTCAATTGTCCACTAGGGTGATGGACGATTTCTCACGATCATTGTCCTCCCCCCAGTAGTGCTCACCTTTATCCGGTGGTCGTCCCAGCAACTCTCGGGAATCATTCATTTGTTTAGCATTCCCATGATCAATTACATTGATCACCGAGAGTTCTTCATTTACCATCGGGAGCTTGGGTGCTTTGTACACATCGAACACCTCTACCTTGTCATGTGCTTGCATTGTAAGTTGACCCGCAGCTACATCAATTAATGCTTTCCCGGTTGCCAAAAAGGGTCATCCCAAAATAAATGGGACTTCAGCATCTGGTTCATAATCCAAAACAATAAAATCTACCGGAAAAATGAGGGAGCCCACTTGCACTAGAACATCCTCAACAATGCCATCCGGCCTAGCTAAGGATCTGTCTGCTAACTGCAAGATTACGGTTGTAGGTCTAGGACTCCCTAGACCTAACTTTCTGAATACCGAAGATGGCATCAGATTTATGCTCGCCCCCAAGTCACACAATCCACGAGCTCGGATACTCTGCCCAATAGTAACCTGGATAGTAAAACTTCCAGGGTCTTTTAGCTTCGTGGGCAGTCTATTTTGAATCCGGGAAGTGTATTCTTCCATCAAAGCTACCGTGGCATACTCAGTCAAATGACTTTTGTTGGCCACGATGTCTTTAATATATTTGGCATATTTTGGCACTCCCTGCAAGACATCAACAAGAGGTAAGTTAACATGTACCTGTTTAAGCACCTCCATAAATTTCTTGAAACACGCCTCCTCCTTGTGTTTCTTGAGTCGTTGAGGGAACGGGGGTGGAGGTCTCTCTGATTCTGCTTCTTTGGTCTTCCCCCTCTCCGAAGTTTGCTCTCCCTCAACATCTGCTGCTCCTGACTTTTGAGGTGGTCTTTTCGGTTCCACCTCCTTCAGCTGCAAACCACTCCTTGTGGTCACTGCATTTACCTGTTTCGGATTAGGATCCGTGTCGCTAGGCAGTCCTCCTCTGGGCCTTGTGTTTTGGGCACTAGCAAATTTTCCAAATTGATACTCAAGAGCCTTGGTCGCTAATTGATTATTCTTCACTTCGGCTGCCAATTTAACATAGTCAGCCTACAATTGCGCCTGATTAGCGATCATGGTCTTGAACATCTCCTCAATGCTAGGTGATGGTGGTGGAGGAGGGGCATTGTGATTTCTGAATTGAGATTGGTAGTTCTGTTGCCCTCCTTGATTTCTTTGCATACCCTGACCTGAACTTTGGCCTTGTTGGTTGTTGCTACCCCACAAAAAATTTGGATGGTTCCTCCAATTTGAGTTGTAGCCACTACCAAACTGCTGCTGATTTCTTTGTGCATTGCCCACAAAGTTAACAGAATCTGGGTTTGCTCCACAGCACTCAGCTGAGTGCTCACTGCTTCCACACACTTCACACCACATTTGCTGGACCGCATTGACTGAAGCTGAAGGCTGGTTCAAACTCATATTACTGAAGTGGTTGTTCAAATGATTCTGCAAGGCAGCTATCTGTGCAGCGATAGCTGTAAATCCATCCACTTCAAGTACTCCTGCTGCTTTCCTTGCTCCACCTCGTGATGAATCAGCATTCCATTCTGGATTGCCCTGTGAAATCCGGTTTAGCAAAGTGTACAGCTCCTCATAAGTCTTTTCTAGCGCTTGCCCTCCAGCTGCTGAGTCTAACAAAATTTTAGTATGGGGTTCCAAACCCTCAATAAATGTGTGTACCAACACCTCATTGGACTGATGATGATGAGGACAGTCCCGCAACATGGATTGGAATCTTTCCCAGGCTTGATACAAATTTTCTCCCTCCCTCTGTTTGAAACTTAGAATTTGACTTCTAAGTCTGGCTGTTTTACCAGAGGGAAAAAATCTTATCAAGAACTTCCGTGCTAGATCATCCCACGTTGATATAGAATTTGGTAGCTCAGCTTTTAACCACCTCTTGGCTTCACCAAGTAATGAGAACGAAAATAGTGTGAGCCGAACATAATCAGGTGACACTCCAGCGGGTATATAAGTGTCACTTATCTCCAAAAAGTTCTGGAGATGCTGTTGTGGGTCTTCATGAGGGAGACCAGTAAATTACCCGCTTGTGTGCAACAGTTGCACCATGTTCTGCTTAAGTTCAAATCTCCCTCCAGGCTCGGGTTTGCGGATACTTGAATGTACATTGTTGGCATGTGGGATTGCCACCTTGCGAACCGGCCTTGCTGCTGCTTCGTCGGGCACTAACACTGCCCTCACAACCGGTGGATTTTGTTGCTCCATAATAGTCTGTCTGAGCAACTGCAGCTTCTTTTGTAGAGCTTCTCTGCGTTTACTTTGAAATTCACGTTCAGGCTCTATATAAGATTCCACCAGCTCTTTGCCCCTTGCCAATGTTCACAGAAATCAAGTCTGCAAAATACAGGCTAAGACCAAGTTGTCAACACTTAAGAAAATAAAACAAAAATACAGTAAAATTACACTTAACACAATTTCACCAATTGCCTAGTCTCCCCGGCAACGGCGCCAAAAACTTGTCCGGTTGGTTTGGTTAGGGTTATAAACCGACACGCAAGTGCACGTGGTCAAACAAGTAGTAAGTGGCTAAGTAAGCCAAGTATCGAACCAAGGAGACTCTGGATAAGTAAAAATTGCTCAAGTATACTATATTCTATCTTACTTCTATATATGCTGACAACAACGTAACCAAAGGTTAAATAATTTGTTTATAACTTATATACTAAAACTATTAACAAATATCTACTTTGAATTGAAACTATGGATATGAGCATGTCAAGGTTAAGAACAAGTAATGAACTTGATTATAATCATAATTTGGTTAATCTTCTCTTCCTGTTGCTAGCCAAGAACATTAGCCTAGAGATTAAAACTCTCATATTTAATCTCACTTAAGAATCATAAACCATCCGTCTACATTTCTGTGATCAAATGCAATTTATGACCTAGCAATACAATTCCGGTTCCTAAATTGACTAATACGGCTTTCAAGTATATTTCTATCAGGAAAGCACATCAAAACTTAATTTTCCCAAATCAAGTTAAGAACAATACCCTATTAATTCACAACTTTCCAATTTCGTGCTCTCTCGAGTGAAATCGGACTTTATAGATGTACATTAATGTCGGCCACACACTAATGCAGTAGAAACAAGAATTAATAGAACAACATGGAAGAAGAAGATGAAAAACCATATAATTCAATAATCAAAATTCATCACCATTGTTCATAACCTCAGCAAGGAAGAGAATTAGCCACTCATTTGTGGATTAATCATCCTAAAACAAGTGTTAATCATACAAATAATTGATTGAAAGAAGAAAGAAAGAGAGAAAAACCCTGAGCTTTTTCGTCCCTCAACTGCCTGTAACCCACGTCCTTGCTCCACCAAGTCTCAGTTTATTAAAAATAAGCCTAAGTGTTCTATTTATACTAGTGGGAATTTTTCCCGGAATAACAAGCAACGTGTCACGGAGGCCAACGCGGAGCACTGCCTCCGTGACACGGCATGGACGCGGACCCTCACTGGAAATCTGGGGTTCGGGAATAAAGCCTCAATGTGGCATGGCATGCAACGCGGAGGCTTGCCTCCGTGCCACGGAGCTGTCGCGAGGCTTCACTGGAAATTGACAAATTAATCACCCTCCAGGCAGTGTGCCTCCGCGATGGTAGCGTGGCACGGCTCCATCGCGGAGCCCCTTTACATTGTGCAGTCCAATGTCTTTTTCGTGCTCGCATCTAAGTCCAACTCCGATATTATTCCAACATGCATTTTAGCTCCTCAAAATCATATTTTACCTACAAAACAATGCTAATAATGTTGGTTAGTATAAATTCACATTTTATTACCAATTACATGAAAATGTATACACATTGCACAATAAACAAGGCAAAAATGATACGTTTGAGTATCACTTGGGCATATAAATCTGCCCAAGATCACATACTTTCTATACTGTATCATTTCATGATACGGGACCCATCTCTCAGGCTCACCCTGCTCAGTAGCTTCTCAGAGTTTCTATCAGCTTATTTGGGGAGTCCTCATATTCCGAGGGCCATATGTTCAGACTCTATTGTTTCTCTTTCAGTTTCAGTATCATAGGGTTAGTTCGGGAGTTGTCGCATCAGCCCGTCTATCATGATTAAAGGCTTTTCAGACTACTAGTTGTATTCAGCCGTCATGTATGGATGATGTATTGTCCTTTCTCCAAATTTATGACATATTTACATTTTCATATATTAAGTCTTCCGCTTATGTGATTGAATTAGATGTATGCTCATGCCATGGGTTGACTTGGGGTCTCTTGGGGCTTCTTGTCCTGTGTCTACGATCCGAGTGTACGTTCGGGTCGTGATAGTAACGCACATGATTAGATGCTTTCAAGGCTTAAAGTGATGGATTTGGGTTCAATTGTGGCTAAAAAGAGCAAGAATGGCAAAACGGAGTTGACAAAATGAGTATGATAGAAGTTGACATTACACGGGCAAACCTGAGCTATGGCCTGCGCGATGCGCAGGCATGGTCAGAGCAAGGAGAGGCATGATGCACCATGCCATGTGGTGCTATGGGGGCGCACTGGGTGGCCAAAGACTGCAATCTCAATTCTACAAGGAACGGAAGCTACAAAACCCAATTCCAATCCAAACAGGAATAACGAAGGCTTAATAAACTATTATAAATACCCTTTCTTATCATGCTTTAGGGGGGCTGCATAGTGTTCCATAGCTCAATCTTGTGCACAATTCATACTTTACGAATTTGTGTAATAGCTTAGTTGAATATTTGTTGGTGATTCATCAAGTTCTTGTGACTCAATTTAGCTTTGGAGATTTTGTTAAACAATTTTGTATTAAAGTAAGTATTTCGTTATGAATTTTTCTACATAATTTATTTTTCTTCTCATAAACATGAGCGGTTAAATCTCTTGAGCTAGGGTTATGGTATCCTTAATAAGTTAACGAAAGTAGATATAATAAAATAGTGATTCATGAATAGTAAATTGGGTGGATTGTTACTTTCTTCATCTTAATGCTTAATTGCCCGTATCTTCAACTTGCCCAACCAAAGAGGTTGAAGTTAGGAAAAGAGAATAACAATGGCAATTTGAGGCTACCAATCCTCATCTATATTAACTTGAGCTCTAATCGAGGATAGTTAAATTAAGACTTATGGCGAGGGCAGAATATACACACTTAAAGTCCGAGGGGAGTTAAGTGAAATTCATCTATATAGGCTGAGAGATATTAAGTGAACTTAATCGTCAGTCTTACATAAAATTCACCAGGATAGATCGCTAATAAAAGCCTACTAATTTATGAAATCATGGGGAACACAATCCTAGTTTTGTCTTGATAATTTGATACACAACTCAATCATTATTAGCATTATTTTCTTCTTTTTGTTCTTGCAACCCCCCATCTGAAATATTGATTGCAAGTTAGTTTAATCATCATTAACATATTATTTCTTCCCTATTCCCTATGGGATCGACCCCAACCTATGTTGGGTTACTATATTTGACAGTGACCCGCTTTATACTTCAATTGCGAGATGTAATTTGGGCGTGATCAATTATCTCAAAGGGCCTATATTGAAAGAATTCTGGAAAGATACAAAATAAGAACTATTCACCTAGAGCTGCACCTGTCATTAAAGGTGACAAATTTTCATTAAATCAATGTTCACAAAATGCATTGAAACAAGAGAAAATGAAATGAATTCCATATGCTTCACTTGTTGGGAGCCTTATATATGTCTGCACTAGTCTGATATTACCTTTGCGATAGGAATGCTTGGCAGATATCAAAGTAACTCTGGTCTTGATCATTGAAAAACTAGTAAAAGCGTTTTGAGATATTTGCAAGGAACGAAGGATGTTAAGCTCAAATATAAATATTCTGACTCATTAGAGGTAATTGAATATTAGCTCAAATACAAATATTCTGACTCATTAGAGGTAAATTAAATGTTTAGACTCTGATTTTTGTGGATCCAAAGATAGTACTAACTCTACTTCTAGATACATGTTCTCCTTGTTGGAGGTGTTGTGTCTTGGAGAAGTATTAAGCAAACTATTGTTGTAACATCCACAATGGAATCATGGATATTATGGTTCAAAAATTTTATTTCGGGCCTTAAAACTATCAATTCCATTTCAAGGTTATTGAGAATGTTTTGTGATATTCAGCTACAATATTTTTTTCTAAGAATAATAAAAGTGGAAGGCGAAATAAGCACATAAATATCAAATATTAATGATTAGAGACTATGTCAAGAAGCAAGATGTAATTTTTGAATATGTTAGTACTATTTTGATGATTACTGATCGTATGACTAAAGGTTTACCAGCTAATATTTTCCAAGGATCATGTAACTCATATGGTGTTTGGTAACTCATTTTAGTCTTTCTTCATAGTCTAACATTTGTCTAGACATTATTATTTCTTTGATATACATGAACATGCAAATTTTTTATTTTTATGTATTATGTTGTGATCGTCGGAATAATAAAATTGGACTCTGAATGACTTATATTAAGCTCATTCACAAAGTTATTAGACATTTTGTTAGAATATATTACACATTATAATATATGGAAGAAAGTGTTTGATTAAGAGCATGACCGCCATGATTCATGTAGTAATTTATTTTAGGTAAAGTGATTGTTGCATAACACCTTAGTTGAGTGAATAAATTTTGTGTCGTATTATTATGTTTATCACTCATAAAGGATTATCTTATTATAATATATGAACCAAGTGGGAGAATATAAGAATAAACGTTTCTTATTGGAGACAATTATGTGGCTCATATACTTGATAATAAATTATTTACCTTGTCTTTGAAGTAAATAATATATATGACAGATAATAAGTTTGCTATGCATATATGAAAGTTTATTTTATGAAAGAAAATTATTAATTATGATTCCATAAGGCAATCGAATTTTATGAAAAAATTCCTAAGGTTAAAATTTCTGAGCAAGAATCCCTAGCCTGCCTATAAATACGCCTGTGACTTTATCAGTTTGGCATATACTTTAATAAACATAGGCTAGAAGTTGACTCTTAAGCTTGTGCTATAAGTCGATTCTCGCTCAAGTTATTTTTCTGCCTAGATTTAAACAATCATGACTAAAGATACTTTCCTATTTATCTTTTCACTATCTTTTAACTCCGCACATTTGTTATTGAATAATTTTTCCTAAATCTGAAAAGCAGCAGCAGTGAAATTGATATGGAAAAGTCAAGTCCAAATTAATGACTTCTGTGAGTTGAGACTTTATTAGTATTAATAGTGTATAAACTAAATATTAAGAGTCCACATTATAAATAATAATGTTACAATTAATATAAGTAAGATAACATCTTCACAACGCCCTTCCGCACATGAAATAACATGTTAAGTGAGAAGTTGATAGACTAAGAGGGTTTCTGATTTAACTTATAAGCTGGTTAAATTAGTTTATAAATATTTATTAATTTTTTATAGTGTTGATTTTATTAAAAAATGTTTTAAAATATTTAAAAGTGCTTTAAAAAAATCAAAAGTCAAAAGTCAAAAGTTGGTAGATACCAACTTTTTATTTTTTAGCTTATAAATCACCTAAGTTTGACCAAACTATTATTTTTTTTATTCCATAATATTTTCTAATTTCAATAATACTCTCACTCAAATCTTTGATAAAATTTTATTTTTTTGTGCATATTAAAAAAAATAATTAAAAATCAGAAAAGAAAAAAAAAGAGAAAAAAATCGAGGTAGTATTAATTCATTTAAATTATTATATTCAATTTTATAAATATAAAAATAGAATTATACTCCTAATAAAAAGTAAAGGGGAGATTCGCCTAATTTTATCCAAATTATATATTTTAAAAATTAAAATAACTTAAATAATTAGTTTATATTAAAAATAAAAATATATATATATAAATTATTTTAAATTTTAATTATTTGAAATATAAAAATATCATATTAGTTCACTTTAATAGTGTTACTAGCTTTAAGGATATTTTAGTCATTTGACTCAAAATAAGTGTTTAACAACATTTATGTACCAAACACATCAATAACTTTTTTTCAGCTTCAGCACTTTTATCCAAATATATATCTGCTTATTTATAAAATAAGTTTTAACACTTAAAAAATGTTTTAAGCACTTATATTTTAAAAGCCACTTTTTTCAGCTAGACCAAACGGGCTCTAAGAGCATGTGTGGATAGCTTTTTACATAATGGTTTATAAGTCAAAAGTCATAAGTTATAATTTTTAATTTATGATTTTTTGACTTTTTTTTTTTTTGTTCTTTTAACTTAAAAATAAGTACTTAAAAGCACTTTTTCTAATTTATCCAAACACTATTAAAATTGCTTAAAAGCTATTTTGATTTTAAAACACTTAAAATAAGTTAATTCCAACGGGCTCTAAGTATTTGCATAAAATTTAATGACGTTTTCACTTTTCTATCAAACACTATAATATATATGCATAAAAAATTAAATATGTATTCTAATAAATATTAATCCATCAGATGTAAATTCTTCAATAATCCATCTTTATTATACAATATCAAATTACAAAACTATATATGAAATGACACTTAAAAATTGTACATCTAATTGAAATAATATCTAAATAAGTACTTACAAAATGACACATAACAATTGTGCATCAAGTTCATATGATATCCAAAAGTTGGTGAAGAAATAGACTCAGTTACTTAATTCAAAAAAAAATAATCAGATAAATTTGAGAGTAAACTGATATTTCATTTTAAAACGTAAGGTGGCTAAAGAAAACATGCAATACAGCCTCAGCAGACCTTAAAGAGCTGGCGGTCTTTTCCTGTCCAATTCTCATTTATTTATTTAATTATATATATTTATAGCCTTGACTTCCACAGAAGAGAAGACCGGAAAAATGAGAAAAGGGACGAAGAAATTACAAGTCGAGACACATAGATTAATACCGCAAAAAAGTATTTAATATCACAAGTTAGGGTCAAAGAATCTTTCATTTAGCTGTTACAACTAATTAGTCAACAACAACTCATCCCATCTCATTGTCCTCGTTTTCATTATAAATGAATTTGCATACCTGACAACCATTTAACACAGAAAAACCACTCCATTCACCTTCAAAATAAACTAATGATACTACTATCGGAATTCAAATAAATAGAATGATTTTCTTGCACTGAGGCAACAATTCACTTTTTTTTTTTTTGAAAAAGAAAAAAAAACATGAATCAGGAATGCAAATTTGCAATCGCCACCATCCTTCACCAATCAATAGAAATATATTGCATTCTTGCAGATAGTGGCAGGTGATCTGCACTGAAGCCAAACTGAAAAGGGCATGGACTAGTTCAGTGGTTACATCTTTTGCAGTAACGTATTCACAAAAGATACTTTTTTACTTGAAATGGGTAATATGCATAGATTAGCAAAAGTTCATGAAAGGAAAAGAAAAGAAGAGAGAGAGATAAAGAACAAAAATGTTGATGAAACGAACTAGACAATCAATACAATGGCCCAAAAAAAATACAACAGGAGAAACTATGGAAGAATTACTTGAGACGACCGCTTCTAGTCTTTTTTTTTTTAATTAATTAAAAAGATCCCATTTTCTTCTCTTCTTTTAGCCCAGGAAAATGTTAAAAATCAGGTTCAGTGCGGTCAATGGCTTTTTTGTATTCTTTGGGGCAAACTTAAATCAAAACCAGTTTTCCCCTCAACCCTGTCTTGTCTTTGTAGTCAGAACAAATTCTCTCCCCGAGCTTCAATTTTTCTGTTTTAGAAAAATCGAACTTGGCAGATTTTTTTTATTTTAAAATGAATAGTTGAACTTTGTGCTTGAAACTTGAAGGAGAAGAACAAAACTCCATTGAAGCTTGAGGTTCAAAATAAACAATAACTATAGTTTACACGTGTTATTATAAACATTCTACTGATTTATTATAAGCTATATATAACCTAACAATAATATCTTAATAAAAAAAAGATACTTTTTAAAAAGAAAAGTGACATTCTAAAGTATTGAATCTGAAATTAATTACTACAACAATATGTTGACATGAAATTGGTGACTCAACTTAATGATAACTAATTAGTATGTTCACAATTTGTTAGTGAAAGGTTGTGATGACTTGGTATTTGATTATACAATAACTTTTGTCTGCATGATATTTTAAACGAGTTGGAGACCATAACAGTAACAATTTGGAGCAAAAATTCTCAAATGGTAAATGTTTCGGGACCTGTACCAAAAAGGGTAAAGCGTGAATTGTGGCACGACCCTTGTTGATCGTGAAAAGAGTCACGACCTGCATTTTAAAAAGATATATATTTTTCTTCTTGGTCGTGACAATTGGTACGGCCCATTTAATATATTTTTCTTTCTATTTCATCACATTCTCCAAGTTTTCTCTGTAGCAAAATTGAATACTCCACCACTCCACTTTTTTCTAGTAAATAAATTAATCAACTTGTATTTTCAATGCATGTGTTAGATTGACGGTTGAATTAGTAAAAAATAAATGAAAGAAGTAAGCCACAATCCGATGGAATTTGTTAAATTTATTTTATTAATTCAGTACTGATTTAATATATTTTTTTAAAAAAATAATAAATAAAATGATAATTTTATTATTTTATCTTTTGAATATAATAAATTTAATACTTTGAAAATTGATTTCCTTTTTAAATAGAATAATAATTTTATTATTTCACTCTTTATTATACAGTAGTCCGTCGGTTTTATTTTTAAAAAGCATCATTGACAACCCAATAAAATTTATTGAATTTTAGTGTATTTTAATAGTATTATTAGAATTTGAAAGCACTAAATAATTTGATGAAACCCATTGAATTTTAATATATTCTAGTAGTATTATTAGAATTTGAAAGCATTAGAATTTGAAAGTACAAGTTATACAAAAGATTAAATTTAAACAGATGGGAGAGTAACAAAGGAGGGGCCTAACAAAGTTTGAAAACTCCAAACCTAACTAATGTTTCCTCCGTCTCCGTTCCTTTTTAGTTGCTACAATAAAATTTGCACATCCTTTAAGAAAAATTAATAGAATTACAATTTAAATAATATAATTTTATTAATTGATAGATATTTTTTAAAAACATATAATAATTATCTTTTTCATATTCTAAAGTGGCTTAAGTACTAAGGATAAAGTAAAAAAAAATAGTCAATTATTTCTTGAGTTTTGAAATTAATAATTATTTTTAAAAAAATTATTTTTAATATACCTAGCAACTAAAAAAAATGGAGGGAGTACTTAATAAAAATTTGCAACCGTCAATAGATCCATGCATGGGAAATACAAGTTTGATTAATTTATTTATCAGGAAAAAATGGAGTGGACCGTGGAGTATTCCATTTTTGTGATGAAATAGAAAGAGTATCACGACCAAGAAGGAAATTATTTGTTTTTTTTAAATTACAGGTCGTGATTCTTTTCACGATCAACAAAAGTCGTGATACACTTTATTCTTTTTGGTATAAACCCTGAATCATTCACCGTTTGGGAATTTTTGCTTCAAATTATTACCATTTTGGTCTGCCACTCTATTTTAAACAGTCTACTGATTTACTACAAACTACAATCTAACAATAGCTTTTAAATTAAAAAACGTGACAATCCGAAGTATAAAAATTGAAATTACTGATCAAACAATATGTAAACAACATGAATTGGTGACCCAATATAACGATGATCTAAAATAATGATAATTATTGAGTAATGTTAACTATATGTTAATGAAAAGGTTGTGATGACTCGTATTTATTACAAGTTTATAACTAGAGTGAATGGTGAAAACATATCTAAAGTATCGCAAAATCGCGAGTTTCATGCCTTAACTATCAAGTGTGTGAGTTTCCTACCTGAACTATCATCAACTGTTTATCGAAACACACCTTGACTAATATCTGATGGTGTGTGTACTACACTCTCTTTTTTGTTTAAAAATTGTGCCAAGTGGCACTACGTGGATAAATAATTCCACCGTCTGAAAACATAAATAAATTGTTAAAAAGGTTAATATTTTTGGGTAAAGTTACGGGTCATTGTATCAAAATTAGGTTTCAACTATGGTTCTCACTGGATTTGGGTTAATATCTGTCGATTATCTCTACACTGAAAATCCTTCTGCTAATTCAAAGAACAGAAGAAGAAGGATGCTGATAAATGAAGAAGATTGCGAAAATCTGCAATAGATAATAAGAAACAAAGAGAAATGGTTGAGAAATGATGAAGAAGGGGGGAGAACATAAGGGTTTTAAAGGAATTAATTGAAAAATATCTTTAAAAGAATAATGAGTCAGCTCATATAGCCGTTAGATATGAACGAAATTTTATGGAAAAATGAAATTGTCACATGCCTAGAAATGATTATATGCAAATATTCAGTCGAGGTGTGTTTTGATAAACATTTAATGATAGTTCAAGCAAGAAATTAGCACACTTAATATTTTCAATATGACACTCGCAAAAAAAGTGATACTTCAGGTGTTTTTCACCATTCACTCTTATAACTATATGTTAACAACTTGGAATTAGTGACCTAACAATATATGAACAACCGTGTTTTCAAAAGCGTTTTCGGGCGAGTCCCCGCACAGGGCATACCAAAAACGTTCCGGGCGCAAATGAAAGGTGTAGATCTATAAAGCATAAGCCCCAAAATTTTAAGCGTAAGTTCCAGGCCTAAAAGCATAAATTTCGGACATAAAAGCGTATACCCCAAACGTTAAATTTGTTTTTTATCGTTGTAAAAGTATTTTTGCTATAAATTATTATTTTATTATTGGTATAGTAATATTTATACTTTATACTATCATGTTTTCATATTTTCGTGATTTTTTCTAAAATATATCAATAAAAAAAACAACTATCATATAAATTGACGTCGTCATAAATAGTTTTTTATATGATTATCCCTAAAATTGATAGGATAGAGATTCCATAATACAATGTTCATGAGACAACTTTATCTATATTTTGACATTGCCCTTATCTATTATCCTTCTCTTTCTTTGAAATATATAAACAATAATCAATACAAATTTTAGTTGAGAATGGGAAGGACTAATAGACGTGGAAATCAACGATGAAGTGGATGATGATTTCATTTAAAGATTATCTCAATTATTATCATTTTTTGTATTGTTACCTTTCTCAAATAATAATTATAATACTTTATGTTATTGGTGATTTTTTTAAATTTATTTGCAGAATTATTAAAAATATTGTTTTTGTTTATTTTTTTAATAATAAAATTATAAAACTAAAGATACATGAGACATACGTCCTGTAGATTCATGGGACTTACGCCCCATGTTTTGGGGCTTACGCCTCACCTTGTGCCCCGCCTTTTAAAATACTAAGGAACAAATTGAGAAGTTCTTAACTATGAACTCATTTGGATTTGCTGATTGTAAATAGCTAATAAATTTTAATGCTGAAAAGCATTTTTAAGTTTTTGAAACTGATTTTTTAAATAAACACTTAGGTATTTGGATAAAAGTACTGAAACTCTTAATGATCAGTTGATAACTAATATATCCTTACAACTTTGTAAAAAATAATAAACTTTAAAGTATTTGTGGAAAGAAAATGAGAAACAATGGATACGGAGTGAAGAGGAAGTTAAGATTTTGTTTCATAGGAAAGATAATTTGAGAATTAAAGAAAATACCAAGGATAAAATAGTAAAATACTTGGTGAAACTAAAAGTGTTATAAGCTAAAAAGCCATAAATCGGAGGATGACCAGCTTTTGATTGATTGTCTTATAAGCACTTTGGTGTTTATCAAACATGTAGATACGCAAATGCTTATAAGCTAGTTTAGCCAGCTTATAAACTTAATCAAACACCCTCCATATTGCAGTGGGTGACTAAACTAGATGGTAACAACATGAACCCCCCTCCATAACCATATAGCAAACACTACGATATCCACGAATTATAATATATGGACTTGTAATGTTGAGATTAATAACGAACGACTTGTAATATTTCAGTAATAATAGTGTTTATATTAATATATTATTAACATATTGTCAACTCATCATTTAAATGTCAACATAGATAAGTTCCAAGAAGAAAAATGAGTATTTATTGGTTTTTTTATGGGATTTGGTGTTTGATATGTAGAAGTTAATAATAATGCAAGTGCTTTAGTATAAACTATAGGCTGCTTACAAATCTGTTATATACCTGAATATAAATCTATCATAGACCCAAGTCCTAACCTTAAACATAAATTTGAAATGTTAATCTTTAACCTGAAGCTCAAATCTGAAATCTAATTCAAAACTACCTTAAATTATCACCAAACTCCCTCAAATTTGAGATTTAGACTCCTCAAAAGATCCCAACAAAAATCCAATAACACCCACCTGAAACAAATCATTCCTTCGCAAAACCGATTTTTTTCAAGAGGCACCACACCGCAATTTAGCATACACTTGTAACAGTTCTAATGTTTCTTGCCAATCTTAATTCTACTCGGGTACTGCCTATTCATAAAATAAGCCAACTTTGAAGATTGAAGCCCTGTTAATATCAAATCAAAATCAAGCTAACGCTTCAATATCTCCGTCTCATGAGGCACCGCACTACAATTTAGCATACGTAATACCATTGAAAACTCATGAATCACTTTCCTAGACTACAGCTCATGACATGACTTTGCTTTGCAAGTTATAATAATTTATCAACTATGTTAAATCCATCAAGATACAAGAAAAGGACATCACCAAAGACAGAAAGACAGAGGATCACCATTTATGGTTTCACAAACCGAGTAATCTTAGCAAGCACTGTTCTTAAACTTCGGATACCAGCTCCAGATTTTGAGCTTACCATCACCTGAAGAAAAGACAGAACAAAGAACTAATGTTTTCTAACCAAAAATGCACCAAAACTCAAATTAAAGCTAATAAATGTTCCCTTCTTACCACAGGCTGAACAACAGACTTGTGTGCCTTGAGGTTCTGCAAGATAGTGCAATGATCAGTACTTACGGGGATACTAGAAACAGGTTAGATAAATGGACACTAGATTTTTCTAAGTTCACCTCTTCAATTTGCATGGCTCGTCGTGCCACATCTATTGGGAAAACCATGTCTGTCTTGGTTAAAATAATCTGGTATTTTGTTTGAGCTCTGAACATTATGACAGAAGATTATAACCTCAAATCAACAGCAAGCTAACAACAACGCAATGAAACAACACATCTGCAAACACATTGTTTTTGGTACTGTTGTCCTGTTTTTCCTTGTGGAACAGAGTAAGATTTAAGACTTAATTGATATGTCTAGACAAAGTTTAGCTTCTCTTTTTCCTTTTTTTTTTTTTTGGAGATAATCATGGTGTCCGGGCCAATTTGCGTGCACCACGACTTATACCGGTCACCTCCCACCAACAATAGGTACTAGGTAACTTTGCTCACCAAGGCTAGGACAGCTGGGAAAACAAAGTTTAGTTTCTCTTAGGACTGAATAAGTCATATCAAATTACTGGATTTCTCAATTCATCAGTTTTAAAGCCCTTCCGAAGATTTTGAGAAGAAACAATGAATCCTATAACTAATTAAGTAAAGCGAATCATTTTAAAATAATAGAAAATAGTCTATTTCCCATAATTACGCTAGGCTAAGTTGCTTGGACTCAGGTGCGGGTGTCCGATACAGGTGTGGATCTACAGGTTGGATCTTTCATGGTCTAAATTTTAAGATTCGGGGATACGAATCCAAGTATGGATACGGATGCGGGGATTCGGCTAAAAATAATTCAAATACCTAAAAATAGAGTTATAAAACCTAGATTATGAGCTATTATGTGGAAAACTTGAGGAGAAAATATTAAGCAAGAGAAGAATCTGGAAAGGAGATAAAAGAAAAAGGAGTGACATAGAAATTTCTATATACAAGGTATTCTATTTTCTTCAATTTCACCTTAACTTTTGTTTTGATTACAAAAATCATTGAATCTGTTCGGAATTTCACAGTCGATTTTTGTCAAAGTAACCAGAATCGATTGACCAGATCGGGTATGGATCTCACCCCCACATCGTGTGGAAACGGGTGCGGCACCGAAAGTGAAGTGTCTTAGCAACTTAGACACTAGGAAAATAAAGTCTCCTAAAATCAAGCTAAGTAATTAATACAATCAACACTCCCTTCAAGTTGGTGCAAAGATGTCACACATGCCTAACTTGGCAAACCAAAGTATGGAAAGTCCTTTTCAAAGCAAATTTGCTAGTTGTTTTTCTTACGGTGCATGAAGCAAACTCAAGGTACCCACTAGTAACTTTCTCTTTGGTGAAGTGCTGATCAATTTCTATCATGTTTTGTTCTATCATGTTGAACAGGATTCTGAGCTACACTTATTGCAGCTTTGTTGTCACAATATAAGGAAAGTTTTCCTTTTTCAGACAATCTCAATTTTTCTAGTAATTTGCGTAGCCAAAGAAGCCCACAAATACCCTGAGTCATAGCTCTATATTTTGCTTCCACACTAGATCTAGCAACTACACTTTGTTTCTTGCTTCGCCAAGTAACTAGGTTCCAATCTACAAGTGTACAATGACCGGATATATCCATCTTCCATCTAAAGAACCATCCCAATCCGCATGTGTAAAAGCTTCTATCAGGAGGTAACCATGTTTAGAGAAAAACAAATCTTTCCCTAGAACAGACTTCAGATATAGCATAATGTGAAAGATAACTTGCATATGAGGATCTCGAGAATCATGCATGAACTGACTCACCAAGCAGACTAAATAAGTTATGCCTGGTCTAGTGTGAGAGAGATAAACGAGCCTTCCAATCAACCTCTAATATCTCTTCTTAGCAACTAATCTTCAATCCTGTTTGTAACTTATGATTGCTTTCAATAGGACTCAGCGAGCTTACAAATTGTCATACTAGTTTCTATCAAGAAATCTAGAATATACTTCCTTTGAGAAATAAAAATTCTTCTTTTTGATTTAGCAACCTAAATTCCCAAGAAATACTACAACTTACCTAGATCATTGATCTCAAATTAGGTCATCACTCATCTCGTGTCATTACTATTGTCATTAACATAATTTATGAGAAGAGTGAGCGTACTCTTTTGATATCTTATGAAAAGAAAGTAATCAATATTGCTTTTTTGGTAATTGAAGGAGATCATCGCTTTGCAAAACTGTCAAACCAAGTTCTAGGGGATTGCTTCAGCCGGTACAAAGTATTCTTAAGTTTGTACACCTTTTCCCGACTTTATTCACTATTAAATCCAGGAGGTTTCTCCATATCTCCATGAAGAAATACATTCTTCACATCCAACTGTTTTAAGTCTCAATCAAGATAAGTAGCGCAAACAAAAGAATCATGATAGTGTTCAGCTTTGTAACTGGGGCAAATGTCTTCTAATAATCAATTCCATAAGTTTGAGTGAATCCCTAAGCCACTTGCTTTATTTTTCACAATGAAGACTTATTTGCACCCAACCAACTTCTTGCTTAAGGTGACATAATGTAACGCCCCGTATTTTCAAGCTAGGATTGTACTCATTTAACATGGGTAATTAGACCCAAGCCCCCAATATTTAGGATGTGCTCAAGTATAAGAATCAAGATACAAGCATGTACTGGAGTTGGAACGGATCAAAAGGAAGAAAAATTGAAAATCTGGATAGAGATGATGTGGACATATGGACCACATAATCAATATACAGATCACATGTTGAATCGGTCTAACTAAGAAAGTTGAAAATTCAAGCTACAGGTGTTGAGATACGAAAGCAACATACGAACCGCATGTCATACCGTATGTTAGAGCCAAAAGTAGGTGAAAAACCAAGTCTTTGGACCTGATCAACGAAGTCAACATATGGATCGAGTGTTATACTGTCTATTAAAGCCTAAAATAGTGAATTTTGAAGTCTCTGAAGTTTGACTTGCGAGATCAACATACGAACCGCATGTAGAACATATGATCTGCCTGTTGTGTCGTATGTTGAGGCCTGGATTTTGGGAAAATGTGTAGTTTCTGAAGTTGGACATATCGAAGCCACATATGGTTGTATGTGGGACATACAAACGTATGTCAAAATCGACTGTTAGAGGGGGAAATTTTGGGAGTCGAGAAAAAAAACATAGGAAATGGCCTCACATGCCAGACAGTGACGTGTTGCCAGCGTCAGACCTTTTATAGCATGTGAGGGTGCGCCGAGAAGTAGTTTTGGTAGCAATTGATTGGAGTTTGGCCGCCTTTGTCTGTTGAAGCCTGTGGTGGTACTAATTTCCCACAACTAATACAAAAAATTGTTCAATCGCTGACAGCTCCAAGGAGGGTGAAAACTTTACCTTTTTTTTTTTGGAAAAAAACAACCCTAATGCCACGAGAGAGGAAAATTGCAACAATGACTCTAACACCGTGAAGATTTTGAGAAGAAAAAAGCCTTATTGTATTTTTGTATATTTTTACATCTCATGAGAAGGGTATTTTATGTACTATAACTAATGGAGGAAAGACAATCAATTACA
Organism: Datura wrightii; assembly: GCA_035772735.1. Classification (NCBI taxonomy): domain Eukaryota; kingdom Viridiplantae; phylum Streptophyta; class Magnoliopsida; order Solanales; family Solanaceae; genus Datura; species Datura wrightii. The sequence goes on from JASDFA010000010.1 coordinate 121,998,679, forward strand.
ATTAAAACAAATATTATATTCCTTACGCTAGGAAAATATAGTCTCCTAAAATAATGTTAATTAATTAACACAATCAACACTTACATAGACATGTAATGACGTAATGTACCACATAGGTAAGAGAATAGGCAACAATTCTATCTAGCTAACTCCAACATCAGACAGATCACCTTTTTATTTTTTGATAGATGGGACAAATAATTTCTTTTATAATTTCCTTGTACCTCTCCATTAAATCAACGAGCTCATGATCCGTTTGTTTCATGCCCCACTTTGTATCAATCAAAAGGCAGACTCTCTTTAAACCAAGACGTGTAGAAACATACTCTTTCACCTGCAAATTGGAGAATTCAAAGAGCGCAACACATATTAAAAACTAATACAAAGAAACCTAAACATTTTGGTAGTACCAACAAACTCAACAAGTAACACAAACACAAGTAAAGCCTAGAAAGGTCAAAGTTTATCGCGTCCTCACAAGCTCCTCCCAAGCTTCTTTCACTTCTTCTTTTGCATAAGCAAAACCATATCCCGGCAAATCAACCAAGCACATTTTAGATCCAAGCTTGAAGAAGTTAATAGCCTGCAGATGTGCATATTGTTATCTTACATGTATAGCAGGAAACAAATTTCAGTTTAGGAAAAAAGTGCACCTGAGTGAGGCCAGGCTTGTCTGATGTCCGTACAACACCCCATTGCCTGGTCAATGCATTTAATAAAGATGATTTTCCCACGTTTGACCTTCCTATTTCAATCAACAAATATTATTGGCATCCAAATCCCACTCACTTGAATTCTTTATGTTTAACTTGAAATCAATTGATTCCAGCACACACAGAAGTTTGTATAACAAACCAGTCCTCCAAAAAGAATGTGACGTCAAAGGGGCAAAGATGAGAATCAAACATCAGATAACTTGGATAGCAGAAACTATTATGAATTTTGTGGTCATTTAATTACTGACATGTTTCTTAAACCACCACATCAAGGTGCATCATTATGACAGTTTTATGTAAAGCTGCCAAATGTGTATTCTTTGACAGTTACCATGAGGAACATGCAGTATAAGGATATCATTAATCAAATGGTGTGACTTTCCAGTAACAAGACCATACAACTTTCAAAAGGAAGAATGTTTAACGTAAATGGTCTGTCAAAAAAAGGGGTTGCCCGGTGCACGAAGCATCCCTCGTTCACATAGGTCACCAAGGACCGTACTCCAAAGGTGTAATATAGGCAGCCTACCCTGACACAAGCATCAGTGGTTGATAAGAAGATGGTGATATCATTTTTTTGATAAAGGTGATGTTGATGTCATTTCTGACAAAACAAAAGCTTGTGTTAAAGCCATCAAAAAGGAGGAGAAAAGAAAAGTCAAGTATTCATGCCAAGCATAGAGGAATTTAAAAAGGAAAAGGGACTGATCAGTAAACCTGCAAAAGCAATCTCTGGAAGATCTGCAGGGGGAAATGACGAGGAAACCTTAGCTGCAGCTAAAAATTCCAACTTGTTCCTGAACACCTACAGAAAGAGTAAGCTATGAAAATAAGTAGAGTATACTGGAAAGAGAACATGAGCATCATATGTGGCTCCATACTATGGTGAAATTTCGACCTAAAGACAAGCCAAGGATTTGATATCAATTAACATGTAAATTATTGTAAAGTTACAGTTATCAAAAAAAAACATGTAAATTATTGTACCGGCTCTTCAATCCGCTCCCTTTCTGAGCTTGTTGAGAAAGCGATGTTATCTAAAGGAGCAGAGAGTTCAATGTTATAGCCTGCCCTCTTTAACAGAATATCACGTCTACGACCCAACAACTGCAATACAAATTCAAGGAATTAAGACTTTAGACAGAAATGCTGAACACTGAGATGTTTGCACTAATAATTTTGGAAATCAAACAAACAAATCCAAGTAAGAGTGATTACGTTGTCTTCCACAAAAGAAAGGATAGATGGACTGGGGCGTATTGCACGAAATTGTGCATTCTTCGACAGTTCAACAGCTTTTTCTTTTGCTGAATCTTCTTGCTTTTTCTTATTATTATCTGAAAGCAATGAAAATGAGTTCAGAGGAGAAGGCTTAATCTACTTTACTTGCAGATGATCAAGTAGATTGCATACATGAAAACAGCAAGGATAAATAATTACAGAAACATGGGGCTTATTATTGTCTCTATACTGCAAAAGGAGTTAAACACTAGCAGAGGAAGATGTTTAGGCACTTCCATAAAAGCAAAAAAATAGTTCAGCAAAGAGTTAATCTCTTTGGAACACAATTGCTCCAGGACAATAAAATAATGAATCCTCTACCACTTATCAAAAAACAAGTATTTGAGAATCATGGGATATATTCTTAAGGACCTGCCAATTTATTTGATAAATAGAAAGTACACCATCCGTGTCATTTTATGTGCTTAGTTTGACTAAGCGCAGAGTTTTAAAAATATAAATAAGACTTCTACAGCTTGTAATTTTAAACAAAAAGTATGTATAATTAATATACCAAAAACAACATTTGAATCTTGTGGTCATAAACATGTCATGTCATTCCTACAAAAGAGTGTCATCAAGGGTAGATGGGATTATTGGAACTAAACACTTATTAAATATAGAAAGGTGGCATTTTTAGAAAAGCCAAAAAAAAAAAAAGTACGACACATGAATAGAAATGGATGGAGTATGTCATGTAATTCTTTGAACATCATTTTATACTATAAAGGGTCAATTGGTATGAGGGATAAGGGATAATAATCTCGGGATAAGATGGAAATTTATTTTATCTTGCGTCTGGTTAGGGGTATTATTATTTATCCCACCATTTATACTATCATGATGGGATAAGTTATCTCATATATATGGTGGAAAACTAATTCCATGAGATATTCCAATCTATGGGACAGCTTTGTCTATCCCATCCCTATACCAAACGACTCCTAAGCCTTGTATAAAATCAATTTATAATATAAAGTCACACGTCAATAAAAAGTATAGAACTGTGTGATCTTGCTCACATTTCCCGTCTAAACCTGGATATAAAGGAGGAGAATTTGCAATAGGTTGACAGTAGGCGTAAAACTAGTCAATTCATAATGAATAATATTAGATTGAGACAGGATTAAATGGAACATCACGGTTAGTGAGAATTCATATAGAAGAACCAACTTGCTTACCATTGAGGCATAGTAGTAGCAGTTGTTGTTGTTTAAATGGTTCTGTCACACTTTTTTTTTCTATGTTAATCACCAATAAAAGAAAGCGCAATAGATTCTTGGTTATCATGGTTGGGTTAGAATCAAAATAGTACAAGCACGGACTTATCTTTCAAATGACTGAAGAAAGAATTGGTAATAATCTAATGTACAGATCTCAATTCTAAAAGGCTCCAAAATTACACATCGTTTATTTTTCAAAATTTTTTGCACTTGAAACAATTAACTTTAGCTATTACTGCAAAGGAGCCAAGACAATAATATTGAAAAGAGGAAACAACTGCAGTACTTGTACCCTCCACAATGGAGGGCTCAGATGGCTGGATGGGTTGGCTGAGAACTGAACAGAACATAATACCAGTAAGGGTTATAGTACATATTATGCAATTGAGCTAGATGATTCAGACACTGACCTTTACTTGGCACTCCATCATCAAGCCTCTTGTTCGAGGTATCATGAGGATCTATTCGAATGACTTGCTTTTGCTTCTTAGGCCTTTGCTCAGATACAACTAAATCTTCACCCAAGTTCTTCTTGTCCTGAACCTTCTTTCTCGAAAATCTACTAGGACATTCAGCTTTTTGCTTGCTCGCACTCTGGTCCAATATCTTTCTTTCTTTGAATTTTCTTTTAACATTTTCTTCTTCTCCATAGCCATCCAGTTTAGCGCATTTTACTTTCCTTATCTCCTTCACCTTCCTAGAGTTTCTCTCATTCGACAACTCACTATTGTTAGACCTTCTACCTTTGCCATATAAAGTATTTTCTCTAGATTCTCTTGAATCAGAAAACTTTTCTTGAGTCTCCAAATCCATTTTACGTGTGCTTGGTTTTGCTATCAATAAGGACCTTCTACATGAACTTCCAACACAGTTCTCTAAAGTTCCTTTGTTGTCCATATCTCGATGAGCAGAAACTCTCTTCTTTTTCCCATAAAAAATTCCAGACTTAGCATTCACTAGTGCCTCATAAACTTCCTCCACGGCATTTGACCTCACCATCCTTTTAACACGGCTTCCTTTTTTGCTCGAGGCATTATCAGCAGAATGAGAAACCCCATCAGTCTCATTATCCCTATTTGGTGCTTTGATACTTGTTCCAACTCTTTTTCCATTGGAATCTAGGGTTTCAACACTCTTCTTAGCATCTTTGGATAAACCATTAGCAAGTTTTAGTTTTTTCCTAGGCTTTACGTTTCCTGAACCCATTGAAGCAGGCATACCGATAAAAATTTCACTTCAAGACCCTTTACAGACAGCAACTTTAAGCAGAAACTTAAAGCCTAATCTGTAATTAATAAGAACAAAAATAACTCTATGATAATGTAGCAAACAATATCATGAAACTGCAGTAACAAATCCAATGCGCAAATAAAATAAAATGAAACAGATACACATACACTAAACTGTCCCTGAACCTACAACATCTAAAAGTCGGGAAATAGCAAAATGGAGTGGAAAGCGCGAATTGGTACATAACCTTATTCTTCTTCCATGTTCCACCTATGTAGCCGTTGCTTTTATTTGGTTTCCGGCTGAGTTCGCCCTACTCTTCTCGCTTTTCTTGTATTCGTAGACTTCCCCTTTAAACCGTCCCTCTAACTACACTCTGTCTTCATCTATCTTATTAATTCCTCATTATATTTTTAGTTTATTTATGCTCTGCTCTCTTCACTAAAATCAACATTCAATTTTTAATTTAATTTAAAATTCACGTTCCATTTTATTGCTGGTCTAATTTTACACTCTAACCAAGATTAACCCTTTATTTGGATGGTGGTTATCTGATATAGTATGGTATCGTTATTAAAAATATCATGTTTGTTTTAATGGTTACTTAAAATATATAGTATTGTATGGTTTGATTCTATGGTTAGTTAATCATGGAAAACTTCATTTTATTAAACCACCAGTTTGGTGTAATGCCATTGTTTCATAAATTTTTTTTTCAATTATGCCCTTACTTAATATTACATAATCCTATTTTACTCTTTTATCTTACATTTATTTAACTCCACCCAAAAATCCTAGTCTTCTGGGTTCAATTCTCTTCTGCGCTCAATCTTCTCTTTTTCTAGGTTTGATTTCTTAAACTTCCTACAAGTCTGCTTGCTTTTTTTTGTTGAAATTCATGTATATTTATTTTGACATGTTTCTTTTTTTATTAATTTTATTAGAATTTGCATGATTTAACGACGTAATATATTTATAAGGCATAATTTGTTACAAATTAGCAGAAAAAATTATCTTAAATTATTTTAGTAGTAATTATTGATGAATTTAATATATATAATAATTTTAGGGCATTTTAGTAAACTTATCAGTTATGATACAATATGATACAGTCAAGCCAAACAATAAAAATTATATTAAACAGCAGCAAACGATACCATTTATCCAAACATTATATTTACATTAGAATACAATACAATACCGTACAATATACTATCGTACATTATGAAACCATGAGTAACCACAATCCAAACAAAGTATAAATATATCCATTAGATTTTCTGACTTATTCGACCCAAGTTCTTACATAACTTTTTTATTTATACTCTTTAAATTTATTTTTTGTGAATAAAGTCAGCCTTTCAAAGATTTTTTTAAAAAATAATAATAATAAGTTTGTGAAACAACTGAACCTCCAGAGGCAAGCTTCTACAAAAAAATAATAATAATAATTAAAAACGGCCTATAGAGGTGATATTTTGCAAAATGAAAAAAATCAATCCTTGGAGGTCGATTTCAATAAAAAAATAATTCTAAAAATATTTTTTGTGATACCGACCGTCTATTGCATTTTTTTTCAACTTTTAGCGCTAATAAAAAAAATCTACCTCTAGATGTCGATAAAATAATTTTTTTAAAATTGTAAAATCGACCTTCGGAAATCGATTTTTAATTATTCTTTTTTGAAGAAACAGACCTCCAAAATATGATTTTCTTCACGAAATTATTTTGTAAAATAAATTTAAAAATTATAAATAAAAATATTCTAGTAAGAAAGGGTGGGGGTTTGGTTCTTTGGTTCGATTTTATCAAAGTTTGGTTCGGTTCTTCAATTTTTGATTTTGAAAAAATGTGCACCACACCGAACCAAACTAGTTCGATTCGGTGTTTTTAAAATGGTTTTTTGGTGCAACTGAGAAATAATATTATCAAAATATTTGACGTGAAACAAATGTATTCAACAATGTTATTTCGTATGACTTCTACAACAATCGATAACTTAGCATATTAATTTAAAATATTATAAATAAAATATAATTGAAACTTAGAAACTAACTACTACCTAACACCTAACAATTAACATTTCTTGATTTCTGAGACCGGTAGTATAACGTATTAGACTATAAGGTAAGTGATGAGGTAAACTTTTAGGTTAAACTTAAATGTTGGGTTGAGTTAGGACTTGGATTGGGTTGGGTTAAATATAAATATGAAATGAAGGCTCAAACCCAAAATGGGTTGGGTTTTAAAACTTAAATATAAATAATATTTTAAAATATAATTAATAAAACTTCAGTTCTTCGTTGCACTGAAAAATCGTGACTCTCATATCGAACACCTAACCGAACTTTCCAAAAAAAAAATCGAAGACCGAACCAAATTAATTCAGTTCTTTGGTATTTATGTCCACCCCTACTAGTCTGTGCTTGGGTCACTTAAGTCAAAAAATCGAGTGGTGGATTTATTAAATTGGTGTCAAAGTTTAAAATTGGCCCTGTAATAAAATGTCACGTGGATTTTGAATAAATTTTTTAAAATTAAGTGTTGACCATTAGTCAAAGGATATAAGTGAGGCAAAAATATAACCATAAGGGTATTTTTAGCGAAATAGGTGGATAAAGGGTATTTAGACCTTTTTGCGATAGTTTAGAGGAATTATTGGCCCTTTATCACATATTGTATTTACTTTAAGTAGGTTGGGCTTTGGCGTGTATAAAGAGGGTCACTCGCACGAATGCCAATAATTTAGGGCGGTGTTTAATTTTTTTCCCTCAAATATGTGGTCTTTAATTTTGTCCTTCAGTACTTTAAGTAACAAAAAAGTTACCAAAAATACCCTCGATACCAAAATAACAAATAATTTTTCTTGGGGCATAAGTGTATATTTTTGCAGCATGATATACCACAAGTTTTCGTAAAAGGCATAATAAGTTATGTCATACTGTATAACTTCATTCCTACATAACTTATGTCGAGCAAGAAAAAAGTTCAATCTCAGAACCTACAAGTTATGTCGTAAACGTCATTACAAACTATATTATATCGCATAGCTTAATTCCTACAAAAGTTATGTCGATCGAGGCAAAAGTTCAGTTTTAAAACCCACAAGTTATGTCGTAAAAGGCATAACTTAATTCCTGTAATATTTATGTCGAGCTAGGAAAGAGTACTTGTTACACCCCGTAAATTCTCGACATATAGATGGTCTATTCGCATGTTGGTTAAGAGCTTTTAAATGCCATACATTCTAGGAAAAGGCCCGGGGAAAGACCGAATAAGAGATCCTTCGAACCATCGCGGAAGGAGTCGGGGCAGAGCCCCTCCGCGATGGCAACGTGCCACGGAGGGAGGGCCTCCGTGTTGGCTCTGTGTCACGGAGGCCCTGTCCAGGCCCAAGTATATAAGCCTCCAACTTCGGTTTTAAAGTTATATTTCATAAATTTTCCAGAAAAGTCGAGAGAAAACAGAGGCGGGCGAAGGTTCTTTGATAATTTTCATCCGATTACGCCGTCAAACGCGGTCCAAACTCAAATTAACTCCAGATACCGAGGTATTAAGCAGTAAGGAGCATTCCTACGAATTTAGTTTCGTGAAATTCGGTCGGCGAATCGTCGTGCTACCAAACTAAGATAAGTGGAATTGCTCCAAATTAGTGTCAATATACTCCTATCCCTAAAGTGAGTATTTCTCCCTTCTGGACTCTCGAGAAATAGCAAGTTTTCGATCATTTTTCGATAAGCCAAAGTTTGGGCTATATATTTATTGAAAGTGATATTTTCTTCCAGAATATTAGCGTATTTAGTTCTAATTGATATATATATATATATGAATGCAGTTGGGAGAAATAGCAGAAGTACTGATCGAGCTACGCCAGTTAGTCGGAAAATCCGAAGCGAAGGTATGTAAAGCTAATTCCTTCGGCAAGCTAGTAATCCAGTACAGTAAAAAGCGTGATGTATAGAAGAAAGAACTCAGAAGTCAAGAATTGAGTCCGGTTTGAATTTAGCAAGCATGTTTTATGATAATATGATATATATTCAGAATAAAAGTTAGTAAAACAATATCAGACAGTCAGATAATATCCCAGATACAGTATAGCCAGACAATCAGATGATACCTCAGTTACAGTATAGTCAGACAGTCAGATAATATCTCAGATACAGTATAGTTCAGGATGAGAATCAGTGTAACACAGAAAAGAGTTCAGAATGAGAAATCAGAGTACAGATAGTATTTTCAATTTAAACATGCTTGTTATATGTAATTATTGTTTGTTGAGACCTGTTTGTGTTATGAGGGCACCCTTTGAGCGTCCTCACCGCCCCTGGGTTGGTAATTGTGTCGACCCACCGTGAGGGTGGGGATACGCCACTCCAAGGAGTGGTATGCCATCCGCAGTAGGACGAAGATGGGATGGAGCATTCCCCATATCAGGATGATCAACATAGCAGTATAGCTTACCCTGTTGTGCGCTTGCACCCAGGGGGCAGATTACAGATACAGATACAGATACAGATTACAGTTTACAGTACAGGAGTCCTTTGGGCTCAGACACAGTTATTTATATCAGAGGCTATAGCCCGAGCTGGAGACCCAGGGGGCCGGTAGAGGTGCTCGTAGTTAATAGACGAGTGGAGCGATTTATTTTTTGATGGTTTTGACCCGGGTAGGGGTATATAGATTGTGTGTTGGTTGGCACCTTTCCGCTTATGGGGGCTGGTATAGGTTCTTGTGTTATATATATATATATATATATATATATATATATATATATGTATATACATGATATCTATTAGTTGATAGACAGCAGGTCGCCATGACGACAGGTATGACTCTACCTTACCTTCAGTACAGATAAGCCTATTCCAGATCCTGCTAGTTCAGACAGTTTTAGATACTTCCTGCTATTCAGAATTTACTAGCATTGTTGTTTATATCCAGTCATGTTCAGTTTGCTTTGCATACTCGGTACCAGTGGTACTGACGCCCGTTTGGGGCGCTCCATTACTTGCCTGCAGGTACTCGTAGAAGAGGAGCCGATCCCTCATGATCCCAGCCAGCGTAGAGTCATCAGCTCCTGTCATCCGGAGCTTGATATTCAGAGGTGTATATCATTTTCTTTTGTTGTATAGTACGGGTAGGTCGGGGCCCTGTCCCGACCATCTTATCAGTATTCCTAGAGGCTTGCAGTCTGCATATATTTCCCTGTGGTTAGTTGTGCCGGTCGTGTGGGGCCGTGCGTATGTTTAGTTGTTTATGTTGGCCGTGTGAGGCCTTATCCAGTCAGTAGTGGTGACCTTGCCGGTCACGTAGCTGTTCAACAATTGTTATATTGATTTAGAGTTAACTAGACAGCATGGTAGCCTTGTCGGCCCGCATAGGTTTTCCTATATGAGTATGATTCTGGTTAGCTGATGATACAGTACAGATGGCTATAGGCCCAGTCGACCGGAGGCTGTATTTACAGCCGTTATATAGCCCGTTGATTCCTTGAATCTGAGTTAGAGCCAGCCAGGCACCAGATGTGCTTAGGCTCAGTAGTCTAGCAGTTCAGGTCCTAATAGGGCACCAGGTGCCAGTCATACCCCCCAAGGCGGGGCGTGACAGTTCTCTAAGCTTATGTGGAGTGAACTAAGTTATAGAAATACTACACAACTTATGTTGTATAACTTAATTCCTACAGGACTTATGGCGAGCGAGGCAAAAGTCCTTTAAACTTATACCAAATAAATTAGGTCATAGATGAGGGTACTTTGATCTACAAATTTTTATTAAATGAGCAATAGAAAAAAAAATTAAAAGGTCAGCATATTTGAGAGTAAAAATCAAAAATTATCCCAAAATAAGGGTGATCATGCAAAAGCTTCTACATCTTGGTAAAAATATAGAAAATTCGGCATAGTATGACAAGTTGGAACACTAGAAATGGTATAAAAGATTTCAAGTTTACGAAATTGGCACATAATAGCTTAAACCCCTATTTCAAGCTACAAAATGTATCGCACAATTAGAAAATCTTTCATTAAAATAGCTTTAAATTTTCAGATTCTCTTTATCTTCCTAAGGTTTTATCCGTTACCTTCTCTTAAATCTCTCAAATATTCTCCCCAAAGTTAAAGCACCAACACTATACCAATATGAATATGGCGCTAAACCAAAGCTAACCAGTGATGATGAAGTCGCAGCTGAAGAATCGTACTGGGCAAAATCGACCATCGAAAATAAAAACAACACGATGGCACATGCCGAACAAATAATCTAGAACACCAGAGAAAAAAATTTGTAGGATCGAGGAATGGTGCTGCATGAAATTGAAGAGAAAAATTAAATTTTCGAAGAAGAGGAAAACGCTGAAATGAATGGCTAGTAGGAGAGATCTGGATCATTACATATTTACTTCTTTTGCTTCAATCTTCTTCTTCTTCTTCTTCTTCTTCTTCTCTCTCTCTCTCTCTCTCACTCTCTCTCTCTCTCTCATACACACACACATAGAGGTTGGAACAGTATATTTATTTGCTATTAAAATAGAGTGATTGATGGTGATAGTATTTTTTTTTATGGTGATTCGGCGAATGTTGTGTGAAAATGAAATGAGTGATTGAGGTCATATATACAACTATACTATCATGTATTCATATGTGAATATCACATTTTTATATCTTTATATACATTGTCAGATGTGATATACTATGATATAAATGATATATAACATGTTATACATTATTGAAAAATGTGCCAGAAGAAAATCTGTGCATGATATGTACAATATATAACATAATATACATTATCCAAAAATGTGCGAAAAATGAAACTTATGATGATTAGACTTTTTTTTACGCAATGACTATTTTAAAAAATTTATAAGAATTTTATGAGTTATCTATGTGTGTTGGAGAAACGATTTGGGTGGAATTGAGAAAAAACTTGAGAGAAAGAGAGAGAAAGTTATAAAAGTAATGAGTAATAACAACATTGGATTTACATATTTCTGAGATTACTTGAAGAAATTGGTATTGGCAAAAAGAATCTATCAACGGACCAATATTGTCACGCCCTGACCCTGAGTCTAGGCGTACCAACTAGATGGAATAACTTATAATATATACAGAAGAATGAAGTAAATTCATATAATAAGTGAAATTCTTTAGGATGAAAGACGTTCATTCGTAAGCTTTCATTTAGTCCAAAAAAAATAAAATATTTCATATATGAAAAGATTTTCCAAATTTACATTATGAGCATTCTGGCCTCGTTTGAACTATTTATGAAGCCTATACATTACATGAATAACCATGTTACGCGGACAAGACATCCAACATACCTTTAGCAAACTAGAAAAGCTAAAATAAAGATATTGCCCCAAAAGTAATTGAGGCTCACCAATAGCTAAAAGTGTAGAACCTAATGTGTTACTCGATCATCCGTTTGAGTACCTGATTCTGCATTATTAAACAATGTAGCACCCCTCGCAAAAAGGACACAAGTACATATAAAATTATATTGTATGTAATATGGCAGGATGAAACATAATAGAAGTACATGAACTAAAAGGATATCCAAAGAATCATAAATAAAACATGAAAGGAATTAAAGGATTCAAACATAAAGTTGGTCTTAACATTTTCATCTTTCATCATGAGTTAGTTCATTCAGGGGAACGTAAGTAAACTTTTAACATAAAAAAGTCTTTAAGTAATGTAGTTTAAATGATTCAAGTACACACAAAAATATCTAAACAAATGTAAATACTAGAGTATTTAAAAGAAAAGCTTTAGTTTTTTAGTGGCAGATTCTTATTACTGACATGCATTCATAATATGTCACTATATGTACTACATGAAGTCCGATCAAAGCTCGATCGGCAGAGCATATAACAATAATTATTGTGTGGATTTATTGTCACGACCCGAGCGTGGACCCCAAAACCGAGACACGAAACCTAGAACCACGAAGAGCTCCAAGCTAACCCATGACAGATACATAACATGAATAAGAGCATAACCAAAGCAGAAATAAACTTGAACACAAGCAGAGGTATGCATAACATAAAACATAAGCATATACACGAGTCAACAATGCTGAACCATCTATACATTATTGTCTGAAAAGCCTCTAACCATATGATGAGCTAATGGGACAACACCCCAAACTAGCTCGCTAAGTTTGAAACTAAAAGACATAAGAAAAGAGACATGAACTCAAAACTGTCGTCCTCGTATCATGAGGACTCACCAAAATTGGGATGGTACTTACGACCCGAGCTGGAACCCCGAATCAAGATATGAGATCTAGAACCACGAATGACCCTAAGTTAACCCATGGCATACGCATAGCGACTCAAGAGCATGAACTAAAGCAGAATTTAAAGTATAAGCATGGATAAGAGAAAGTCTATACAACATAAAGCATAAGTAAGAGTAACAAATTCACAATGTTGAGTCATCTACTACATATCTGTCTGAAAAGCCTCTAGTCATAAGGTGAGCTGATGGGACAACACCCCCAACTAGCTCTCTAAGTCTGAAACTAAAACAAGATATGACAATATAACTGATAAACATCCTCCGAAGATGAGGACTCACCAAGACTGGGAACTGAGCTGGTCTGAGCGGGGACAAGCTAACGACGAGGCAAAGAAGGATCACCCAAACCTATATCATGAGACGATATAACATAGAGTATGCGGTCAATACTTTGAATGTACTGAGTATGTAGAGAAAGTAAAATATGCTAGTAAACAATAGTATGAAATCATGAATATAATTCAAAATAGATCATGAGAGTAAGGGCAATATGTTAAAAGCCATATATCTTAAGTATAAATAATCATAAGTTATTCATAGTAATATGAACATAATGACCCAAGGTTTAGAAATAGAAATTATATAGTGTGTCATACTTAAAACATAAGTGAAAACTTATAACCTGATCAATGGGTCAAATATACTATGAAACATAATATCATAAGACATGAACATGAGTATCTGAAAACATGAGAAACAATGGGAGGCTTCATCTTAACCGACACTATCATAATAGAGCTTACATGATGCCCTAACTATCGCGCTCAAGTGGGCAGAGCCGTCCCAAGCTTGCCAAGGCTAGGAACGATTAAGGCGTGATATCACTAGTGAGTCCCCATAGGGTTTGAACATGAATATATACCTATGGTGACACGTAGTTATGAGACTCAAGGTTTGCCTGAACCCCTAGCCTACTCCCAAAAATATGCACATGGCTTATAATCATGTCTGAGATTATGAAACTCAAAAGATATAATCTAACAAAACTACGTGACCTGGCATAAAGCCGGGTGATTGAATTCAATGGGTTCACGGTGTACCCTCAGTATGGAATCCAGGTCTTATGGATCAATGAAGAATTGGGGATCTTCCTGACAATAAAAAATGAGTTGATAGAGAGAGGAAATCTGGTCACAAGTTGAAAAATAAATTTCCGTTTCTAGGAAATTATCACTAAACTCACCAAAGCAGCAACATATGCAAATTGGATTCATAGGTTTCTAAATGCTTAAGGAAAATGGGATTTGCAGAGTAGGATACGAAAGTGTATGCCTCACTTCCAAATTGCCCAAACCTCTCTATGTTCTCTATTTTTCCTTCTTATAAATAAACAGCTCTTTGTAAGTATCTTTTTCTTCTACTTTATTACTACTTGTAGTATTTTCTTTTATTTTTCTCCTGCCTTTGTAATTAATTTTCAAGTCATTTTCAAAACGATCCGTTAAATGGTATCAGAGCCATGTTGGCCGAGAGGAGTATGAGTTTGAGTAGCTAAATCTTTATACTATCCTAGAGCCAGTCGAAATTATGTTGCTCTTAAGCGGTTATTTTTGTGTATAGTTTTGCTGATACTCTTACTCTATTTTCTTAGTTTTATTCCTTAAGTTGGGTAACCGTTTAATCACGGTCTAGACGTTGGCAAGACTGTATTTTCCGTTGGATTAGCTCTAAAGTTTTGATACTAGAGCCGGACCCGGATGGTGTTCCCATCACCAGACCTAAAGGAATAAGATAAAAGAAATTAGATAAGATAACCAGTAAATACTTCACAAAGAAATAACTATTAAGGAGTAACATCTAAAGTAGTTATTGGCCCCAGGATAGTACTAACATTCCCCCGAATACTTCGTATTATATTAAAATTTATACTTACACATCTATTTACAGAACAAATAAAATACTACAATAGGAGAAAATGGATATGTTTGAAATATCAGAGTAACTATAAAAAGAAAAGAACAGAAATATTAAAGAATTTAGACTATTATAAAATACTAATACCTTCAGAAACTCTGGATAATTATTCTAAAAAAATAACTAGAAAATTAATTCTTGACAATCTAATCAGGTTATATAATGAATTATGTTATGTTAGTCATAATTTGTCTATACAAAGAAGATAATTAGATAATATATTAATTATTCAGTTAAAACTATCTGCACAATTTTAATGGATACCTCTAAAAATCAGAACATAATAAATAGTATTAATATTTCTGCCACAACTACTAAAATAGCCAAGATAGAGGTGTTTTACAAAATTGGAATATCCCAAAGGAACGTTTTGAAAAGGTATATAAGACTAGACACTTTAATTTTAATAAAAATTGTAATATTAAAACCTCCGAATCTACGGTCGCTATTAATAAGTCTATTGAGACTATTAAATTATAAGCAGCTGAAGACATTAACAGATATAGAAAAAAACTATAAGTTTCTTCACATAGGACTTGTCCAGGTCGCGGTTAAACTGTTGTATCGATTAGGCTTAGACTTACCTATATGTCTTCTATTAAGAGACAATAGGCTACTAAACTTTGATGATCATTATTAGCAGTATTACAAAGTAACCTAGCTAATGACCCAGTATATTTTAACTGTTATCCCAATTTTTCTATAGATATTAATGATCAAAATGTTATGGATACCCTAACATTAAATGTTAAAACAAAAAACATGAATAGCAAAGAAAATACAAGAGAAATAGCCATAATATACAGAGTATATTACAGGCTAATGAAAACTTTAAGTTTTGAGTATATTCCCCTTAAAACCCGAAGGTATTATGAGTTCATTTTAATAGACACCGATTCAGTAAGAATTGAGCATAAATTAAAATGTCCAACTTCGAGTATTGAATACTGTCAGGATTATCCGGACATTTTAATTTATGCTCAATTTTTACTAAATCGGTGTCTGTTAAAATGAACTCATAATACCTTCGGGTTTTAAGGGGATCATCTATCTCCACATAATTCCAATTTATGTAGCAGGGTTTTAGTAACTCGGGTACTCCAAAACCTTCATATTTTTTATCGAGGGCCATGATCGGCAGTACCTGTAAAACTGTTAGCTCAAACTGCTGTTTATTTGGAATATTTTTCTCCATTTTCTTTTCAGGAGTCGCACGCAGAACAACCTGAGAGTATGTCTATGGTGGCTTCATTTCATAGCTATCCTTTGTTTGGATAGAGATAATTTTGTCGCCTGATGAAGAGTCTCCTTTAAAAACTGATTTTAATGGTTGTAATCTGGTCTGACCGGTTATGGTTGTAATCATTGAGCATGATTGTTAATAAATGGCATTAAAGGAACCCATAACCGGTCAGACCAGATTGGAGACCCAAAGGTAATTAAGGAGAAGAATTTGGCATGAGAGTGAAAGAATTTCGACCAATCATAACCCTACATACCTGGGCTTGAAGAATCCTCAACTTGATTGGAGATCCAAAGGTAATTAAGGAGAAGATTTGATGAAGAATCCTAACTTCTCTTGAGGGGATTTGATCTTCACTTACGGGTGTTAGGAGTAGAATGAGGGTTTTAGATAATTAAAACCCTTAAAAACACCCTTTAGAAGGCTTAAAACGATTTAGTTTAGGAGTTTGGATCTTAGGAATTACGAAAATACTCTTAATAACCTGACTGTGAATTGGTGTCTGCTAGACCCAACGACTCACCTCATGACTCGTTGGGTCTCCTCAGGGTCGTTACTAGACCCATCAACACTGGGACCAAAATTTCCTTCTCTGATCTTTTCTTGACGCCTCCACTTGATGATTTGTCACAACACTTAATGGGTCACTTAACCAGTCGTCAAGACTCTCTAAGACTAAGGTTTTTCACTAACTTATCCCACGTAACGAGTCACCTAACGGATTGTCAGGTGACTTAACAACTCGTCCCCAAATTCGTGAGATGTTCTAGAAATCAACAGGTCACTTGATGGCTCGTCAAGTCACTTGGTGAGTCACTTAATGACTCATTTTGTGATCTAGTGTAGATTTTTTTTAATTTCTCCATTTCAGTCCTCGGGTCTGATCTTAGGGACTTTTGGGGTTTTACAGTACTGGATTGAAGCGGGAGCGAGCTAACATTGGGACTAAGACTGGTCACCCGAACCTATATCATGAGATTATATATCATAGAGTATATGGTCAATACTTCGAATGCACTGAGTATGTAGAGAAAGTAAAACACGCTAGTAAAATGATAGACTGAAATCATGAATATAAAATAAGATAAAACATGAGAGTAAGGGTAAATATTCTAAATGCCATATTCTTGAAGCAATCATAATCATGAGATATTCATCATAATCTGAACATAATGACCCAAGGTTTAATAATAGAAATCATATAGTGTAAAATACTTGAAATCACAAGTGAAAACTCATAAACTGATCAATGGGTCAAATATCCTATAAAACATAGTATCGTAAGTCATGGACATGAGTATCTTAAAACATTAGGAACAATGGTAAGATTCGTCATAATCGACACCATTATGATAGAGCTTACATGATGCCCCAATTTTCTCGCTCAAGTGGTAGAGCCGTCCTAAGCCTAGCCAGGGCAGAGAATGATTAAGGTGTGATATCACTGGTATGCCCTCAGGGGGGGGGGCATTCTCTTGAGAGGCCCTAAAAATGAATATACACCTACGGTGGCACGTAGTTGTGAGACCTAGGTCCTCGAAATCCCTGGCCTACTCGGTGTTAGACGCTACCCCCAAAAACATGTATATTGCTCATAATCGTCCTCTCAAAACATTGGTTAAATCTATTTTTTGGGAGTCTTGACTCCAAAACATCTCTTTAAAACTTATCTTGTAAGCCTTGGCTAAAAATCATGGTGAAACATACTTGACTTTTACATGAGCTTTCCCAAATCATGAAGTCATGCATACTTTGGGTAAAATCATCATAACTTGAGAATAGTAAATTCATGAGAGAATCTAGTAGAAGAATGACTCATAATCATAAAAATATGGATTGAGTTATAAGAGACTTGGAGTCATAAGAGAAATGTAGGGTTTCACTCAATTTGAATCTAACCTTAGAAGTTCATGAAATCATGCTTGAAACTTTAAATTCATAGATTCATGAGACATTTGATAAGGAACATGTAATTATAATTATAGAAACATAAATTGAATCTCAAGCAAACTGATTTCATGGAGGAACATGAAGGAATTCACCTACAATAAACTTATCACCAACCATTAGAAAATTAGGGCATTGGAGGAGGGTATCATGAATTCAATTTGAAAGGGGCATGAGGGTGGAAGAAAACCCTCATTAAAATCCTTACATACTTGGTTAAATTGATCCCTTTACTTGCCTTGAAAACCCAAGAGAAGTTGAGATGAAGGGGATGATGAATCCTAGCTTGACTTGAGAGAGGACCTTCAACTTACAGTTGTTTTGAAAATATGATGACTTAGTCTAGGTTAAACCCCTTAATACATCCTTTAAGAAACCCAAAACAATGTCACTTAGGGGTTAGAAGCTTAGAAAGCTATGAAAATACCCCTAAAGATCAAACTTAAAATTTCTGTCCGCCAGTCATAATGACTCGTACCATGAGTTGTTGGTGTCACCACGACTCGTGGTGACAGTCGTTACATGCCAGCCTGATTTTTCCACTCCACTGATCCTCATACAACGGGCACTCACTAAGACCTGTCATTGGCTACCATGATTCATCCTGTGACTTGTGGCCAATGGAGAACCCCTTGCACTTCCTCTGGTTCTCCATCCTACAACTCTAAACCACGACCTGTTACAAGGTCTCATGAGTCGTTACTTGACTCGTTACTTCAGGGCCTTCTTCTGCAGATTCTGACTATGACTCATGACCAGGAGTCCTACCACCCTACCATGACTAGCGGTGTGAACTCGTGGTCTAGGGAATAAAAAATTCAGAATCTTACCATGACTCTTCCAACGACCCGTAAGATGAAACTACGACTCCTGCAATGAGTCGTTTAGAGGAAAACTTGCAGATTTTTCTACTGATTCTACTACCAGTCTAGGGCTTGATCTTAGAAAATTTTGGGGTGTTACATTATCTTCCCCTTAGGAATATTCTTCCTTGAATGGAGACTAAATAAGTTGAAAAGATAGGGATAGAGCTGCAATCCCAAAACTGAAAGCTATAGACTGAAAACTAACGGAGTGATTGACTCCGTACTAAGATACATGATTGATCTGAATTCATGAAATATACATTTATGCTATGACATGAAAGGAACTGAGATACATGAACTTGACATGAAACTGAATAGGGTATCAAGGAGGAAACTGGTACCTCATACTTGAACTGACCGAAAGGGAAAAGATGCCGGTATCTGGCCATCATATCTGCTTCGGCTTCCCATGCAGCTCCCTCAACAAGCTGATTTCCCCACAAAACCTTCACTGAAGCTACTTCCTTGTTCCTCAACTTCCAAACCTGACAATCAAGGATCTCAACTTGAACCTCCTCATAGGTAAAGCTATCCTTCACCCCAATGCTCTTTACTGGAACAACTAAAGCCAGATCATCAATGCACTTTTTCAACAAAGACACATGGAAAACTTGATGCACTGAAGCTAACTCTGCTGGTAGCTCTAACTCATATGCCAACTCGCCTCAGAATTCTGGAAGTACCAACATATTGGGGACTAAGCTTCCCTCTCTTGCTGAACCTCATAAATTATTTCATGGGAGACACCTTCAGAAACACCCAATCATCGACCTCAAACTCAATCTCTTTTCTCCTAACATCCGCATAAGATTTCTAATGACTCTGAGTTGTTTTCAGCCTTTCTCTCCACTGACAAGCTAATTTTCTACACATTGTCCGAAAAGCCTCCAACATAACTGACGAGCTGATAGGATAGCATCCCCAACTAGCTCACTAAAAGTCTGAAAACTGAAAGTACACAACTCAATAAGCTGAAGGTCCTCGAAGGATGAGGACTCACCAATGAAAGAACTGGACTAGGCTGTGGGAACTGGCTAACGGCGAAGCTGAGTCTGAACATCTGAACCTGTATCATGAAATGATACAACATAGAGTATACAGTCAATACTTGAAAAGTACTGAGCACGTGAGGTAAGTAAAACAGGTTGAGTAAGTGTAAACTGAATGTATGTATAATAACATAAATCATAACATCATGAGAGTAAGGACTACATTCTCACATTTGAAAACATGAATAGTCATAAACTGAATCTCATATTTAAATTAATTAACCCAAAGCTGAAAAAAAATGCATATGGCCTGCCACATCTGAAATCATGAGAAAATCTAAAAAACTGATCCTTGGATCAAATCTGCTGAAAACATGATATCATATCTTATAGTACATGCATAACCAAAATCATGAGGAACAATAAGAGACTCGTCTTAACTGACAACCACCATATATGAGCACATAATGATCACACGTCTTGCCATGTGGAGTAGGGCCATCCTAAACCTTGCCAGGGCGAAGGATTAAGTAAGGTGTGATATCACGGTGTGCCCTTGGGTGGGAAATGCTCTCTTGAGAGTCCCCAAAGTATACCTATGTTGGCACATGGTTTATGAGACTGGGGAACCTTGGAACCCCTAGCCTACTCGGCACTAGACACTACTTCCAAAAAATATATATAATGCTCATACAATCACATATCAAAACATAGCTTAGATCTTAACATATGTGGAGTCTTAACTCCAAATCTTGAAATAACTGAACTTATCAGCCATAGCTAAATCATGTAATCATGCTTAACTTGAGTAGACTTGTCCAAATCTTAAAATCATACTTGCACGAAATAGACTTCATAAGTAAAATCATAAATACATACATGGGTAATTTGTAAACATCCGTACACGCTAGATATTTCATCATACTTAAAATCATCAATCATAAACTAGACTTTTTCATAAACTTGCAAAATTAGGAAAAATCTTCTAAAACTTGAACTTATGAGTTTGTAATCAAAACATGTATAAATCTGCCCATTAACCATCAAACATACTTTAGAACATAGAGGGAATCAACTCATTAGTAACTTGTAACAATTCTATGAAATTAGATTGCAATCCCTTTTGATCATAAATTAAATTAAGACTAGATTTATGAAATTGAGAAGAATTATGAGCATGAGGGTGGAAGAAATTCTCATTCATGGCCTCATATACCTAGAAGAATCAAATCTACACCTGCCCTGGAAAGCCCAAAGGAATTTGAAGGGAAATTAGAGAATTCTAAGCTTGATCTTCAATGGAGGGGGTCTAAGCTTGCATGCATGGGAGGGGAACGGTTAGAATAGGCTTAAACCCTCTTAAAACCTAACAGAACTTAAAACGATGTAGTTTAGGGTTTAGAGGCTTAGAATTTACAAAAATACCCTTACTAAATTCGCAGGAAAATTGATACTGCTGGTCACCACGCGGGAGTTAACGAGTCGTTGGGTTTACTAATGACTCGTGGTCTTCTCTCGACATTTTCATTGAAAAAATCCTCATTTACTAAACTTACTCACCCCACGGGTCACTTGACGAGTCATTAGGTGCATAACGACTTTCCTGACCTGTTAGGTCTCCTGGTCTGAACTTCCTCTACGCACTCATGACGGGCTCACTAATGACTCATTGAGTCACGTGACGAGTCATTCCTCGACCTGTCACCACTG
Source organism: Datura wrightii (assembly GCA_035772735.1). NCBI lineage: Eukaryota > Viridiplantae > Streptophyta > Magnoliopsida > Solanales > Solanaceae > Datura > Datura wrightii. The sequence goes on from JASDFA010000010.1 coordinate 122,020,101, forward strand.
TAATACTTTTTTGAAACTGGGCTTCTCCTAACGGGTCACATAATGACACATTATGTCACACCACAAGTCGCTGGATGACTCGTTCTGTGACCTGGTGCAGGTTTTCCTATTTTCTCTGTTTCAACCCTCGGGTCTGATCTTAAGGACTTTTGGGGTATTACAATTGACGCGTATGAGGCAACCCTATATTGTAGTCCATATTAATCCATTTCCATTTCAAAGTAGGAATGCTGATATCTTGAAGCATACATCTGGTCTCTAGTGCTCAACCTTTACCTATTGACAATTCGGACACTTAGCCATAAATTTCGCCATGTCCTTCTTCATGCTGTTCCACCAATAGGATTGTAACACCCAAAAAGTCCCTAATGTTAGAGTCAAGGGTTGAAATGAAGAAAGCAGAAAAATCTGCACCAGGTCACAGAATGAGTTGTTGAGTGACCATTATGTGACCCAACGGGTCGTTAAGTGACCCGTTGTGTGTGCATGAGTTGGAGAATAAGTTACATTCAGGGAGTCTATACGGATGGTGTGATGAGTAATTAATACTCCCCACGAGTCGTGGGTTGACTCATTAAGTGTGTACTGGAGAAGAAAATGTTGAAGTTCCAGGAAACTTAACGACTTGAGGGATGAGTTGTGGTGCCACTTCACGAATCGTCGAGTGAGTCGTCATCTAGGAAGGATGGAAGAATGGGAAAATTCTAGTGGTGGCAACGAGGGAAGACTACAAGTCGTCCAGTGACCTAACGACTCGTTCACTCGTGGTGACTGGCAGTGTCTTATTTCCTGTCGAATCATTAAGGAAATTTTCATAATTTCTAAGCTTCTAACTCCTAGACTATCATTTTAAGCTTGGGAAAGAGTGATTTAAGGGGGATATTCACCCTAGAACTCTCATTCTACTCCTAACACTCTAATTTGAAGATCAAAGTCTCTCAAGGCTCACAAGAACAAGCTAGGGTTCTTCACTCTCATCTTCTCAAATTCTCTTTGGGTCTCAATATAAGTCGAGAAATTAGTGAACCAAGGTATGTGGGGGTTGTCAATGAGGGGTTCTTCCACCCTCATGCCCTTTCTCCAATCGAAATCATGATATCCCATTCTCCATGCCCTAAATTTGAAATTCTTGGGCTAGGTTGGGTGTTGTTAAATTCCTCCATGATTCATCTATGGGATTAACTATCTTGATCAAATTGATGATTCTATGATTAGGGTTTTATATTCCTATTAAGTCTTCTATGGAGTTTCGATTCCTAAATTACAAGTATGATTATGAACTTCTAGGGTTAAATTCCTTTCTAATGAAATCCCATGATTTTCTTATGATATCAACTCTCAAGTTTTAAGTTATGTATTATGATCATGATGTATGATTTTTATAAGAACCCATCATGAATTTATGAATTTCAAGTATGACGACTTTCTCAAATATGCCTAGCTTTTAAAAGTATCATGTTTTGGTTCATGGCCGACTCACGGGCCTCTTTCATGGCTAGTTCACATATTTTCAAGTATGTTCATGTATCTTATGATTTTAATTAGCCCATGTACTTCAAGTATGTTTCATGATTACAATATGAGTCATGTGCATATTTTTGGGAGTAGTATGTAGCACCGAGTAGGTCAGCGGTCCCAGGAACTCAGACCTCAAAACTATGTGCCAATGTAGGATATATTCATGTTTAACCCTATGGGGTCTCATTAGTGATATCATGCCATGTTATCGTCCCTTGCCTTGGCAAGCTTGGGGCGGCTCTGTCCATTTAAGTGAGATAGTTAGGACATCGTGTAAGTTCTATCATGATAGTGTCAGTTATGATGAATCCTCTCACTGTTCACTATGATTAATGCATGTTTATGATTATGATAATTTGGCTCAAGTTATGTTTTAAAAGATTTCTCTTATGAATATATTTATGTCTAGTTTATGAATGGTTTTGAAAGCCTTGAGCCCTCATGTTTAAATTATGATTATTCCTTCATGTTGAAACGTCCTATTCTCATGAACTCTCAATGCATTTTTTAGCTTGTTTTACTTACTTTGCATACTCAGTACATTCAAAGTACTGACCGCATATTCTATGCTATATCATTTTCATGATATAGGTTTGGGCAATCAGACTCAACCGCACCGTTAGCCCTGCTCCTATATCATTCTAGTTCAGTCCCTGCTTGGTGAGTCCTCATCCTCCGAGGACATTCTTTTAGTCATGTTGTTATGTCATTTCAGTTCCAGCCTTAGCAGACTAGTTGGGGGAGCTGTCCCACCAGTCCATCTATGACTAGAGGCTTTTTAGACAAACATGTATTGGTTGACTCAGCTGTTGACATACGTCACTCTTCCTTTTTATGTATGTTTTATAGACTTTCACGTATTCATGCTTTAGTTTGAATTTTCCGCTTTAGTCGACTGATCATGCCCAAATTATACCTCGCAATTGAAGTATAAAGTCGTCGCTATCAATTATAGTAACCCAACAAAGGTAGGGATTGATCTCACAGGGAATAGACAGAAATAATATGTTAATAATGAAAATAAGCTAACTTGTAATGAATATTTTGTAAGGGAGGTTTGCAAATAAAAATAATAAAATAAAGCTAGAAATTATTGAGTTGTGTATCAGATTCTAATGAAGCTAAACTAGGATTGTGTTCCTCATGACTTCATAACTTAGTAGACTTTTATTAGTGATCTATCCTGGTGAATTTGTGTAAGACTTATGTTTAGTAAATCTAATATTTCTCGACTTAAAGACTACACTTACCTCCTTTCGGTCTCAAAGTGCATGTGTTAAGTACGCCAATAGACAATTGATGCTTTCCACCCATCTCCTTCTGATCTCAAAAGTGTGTATATTATAGCTTTACAATAAGTCTTGGACTTTAACTATCCTCGGTTAGAGCTTAAGTTAATTAGATGAGAATTATTAATGCCATTGTTAATCTCTTTTTCTAACTACAACCTCATTGGTCGGGCAAGTTGAAGATACAGGCTTATTTCAACGTTTGCAACCGCTAAAACTTTAATTAAAATAAAGAGAATAACAATCCACTCAACACCATTCAAGAATCACTATTTTATTATGCCTACATTCGTTAATCCATCATGGTTCCCACAACCCTAGCCTAAGAGATTTAGCTGCTCGTGTTTATGAGAAAATAAGTAAAAGATGTAGAAGAAATCATAATTAAATACTTATTCAATAAATACTTGTTCAACAAAATCTCCACTAAAAGGTTCCACAAGAAGAACTTGATGAATTTCCAACAAGACTCAACTAAACTATTACACAAATTATAAATTGTGCAACAATTGAATTGCAAACTATAAAGTATGTTGGACTTGTACTAAAAATCGACTCTAATTCTCTCCTCCCCCTAAGAAATAAATAAAGGGTATTTTAATAGTAGATGAAACATTCGTTTTTCCTTCTTGGATTTGAATTGGATTTTGCAACTTCAGTTCCTAGTTGAATTGAGATTGCAAAGTCTGGACGTCTTAACAAGTGTGGCGCGTCGCACTGCTCATAGCACCAGGAGGCCGGCGTGGCGCGCTTCTCCTTGTCTCAACTTTCTTGCACGTTGTGCAAGCCATGGCATAGGCATACCTGCGGGATGCCAACTTCTATATGTTCGATCCTTTTACTCCTTTTTGCTATTCTTGCACTTTTAAGCTACATTTAAGCCCAAATGCATAACTTTTATACCTGAAAGCATCTCATCATGTGCTTTAGCTCTTTTTGGCAAATATATCATAAAACACATGCAAACACAAACAATTTATTCTCAAAACATAATAAAGTATGGGCAAAATATGGCTAAAAAGCATGTAAATTCATCATTCATCATCTATTCTCTTGAATTGCTTTGCATATGCTATGGGTTAGCTTGAAGTCATTCGTGGCTCTAGGTCCCGTGTCTCAGTTCGGGGCCCATGCCCGTGTCATGACAAAATTGGTATTAGAGCAAAGGCTAGGTGTGTTCTAGGATATCTAAAAGCTGCATTAAGTAAAGTCTTTTCCATTGGTGTGAAGCGCACCACACTTACGAGGAAGGGCTACAAGACATTTTAGAAAATTTTCCTTCTTTCATGATCCATGTCACGTGATAAAGTATCTCTCTATTCCTCTAACTCGTGTTGTATGCATTTGTAGAAATATGCCTCCACACCGAGTCACTGGAAGGAGAAATGGCGATTGAGATGGGCATCAGCCAGCTCCACCAGCTCCAACGGATCCCTTGCCCGAGCAAGTCACTTATGTTGAGTTCAGAGCAGCATTTCAGATGTTGGCACAGGCCATGACGGCTAAGGCCAACCAGCAGGCAGTGGCCATGTTCCCCAGAATGGGAATGCAGCAGCAACATGAGTACGAGACTTCCTCAGGATGAACCCACCTGAGTTTCTTAGGTCAAAGGTGGATGAGAACCCGCATGGGTTCATTGAGGAGGTGCAAAAGATCAGCCAATTATAGTGGTGACTGGAGAAGAGAGTGCGGACTTAGCCTCCTAAAAAATTTTCACGACTAGAACGTACACCCGGATCATAAACATGGGACAAGGAGCACCGAGAGACCCAAGTCGACCCATGGCATGAGCATACATCTAATTCATTCACATAAGTGGAAGACTTAACATAAGGAAACGAAATCATGACATAATAATGGAGAAAAGACAATACATGATCCATACATGATGGATGAATACAACTTATAGTCTAAAAAGCCTCTAATCATGAAAGACGGGTTGATGGGACAATACCCCAACTAACCCTACAATATTGAAACTGAAAGAGAACAATAGAGTCTGAACATATGGCCCTCGGAACATGAGGACTCAAATAAGTTGATAGTAAACTCAGAAGAGCTACTGAGGAGGATGAGCCTGAGAGCCGGGTCCTGTATCATGAGATGATGCAGCATAGAAAATATGCGGGTTAGTACATGAAATGTACCGAGTATGCAAGATAAGTAAAACGAACATTTAAAAACATAAGCTTCATAAGAATAGGATGACATGACCATAAATGCTAAAATCATAAATATATCGTACGGCTCAAGGTTTTCAAAACATTCATAACTCGTTGTAATTATAAACATGAGAGAAAAAAATTTCATAAACATAACTTGAGCCCAAAGAACATAATCATGACATGCATAAACAATGAGGAACAGTGGGCGATTCTTTTAACTGACATACCCCATATGAGCACACATGGAGCCCGACCTGTAAACCTAGTCGGGAGGCCGTTCATACCTTGCCAAGGGTAGACCCATGAAATGCGTGATATCACTCATGAAGGCCCCTTAGGGCATAGGGGATAGTCGCAAAGGAGGTCTCACACATAACCTATGGTGGCTCGTAGTTTTGAGATTCGGTGCATAACCTGGGCCGCGAACCTACTTGGTGTTAAATACTACTCCAAAAACATGCAATGTGCTCATAAGGTAACATACATGACATACATGGGCTAGTTAAATCATGAAAATCATAGACATGCTTGAGATACGTGAACTAGCCATGAAATAAGGTCTGTGAGTCGGCCAAAGTCATAAATCATGAATCATACTTGACATATAGGCATTGCCCAATATTTTAACATACTTGAACTACTTGAATTTATGGAAAACATGATCATAAAGACATGGGTAATTGAAAACATGATTCTAGATCAAAAGTTCTCATCGGATTTGATAAACCATCACAATCGAACTCCCATGGATTTCTTATAATTGGGCACCTTAAGTTTAAAAACAATGATAAACAAGATAAGAATTTAAAACAATGAAAAATTAGCTCATTAATTGAAACTCATCAATTTTGACATGCTAAAACATAATCATATCGATTTCATGAAGATTCACGTATTAGGTTAAAACTCCATAAGAGTTAAGTGATAAAATTCTTAAATTAGGGAAAAATTGGGCATGGGTGTGGATTAAACCACCCATTCAAGGCCCTATATACCTGAGAGAAGCTGATTCTACAATCCCCTAGATTTCCCATGAGAAAATTGATGAAGAACACCTTGAAATCACCTAGATCACCCTTCTATCACCTTCCCAAACCTTTGCTTGCATGAATGAGGACTTAGGCTAGTCTATTTCCTCTTAAACCACCCTTTCTAATGTTAAAACAACATAGTATAGGCCCCTATGACTTAGGAATTATGGAAAAGCCCTTACTAAAATTGCAGAATTTTGCTGACTGCCAGTCCCCACGAGGGATTGGACGACTCGTGATCAGGGATAACGACTCGTGGCCTTGAGTCATGAGGTACACTACCAAATTTCACCCTGGGACCCCACGGAGGACACCATGAATCGTGGCGAGTGACCACGACTCGTGGTCACCATCCCTGTCCTACACTGCCCAACTATCCTTGCCCAGCATCCAATCCAGGCCACGGGTGGCCTCACGAGTTGTGCGCTTGGCCACGACTTATGGTCATGCCCGTGGTGATCCCTAGACCAGTCCATCTCCCTGCTTGACGACGAGTTGGTTCACGACTCGTGGTTACTCTTCACGAGCCACCTTACGGTTCATTTTGTGATCTGGTGTGACATTTCAGCTTTTCACCGTTTTGACTCCCGAGTCTGATCCTTGGGTTTCTGGGGTATAACCAAGATGAAGGGGGTTTCTCACATATTGTTCTGTCAGTGGAAGGGGAGTAGAGGAGTAGGTGTGGTTCCCGTAGGTTAGGACGAGTTTGTGACTGCCTTCTTGGACAGGTTCTTTCCTCGAGAGTTGAGGGAGGCAAAGGCAGCTGAATTTGTCAATTTGAAGCAGCACAACATGACCTTCCAGGAGTATGACTTTGAGTTTACCTAGTTGTCTAAGTATGCACTAGAGATGGTAGCTGACCCAAGAGCGCGTATGTGCAAGTTAATGAATAGGGTCGCGGATTTACTAGTCAAGACGCGTAGGACCACCACATTGATAAGTGACATAGACATCTCTCATTTGATGATACATGCTCAGTAGATAGAGGAGGAGCAGATGAAAGAGAGAGAGAGAGAGAGAGAGAGAGAGAGGCCAAGAGGGCCAGGACAGGAAGCTTTAGGTATTCCCAAGCGAGGTCTGGTGGCGGGTACCGCCCACAGTCTCACCAGAGGTTGTCGGCCCCAGCTCCATCATCCGACAGTGTCCCATCAAGGCCCAAGCGTGATCAGAGGGGTAGGGCATAAGGACCGGGAGGTCAGAAAAGCACGACAAGGAGCCGCACTTTCCCGACTTGTAGAAGGTGTGGTTAGAATCACCCTGGAGAGTGCTTTGCTGGTTCAGATATATGCTTCGGGTGCGGGAAGTCCAGACATATGCTCAGGGACTGCCCTTCATCTAGACAAGGCAATGTTGGAGGTCATGCCCCATCCACTAGTTCAGTAGCTCCAATAGCACGTCCTTTCCAGTAGGGTGCTTCTACTAATGCAGGTGGCAGTCAATGCTAGAACAGATTTTATTCACTTTTATCTCGAGAGGAGTAGAAGTGCTCACCCGATATGGTTACAGGTACGTTACGATTATTTCATTTTGATGTATATGCATTGTTAGATCCAAGGGCTACTTTATCTTTCGGTACTCCTTATGTTGCTATTAGTTTCGAAGTCAGTCCCAAAATCCTGTCAGAACCCTTCTCAGTCTCTACTCCAGTCCGTGAGTTAGTTTTAGCTCGACGGGTTTACAAAAATCGCTCTGTCACGATCCTTTAGAGAGTCACCTAAGTGACCTAGTGGAGTTCAACATGACCGAATTCAATGTTATATTCAGTATGGATTGGTTACAAGATTCTTATGCCTCTGTTGACTGTAGAACCTGTTTGGTAGAGTTATGATTTCCGGGTGAACCAGTCCTAGAATGGAAGGGTAGTTCAGTTGTTTCCTGTAGGTCGTTTGGTTTCCTATCTCAAGGCTAGGAAGATGATCTCTAAAGCCTGTGTGTATCACCTAGTTAAGGTTAAGAATGCTACATTCTAGACCCCGACTCTTCAGTTAGTTCCTATTATATGTGATTATCCGGAGGTGTTCCTGGATGACCTGCCAGGAGTACCTCCTGAGCGGGAGATTGACTTTGGTATTGACCTTCTCCTTGATACCTAGCCTATATCCATTCCTCCTTACAGAATGGCTCCATCTAAGCTAAAGGAGTTGAAAGAGCAATTGAAATATATGCTAAATAAAGGTTTCATCAGGCCTAGTAAATTGCCATGGGATGCTCTAGTTCTCTTTGTTTGAAAGAAGGATAGTTCCCTTAGAATGTGCATTGATTATTGATAGTTGAATAAGGTCACAACCAAGAATAAGTATCCCTTTCCCAGGATAGATGACCTATTTTTGACCAGCTTCAGGGTTCTAGGTGCTTTTCCAAGATAGACCTCATGGATTGATGATTTCAAGTTTATGGTGATTCCTATTATGAATGATTTATGAATTTCAAGCTTATAAGCCTATGATTTCAAGTATGACGAATTATAAAAGTATGCATGGATGTTTACGAATGCTTAAACTTATGATTTTGTAATTTCAAATTAGGTAGCCTTGTTCAGTTATGTAAGATTTGATGATTTAGGCAAGCCCATGTAAAAGTCAAGTATGTTTCACCATTAATTTTTAGCCAAAGCTTACATGATAAGTTTTAAAAAGATGTTTTTGAATCAAGACTCCCAAGAAATAGATTTAAGCTATGTTTTGAGAAGACGTTTATGAGTGATATGCATATTTTAGGAGCAGTGTCTAGCATCGAGTGGGCCAGAGATTTCGAGGATCCAGGTCTCATAACTACGCACCACTTTAGGTATATATTCATATTTGGGGCCTCTGAAAAGAGTGTTTCCCCCACCCAAGGGCATACCAATGATATCACACCTTAATCGTTCTTTTCCATGACAAGGCTTAGGACAACTCTGCCCACTTGAACAAGATAGTTGGGGTATCATATAAGCTCTATCATAATGGTATCAGTTACGACGAAGCCTCCTATTGTTCCTCATGTTTTAAGTTACTCATATTCATGTATTATGATACTACATTTTAAAACATATTTGACCTGTTAAGAAGATTATGAGTTTTCACTTATGATTTCAAGTATAGTATATTATATGATTTCTAATTCTAAACCTTGAGTTATCATGTTCAACTTATGCTGAATATCTTATGATCTTGATTATCTCAAAGATATGGTTTTTTGCATGTTGCCTTACTCTCATGTTCTATCTTGTTTTATATTCATGATTTCAAACTATTGATTTACTAACATGTTTTATTTTCTCTACATACTCAGTACATTCAAAGTACTGACCGCATACTCTATGCTATATCATCTCATGATATAGGTTTGGGTGACCAGTCTCAGTCCCAACATTAGCTTGCTCCCGCTCCATTCTATTACATCCCAGTTTTAGTGAGTCCTCATGATCTGGGGATGACAGTTTTGAGTTCATGTCTTTTTTCTCATTGTCTTTTAGTTTCAGACATAGCAATCTAGTTGGGGGTGTTGTCCCATCAGCTCATTTTATGGTTAGAGGCTTTCCAAAAAACTATGTATAGATGGTTCCGTGATTAGACTTATGTTTTATGTTATATCTTGCAGACTTCCTCTTATGTTGAGTTTAAGTTATTTCCGCTTTTACTATGCTCTCTTTCATGTTATATATGTATCATGGGTTATATTGGAGCCATTCGTGATTTTAGATCCCATATTTCGATCCGGGGTCCATGCTCAGATTATGACACCTTCCTCCCATTCTCGATATTGGACACACTCTCCATGGACAACCTACTAAGAGCATCCGCCACTATATTGGTCTTGCCCGGATGATAAATGACACTCATGTCATAGTCCTTGAGAAGCTCTAGCCGTCTCCTTTTCTACAAATTTAGGTCCTTCTGAGTAAACACATACTGTAGGCTTTTGTGATACGTGAACACATCCACATGCACCCTATATAAATAGTGCCTCCAAATCTTCAAGGCAAACACCACCGCTGCCAACTCTAGGTCATGCGTCAGATAGTTCTTCCATGAGTCTTAATCTGTCTTGAGGCATAAGCAATAATCTTACCATGCTGCATCAACACACACCCAAGGCCAACCTTAGAGGCATCACAGTACACAACGAAGCCATCCGTGTCCTCTAGTAGGGTCAATACCGGGGCTGAAGTGAGTTGAGCCTTTAACTCCTTAAACTTTTCTCACAAGCATCCGACCACTGAAATTTGACCTTCTTCTCGGTTAACTTAGTTAGAGGTGCTGCAATGGATGAAAATCCCTCTATGAACATCCTGTAGTAGCCAGCTAAACCCAAAAAACTTTTAATATTAGTGGGACTGACAGGTCTAGGCCAATTCATCACTACCTCTATCTTTTGAGAGTTTACCTGCATACCCTTGCTAGACACCACATGACCCAAGAATGCTACTGAGTTTAGCCAAAACTCACACTTACTTAATTTAAAGCAATTAACAATCCTTGAGAGTCTACAACACAATCCTCAAATGAGCGGCATGCTCCTCCTCGCTCCGAGAGTATATGAGGATATCATCTATGAAGACAATCATGAAAATATCCAAATATTATTTGAACACCCTGTTCATCAAATCCATAAAATCTGCAGGAGCATTTTTTAGTCCAAAAGACATAACTACAAACTCATAGTGACCATATCGAGTCCTGAAAGTTGTCTTTGGTATGTTACTCTCCCTAACACTGAGCTGATGATAGCTGGATCTGAGATCTATCTCAAAATCACCTAGCACCTTGAAGCTGGTCAAACAAGTCATCAATCTTGGGGAGGGGATACTTATTCTTGATTTGAACTTGTTCAACTATCGATAATCAATACACATCCTAAGAGACCTATCCTTCTTTTGTACAAAGAGAACTGGAACACCCCATAGGGACTTACTAGGCCTAATGAAATACATTCTAAGAGAGACATTTTGTAAGGAGGAATGCATATGGGCTGCGTATCAGGGAGAAGGTGAATACAAAAAGTCAATTTTTCGCTCTGAAAGGACTCCTGGTAAATCATCTAGGAACACCTCCGGATACTCATATACAATGGGAACTGACTGAAGAGTCGAGGTCTCGGACATAGAATCCTTGACCCAAACTAATTGTATACACAACCCTTGGAGATCGTCTTTTTGGCCTTGAGATAGAAAATAAAGAAACCTACAGGCATAGATGAATTACCCTTCCACTCTAGGACTGGTTCACCCATAAAATGAAACTTTACTGTACGGGTTCTATAAGTAACCAAAGCATAAGAAGAATGCAACCAATCCATACTAAAGATAACATCAAAATCGATCATATCTAACTCTACTAAGTCGACTGAGGTGACTCTTTGAAGAATTGTGATAGGACAATTTTTGTATACCCATCGAGCTAAAACTGACTCACCGATAGGATTAGAAATTGAGAAGGATTCTAATAGTATTTTGGGACTAACACCGAAACTAACAGCAACATAAGCAGTCACAAAGGATAATATGGCCCCTGGGTCGATCAATTCATAAACATCAAGATGGAAAACTCATAATATACCAATGACCACATCGGGTGAGTACTATTGCTCTTGACGGAAAGAAAGTGCATAGAACCTGTTCTGGCAGTGTCCGCCAGCTACACTAGAAGAGGTGCCCTACTGAGATGGGCGAGCTGCTAGAGCTGCTGAAGTAGTGGCTGGGACTCGACCTCTACCGTCACCCTGTCTAGCTTAAGGACATTCCCTGAGCATATGTATGGGCTTCCCACACCTGAAGCAACCATTGGAGCCAACCAAACACTCTCTAGGGTGCTTCCTACCATACTTCCTATAAGCTGAGAAAGTGCGCTCCCCTGCCATCTCCTCAGACCCCTAGAGCCTGACGCTTTGCCTCTCTGATCTCCTCGAGGTCTGAATAGAATGTTGGATGATGATGGAGCTGGGGCTGATGACCTCTGGTGGGACTGAGGGAAATGTCCACCCCTGGATCTCTACTGAGAGTACCCATAGCTTCCTGTCCTAGCCCTCTTGGCCTCTCTCTCATTCTCCTTTATCTGTTCTGCCTTTATCTATTGGGCATATACAGGAGATATCTATACCACTAATCAACATGGTGGTCCTGCACTCCTTGACCAATGAATCTACAAGCCCATTCACGAACTTGCTCATACAAGCCCTCGAATTAGCAACCATCTCAAGAGCATACTTGGAATGCTGGGTAAACTTCAGGGCATACTCCTAAACAGTCATGTCGTTCTGTCTCAAGTTGACGAACTCTGCTACCATTGCTTCCCTCAACTCTCTGGAAAGAATCTGTCCAAGAAGGTCGTAACAAACTCATCCCAACCAACGAGCACTACACCAACTCCCCTGCTCTCCTTTCACTATTGGAACCATATGTGAGCAACCCCTTTCAGTTGGTAGGAGGCCAACTCTGAACTTTCTTCTCCTGAAAACCTATAACCTGGGTAATCTTCTAAACCTCCTTAATAAACTCCTATGGGTCCTCGTCCACTTTTAACCTATGAAACTCAGGTGGGTTTATCTTGATGAAGTATCGAACTCTAGCCTCCATTGTAATCCTATTTTAGTTCAAATGAGCCACAACCTGTTGGTTAACCTAGGCGGTCATGGCCTATGCTAACATCTGAAATGCAGCCCTAAACTCAGCATGAGTAACCTACTCCGACAAGGGACCAACTGGAGCTGGTGGGGCTAGCTGATGCCCATCTCCATTGCAATTGCCATGGCCATTGTCGTTGCTATTTCTTTTTCCATTGACTCAACGGGGAGGCATACTTCTGCAAACGCATATAGCACGAGTTAGAGGAATAGAGAGAGGTGTACTTCCTCGCACGACATAGATCATGAAAGAAGGGATATTTCCTAAAATATCCCATAGCCTCTTCCCCCTAAGTGTGGCATGCTTCATACTCATGGAAAAGACTCTACTTAATGCAACTTTTAAACACTCTAGGACACACCTAAACCTGATGCTCTGATACTAAGTTTGTCACGCCCCGAACGAGGATCCTAGACTGAGAGACAAGACCTAGAACAACGAAGGGCTCCAAGCTAAACCATGACACAAACATAACATGAATAAGAGAATAACTAAAGCAGAAATGAACTTGAACACAACGTAAGGAAAGGTCTGTATAACATAAAACATAAACGTATACACGAGTCAACAATGCGGAACCATCTATACATAGCTGTCTAAAAATCCACTAACCATACGATGAGCTGATGGAACAATACCCCTAACTAGTTCGCTAAGTCTAAAACTAAAATACATAAAAAGAGACATGAACCCAAAACTATCATCCTCGGATCATGAAGACTCACCAAAATTGGGATGGTACTAGACCAAAGCGGGAGCGAGCTAACATTAGGACTGAGACTGGTCACCCGAACCTATATCATGAGATGATATAGCATAGAGTATGCATTCAGTACTTTGAAAGTACTGAGTATGTAGAGAAAGTAAAACACGGTAGTAAAATAATAGTCTGAAATCATGAATATAAAATGAGATAGAACATGACAGTAAAGGCAACATGCTAAAAGCCATATTCTTGAAGTAATCATAATCATGAGATATTGATTATAAGATGAACATAATGATACAAGATTTAGAAATAGAAATGATATAGTGTACTATACTTGAAATCATAACTGTAAACTCATAAATTGATTAATGTGTCAAATATGCTATAAAACAAAGTATCGTAAGTCATGAACATGAGTATCTTAAAACATGAGAAACAATGGGAGGCTTCATCATAACCGACACCATCATGATAGAGCTTACATAATGCCCCAACTATCTCACTCAAGTGGGTAGAGTCATCCTAAGCCTTGCCAGGGCAGAGAATGATTAAGGTGTAATATCACTGGTGTGCCCTCGAGCGGGGAAAACACTCTCTTGAGAGGCCCCAAATATGAATATATACCTATGGTGTCACTTAGTTATGAGACTTGGGTCCTCCGAATCTCTGGCCTACTCGGTGCTAGATACTATTCCCAAAAACATGCATATCATTCATAATCGTCTTCTCAAAATATCGCTTAAATCTATTTCTTGGGAGTCTTGACTCCAAAACATCTCTTTAAAGCTTATATTGTAAGCCTTGGCTAAAAATCATGGTGAAACATACTTGACTTTTATATGGGCTTGTCCAAATTATGAAATCATGCATACTTTGGGTAAAATCATCATAACTTGAGAAACACAAATCCATGGGAGAATCTAGTAGAAAGCATGCATTCATAATCATAAAAATATGGATCGAGTCATAAGAGAATTGGAGTCATAAAAGAATCTTAGGGTTTCATTCAATTTTAATCTAACTCTAGAAGTTCATGAAATCATGCTTGAAACTTTAACTTCATAAATTCATGAAAGATTTGATAAGGAACATGTAATTATAATCATAAAAACATTAATTGAATCTTAAGGGAACTGATTTCATGGAGGAACATGAAGGAATTCACTCACAATGAACTTATCACCAATCATTCAAAAATTAGGGCATGGGAGGTGGGTATCATGAATTTAATTTGAAAGGGGCATGAGGGTGGAAGAAACCCCTCATTAAAAGCCCTACATACCTGGGTAAATTGATTGCCTTGAATACCCAAGAGAAGTTGAGATGAAAGGGATAATGAATCCTAGCTTGACTTGAGAGAGGACCTTCAACTTACAGTTGTTTTGAAAGAAAGATGACCTAGTCTAGGCAAAACCCCTTAATACACCCTTTAAGAAATCCAAAACAACATTACTTAGGGAGTAGAAGCTTAGAAAGTTATGAAAATACTTCTGAAAATCAAACTTAAAATTCCTGTCTGGCAGTCGTCACGACTCGTACCATGATTTATTAGTTGTCATCACGACTCATGGTGATAGTCATTACATGCCAGCCTAATTTTTCCACTCCTCTGATCCTCGTATAACGGGCACTCATTACGACCCGTCATTAGCTATCACGAGTTGTCCTGTGACTCATGGTTAGTGGACAACCCTTGCACTTCCTTTGGTTCTCCATCCTATGACTCCAATCCACCACTCGTTACAAGGTCTCATGAGTCGTTACTTGACTCGCTACTTCAGGGCCTTCTTCTGCAGATTCTGAATACGACTCGTAACCACGAGGACCACCCTACCACGACTTTTGGTATGGACTCATGGTATGGGGAATGAAAAATTCAAAAGCTTACCACGACTCTTCCAACGATCGGTAACATGATACCACGACTCTTTTTGATTAAAAATTACATTTTTTTTTACTGATTCTACTTCCTGTCTAGGGATTGATATTAGGGACTTTTGGGGTGTTACATATATTATATTATATAACAATATTATAAACATAATCCAGCTAAGGGAATTCCATCGTGGGAAAAACTAGCTAACTACCATTCCTTTGAGATAGTCATAATTCTACATCAACAATGTGTAGTTTCGGGTAATGGGACCTTGAAATCCAGACCTTCTCAATTTCTAAAGTACTCCAAAAATATTTAAAATCATAACTGTGAACCTGATGGCCTTTCATAAAGTTGACCCTTCGGCCCTTTTCATAGAGCTTGACACCTTTGGTCCTTTTGGAAAGTTTGGCACCTTTGGCCTTTCATAAAGTTGGCACCTTTGGACCTTTTTGAACTTTTGACATCACTTCGTAAATCATAGAATAAATTATGTGGAACCTCAAAATCATCTTGTGAACACCTTAAGAAAATTCTTTATCAACGCATAAGTATTAAGATCATGAGAAACTTCAAAAGGTTCCATAATGAATCATAAATTGTATGAATTAACAGCCTATAATATACATTCAACATCATGCCATAAATCTTAAAGTAGACCGTTAAATTTTTGGAGAAATTATGAAAACTTTTCATAAAAAGTCATAAACTTCATCTAGGGTCTGTTTGGAAAGCCACTGTGTAATTGAAATTGGTGTAATTACTAGGGTAGTAATTACACAGCTTAATAATTACAGAGTAGAGTAATTAGGATGAGCTATTTATTTTTCATGATATAATTAAGTGTAGTTACAAGCGTACTATTTGGATTTTTTTTATACGAGTATAATTACACAGTTAGATTAAAATTTTAAAATAAAAGTCAATTATCAAAATTAATATTTGAAAAATATGAGTCTTTGTAAATGATATTAGATTAGGTATTTAAGGTAAATATTATCTCTAAAAAATATATTAATTAATAAATATATATTTTTAACTAATATTATAAGAAATTAATTGATATATATTTTAAAATTAATAATATTTTAATTTAATTAATTATAAAAATTAAAAGTCATATTTATTAAGAACATCATCAAATGCATGTTTGGCAAAAATATTAATGTTAAAAATATAATGCCACAAAATTATTTAAATATTTGACAAAAAATAATTTATCAATTCTTACTGAAGAATGAATAGCATGCAATATGAAATAATAAGTCAATACTACTAAATCAAATAAATTTCAATAAAAAATATAACATAAATTCAAAATTAAGAAAAAAATTTAACATACTACTCTTATGTCAAATTCAAACATAACTTAAAATAAGTTGCAATATAACCTAAGTAAATATAATTCAAAAGAAAAGAAAAACATGATAATGTCATTCAACAATGAAATTATATTTTAATTCAAAAATTAGAATAATAATGCATCTATGTTAAATGAAGAAAAAATATAAGTAACTACATGGAATTACAAGAAGTAAAGGTTGGGAAATAAGAAGAAAGAAAATAAAAGATAAATAATGTAAAATAAAAAATATTTTTAAAATAAAAAAATTAAAATAAAATTAAAAAATAACCTTGTAATTACACCATGTAATTACCTGCAATTCTCACATCCCCCTTGGGAATTGGAGAGTGTAATTACTTCCTCCCAATTACATTCTATTCCTTGCTGACCATGTAATTATCAGGTCAAACAAACAAGCCAAACTGTATAATTACACCCAAATACAATTTACCAGGTGGCTTTCCAAACAGGCTCTTAAGTAAATGAGTAGTAAAACATCATGAGAGAGTTTCAAAAGACTTAATGGAACTTTTGGACACTGAAATTATACATGTAATTTAATAGATAGTAAATGTGGGAGTAGTTATATTGAGAGTAACATGTATGAACAATGACTATATTCGGGAAAAGTTTATCTTAATTTGGAATATTATTCAAAAATAGTACTTGAAATTTTTTACATGATAAGGACTAGCTCAAGGGCTCATAATTCATAACTCATGTTTTTTCACGTGCATCATATCTTAATTCATGTGTCATAGTCATAGAAGTTAGATCATAAGTAAATCTTTTAGGAGGAGTCATCAAGGTTAGATTTTGAAGAAAAAATCATACTCTTCATATTGTCGTAATTTTTTGGTGAAAATCATTGAATTTATGGAGTAATGATACCATAAGAATTCATGAAGTTCATAAGGAATCAATAAGACCAAGTCGTATGCTTTTCATCATAAGCCCTAACTTATTCATAAAGAAAAACCCATAGACATGAATAATATAGTATGGAGAAGAACAATGATATTTCTGCATGTATAGATATCCTTACATGCCTTAATTGCTTCCATACAATGAATAAAGACTTTAACTTTGATGAAGAATGCTCAAAATCTACCGCTGAATCTTGAGATGTGTTTTCTTGAAAATCCTTAGATTTTAATGGAGAATCTTTGTTAAGAGTTCATAATCAATGATTGAGAATGTTTAGAAATACTTAGAAATACACGGGAGAGACTTATCTTGGCATAGAAGGTTTAGGAAAAGAGAGAAAATCATCCTAGGGCTAGAGACAATGGATTTAAAATTGAAAATTTTCAGAGAAGGCACATTTTAATAGATTCCCATTAGTCTATTCTGCAATCCTGTTTTGTGGTGGCATATTGAGTCTGCGATCCGCATTCTCATCACAGAAGTTAACAGTTCACCTGGAAATTCTGCCTATCCTAGTTAAACCACCTATCAAAGTCATTGTTAACCATTGGTTTTTAAGGTGTATTCTCAAAGTCCCTATATCTACAACTGTGGCAATAGGGGCATGATTTAGTAATATGCCAATTTGATTATGAAATTTGAGGCTCATTTTGCAAAGTATTTTGCAATTACATTCTTGTTCTGTGATTTGCACTTTCGTTCGATGGCCCATATTTTCATTCCGCGACCTACATTTTCATCAGATAATCTAGCATTTCATTTGGAGTTTTTTTTATGGTTCTTTCAATTTCTTTGGTCCCATTCTGAGATTTATATGCGATTCGCATTCCAATTCCGCAGTATAGATAAGGATCTATAGTTCTGGCCCTTGGGGTTTTCTTAATTCCTTTCAATTCCAACGCTTTTGTCTACTAAGGACATACTTAGACATCAACTTTAAGATGTCACACTTGGGTCTTAACTTATAAATATGATTATTTTCTCGTGATCAGGGTCAAGTCATTTATTTATAAAGGCTTAAGTATTAACTCGAATGTACGAGGTGTTAAAAATATTTGAAGGAAAAAAAGGAATATAAAACTCAAGGATGATCACACCCAAATTACACCTGGCAATGAAGTATAACACGGTCATTGTTAAATATAGTAACCCAACTAGGTTGGGGTTGATCCCACAGGAAATAGGAAAGAAATAATATATTAATGATGAGTAAATCAATCGGTAGTCAATATTTCGAAAGGGACATTGCAAATAAAAGAAAAAGTAAACTTGGACAGGGATTAAGTTGTTATCAAATTAATGAGACAAAACTAGAATTGTGTTTCCCATGATTTCATAACATAGTAGGCTTCTTTGTTAATGATCTATCCCGGTAAATTTTGTGTAAGACTGAAGATTAAGTTCATCTAAAGTCTCTCGACTAACTTATATGAATTTCACCTAAATCCTCTCGGACTTTAGGCGTGTATATATTGCCCTCACCATAAGTCTTGGATTAACTATCCTAGGTTAGAGCTCAAGTTATTTCGATGAGGATTGGTAGCCTTAAATTTCCATTGTTATTCTTTTTTCCTAACCTCAACCTCTTTGATCAAGAAAGTTGATCATACAGGCACGTTTCAAAGTTTGCAACCGCTAAAACTCATTAAAAAAAGAGAATAACAATCAACTCAATTCACCCTTTAAGAATCACTATTTTATTTTTCTTACTTCCATTAATCCATCATGGTTCCCAAAATTCTAGCTCAAGAGATTTAGCCGCTCATGTTTGAGAAAACAATAACATAAGATTTATAAGAAGTCATAATGAAATACTTACAATAATATAAACTTATTTGACAAATCTCGAAAGTTAAATAGAATTTCAAGAACTTGATGTTTTCTCCAAAACTAGTATGGAATAATATTTTCCATATTTACAACAATGATAATTAAAGAATAAGTGGTGAATTCAACTTTCACAATCACTTGGACTAATTTTTGATCAAGATTTGACACCTAAAATGTCCTAAGAAGGGGTATATATAGTAGTAGAATAAGTCTACATTGTTCCTACTTGGACTGGGATTGGGTTTTGTGGATATTGAGTCAGCCACCATAACTTTGCGTCGCACCAGTATGGTGCTGCATCGCGCCACTGGTTGCTTGGATCTGCCTGCGCGTCGTGCAGGTCCTTGCATAGATATGCTTGCGCGATGCCATCTTCTATTATGTTGTGGCTCTTGCTCCTTTTGAGTTTTTCTTGGCAACACTTACTCTTTTAAGCCTCAAATAAGTCCAAATCAATCACTTTAATTCCTATAAACATCTAGTCATGTGCGTTAGCTATTTTTCACAAACATCATATAGAATCAAAGAAAACACACATAATTTGTTCTCAAAACATAGCTAAGTATGGGTAAAATATGGCAAATAAGTGCATAAAATACAACCAACATCACCAATCCACACTTAAACTATTGTTCGCCCTCAAACAATCTACTACTTCCCCACTCAAGTTCAACCATAAAATTCACCCTACGAATAGGTGTACTTACACTGAGGGTCATTAGACAATTCAATCAAGTTCCAATAATCCACTTAATATGCATATAAGATCAATATTCAAAGGTCACAAATCGAAATCACTTAGCTTCTAAACAAACTTAACAAGATATATTTAGGCCAACATGAATCATATGTAATTTAGAAATCCAAGATACACCAAAATCTAACCATTATGTGTGATGTCGCCCAAGCGCGTGCAAGCGCATGTGATCGTCTAGTAATAGAGGATTGTTAAGTCTAGATATCGTACTCACAGGGACTTGTCAATTTAATTGTTATAAGGTTGTCACATTAATTTCACTAATATATGAAACAAATAAAATAGAGATTGGATTAAGAAAATTAAACTACTAAACTTCAAATGTAAAGATTAAATAAAACTAATGCAAGCTTGATTGTATTTCGATAATGATGACAAACTACGCAATGTCACTTGGTTGGTTTAAAGTTAAGTTTTCCAGACGTAATTAAACTAGCATGATTCTTCCTACGGTTGTTAGTTGCAAGTTACTATCCCATTTCCTGCCACCATCCCTAGCATCCAAGAACTATCTCATGCACCCTAATGCCTATATCCTTATGGTTGCGGGAGAACATGAAACGACGATTATGCCTACTTGTATTTTAACTAAACGGGGTTGAAGGGTATATTCCTATCGTCAACAACAACTTATATCCTATCACCAATGGGTTCAAGGGTCTTTGAATTCCTATTCTGTAGTTATGTTTAACCCTTTCGATTCCCTTTCCCAAGTTCAACCGAAAGCCAACAAATTACTTATGTCATGCCCCACCTTGGGGGGCGAAACTCGCACCTCATGCCATAATAGACTCTGAGCTGACCTGACTGGACATATACACTCCTCGTACATACCAACAACACATAATCAAGAAAACAACAAGGTATATCTCAGCTTTAAACACAACCCCATGACAACAAGGACGCTACACAACATGTGCGCAAAAACAGCTAAGCCAACAAGTGCAATAACAATAACATCCTATGCGGGCCGACAAGACCATCATGCTATCTAACAGGTATTATAACTAGGCCCCACGTGGCCAACACTCAAATCATAACACATATAGGCCCCACACAACCAACAAACACCAATAACTATAATCTGTAGTCTGTAAGCCTCTAAGAGTGAAATATTGGTTGGGAAAGGGCCCCGACCTACCCAAAATCTATATAATAAAGGACAAGCAAACCTCTACTATTTGGCAACTCCAAATACAAGGAGCTGACCAATCTGCTGACTCTGAATAGCTTCTAAGGAGGTCCTAAAACCTGTATGTCTGAACCTACAGGCACGTATGCAGCGCCCCATGCGTGGGCGTCAGTACAATATGTACCGAGTATGTAAGATAGCAATAATAACTGGAGTAAGCTGATAAGAAACTAAAAGTAATCAGCAGTAAGAGCCAGAAGTTAACTTGTATGATATCACAACTATAGCCTGCATCTAGCAAATAATTATACAAATAGGGACTTAAGCTAAATGGTTACACATTCATAAACTATATCTAGCAAACAAGGATACAAACAAGAACCTAACCAGGCCCCCAAAAGCCTGGAAGGTGCAAGCAACACAAAGACAACCTACCTGGGCCCCCATAAGCCCCGACAAGTGCAAGTAAACTATTACTCCTATCTGTTTCACTGTAGCCTCGTAGGCAAGTTGTAACTAAAGTATACTCGACATCTGAAATTGTATCCGAGCCTTCTAGGCTTCTGCAACTATGTTTGAGCCATTTGGTCTCCTGTAACTGTATTTGAGCCTTCTAGGCTCCTGTAATCATATCTGAGCTTCTGGGCTCCTATAACTGTATATGAGCCGTCTAGGCTCCTGTGATTGTATGTGAGCCGTATAGGCCCCTGTAATTGTATATATGAGCCATATGAGCTCCTATAACTGTATGTGAGCCATCTGGGCTCTTGTAACTGTATATGAGCCATCTGAGCTACAGTAACTGTATATGAGCCATCTAGGCTCCATAACTGTATGTGAGCCGTCTGGGATCCTGTAACATCTTAAATAACATCTAACAGGAATATTTTATGTGGCCGCACCTAGTTATATAGTAATGGAAGTAATTATAAAATTAGCTGGCTCAAAAAGGAAAGGGCGAAGTCCGAGATGACCTAGCAACACTCTGAAGGTTATACTAGTACAATAGTCATTCATTAGTGGACAACAAGGTCGTAGGCGACCAACTATATGGTTCTGTCGGCTAGAATGACTACAGGGCTACTAATAACGTGATATGATACTAGACGATCAGTCACAATAGTCCTGTGGGCAGCCACAATAATTATTAACCTGAGGGATAAACCATAATACTAAGGTTCTAGTTCATAGGCGTCAATCTGGTCTGTCCAACATATAGCTCCTCTGAGCAATCTGTAGCCCCGTAGGCAGGTGTACTTAGACTTAGTCCTTTTAAGAAACATGTACGTGGGCATCTGTATGAATAGCCAGAGGCGTTAGCCCCATGTATAACGGCTACTAAGATACTTGCTTAGGATATTGTATAGTTCATCAGACTTCTGGCAACTAGGGTGGTTCCCTGAATTAGCCTTAACATACCTCAATAGCCGAATTTTGCTTAATCAATCCTGCTGCGATCAAGAACTCGTAATCCCTCCATATTCTATCTTTTACACCAAGGGAACAGGGCTATTATAATTTAAGAATTAGGCCAGATTCATAGCCCACAAACATAATGACAATATATCAAAATGAGTTCAACTCAATGAAATCTTATGAATTCTTGTAAATTAGAAAGATAGAAATACTTACTTATCACTTGTAAATGATTAGGACTTGATTAGATGTGATCTTTATGACTTCTACTCGGCGGAACTCCATCGAACTAGGCCAATTTCAAAGATCCAACTCCGTAGATGTGTTCTTCGTAGGCCTAGGAATCATTACCCACAAAGAATTTGTGATTAAACGTGATTTAGTGGTGTAATTTGACTTCACTTTGGTGAAATTTACATGAAGAAGTCGCCTAGGCCGAGGGTCCTCTTTTGAAATCTTTAAAATGAATTACATCTCACACTTTAAAATATATATAGTGGGAGGTGGTGGTAGGGGTCCGCGGCGTACCCCTCAGAGCGCTAGGATAGAGGCGCGATGCAATGCCCAGTGCACCAGGGAGGGGTGCACGACGCGACACCCATAGCGCCCTACCTCTGTCCCTGACTTCTTGCTCACCCGATAACATGCTCACGTGCTCCACCTTTGAGTTTTCTCCCGCATGTTCCATGCTCTAGGAACTCTCAACACACACGCATATGTCGGCTAGAAGAAAAAAACTTATGGGGTGTAACATCATTCCCTCCTTAGGGACATTCGTCCTCGAATGTAATTTAGCCTTAAGAGACTCAATTCTTAGGCTTTGCCCAATAATTTTGGCAGAGTCTCCCCTGTAACATGGACTATCCAAAAACCTAAAACACAAAAAAGTCCAAAATAGGCATCTCACAGGACTTTACAAACAACTGAATAACATAGTTTGATAACAATTAAGTTAGCACTAACAACTATAGTAACAGAAACAACAATATAACACCGAAAAACTATCTCACCTCAACTGTAACTATCTGAGTCTGTGTACTATCATCATAGGGTCTTGAATAAGTGAGGATATATAGACCTCATATTGTACCCAGCTTCCCAGGTCATCTCTCCTACGTTCTGTCCCTCCATAAGACTTTAATAGGCTACATCTTTGGTCTTACTCTGCAGACCTGTCTATTTAATATGGCTATTGGAATCTTCTAATAGGATAATTCCTCTGTAACCTGAACATCCTCAACCGGGATAACCTGAGAAGGGTCTCCTACGCACTTGCGTAACATCGATACATGAAAGACTGGATGAACAGGTTCTAGCCTCGAAGGCAATTCTAGCTCATAGGCCACTTGGCCTATCTTTCGGAAGATCCAGTATGGCCCAATAAATCTAGGGCTAAACTTTTTCTTCTTACCAAATCTTCAATGCCCCTCACTGGAGAAACTTTCAGTAATACCCAGTCGTTTGAAACAAAACTCTAAATCTCTGTGTCATATATCAGAATAGGACTTCTGAAGACTTTGAACTGTCAATAGACGCTCTCTAACGAGCTTAACTCCCTCTTCTGTCTAATATATCATGTTAGGTCCTAATGACCCTGACTCGCCGATTTCAACCCATACTAGGGGGAACTTATATTTATGCTCATACAAAGCCTCATAAGGCGCCATCTTGATGGTAAAATGGTAACTGTTATTATGCAAACTTAATAAGAGGTAGGTTGTCACGTCCCAAAATACCCTCTAGACGTGACTGACACCTGCTAACACCACCACCAAGCAAACTTATTTTCCAAACACTTAACCTTTTCTGTAAGCATTGAAATACAATATATGCAACTTCAAACACATCAATAGTCATAAAAATGAAATGATTATCCAACCAAAATCAAGTCTCAATTTATAAGACAACACATGACCGTTTAGGTAGTGTTTCTCTAGTCCAAATCCCACACTAAGACCATGGAGCATCTAATAGAGTTACATGAGTTTAGTTGTTGGGCATGCAAACCCCAAGAAAATAAAATATATATAAAGAGTAGATAAAGCTGAAACGATAGTCTCCACGAATCGATGTGAAGGCTCACCTCAGCAACAGAATCTACGCGAATGGACTCACAACCACTAGTCTCACCTCCCCTAACAGAATCTTCATAGACATGCAAGTAAGGAGTGAGCTGTATATAAATATAACTCAGTAAGATCCTCGACCCGCCACTTTAATACCCCTGGAACAAGTGTTAAAAAATACAACCACAACGACCACAAAAATAATTTGCACAACAATATATTTCCAAAATATAAAACTTAGTAAAGTCCAAACAAATGTTCAACAAGATCACTATATATATAAATATATATCTCAACACAACTCACACTCAGGACTTGTCAAACGCAGTGAAAGAGATTAACCTAATACCCCGACTAGCCCTCGGCAGCATATATAATGCCCCAATAGTATACTGCGACAGCAAGTAAAAGGCCCCTAACATGCTAAGGTAGCGCATGTATGCCCCTAGTAACTATATCATGGCAACTAAGGAAGGATATCCAATGCCCCAACGCCATGGTATGAGACCACGTCACACCACAGATCAATTATTAAATAATTTGTCTTAAAAAATATTTTTCTCAAAGTAACATATATGTGGCTGGCTAAAGACCACTGATTCTGCCAAGTACATGATTTTCCCAACACATGGACCAGGCAGATAAAATATAATTTTTAAAATAAATTTAAAAAGCAAGCACCAAAGCTTAAAGTCTCACTTATCTCGAATTTACAACTCAAGCACATTTTTCAATATTTCAAAACTGTGCTCTCAGGTCTCTGAATCTCCTCAAACTACACAAAAATGGGTTTAGAATGGTCAAAAACTCTTCGGTAGATGTTTGCTTAATTTTTAACAAAAGTCAAATCGCAGTCAAAGGTTTGAAAGTCAACTCTGGACAAGGGGGCAGAATTTCGGAACTATGACCACCAACAAATTTTCCTTGATGAGAGGATTCCAGAATATTAATCAAAATCAAATTTTGATAACATTTTCCCTTTCAAATTGATGATTTAGGTTGAAGAACCCTAGGGCTAAACTTTCTCAATTCTTCAAAATTTCTCCATGTTTTATCCTATAAACATTCTTATAATTATGTTTCACATAATAAACTCAAGAAAAAGATTAGGATCATTACCTTGATGCTTTGGATCGAAAATCCTTATTTTTCTCTCCTTTTTTCTTCTCTTTTCTCTTCCTTTCTTCTTTCCTCTTCTGCATTTTTTTCCTTTCTGCGTTATTTTTTTCTGCTGTGTTCTACTTTTCTAGCAGAAATATCATTTTTTTCGTAGTTAAATTGGGCTTTGGCCCTTATTATTATAAATTATTTTAAATTCTTATCTTTTTATTTTATTTTATTGCTTGATTACTAAATCACCCTTTATTAAGTTAGGGTTATTACATTCTCTCCTTCTAAGAATAACGTTTGTCCTCGAACGGGTCTAGAATCATAACTATAGTGTCAAATAGGCGAGGATATCTATCTCATGTATCCGCCTCGGACTCCCAAGTAGCCTCCTCGGTTGGAGGATTGTGCCATAACACTTTGACGGAAGCCACCTTCTTGGACCTCAATTGTCACACTTGCCTATCAATAATAGATATCACACCTTCCTCATAAGTCAAATTCTCATCAAGTTCCATATCCTCCGGCTGGATCTTATAACTATCATCATGAACATATCGTCTAAGTATGGACACGTGAAACACTGGATGAACAGCGGACAATCTCAGAGGTAAGACAAGTCTATACGCCACCAACCCAATCCGGTCCAAGATCTTATAAGGACCAATGTATCTAGGACTTAACTTACCTTTACAAACAAATATCATAACTCCTTTAGTAGGGGAAACTTTTAGAAAAACTTTTTCACCCTTCACGAACTCTATATCATGGACTTTCTTATCTGCATAGGACTTTTGTCTGCTTTGTGCTGTCTTAAGTCATTCCCGTATCAATGCAACTTTCTCCAAAGCTTGCTGAACTAAATCTGACCTAATAATTGTGCTTCACCAGGTTCAAACCATCCAACTGGCGAACGATATTTGCAACCATATAGAGCCTCAAACGGCGCCATATGTATACTCGATTGGTAGCTGTTATTATAAGCAAACTCTGCCAAAGGAAACTGATCGTCCCAATGGCCACCAAAATCGATCGAACAAGCCCTAAGCATGTCCTCCAAGATCTGAATAACCCGTTCAGACTATCCGTCAGTTTGCGGATGAAAAGTTGTACTCAACTCAACTTGCTAACCCAATGACTTCTGAAAAGACTTCCTGTAATACCCGGGAACCCAAGGATTAGACCCAAGAGTCAAAATAGGAAAAATGTGAAACTGGTGTTGCAGGAACAGAATGAGTCATTGGATGACTCGCGAGGACAGCCCACGAGTCATTAGGTGACTCATGGGAGGCCAGAGGAGAGTTGGGAAGTTTGGAGGAAAAGGGTTCCGCACGGGCGTGGCAACGAGTCGTGGTCAGACCCCATGAGTCGTTAGGTCAACCTTGGGGTGACGGAGAAGGAAATAGAAGAGGCTAGACCAATTTACTTAACGAAAGCTGACCATGACTCATTGGGTCAGGTAATGAGTCGTGGTGTGAGTCGTGGGCTGAATTATATCTGAAGTGATGTGATTGAGGCAGTGAACTTGATGACTGGTGACCACGAGTCGTGGCCACCCCTAACAAGTCATTATGTCAGACGTTATGAGCCCAGGATTCCAGGTAGGCAGTGTATTCAATAGCAACATGATGAGTCGTTCCCCCCAATGACGATCCGTCAGGTCGTCCGTTAGGACCACCCGACAGTGTTTTCCTACGAATTCAATAAGGGTCTTTTCGTAATTCCTAAGTTTCTAATACCTATACTATTTCGTTTAAGGCTCATTTTATAGGGTTTTAAGAAGGGAAAACCTATTCTAAGCTTTTTCATTCCATGCATACAAACTTGAAAGTTTGAAGAGGGGATTTAGAGCAAGTTTTGAAGGTTTCCATTGGAATCTCATCTTGGGCAATCAAAGAAGTGGTAGAATAATCCATTCCAGGTATGTAGGGTTTTGAGTGGGTGTTTCCTTCCTCACCTATGCCCAAATATCTAGCTAAGTATGAGAAATTCCTATGGTCAAGTTATGGGATTTTTACCTAATTGCATAATTCTTCAATTTCTATACATGGGTACGATTAGATTATGTTAATATTGATGAATTGTGAAGCTTGGGTAGATTTTAAATTGTTTTCAATCAAAATTGTGTTTTCTAAATTATGAAAGTAAATGCCCATGGATGAGAAGTTCATGAAAGAAGAGCATGATGATGATGAGATTTGATGATGAAAAGCATGTTTCTAAAGCTACCCATGATTAAGGTATTGTTTTAAAAATGAATTGAGTAGATCCAAGCATGAAAAATTTTTGGGCAAGGCCCTTATATCGAGCATGATGATGTAGTATCTCTAAAGTAAGCTTACCATATGGTTTTGGAGTAGATTCTCCCACTTATCTTTGAGCTTGTGGTATGTTTCGAAATAAGCTTCTCATATGTATGAATTCATAATTGAGATGAATGTTATTATTGAGATTCGTTTTCATACGATGTCGATCCTATGCATGATTTCATTATTGAGCTTTGTCAAATGACAATATTGAGCTTCGTTTCATACGATGTTGAGCTTATGCATGATTCCATTGTTGAGATCGTCAATAGACAATGTTGAGCTTTGTTATATGCGATGTAGAGCATTTCATGTTTTGGGAGAAGAGTCTTGCACCAATCGGGCTAAGGGTCAATCACCCTATGCCCCAAAACTACGTGTCAATGTAGGTTGATACTATTATGTTATTGGGACCTCCTTTGTGAGCTATCCTCGGCCCTAATGGCCCATGAGCTTGATATCGATATCATGGTAGCGTCCTTAGCCCTGACAAGATTTTGGACGGCTCTGCCCACTTGAGTGTAACAGTCGGGACCACGTAAGCTCTATTGTGGTATGTTGGTTAAGTGACGAGTCTCCCTTGTCTATATGATTCATATTTGCATATTCATTACTCATGGTTACTATTTTACACATGCATGTTCTAAAAGCAAGGTTTGACTCATTGTTCAGCTTTTCTATAAATGTCATATTTCAGCTTTGAGTCATTTGAGTAAGTTATGATGTTATGAAGCTATGCATTTTCATGTTATGAAAAGATTGCGATTTCAGAAAGAATGCATGCAGTCCCTCCCCTCAGATTTGAAAACTTATGATATGTTATGAATTGGTTTAAATGATTTACTTTACTTAAGCGGTTTTACTTACCTTGCATACTCGGTACATTCCACGTACTAACCGTATACTTTCTATGTTGTATCATTTCATGATATAGGACCTAGCTCCCAGACTCAGCCCCACTCGTAATTAGTTGTCAGAGTTAGTACCTGTTTGGTTGGTAAGTCCTCATCCTTCAAGGGCTAGACTTTCAGTTTCCTTATGTATTTTCAATTTCAGTATTGTTGAGTTAGTTGGGGTCTTGTCCCATCAACTCATCCAGATTAAAGGCTTTTTAGAATCATGTATGTGTTTAACTTCGGATGCTTATTCTGATGTTATGTTGAGTTAGACTTCCGTTAAGTTTATATCGTTGATTCTTCGGTATATATATTAAGTTAGATGTATGCTTATGCCTTGGGTCGACTTAGGGTCTCTCAGGGTCCCTTATCCCGTATCTACGATCTGGGCCTCCGTTCGGGTCGCGACACTTCCAAAACTCAGTAGTGAATTGTGCACCTCGATAAGATATTATTGAAATAGGCACACCATGAAGCCGAACGATCTCATGAAGGAAAATATCTGCTAACTGCTTTGTGATATGAGTAACCCGAACTGGTATGAAATGTGCTAATTTTGTGAGTCTGTCCACAATCACCCAAATTGAGTTGTGTTTCTTCAAAGTACTTGGCAACCCAACAACAAAATCTATAGTAATTCTCTCCCACTTCCATTTTGGGATAATCAAGTTTTGCATTACTCCCCCAGGTTTTTGATGTTCATACTTGACTTGTTGACAATTTAAGAAACTAGTCACATGCTTCAAAATGTCAGCCTTTATACCCTTCCACCAGTATAATCCACGCAAGTCTTGATACATTTTTGTAGCACCTGGGTGAATGGAGTATCTTGAACTATGAGCCTCTTCAAGAATCAGTTGTTTCATATCACCCACAATGGGAATACACAATCTACCATGTCGATGAAGCATGCCTTCACCATCAATAAAAAATGACTTAACACCCTCATCCTACCCTTGATCTCGTAGTCTAGAAAGGTAGGGATCTTCATATTGGTGAGTCTTGACTTGTCAACCTAAGGACGATTGTACCACCATACCCGTTAGTAACTTGCCCGGCAGTCCGACACTGTATGATCAATTCGAACTCCCCGATTGGCAAATTCTTGAATATCCATAACCATAGATCTCTTTTCAATAGTGAACCGGGCAAAACTACCCATAGACTTTCTACTAAAGGCGTCTACCACCACATTCGCCTTCCCAAGGTGATACAAAATGGTAAGATCATAATCTTTAAGTAACTCTAACCACCGTCCTTGTCTCAGATTTAGATCTTTTTGCTTGAATATGTATTGTAGACTCTTATGATCTGTATAAATTTCACATGGCTCACCATAAAGATAGTGACGCCATATCTTCAGTGCAAATACGACTGTGCCTAATTTCAGGTCATGAGTCGGATAATTCTTCTCATGAATCTTTAGTTGTCGAGATACATATGCCACCACTTTACCATTCTGCATTAAGACATAACCCAATCCGACTCGAGATGCATCACAATAAATGGTGAAACCACCCTCCACTGTAGGTAACATCAAAATTGGAGTCGTAATCAATGCGGTCTTTAATTTCTGAAAACCTTCTTCACATCCATCAGACCATTAGAATACTACACCTTTCTAAGTTAAACGTGTCAATGGAGCGGCTATCTTTGAGTAGCCCTTTACATACCTTCTGTAATATCCAGCTAGTCCCAAGAAGCTGCATATCTCTATAGGAGTACTGGGTCAAGGCCAATCTCGAACTGCTTCAATCTTCCTTGGATAAACATGGATTCCATCCCGTGACACTATGTGTCCCAAAAAGGAAACTGTGCCCAACCAGAACTCACATTTTGAGAACTTGGCATAAATCTTTCGTTCTCTAAGTGTTTGTAGACTCTCAGATGTTGTTCATATTCTGCCTTACTCCGAGAATAAACCAGAATGTCATCAATGAACACAATAACAAAATGGTCTAAGTATGGCTTAAATACCCTATTCATGAGGTCCATAAATGTTGCAGGTGCATTAGTCAACCCAAAAGACATCACCAAAAATTCAAAGTGCCCATATCTGGTCCGAAAAGCTGTCTTAGAGATATCCTCGATCTTGATTCTTAGTTGATGGTAACCTGATCTCAATTCAATCTTGGAAAAGTGCGTATCACCCTGTAGCTGATGGAATAAATCATCAATACAAGGCAACGGACATTTATTCTTGATCATGACCTTATTCAACTGTTTTTAATAAGTGCACATTCTCATTGTACCATCTTTCTTTTTCAAAAATAACACAGGTGAACCCCAAGGCGATACAGTAGGCCTGATGTATCCCTTATCAAGTAGCTCTTGGAGTTGAACCTTCAGTTATCTCAACTCGATTAGAGCCATACGGTATGAAGGAATAAAAATAGGTTGGGTTCCTGGGACTAAATCAATGCTGAACACAATTTCTCTTATTGGGGGTAGCCCAGACAAATCTTTTGGAAATACATCAACAAATTCTCAAACAATAGGAACACTATCAATAGTAACATCCTCCGCTCGAGTATTATGAACGGTAGTAGTAAAACCCAAATACCCATGATTAATCATTTGATGTGCCTTTACATAAGATATTATCTTTCCTTGGGTCACATGAGTCAAGATTTTCCACACTAAAGGTGGTTCTCTAGGAAAATTAAAACGTATAAGCTTAGCATAGCAATCAACTAAAGCATAACATGATGACAACCAATCCATACCCATAATCACATCAAAGTTAGCCATGGGTAACTGTAGTAGATCAACTATGGTGTCCCTATCCTAAACAGATATTACACAGTCTCTATAAACCCTATCCACTGCCAAAATCTCCCCCACTGGGGTCATAATCATATATGGCACAATAAGAGACTCAACTCTTCGTTCTAAGAGTATAACAAAAGATGGAGATACTTACGAATACGTAGAACCAGGATCAATAAGAGCATGTGCCCCATGAGAATTGACAATGATAATACCTGTGACTACTGCATTAGATGCCTCGATATCCTGTCTGGCCATAGCAAAGAATCTCGATGGTCCACCTGCTCCCTGAGCAACCTGTGCACCTTGTCGACCTTGTCCACGAGCACCCTGTGGAGCGGCCCTAGCTGGATGAGCCTGAGTAGGTGTACCTGTAGCAGTTCCCTACAGATGTGTTGTAGCCTGAGTAGTACAAGAGTTCCCCTTAGGAAAATATTTAGCAATATGACCCTTTTCACCACAAGTAAAACAAGAAACACCAACCCCGTAGCAACAACCACTATGATGCCTACCATAATTAGGACACTTCTGAAATGGACTTGACTGATATGAGTTGTTACCCTTTCTCTGCATCTGTTGTTGACCCTATCTAGCTGGATTATCACCTCTCGAAGACTGTACCACTAACTCTGACTGCGTAGGCCTGGATTGCCCATGATGATGGCCATTCTTTCCCCCAGATGGAGCACCACTGAAACCACCCGTTTTACGTGGCCTTTTGCTTTCTCGCTCAGCACTTTTCATTTCTAAATAGGACTCACAATGGAGGACAGTGTCAACTACGTCTGAATAGGTACCACTTTGCACATCTCGTATCAGAACCGTGGTAACGATGCTCAACTCCATCCATGAATCGTCTCACCTTCTCCCTCAGGTCTTCAACGAAAAATGGAACATACCTAGATAACTCAGTGAACTTAGCCTCATACTCTGTAACTGCCATAGCTCCTCAATGTAGGTTATTAAACTGACACCTTATGTCGTCTTGTTTGCTCAAGGGAATGAACCTGTCCTTAAACATTGTTGAAAACTCTGACCAAGTGATACGTGGTAGCCCTGCTTGTCTACCTCTCTGAACTGAAGTCCATCATGCCTCTAAAGACCTTGAGAACAGGAAAGTGGTAAATTCCACACCTTGAGTGTCCTTCAACCCCAATGTAGTCAGTATCTTTTCACAATGATCAATAAACTTCTGAGGCTCAATAGAAGTTGGCATTGTGTCGAACTCTGGTGGATTAAGATCTATGAAATTCTTAAGAACTTTGGATTGCCCAGTAGTTGCAACTGAATGAACAATCGGCTGAGGGGTCAACTGGGGTGTCTGTGTA
The DNA here is from genome assembly GCA_035772735.1 of Datura wrightii. NCBI lineage: Eukaryota > Viridiplantae > Streptophyta > Magnoliopsida > Solanales > Solanaceae > Datura > Datura wrightii. The sequence goes on from JASDFA010000010.1 coordinate 122,053,172, forward strand.
GCTGCAACATTCAACTGAACTTGTGTTTGCACTTGCGAAGTAGTTTGAGGAACTAGAAGTCCACCATGATTAGGCACCAATGCCTCTAACACATTCAACAATCTCATCACTACATCTATAGGCAAGGTAACGGTAGGTACAACAACTGGCATTGTTGGAACATCCTGAACAACTTGTTCCTCTACTCGCTACGGAGAAGCAGCTCGAGGCTGTCTCCCATTCACAATTTCAGGCTGGGGATTGGCATGTGCCCTAGTCTGAGCCCTCATTTGATGGGCCCCATCTCGACTACCACCGGGGGTAGTACCATGCCCCACACCCTGTCCAACTGATGCCTTTGATTGACTAGCAGATAAAGACACACGTTTCTTAGCCATCTGCGAAATAAATATTTCAAGATTATACTTGAATCAATTCAACTTACGAATAAAGAATGAAAGAAGGGAAAACATCCTAAATGCTCGATAGCCTCGAGGTCATAAGTATGGGTACCTATATACCTATGAAAAAGACACTACTAGAACACTATTCCATGACCCGGGACTTAAAGCCTAAGCTCTGATACCAACTTTGTCACGTCCCAAATTACCCCCTAGACGTGACTGGCACCCGCTAACACCACTGCCGGGCGAACCTATTTTCCAAACATTTAACCTTTTCTATAAGCATTAAAATACAATATATGCAATTCCAAACACATCAATAGTCATAAAAATGAAATGATTATCCAACCAAAATCAAGTGTCAATTAATAAGACAGCACACAACCGTTTAGGTAGTGTTTCTCTAGTCCAAATCCCATACTAAGACCATGGAGCATCTAAGAGAGTTACATGAGTTTAGATGTCGGGCATGCAAACCCCAAGAAAATAAAATATATATAAAGAGTAGATAAAGCTGAAACGATAGCCTCCATGAATCAATGCGAAGGCTCACCTCAGCAACAGAATCTACGCGAACAGACTCATCAGCCACTAGTCTCACTCCTGTAACAGAATCTGCATAGACATGCAAGTAAGGAGTGAGCTATATATAAATACAACTCAGTAAGATCCTCGACCCTCCATTTTAATATCCCTGGAACAAGTGTTAGAAAATGCAACCACAACGAGCACAAAAATAATATGCACAACAATATATTTCCAAAATATAAAACTCAGTAAATTCCAAACAAATGTTCAAAAAGATCACTATATATAGATATATATGTCAACACAACTCACACTCAGGACTTTTCAAATGGCAGTGAAAGAGATCAACCTAATACCCCGACTAGCCCTCGGCAGCATATATAATGCCCCAATAGTACATTACGACAGCAAGTACAAGGCCCCTAACATGCAAAGGTAGCACATGTATGCCCCTAGTAACTATATCATGAAAGCGAAGAAAGGATATCCAACACCCCAAAGCCATGGTACGAGACCACGCCACACCACAGATCAATTATGAAATAATTTTCCTTAAAAAAATATTTTTTCTCAAAGTAACATATATGCGGTTGGTTAAAGACCACTAATTCTGCCAAGTACACGTTTTCCCAACATATGGACCAGGAAGACAAAACATAAATTTTAAAACAAAAGCAAACACATAAGCTTAAAGTCTCACTTACCTCGAATTTACAACTCAAGTACACTTTCTAATATTTCAGAACTATACTCTCGGGTCTCTGAATCACCTCAAACTACACAAAACTGGGTTTAGAATGGTCAAAAATCCTTCGATAGAAGTTTGCTTAATTTTTAACGAAAGTCAAATTCGCGGTCAAAGGTTTGACCCAAAAAGTCAACTCTGATCAATGGGACAAAATTTCCGAACTATGACCACCGACAAATTCTCCTTGATGAGAGGATTCCAGAACATTAATCAAAATTGAATTTTGATAACATTTGCTCTTTCAAATTGATGATTTAGGTTGAAAAGCCCTAGGGCTAAACTTTGTCAATTCTTCAAAATTTCTCCATGTTCTATCCTATAAATTTTTTTATAATCGTGTAATAAACTCAAGAAAAAGATTAGGATCATTACCTTGATTCTTTGGATCGAAAATCCTTATTTTTCTCTCCTCTTTTCTTCTCTTTTCTCTTCCTTTCTTCTCTCCTCTTCTGCATTTTTTTCTGCTTTATTTTTTTCTGCTGCGTTTTGCTTTTCCGGCAGAAATAACATTTTTTTACTAGTTCAATTGGGCTTTGTACCTTATCATTATTATTATTATAAATTATTTTAAATTCTTATTTTTTTCCTTTTATTGCTTGATTACTAAATAACCCTTTATTAAATTAGCGTTATTACATAGGTGTTCATCCCAACTTACTTTGAAGTTTAGCACACACACCCATAACATATATTTGGGTGTCTGAATCATGCGCTCTGCTTAGCCATCTTTCTGGGGACAAAAAGTTGTACTCAAGTTAACCTATGTTCCCTAACTTTTCTGAAATAACTTTCAGAATCTAGCAGTAAACTAGGCCCCTCTGTCAGATATGTTAGACACTAAGACACTGTGCCGTGGATTATCTCTTTAATGTAGAATTCAATATAACTCCCAGTTGAAAATGTAGCCCTGACTGGCAAGAAATGAGCTAATTCTGTCAACCTATCAACCATGACCCCAATGGAGTCAAGTTTACGCTTGGTACGCAGTGAACCTATAACAAGGTTTATATTGACTGCTTCCCACTTCCATATAGGCACGGCTATCTCCTGAGTCAGGTCGCCAGGTGTTTGATGTTCAGAGTCTACCTGCTGCTACAAATACAGCAATATCTTTCTTCTTTCCATGCCACCAATAAATCTCTTTTATATCATGGTACATTTCACAAAGGTACATTTCCATTGGACCCGGGTGAAAAGAATAACGAGAATAATGTACTTCTGCCATAATCTGCTGGCGAAGTCCTGCCACCTCTAGAACATAGAGTCAGTCTCTGAATCTCAAGATTCTATCCCCTGTTAACTCAAAGGCCACAGACTTCTCCTGCTGAGCCTTGCCCCTGTTATCTGTACTAGGCATGGGTCTTCGTATTATCGCTCTTTCTCCTCCAGAACGAGAGATGACACTATTATATTCTGGATCACAACCCTACTATCATTTGAGTCCATCAATCGTACTCCTAAACTGGCTAACTGTGCAACTCTCGAGCCAATTCTCTCTTTTCTGGTCTCAAATATGATAGGATGCTCATAGATCTATGACTAAGGGCATCGGCTACAATATTAGCCTTTCCTGGGTGATACAAGGTGTATACGTCGTAATCTTTTAGCAACTCAAGCCAATGACATTGTCACAAATTCAACTCTTTTTGCTTAAAAATATACTGGAAGCCCTTGTGATTAATGAAGATTTCTACATGTACGCCCTACAAGTAATTGTAATACCCCAAAACTTTCCTAGACCAAATTCAGACGTTGCATGAAAAACCATAGGGAAACCAAAAAATTTTCTGTATTAGACGACCCCTACAACAGACCGTTGGTGGAACCAAAGGGTTGTATTAAGTGGTCGTGGTTAGTAGAAGCCTTCCTTTAAGGGGAAACAATGAGACATAGGATGACCCATTGTTCCTAACAACGAGTCATCCTGTCGTTCGTTGAATCCCAAGTTCAGAGGATTACCGAACCTTTCCCTAAGGCAACGAGAGGGAACAATTGCCCGTGGTTACTACCACTGAGCCGTTGTTACCACCCGTCGTCCAGTTGTAGACCTCAGTAGTGAGGACCACGAGTGGATACAATGTCCCATTGGTTCTTCCAACGAGTCATTATGAAGACTCATTTTCTCCATGCCAGTTTTCCTATGTGTTCTAACGGAAGGTATCAACGGCCTGTACTTTGTTCGAACGGACCGTTGTATCCTCATGTGGGTCTTTCTAGTGAAGTCTGCTTCAGAAGCTAGAACCAATGACAGCTTTCAACTGGCCGTTGTTTGAACCAACGATCCGTTGTGAAATCCGTTGTTCAAGGTCGGACAATTTTTAGTTCTTTCTGCCAGGGGTATTTTCATATTTTCCCAGCTTTTTAAACTTAAAAACCATATCGTTTTGGGTTCATACAGGAGGGAATTAAAGGGTTAGAGTGACCCTTTCCACTCATTCCTCTCAACTCCCTTAAGAATAGAGCGTAAGAACTTCTCTGAAAGCACAAACCAGGAGCAAGGGTTTGATATTCTTCTCAATTCTTCTCAGGGATTTTCACCAGGGTTTCTTCTATAGGTACGTGAGAATTTATCAAGGAGATTGTTCTCCCCTTGCTTCCCCTGAAACTCTCTCCTTGTTCGCTTTTAGTCCTAGCCCTGAGATTGCGAATTTGAAGTTATTGTTATCGTTCTTTGATTAAATCATATGGAATCCTACCCTATGTTAGTTATAGCTATTTTCCATCAATTTGTAACTAAAATGATTCTTGTTCCATCAAATTAGAAATTCAGCCCTGCTTTTGAAAAGCTAGAAATTAGAATCTTGTTTAAGCTTCGAATTCTTGAGAATTGTTTGCATCCTTCAGAGTTAGGGGTTGTATACCGATTATTTGTGTTAAAAACTTAGTTACATGTATGTTATTCAGATTCAGTCAAAAATTTTATATACTTTGTATTTCTCAGAATTATCAGTTCAGTTTCAGTCAAAGTACTGAGATATTCAGTGTTAGTCAGAAATGTCAGCTGATTAGTTTGACTATAGAATTTCTCGAGGTGTCAGTGGTACCTCCTAAATATCAGAATTAGAATTCAGTTATTGGTCCACTAGGTAGTCATGAAATTTCAGATATACAGCTCTGACTTTCCCTAGGACCCCAGTTTAGATTTCAGTTTGTTCTTGGACGGTTACGACGCTCCTAGATAAGTAGCTCTAAACAGTTTAGAACCTAGTTTCAGAATTTGGTCCGATAAGACTCTTAAGGTACTTGCAGTTATATGTCCCTGACTGGTCTTGGACCCTAGTTTCGAGCTATCAGCCTAGTAGTTCAGTGTAGGTTTTCCAGTGGGAGTAGGACTTAACACCGAGCGGACCGGGGTTCTAGCGCACGCAGGTTCCCGAAACTACATTGCCAGCGTAGGTTACGGTTACAGATTGTTGGCCTGAATGGCCCCAAATTTTTGTGATCACCCAGTTCATGCCTTTATACCCTAGAAAGGTATATTGGGTCCTACCGGTGAGGTGTATACATCGGACTCCATGTATAGCTCACGTGGTTATATGTCGGTTACAAACTCTCCCACTAGTCAATTTAGCTCATTCTCAAAATTCTCAGTCCAGTTCAGTGCAGTATCTCAAACTAAGTATTTCAAACTAAGGGCATGTTTATGACCATCAGTCGGGTCATTATTGACCATATTAGCTATATTCCAGTTGTATCAGTTTTCAGTATTTTCAATTGGTCATTTCATGTCATTACAGATCAGTTATTAGTTCTTTCATACTATTTATATCTGTCACTTACTCAGTACATTCAAAGTACTGATGCATACTTTATGCTGTATCATTTCATGATACAGCTGCAGGTTCTCAGACCCAACACCGTTAGTCGATTATGTTCGGGTCTCTCTATCAGCAGCAGTCGTGTGAGTCCTCATATTCTGAGGGAACATTTTATTCATTTCAGTTTCTTTATTGTTTTCAGTTGACTTAGAGTTAGCTGAGGGCTTGTCCCAGCAACTCTTCAGTTAGATGGCTTTTAGACCAGACTTGATTTTAGACTTTCAGATATTTAAAAATCTTTATGTTTAGTCCTTAAATTTTTATTAATGCTTTTATGTATTATTTAAAATTTTCGCTATGCATGTTTACTCAGAATACCAATGTATGATAGACTAGGGGTTGACTTGGGGTCACTCGTGACTTCAAGTACCATGTTACGTCTAAGGTGTTGGCTCGGGGCGTGATAGTAATACATCCAAAATTTTTGAAGCATGGACTACTGTAGCCAATTCTAAGTCATGGGTAGGATAGTTCTTTTCGTGCCTTCTTGGCTGCCTTGAAGCATAAGCAATCACCTTACCGTGGTGCGTCAAAGCACACCCTAACCCTACGCCTGACACGTCACAGTATACCGTGTATCCCTCTAAGCTCTCTGGCAAGGCTAATACTGTTGTAGATTTCAATCTGTCTTTCATCCCCTAGAAACTCTGCTCACAAACCTCAGTCCACTGGGACTTAGCTGCTTTCCGAGTCAGCTTTATCAATGGTGCTGATAGGGAGAAGAATCATTCCACCAACCTCCTGTAATACCCAACTAACCCCAGAAAGCTGCAACCTTCTGTTGGAGTCATGGGTCTGCGCCAAATCTTAACAGTCTCTAGCTTTTGTGAGTCAACTTGAATACTTGTATCTGACGCAATATAGCCAAAGAAATCTATAGAGTTTAACTAGAACTCACATTTCGAGAACTTTACATATAATTTATGATCTCTGAGAATCTAGGGCACTCAATTCGTGAAATATCCACGTCTTCTTGCAATGTGATTGTAATACAAGGCTCCACATATTTTGGTGCAAACCCTACTATACCTGGTTGGCATGGTATGAAATAATGTTGGCATATATTTAGACAAGGAATAAGACCTCAATGCGTACCTTTTGATGCTCACTCTGCCCTATTTCGGGTGTAAGAACTGCTCTATCTTGACATGTCAAATCTCTCGAGGCAAACAGTGGTCTATGAAGTCCTCAGAGAAACTGGGCCAAGTAGATGAAAGTGTATCTCTTCCTCTGGACCTTTCTCAACTCTCGTATCACCAAACTGCTATATTTTGAAATTGAAACACTGCTAGCTTAACTGACTCTGTGTATGAAGCTTACATGACCCTGAATATCATTTGCAATTGGTCTATGAATTTTTGAGGGGTCCTCTCTGCAGTCTGACCCCATGAACTGTAAAGGACTTCAAAGCAATAAACTCACGGACCTTCGAAATTTCAGGCCCCTCAATAGCCTCGTCAACCACTGCGCAGCCATCATCTGAGTCAACATACATACTGCATGTCTGACATCCTGATTTGTGGGTGTAAAAAGAATTGGAAGTAGTGTTGGCATATCTGTTGCCTTATGATATTCTTGGTACTCTGGAGAATGCTGGGGAGATTGAAAAGATGTCCCCTGCGTGGCCCTTAGGCTGGGTTATCCCCAACTGTGGCACCAAGCTGGTACCCTCTCCTGCTGCTGTATCTAACTCATGGCTAGTTGTAGTCTGCCTATATCAGACATCACTATAGACAGACATTACAATATAAGCTTAGGAACTCAACCCTATACAACTCGACTCTATAACACGATTTGAGAAGAAGAAGGGGTAACCATACTATCATGCCTCATAGCTTTCTGCTTATAAAATGTGGTGCACAACACATTTATAAACAAGATTCTACTAGACACAACTTGCAGACTCTCTAGGATATAATATTGCTCCAATACTAAGTTTGTCATGCCGCACCTTGAGGGGCGTAACTGGCACCTCATGCCACACTAGACTCTGAGTTGACCTGGCTGTACATATACACTCCTTGTAAATACTAGCAACACATAATCAAGAAAACAATCAGCTATATCTTGGCTATAAACACAGCCCTAGGCCGACAAGGCCGCTACACAACACCTGCACAAAAATAGCTAACCCAACAGGTGTAATAACAATAACATCCTATGACGGCTGACAAGACCACCATGCTAGGTATCATAACTAGTCCCCACATGACTAACACTCAAATCATAACACATATAAGCCCCACACGGCCAACAACGCATTAATAACTATAAACTGTAGTCTACAAGCCTCTTAGAGTGAAATATTGGTCGGGACAGAGCTGGCCAACCCAAAATCTATATAATAAAGGACGATAAAACCTCTACTATCTAGCAACTCTGAATGAAAGGAGATGACTAATCTGCTGACTCTAAATAGCCGCTAAGGAGGTCCTGAAACTTGTCTGTTTGAACCTGCAGGCAAGTATGCAGTGCCTCGTGCGTGAGCGTCAGTACAATATATACCGAGCATGTAAGGTAACAATAATAATTGGAGTAAGCTAATAAAGAACTGAAAATAATCAGCAGTAAGGGCCAGAAGTTAACCTGTATGATATCACAACCATTCTCTGCATCTAGCAAACAATTATACAAATAGGGACTTAAGCTGAATGGTTACACATTCATTAACTATATCTAGCAAACAAGGATAAAAACAAGAACCCAACCTGGTCCCCATAAGCCTGGAAGGTGCAAGTACAACAAAAATAACCTACCTGGGCCCCCATAATCCCTGACAATTGTAAGCAAACTATTACTCCTATCTGTTTCACTATAGCCCCATAGACAAGCTATAACTAAAGAATACTCGACCTCTGAAATTATATCCGAGCCTTTTGGGCTTCTGTAACTGTGTCTGATCCATCTGGGCTCCTGTAACCATATCTAAGCATTCTGGGCTCCTATAATCGTATCTAAGCCTTCTAGGCTCCTGTAACTGTATATGAGTCGTCTAGGCTCTTGTGACTGTATGTGAGCCGTCTAGGCCCCTTAATTGTTTTTATGAGCCATCTGGCCTCCTATAACTGTATTTGAGCCATCTGAGCTCCTGTAACTGTATATGAGCCATCTAGGCTCCTATAACTGTATATGAGCCATCTGGGCTCCTGTAACATCTTTAGTAGCAGCTAACATGTGTATTCTTTGTGTCAACATCTAGTCATATAGTCATGGAAGTAATTATAAAATTAGCTGGCTGAGAAAAGAAAGGGCGAGGTCCGAGGTGACCTGGCGAATGGTTATACTAGTACAATAGTTGTTCATCAATGGATAACAAGGTCGTAGGCGACCAACTATATGGTTCCTTCGCCTAGAATGACTGTAAGGCTGCTAATAACTGGATATGATACTAAGCGATCAGTCACAATAGTCCTGTGGGCAGCCACAACAATTATTAACCCAAGGGATAAACCATAATACTAAGGTTCTAGTCCATAGGCGTTAATCTGGTCTGTCCTGACAACATGTAGCTCTTGTGAGCAATCTGTAGCCCCGTAGGCAGGTATACTTAGGCTTAGTCCTTTTAAGCAATATGTACGTGGGCATCTTTATGAATAGCCAGAGACATTATCCCTACATATAACGGCTACTAAGAAACTTACTTAGGATATCGCATAGTTCATCAGACTTATGGCAACTAGGGTGGTTCCCTGAGCGGTGGATACGACCAGCTATAGGTCAAAAGAAGCTATACGGTCGATGGAAGTAGGTAGTTACCTAGAAAGCTATCACCCAGTTCATTAGGAAACCCTAGTGCCACTGACTCGAAGGTAAGGCCGTTCTATCATGACTCTAGTCCCGTAGGCGTCAAGTGATCTTGGGCAGATTTATATGCCCAAGTGATACTCAAACGTATTATTTTCGCCTTGTTTGTGTGCAATATGTATATATTCTCATGTAATTGGTAATAAAATGTGAATTTATACTAACCAACATGATTAGCATTTGTTTTGCAGGAAAATATGATTTTTAGGAGCTAAAATGCATGTTGGAACTATATCGGAGTTGGACTTGGATACGAGCGTGGAAAAGACATTGGAATGCACAAATTATAGGGGCTCCGCGATGGAGCCGTGCCACGCTACCATCGCGGAGGCACACTGCCTGGAGAGGAAATTAAATGGCAAATTCCAGTGAGGCCTCGCGACAGCTCCGTGGCACGGAGATAGGCCTCCACGTTGGCCTCCGTGCCACGTTGAGGCTAATTTACCGGACCCTGGATTTCCAGTGAAGGTCCGCGTCCACGCCGTGTCACAGAGGCAGTGCTCCTCGTTGACCTCCGTGACACGTTGCTTGTTATTCCGGGAAAAATTTCACTCTAGTATAAATAGCACACTTAGGTTTATTTTAATTAGTTCAGACTTGGTGGAGCTAGGACGTGGGTTAGCAGCAGTTGAGGGACGAAAAAGCTAAGGGATTTCTTCTCTTCCTTTCTTCTTTCAATCAATTGTATGTATAATTTACACTTGTTTTAGGATGATCAATCCACAAATGAGTGGCTAATTCTCTTCCTTGCTAAGGTTTTGAACATGTGTAGTGAATTTTGATTGTAAATGATATGGTTTTCTTCTTCTTCTTTCATGTTGTTCTATTAATTCTTGTTCTTACTGTATTAGTGCTTGGCCGACATTAATGTACATCTAAAAAGTCCAATTTCACTCGAGAGAGCAAGAAATTGGAAAGTTGTGAATTAATAGGGTATTGTTCTTAACTTGATTTGGGAAAATTGGGTTTTGATGTGCTTTCCTGATAGAAATATACTTGAAAGCCGTATTAGTCAATTTAGGAACCGGAATTGTATTGCTAGGTCATAAATTGCATTTGATCACAGAAATGTAGACGAATGGTTTATGATTCTTAAGTGAAATTAAATACGAGAGTTTTAATTTCTAGGCTACTGTTCTTGGCTAGCAACATGAAGAAGAGATTAACCGAATTATTATTATAATCGAATTCATTACTTGTTCTTAACCTTGGCATGCTCATATCCATAGTTTAAATTCACAGTAAATAATTGTTAATAGTTTTTGTATATATAAATTTTATAAACAAAAACTCATTTAACTGTTGGTTACGTTGTTGTTAGCATAATTAGAAGTAAGATAAGAATATAGTATACTTAGGAAAATTTTACATATCCTGAGCCTCCTTGGATCGATACTTGTCTTACTTAGCCACTTTATTACTTGTTTGACCACGTGCACTTGCGTGTCGGTTTATAATATATAATACCAACCGAAACAGCCCGAACATCAAGTACGCCAATGGCCTGTAGGAGAGCTTTACTATATATAGGTGTATAACAGAAAGTTATATGGTCAAGCTATGCCTTATGCTGCCTAACTTAACAAAGTATGCTAACAGCTAACCACATGCCTCTTTGGCCTTAGTATAGCAGCAAAACATTACTAGTCTCTCTAGACGGTAAATAACTAACAGGGAATATCTTTGTCGCTTCTAGCTATAGTCAAAACTGAATATAATCTTTCCTGATAAGGGATACTATGTTACAACCTTAATTTATCTCGTAGCATCCAACCACAACATGTATATTCATAAGATACTACAAAATTACAAGTTGTATTAACTATATGACGAGAATAACTTGCCAAAGGAGGTTAGCCTTAACATACCTCAATAGCTAAATTTTGCTTAATCAATCTTACTGTGATCAATAACTCGTAATCCCTCTGTATTCTAGCTTTTACGCCAAGGGAACAGAGCTATTATAATTCAAGAATTAGGACAACAATTAATATCCCACAAACATAACAACAATATATCAAAACGAGTTCAACTCGATGAAATCTTACGAATTCTTGTAAATTAGAAAGGTAGAAATACTTATCGCTTGTAGACGATTAGAACTTGATTAGAAGTGATTTCTATGACTTCTACTCGGTGGGACTCCATCAAACCGGGCCAATTTCAAAGATCCAACTTTGTAGACATGTTCTTCGTAGGCCTAGGAATCATTACCCATGAAGAATTTGTGATTAAACGTGATTTAGTGGTGTAATTTGACTTCACTTAGTGAAATTTACATGAAGAAGTCGCCTAGGACGAGGGTCCTCTTTGGAATCTTTTAAATGAACCACATCTCACACTTTAAAACATATATAGTGGGAGGTGGCGGTAGGGGTCCGCAGCGCGCCCCTCATAGCGCCAGGATAGAGGCGCGACACACCGCCCAGTGCGCCAGGGAGGGGTGTGTGATGCGGCACCCATAGCGCCCTGCCTCTGTCCCCGACTTCTATCTCGCTTGATAACACGCTCGCATGCTCTACCTTTGAGTCTCCTCCCGCATGTGCCATGCTCTAGGAACTCTCAACATGCACACGAACATGTAGGCTAGACGAAAAAAACTTATGGGGTGTAACAACTCACAATGTGATCAATCTCATAAATAATAGATTAAAACAAATAAATACAAACAACTATAGAAAAGAATCAAAACCAAGTTTATTACACTTTCAAACAATCAACAATCCACCATGGCCACAACCCTAAATTTTAAGTTCTGTTACTCATAGACATGTGGAGAAATGAATAAGTAGTCATCGTCATACGAAAATTCAAAGTAAAGAAGAGAAAACCTAGTTGTAGAACTTTGTCTTCCTTCCAAATGACTTACAAGCTATCATGAACAAAATACGGAGAAGAAAATGAGAGGAGACTCCTCTCTGGCATCTCAGCCTCTTCCCAATGTCAAAAGTTGTCAAAAAATTAATAAGAGATGTGTAACAAATGACCTAGTCCTCATATTTACAGATGAGTCTTCAAATGACACTTCTGCCCTTCAAGACTTGACTTAAAAATCAGCACTTTTCACTTCTGAATGGGTCTGGCACACTGCCCCTCCTATCTCGCCATAGACTTTGTCAAATTTTTATCTCCAGAATAGGCCTAGCGCGCCGCCCCAGCTATAACACCAGCCTGAGATTTTTTTCTCTGAAGTTTGAGGGAAGTTGCGGGGAGCAATCCATATCACTAGACTATGAATTTATTTCTCTGAAGTTTGGGACTTGGTGCAGGCCGCCAGCCATAGCACCAAGCCCGTCAGATTCTCAAATCTTCATTTCTTGCATCATTTTGAGCTCATTTTTCTTAGTTTCCTGCTCAAATCATTTGTTGGCGCATAAAACACACACATACATGAATTTAAGAATAAATTAAGGATTATGAACTCAAAACATGATCAAATATGATAAAAAAAAGGGCAAATGGGCATCAAAATATGCCCAACATCACCAACCCACACTTAAACCATTGTTCGTCCTCAAACAATCTTTAAAACACACCTAAAATCATGTTTCACCATCACACTTGACACCTCTATCAACTCATACTCAACCAACTAGCATGGAGCAAATATAGAGTGGTTTATCATCATACAACTATTCTCAATAAAGCACATAGAAAGATTTCACAATCAAGAACACACAACCTCTATAAATGACCCATCTTTTCAATACAAAGGGCTAACATGAGTAAGTGTGACACATACAACAAGTAGTACACGGAATTAGAGCTCTTGTGTCCCTCACTTTTAGTGATGTTCCTCTCTCAACTTTATCAATATAAGACATGGAACATGATAAGTAAGGCACACTCACTCTCACAAATGATGTAATGCACATATGGAACATGTCATAGCTTTCCCTTCATGTACGTTTAGACTATCTAATTGTTTTAAGAGATTAAAATTACAAGGACTTTTATTGGTTGTAATGTCGCCTAAGGGACGAGTAGGATTGATATTTCATTTAATAGTGACTAGTACCCTAAGAACATGTAAGACATATTTTACTTTACTTGTCCACCACCTCTTTTCTTGCTTGTTCACCTTTCCTCTACTCACACTTGTATTTTCTTTTCCTACCCCATTTTCATTACTTGGCTTCTATTTTTCTAATTATAGAATAACTAAGGATTTTGCAATTAGAGCTCTCTTTTTCATTTCCCTGGCAGCAAGTAGACAACACAATTTTTATGGGCATCCGTTCTTCTCACTTTTCTTTCCTTACCACAACTTTTGTTTTTCCCTTAACATTATACTTCGGTGGACCTTCACTTTCAAATCTCAAAGTGCCTAAGAATACTTTGGATCAATAAGTCTGAGGTCTCACAAAAAGAGGGAATAAGCTATTGTTGAGGCTAAGAAAGAATAAGGTTTTTAGGCTCAAAGAGGTTAACTAGGGAGAATGACTAGGAAGGTAAAGCAATTATGGGAAAACACGGTTTTTCAAAGAAATGTCTTGATCATCTCTCAACTCCCTACCAACTAGTTATCCTAAATACACTAAGGCAAGTTCTAGCTTCTACAATATATACATACAAAGCAATTCAGCTCACCTCTCATGGCAACAAGAATCTAATCACTTTCTACAGCTACACATTCACACAATCATATTGAATGAAAAGTTAAATTCATAATTAATCCCTAAGGATATATTGAGTCAAATTAAAGAGATATGTGCATCTCTCAAGGATTCTAACTTATGCAATCAAAATAACCACTCTATTTACTATAGCATAGCAGTTAAGCAGAATATCAACAAGCATACAAGTGGATGATGTACAACTCAATCCTAAAAAAATAAAAATGTGATGAAACTTCACTTAAGACTGTCTCCATCCATCTATTATAGGGAAACACAATTACTCTATGACTATAATGACTCATAAAAATGAAAAATTTTACCCGATTCAAAGGGCTCCCCTTCGAAAGAGAACCAAGGCCATAAGAAAAACTGAAGGCTGGGTGAGATATGTCATTTTCAAAAATTATTTCAATCAACACATGATGGCATACTCACCCTATACTACAATGACTCAAACAAAAACAAAAAATTTAAAAATTACCCTAAAACAAAGTAAATCAAACATAGCATAGTCAAGACGACCACAAGTCAAACATCCAGCCATCCAAAGTCAACATCATCATACTATCTATTACAGACAAGACCTATAAATCATTAAGCTACTGCTACCAGGAATATAAAAATCCAACGACCTACAAATATAGCAATTAAGGAACAACAAGACACAAACTTTCCTCCACCCCACACTTAAAAGGTGCATTGTCCTCAGTGCACACACAATCGCATCATAAGGGAGAGAAAAGAAACTTCCTAGTCGCTAAGCATCATCCTGCATGAAAACTTGTAGCAGCATCATCATCCTCCATGTCTAGATCATCAACCCCATCAATCAGGACAGTAGCCTCATCATCATCAATCGGCTCCTCAAAAGCTGGGCCCACTCTACACATCAATATGTCACTCTCTGTGAGCCGGTACCATGTCTCTAAAGCTGACATCTCCTCTGCAGTGGCTGGTCATCCTCCTATCTGCAGTTCTAGCTCAATCATCCCAAACATACGGCCTGCCAACTCTTATCTCGGGCCTGCCGATCATCTATAGTAAGAGAGGGGCCTGTGGAAGGGGCAATCTCCTTTACCTTGGTGACGTCTATCATCTGTCCAGCCAAGAGTCCTGCCAAAGGTAAAATAAGGTCTGCATCCTCCTCCTCGATACCTGCCTCCCTCAAGTACATGGTCAAGAGGTTGTTGTGACAATATTTTCATCTATAATTGTCTCAGGATTTCCTCATATTATGGCAAATCATAGCACCAAAATTCACTGGTTCCCTTTCATCAACATGTACACCAAAACAATCCGCTTCACCACACCTTCGAATCCCTATTTAAATACGCAAATGCAAGTGTGGAATGGATGCCATTTTGATCCCTCACCCATCAAGTGAATGAGTGCTCACAACATAAAGTTAGGTGGATGTCTCTGTATGGTGACTTTTCCAACAAGATGAAATATTGCGAAGGGTCTACTGTAGGTGTCTCTACGAAAGCATTGAACCTCTTGGCTTTGAATCGCACCACCTGTCCTCTGATTTTGACCTTTGTACTCTCTCTAAATGAGGTGTCACAATTTGCGTAAAATTCCCACACCAAAGTGAGGTTACCCCTATCTAGCTCATTGAAGATATAACCAGCTCCCAACTCACATATCTTTTCTCGAATTGAGGGAAACTCTAATGCCAAGTGGTCCTCATCTATCTAGTTCTCAGGGGCATACTTAGCTTCTTTTTGAGTGTTAAACCAAGTAAGCCCATGAGGCTCAACTGCTTTTTCTCCAAATCTCATTGTGGGGGCATGCTTTGGGAGCCGAGGAACTAGCATCCATCTTTCATGGTCTACCTATCTTTCGGCTTTTCTCGGCTACATTCACCTCCTTTTATTTTGATGTCATTGTACCTATCAAGCAAAAAAATCAAGAACTTTACAACATTAGTTTGTGAACCAAATGGCTAACTAATTAAGTGTGGAAAGTGTAAAGTACACCCCACACTTAATTTGCTAACGTATATGTGAGAATTTGTCAAATAGGGTACTCAAGACTTCCCCCTATCATCATTCAATCTCATCAATATACTTTTAATTCACTAACTCATACTACACCAAGTTCAAGCATTTTTCTTTCTTTTTAACTCTCCTCTAGCTTTTATCTTTTATCAAGAAAGCACAATTTAAGCTATCCCTCTCACTTTCCTTCTCCAATTCCCAATTCAAGTGATTTCATGTAACAGAGTAACAACATTCAATTCAACCAACCAATCATAAATAATTGACTGCCATTCACACGAATTAATCAAGAAATTCACCAACTCAAGCAATTATCACATTCAAGAATTCAAAGCTTCATGTACTTTCTCTCTCTACAATCAATACACCTACCCACCAACATTCAAGAATTCAATTCACCTACCTAATCATTCCCACAAGTTCAAATCAACATATTCAACCAAGAATAAAGCTACCCATCAAAGATATCATACAATCATGGAAGAATTTAAGAATTTAAGCTCATAAAACCCAAAACATGAAGCTCAAGCTTTTCACCAATAATGGTAATTTTTGGGTTCTAAATCTTGGGGAAGAAGGGTGTGGGAGCATGCTTGCACCATGAATCAATTAAGAGAGAAGAAATATACTTACTTGAGTTGAAGATGAGAGCTTCACCAACTTATTGGAGAAGACAACAATAGAGGGGAGAGAAGATGGGAGAGTTACGACTTTAGGAAGAGGGAGAGAAAAAAGTTTTCTATTTTGTTTTCCAACTTTTTGAGGGAAAAAGGATGAGTGGGACTTTAAAAAAGGTGGGGCATGGATTTTATGTATTTTAAGGTCTTTTGAGTCAATATTGACTAAAAATTTTTGGCCATTTTCCCCTTGGTGCACCGCCCCTCCTATCTCACCACAGACTTAGAAAAAAATAATTCTTCTGGATATAGGGGTTGGCGCGGCGCGCCACCTATAGCCTCACCTGACAAAAATTGTTTCTTCTAGGATTTAACTCCTGGCGTCCATTCCAGGCGTCTCATCCTAGACTTACACCCTATAGCTCAATGTCCCAGCTTATTCTTGCCTCTTACGCCCTATTTGTATCTACAAAACAAATAATAAGACTTACAAAATGTTAAAAAGAAAGGATGGGTTACCTCCCACCAAGCGCCTTATTTAATGTAGTGGCACGACATTCATGGATTGCCTCCTATGTAGTGCCTGATTTAACATCACGACATGACTATGGTCCCCGTCACTCCTTCATTCAAGTGGACTTATGGCCATACCACAGATTTGAATAACTATCATGCAGCACTTGCTGCTCCATCAACTGACTACACCTCCAGGTTCTCTCACCGATTTCACTTTGAAGTCCTCATAATTAGGTGACATTTATGCTACTCTAAACACTTCGAACACTGCCTCCTGACCATCTACTTTCATAGACATCTTGCCCTACTGAGCATGTATAACTGCATCGGCGGTGGCTAAAAATCCTCCACCCAGAATGATGGGAACTGTTCTATCTGCTTCATAGTCCAACATTATAAAGTCCAGCGGTAAGATGAAAGGTCCTACCTTAATCAAGACATCTTCAATGATTCCTTTAGGATAGGCCAGAGACCGATCCGCAAGCTGCAACATTACTGTGGTAGGACGTGGTTCACCTAATCTCAATGTTCTGAATAGGGATGCAGGCATTAAATTTATGCTTGCCCATATCACACAAGGCTAATCAACTTCCTTGCTTCCAATTATGACTAGAATAGTAAAACTCCTAGGATCCTTAAGCTTTTTAGGAATTTTGTTCTTGATTTGGGAACTACACTCTTCCGTAAGAGCCAAGGTTTCAACCTCTGTATGCCTCCTCTTATTTACCACAATATCCCTGAGATACCTGGTGTACTTCAAAACTTCCTGCAAAAGCTCCACCAATAGAGTATTCACATGAACCTGCTTCAACAATTCAAGAAAATTACCACAGGTTGTGTCCTTTGTCTTCTTCTTCAACCTTTAAGGAAATGGGGGAGGTGATCTCGCTACTGCTATTTTCGATTGTGAATTACTAGCTCTCCTAGCTCAGCCTTAGATTTCACTGCTTGCTCCTCATCAACTTTTGTTTGCTAGGGACAACCTCACCCAGCTCCTTACCACTATGCAAGAAAATAGCATTTACATTTTCTTTAGGGTTCTTCTCAGTATTACTTGGGAGTGCCCCCTATGGTATGTTGTTCTGCTGCAGAGCCAATTGTCCCATTGCCTTTCAAGAAAAATGTTATCTTTGTTGATTTTGGTGAAAAAGATTGGAGAAATTTGTGAGAAGGATGAAGTTTTAAGAGAAATATTTAGAGAGAATAGGGGTGTACGGTGCATTTCGGATGAAGAATGAAAAAAAATTAGTTTTTGCTTTTTTAAAACAACCCACAGGGTCGGGTTTTACCCACTGACTTGTGCACTTTTATGCTTGGGAAGGACCTGCGCGACGCGGCATACCACACGGTTCCAGGCCCTACGCATCACACTAGGCTGGTGCTGGCAGGGCCGATTTTTCTTGCACCCCATTTTCATCGTTCATGCTTAAAAATTGACATTTATGACTTTACTCCTGCAGACTTGAACAAACACATTAACTCTAAAAAAGATAAAAAAAATCAAATTATCTTCGGTTGCCTCCCAAGTAGCTCTTAATTTAACATTGCGGCACAACACATGTATCTTGATTACTCAAACTTCATCAAGATACCTCTTAGGCTCATGGTCACATGCAATGACCCTCATTTCGAGGGTTGGTAATGGTATCACTAGGCAAAGTGCCTTTTTGCCTTTGATTTAGTACAACCGAGATTTTCCCCACCTGCTACTCTAATTGCTTGATAGAGGTTGAATGTGAGTCCATCAATTAACTCAAGCTTGAAAGTTCACCTATCATTTCTTTAACTCCTATCTTAGTGGAGTCAACTTTTTTCATCATACGACTCATCATATCTTCTAGACTTACAGCTCTAGAGTCATTCACGGCAGGCTCTCTCACTCTTAGAGGAACATACACTCCATTCCTATCATTCTTAAGGAATCTATGTTCCTCCATTGATCTAGGTCCCTAGCCCCAGATCTGTCGTAGTTACTATTCCCATAGTAGTTCAAATCTTGATTTCCTTGGCCTTGACGCCAAGAGTCTTGGTTTGACCCTTGGGTGTTAGCCCGAAAATCCCCCTGGTTGTTTACGAAATTTGCTTCCTCTTCCACTTCAGGGTAGTTTTTTTCATACCTGGGTCCCTTGTCTTGCGAATTCACCACATGCACCCTCTGTGTATTTAGTGTGGTTAGGTGCTTGTCGATCAATTCCAACTAGGTCTTGAGGTGGGCCATGTCTTGGTCCCGTTCTTCTTTTTTCCACTGCTCTGCTGACATTCCTCTTGAGTAACTTAATGCAGAAGCCTCGGATTCCCTGGTGTGCCATGCCCTGTTGGTCTTAGTCATTTTATCTACTATTTCACTAGCTTCTGCAAAAGTGTGGGCCATCATTGACCTCTCTGCTACAACTTTGTTTGAGGCGCTCAGTGACCTATAGAATACCTCCAAAAGGACCTCCTTTGGAAGCTTGTGATTAGGAAACTTTTTCAATTTCTTCTTAAACCTCAACCACACCACATGTAGAGCTTCCCCGGGTAATTGTCTAAAGTTATTAGTTTCATCCCTCAACTGAATTATCCATGAGGGTACAAAGAATCTCTCCAAGAAAGCTACAGTCAGCTCTACCCAAGTAGTGATAGACTCGTCTGGAAACTCATTCAGCCACATAGCAGCTTCCCCCTAGGGAGAATGGAAATAATCAGAGTCTAATAGCCTCTTGTGAAACTTCGGGCAGTCTGTAGGCATTGCAGATACTAGTGAAATTTATCTGATGCTGGTTTGGATCTTCATCGAACAAACCATTGAACAACCCCGTCATGCTCAGCAACTGCATCATAGTAATAGTCATATCGAGTTTAGCATTCGCTGGTAGTGGGGGTCAAACAATGGCTCCTGTGTATCCAATTTTCTCTTACTCAAACTCTTCCTCAAAGAGCACATTATGTATAACATTACATCCATGATGACGAGGAGGAGTTTTTTCGGTTCCTCTCTACCAAGGCAACAAAAAAATTCATAGCCTCAGCTCTCCTAGTACTTTAGCTAGTCGAGCTTCCTCTACTAGGCATGTAGCTTCGGCTCTTTGCGCCTCAGTCATCTCCTCTGGTGGGAGATTTATTAGTGCCACAGGGTTCACTAGGCTAACCGCGATAAAATAAAAAGAAAACAAAAACGTAAATTTTACGAAATAAAGGATACAAGTTAATCGTAAACACCAATTAACTGTTCCAATACTGTATTCCCCGGCAACGGGGCAAAAATTTAATCACGCCCAAATTACACCTCGCAATTGAAGTATAAAGCGGTTGCTATCAAATATAGTAACCTAACTAGGTTGAGTTATCAAATTAATGGAACAAAACTAGGATTGTGTTCCCACTAATTTCATAACTTAGTAGGCTTTTATTAGTGATCTATCCTGGTGACTTTTGTGTAAGACTGACGATTAAGTTCACCTAACGTCTCTCGACCTACATAGATGAATTTCACCTAAATCTTCTCAGACTTTAGGTGTGTATATTTTGCCCTTGCCATAAGTCTTGACTTAACTATCCTTGGTTAGAGCTCAAGTTAATTTAGATGAGGGTTGGTAGCCACAAATTACAATTATTATTCTCTTTTCCTAACTTCAACCTCCTTGGTTGGGAAAGTTGAAGATACAGGCAATTAAGCATTAAGATGAAGAGAATAACAATCCAACCTATTGACCATTCAAGAATCACTATTTTATTTTGCCTACTTACACTAATCCATCATGGTTCCCACAACCTTAGCTTAAGAGATTTAGCCACTCATGTTTATGAGAATAAAAATAAAAGATGTATAAGATTAAATACTCATGATAATATAAAATTATTTAACAAAATCTCCTAAGCTATGTAGAATCACAAGAACTTGACGAATTTTTGAATACTCAACTAAGCTATTACACAAATTTGTAAAGTATGAATTGTGCAATCTTAACTCTAATCACACTAATCGGATAATCGTGGTACTCCTAAAACATGTTAAGAGAGGGTATTTATAATAGTAGATTAAGACTTTGTTGTTCCTTCTTGGATTGGAATTGATTTTGTGGCTTCTGTTCCTAGTAGAACTGGGATTGCAATCCTTGGCCATCCAATAGGCGCTGTGCACCGCACCTCTGCCTGCACCATAAGCTTGGAGCATCATGCCTCTTGGTGTGCCAACCAGGCTTGTGCGTCGCGCAGGCCATAGCACAACTACGTCTGTGTGATGCCAACTTCTATCACACTTGTTTCCTCAATCCCATTTTCCCATCCTTTCTCTATTTAGACACAATTAAGTCCAAATCCATCACAATAAGCCCTGAAAATATCTAATCATGTGTGTTATCTCTTTTCACAAATATAATAGAAAACACAAGAAAACACACACAATTTTTTCTCAAAATATTGCTAAGTATGGGCAAAATATGGCTAATAAATGCATAAATATTCCCTACATCAAGGTCATTACAACATCCACTACTAAAGGAACTTTCATCCTCAAAACTTAAAGAATAGGAAGTACCTGAAGGCTTAAAAAGGTGAGGATATCTAGTCCACATATCGATGTTGTGGTTTTTGTAATGGAGAGGCTAGGAAGGAGACCTTATCTCGAATCATCCTCAACTTCACATCCTCAAACTACTATGCCTGAATCTGCTCCAACAACATAGATCTAGCCTCCATGTAAGCAAGAATCTGCCCCTGCTCAAAAATATCAAGTCTAACCAACCTGTTGGCTAAGGACTGGATGTGCGAAGCCAAAGATTGCTCCTCTGCCACTAGGAATGCCAAACTCCCTATATTCGCCAACAGCTACCCGAACTAACCTTAAATCTTCACGAAATCACTACTCAGTCCTTTATAAGTTTGTGTTGACCCATTCCTCCTTTGACTCATGAATGTTCCACTTTGTGTTGTCGTTCCTGAACTCGAAGGATGAAATCCTCAAAATCATAAACTCCGCACCAAGGATCTATACCCGGTGTCTTCCTCCTTCATGTTTTCAATTTATACTAATCATGCAATTCTTATAGAAATTCATGGAACTTGAATACATCATAGTATCAAATATATGAGCCTCTTGTGCTTATCCTTAACTCGTTTACTACTCTAAAAATCTTTGACACGAAGCCTGTGGCCACATACCCCATACTTCTAAATCACAAATCACTAAGAGCAATTCTTAGTGACGCCTTTAACAGTCCCAAAAGTAACAATATTTGCAATCCATGTGTCTTCTCCACTCACAAGTTCTTTCAAGTCATCTATAACCGACATTTCAAACCTTCTTAGCTTACCAATCCATACTCCAACATAGTCAACTACCATAAATGTTGCTTCACCACTAAAAATATGATTTCTCATCCAAACCATATAGATAACCTCCTTTACCTGATTAACTTTATCCCATCCCCTTAAGGACATCATGTCACCATGCACTTTAGTACACCATAAATCATCCTTTGGTTGATCTTATCATGTCAATCACCTGAAATTTAAACTTCACCAACTACCATACTCAAACCACCCTCAATTTTACCATAAATCTTACCTAAAATATTCATAGACATCCTCTTCCAAGTATACTTAACATATTACGCCCAATCTGATTAACACATGATACTATCACCATAATCTAAACAAGACTAAAGTAATAACATTGTTCCAGGTTTATGTCCTTTTCTTTGAAGATGAACCCTTGACCTCCCAAATCGAAATAGATACCCTTAACCTTATGTCACGACCCGAACGGAGGCCCGAATTGAGACACGGGACAAGGAGCCCCGAGAGACTCCAAGTCGACCCATGGCATGAACATACATCTAACTCAATTACTAAAACTGAAGAGTCAATATAATAATCTTAGCGAAAGTCTAAAATAAACATAACATCAGAATACACAATCTAAAGCTGAATACATCCCTTTTGTTTGAAAAGCCTCTAAGCATGATGAGTTGATAGGACAAGACCCCAACTAACTCGAATAAGCTGAATACTGAAAATACATAGAGAAATTTGAATAAGCATGGTCCTTGGGAGATGAGGACTCACCAACAGGTGCAAGATGCTAAATCTGAAGACTGGCTATGAACAGGGCTGAGTCTGAGTGCCGAGTCCTATATCATGAAATGATACAGCATAGAGTATGCATTCAGTACGTGGAATGTACCGAGTATGCAAGGTAAGTAAAATCGCTTATATAGGTAAAATCATTTAGAGACATGCATAGTGTAAAACAAAAACAATAAGAATCTGAGAGTAGGGCTTGCATGAAATCTTTTTGAAATCATGATCTCATCATAACTTAACAAAATATTATAACTGAATCGATTGACTCAAAGCTGAAATCTGATAGTCATGAGTAAAACTGAACATCGAGTCAAACCTTCTTTAGAACATATATAGATGTATAAATCTCATGAATGATGAACATGCATAACCAAAATCTTGAGGAACAATGGGAGACTCGTCTTTTAACTGACATACCACGATAGAGCTTATGTGGTCCCGACTATTACACTCAAGTGGGTAGAGCCGTCCAAAGTCTCGCCAGGGCTAGGGACGATACGATGATATCAATATCAAGCTCGTGGCCCAATAGGGCAGGGGATAGCTCATAAGGGAGGTCCCGAAGAAATATATATATATATATATATATATATATATAAACCTACGTTGGCGCGTGTTCTGAGGCATAGGGTGATCAATCCTTAGCCTACTCAGTGCTAGACACTACTCCAAAAACATGCATATTCTCTCCATCGTTTTTCAATGAAGCTCAACATCGTCTATTGACGAAGCTCAATAATCAAATACATCTCAAATCTGAAATCATGCATATGAGAAACTTTAACTCAAACCATACCACAAGCTGAAATATAATTGGCAGTCTTTGCTCCAAAAAACCATGTGGTAAGCTTAATTTGGGAAATCATAATTCATACTTGAACATGTGGGCATTTTCCAATACTTTCACATGCTTGAAAATACTCAATTCACATCGAAAACTTGATTATAAACATGTGTAGCTTGAAAACATGCTTTTCATCATAATATATTATTATAATCATACATTCATCACAAATCTCATCTTTCATGAACTTCTCATCAATGGGCTTTTTAATTCATAAAACTTGAAACACGATTTTTAATTGAAAACAATATAAAACTTGCCCATGAATCATAATTCAATGGTAGAAACATATCTAAATCATACTCATGTAGAGAATTAGAAATTTCATGCATTGGGTTAAAACCTCATAGATTTGACATAGGAAATTCAGGATTTAGAGAGGGATTGGGCATGGGTGTGAAAGGACTCACCCATTCATAAACCCTACATACCCGATTGAAGCTGATTCTTACACTTCCTTGAATTCCTAAGAAGAAATTGAAGAGAACCTTGAAGGATTTTCATTAATCACCTCATTAGACTATCACTCTTGCATGCATAGATGAGAATGGCCTAAAATGAACTTAACCCCCTTTAAAGTCATCATTCATAACTCAAAATAACGTAGTTTAGGCCTTAGGATCTTAGGAATTACGGAAAAGCCCTTACTAAATTCGCAGAAAATAACTGCCAGTCAGTCCCCACGAGGGACATGACGACTCGTCCCCTCTGGTCACGACTCGTGGCATCATCCTTCAAGTACACTACTTATCAAGTCATCTGGGCTCGTCACGGTTGACTTCATGTTTCGTTACTGGTGACCACGACTCGTGGTCACCACCCGTCACATACACTACATGGGATTTTTATTTTGCTTCATCATGCTACTCACAACCCACCCCACAAATCGTGGTGAATGACCACAACTCATAGGGTCCTTCC
The DNA here is from genome assembly GCA_035772735.1 of Datura wrightii. Classification (NCBI taxonomy): domain Eukaryota; kingdom Viridiplantae; phylum Streptophyta; class Magnoliopsida; order Solanales; family Solanaceae; genus Datura; species Datura wrightii. The sequence goes on from JASDFA010000010.1 coordinate 122,078,033, forward strand.
ATTAGGTACACTGCCTTCTTCCTTTTTCCTTCTCAATCATCACTTCCCAGACTGACCTAATGAGTCGTGGGGCCTGACAACGACTCGTGGTCTCATCCTTGGGGATCTAAACTCCCAAAATTTCAAATCATCTCCTAAGCCTCACTGCGAGTCACATCACGACTCGTGGGCTGCTCTCATGGGTCACTTCACGACCCATTCTGTGTCCTGATTCTAGTTTTAAAATTTTTTTCTCCGTTTCAACTCTCGGGTCTGATCTTTGGGCTTTCAGGGTATAACAATATCTCCCCCTTAGGATCATTCACCCTCAAATGTTGAAAAACATACAGAAAAGCAGAGAAATGCAATCATCATATTCAAATACTGATCATTTAAGCTGAAAACTGATGGAATGACTATCTCTGATTTAAACTATATAGTTGAACTGAATTCATGAATCATACATACATCCATATACATAAAAGAAACTCGGGCACATGAATTGAACATGAAAACTAAATAGAGTTTTAGGGCAAAAACTGATACCTCAAGCTAGAACTGAGCCGGTAGAGAATAAGTGTGGGTATCTAGCCATCATCTCTGCTTTGGTTTCCTACACAGCTCCCTCAACATGCAAATTCCTCTATAAAACTTTGGCTTAAGCTACTTCCTTGTTCCTTAGCCTTTGAACTTGACAATCCAGTATTTCCATCGGGACCTCCTCATAACTAAGGTTGTCTCTCACATCAACACTGTCCACCGGGACAACTAGAGCTGGATCACCCAAACACTTCCTTTAAGAGCGATACATGGAAAACAGGATGCACGGAAGCTAATTCTGAGGGCAACTCCAATTCATATGCCACCTTGCCAACCCGTTTTACAATTCGGTAAGGGCCAATATAACGAGGCCTGAGTATTCCTTTCTTTCTAAAACGCATCACTTCCTTCATGGGAGATACCTTCAGAAACACCCAATCATCCACCTCAAATTCTAATTCCCTCCTTCTAACGCCGGCATAGGACCTTTGGCAACTTTGAGCTATTTTCAACCTGTCCCATATGAGCTGAACCTTCTCAATATCCTCATGGACCAAATCTGGACCTATCATCGCCACTTCACCAACTTCGAACCTGCCAATAGGTGATCTACATCTCTGCTCATAGAGAACCTCAAATGGAGCCATCTGAATACTGGAATGGTAGTTGTTATTGTATGCAAACTCGATAAGAGGCAAATGATCATCCCAACTACCCTTTAAGTCAATCACGCATGCTCTCAGCATGCCTCGAGAGTCTGAATTGTCCGCTCTGCTTGACCATCCATTTGCGGGTGAAATGTTATGTTGAGCTTAACCTGAGTACCTAGTCCTTTTTGAAATGATCTCGAAAACTGAGAAGTAAATTGGGTACCTCTGTCTGATATGATGGACAAAGGCACTCCATGCAATCAAACTAGCTCCTAGATATATAGTTTGGCATAATCCTCTGCTGAATCTATGGTTTTGACCAGTAGAAAATGAGCGGCCTTGGTCAACCTATCTACCACAACCCAAATGGAGTCATATTATCGTCGAGTGCGAGGTAAACCTGTGATGAAGTCCATATTAATTTATTCCCACTTTCAAGTAGGAATACTAATATCCTGAAGCACGCCTCCCGGTCTCTGGTGTTCAACCTTTAGTTGCTGATAGTTTGGCCACTTAGCCACAAATTCTATAATGTCCTTCTTAATGCCATTCCACTAATAGACTTCCCGTAAGCCACGGTACATCTTGGTGGAACCTGGATGGATAGAATACGTGGATCCATGAGCCTCGTGCAACATCCAATTCCTCAAATCATCAACATCTGGAGCACATAAGTGACCCTGGTACCGAAGCACACCATCTCCCCCTTTAGAGAAGACCTCTACCTTTTGATTCTAAACGGATTCCTTTAACTTTACCAAAATCGGGTCCTCATCTTGTCTAGCTTTTACATCAGTCACCAATGAAGATTCTGATCTGTTCTAAACAACAACAGCATCATCGGTCGAGTCAACCAACCTAACTCCTAACCTTGCGAGTCGATGCACATCCTTTACGAGCTCCTTCTTCCCCTCACTCACATGAGACACACTCTCCATAGAGAGTCTGCTAAGTGCGTCTGCTACTACATTGGCCTTACCCGGATGGTAAAGCACACACATATCATAGTCCTTCAGTAGCTCCAACCACCTCATTTGCCGAAGACTGAGATCCTTCTGTGTAAAAACATATTGTAAACTCTTATGGTCTGTAAACACATCCACATGAACCCCATACAAATAATGTTACTATATCTTTAATGTGAATACCACTGCGGTCAATTTAAGATCATGGTTCGGGTAATTCTTCTCATGAACTTTTAGTTGTCTAGAGGCATATGATATTAACCTTTTCGTGCTGCATCAATACATACCCAAGTCTGATCCTTGAAGAATCACAATACACCACGAACCCATTGGTACCCTACGGTAGAGTTAACACCGGTGCTGAAGTAAGTCGAGTCTTCAACTCTTGGAAGCTCTTCTCACAAGCCTCCGACCATTGGAATTTCACCTTCTTTTGGGTCAATTTGGTCAAGGGTGCTGCAATAGATGAGAAACCTCCCACAAATCTTCGGTAGTAGCTGGCTAAACCCAAATATCTCCGAATATCTAAAGGATTCACCGGTATAGGCCAATTCTTCACCATCTATATTTTCTAAGTGTCCACCTTTATTCCTTTGCTTGTTATCACATGGCCCAAAAACGCCACTGAGTTCAACAAAAAATCGCACTTGTTGAATTTGGCATACAATTGGCAATTCTTGAGAATTTGTAGCACCACCTTCAAATGAGTGGCATGCTCCTCCTCGCTCTGAGAGTATATTAAGATGTCGTCAATAAACACAATCACGAACATATCCAGGTATGGATTGAACACCCTGCTCATCAAGTCCATAAAAGTTGTAGGAGCATTCGTTAGTCCAAAAGACATAACTACAAACTCATAATGACCATACCGCATCCTGAAGGCTGTCTTCGGGATATCGCTCTCCCGAACTCTGAGCTAATGATACCCGGATCTAAGATATAGCTTCGAGAAGCACTTGGCACCCTGAAGTTGGTCAAATAAATCATCATTCCTAGGGAGAGGATACCTGTTCTTGACGGTGACTTTGTTCAATTGCCGATAGTTAATACACATACGAAGAGAACCATCCTTCTTTCGGACAAAGAGAACTGGTGCACCCCATGGGGACTTGCTCGGTCTAATGAAACCCTTATCTAAAAGGTCCTTCAACTACTCTTTCAACTACTTTAGCTCAGATGGAGCCATTCTGTAAGGAGGAATGGATATAGGTTGCGTGCCGGTAAGAAGGTCAATACCAAAATCAATCTCCCGCTCGGGGAGGGATTCTCGGTAGATCATCAGGAAAGACCTCTGGATACTCACATACTACTGGGACATACTAGATAGTCGGGGTCTCGAACGTTCATCCTTAACCCTAACCATGTGGCACACACAACCTTCAGAAATCATCTGCCTTAAGGTAGGAAATGAAATGACCTACAGGCACAGCTGAACTACCCTTCCATTCTAAGACTGGCTCACCCAGAAATCTAAACTCTACTACCTGGGTTCTACAATAATTAAAGCATAACATGCAGATAGCCAATCCATGCCAAGGATAACATCAAAATTGGTCAGGGCTAACTCTATCAAATCTGCTGAGGTGATTTTCTGAAGGACTGAGACTGGGAAACCTCTATAAACCCATCTAGCTACAATTGAATCACCTACTGGAGTAGAGACTGAGAAGGGTTCTGAAAATACTTCGGGACTGATTTCGAAGCTACTGGACATATAAGGTGTCACAAAAGACAAGGTATCCCCTGGATCTAACAAAGCATACACATCAAGATGGAAAACTCGTAACATACCAGTGACTACATTTGGGGAGACCTCCTACTCTTGGCGGGATTCTAAGGCATAAAATCTATTTTGGCACTGACCGCCACCTGTACTGGTAGATGCCCCATGATGTGCTAAGCGTGGGGATGGGGCTGCTGAACTGGAAGTTGGGCCTCGGCCCCCATCATGGTCCTGTCTCATTACTGGTCAATCTTTGAGCATATTTCTGGCTTTACCACACCCAAAGAAAGCACCTGAACCTACCAAGCACTAGCCCATGTGCCCCCGACCACATCTGTGGCAAGCTGAGATACTACAATCTGCGGGTATGCTACTCTAACCCCTTGAGCCTGATGCTTGCCCCTTCTGATCTTGCCTAGGCCTGGATGGAACACTCAATGCTGAAGATCCTGGGGCTAAATATCTCTAGTGGGTCTGCTGTTAGTGCCCATCACCTGACCTCAGCTGTGAGAATCTGTGACTATTAGTCCTGGCCCTCTTGACCTCCCTTTTTTTCATGTGCATTACCTCCATCTGCTGGGCGTACAAAACTATTCAAGGGAAATCCATATCTTGGTGGAGCATAGCGGTCCTGCAATCCTTGTCCAAATAGCCTGCCACGCCATGAACAAACCTGCTCACCCGCGCCCTCTAATCAGCCACTAACACTGGGGCGTACTTTGATAGGCGAGTGAACTCGAGGGCATACTCCTGTACCGTCATTCTCCGTTTCTTAAGATTCACGAGCTCGGATACCTTCATCTCCCTCATCTCAAGAGGGAAGAACCAATCTAAAAATGCAACATGGAACTCCTCCCAAGTGACAGGGCCTTCTCCGCCGGCCCTACTATCTTTCCATGGATGAAATCAGATGTGTGTGACCCTTTTTATCTTATACGAGTCTAGCTCCGCACACTCAACTCCATTCACCCCTATGACTTGGGTGATCTTCACAATCTCATCTATGAACTCATGCAGGTCCTCATCTACTTTTGACCCGAGGAACTCTGGCGGGTTCATTCTAAAGAAATCCTTAACTCGAGCCGCCGCTGCATTGCCATTTTGCAGGATATGTGCAACTACCTGCTGATTGATCTGAGCGGTCAAGGCCTACGCGAGCATCTGAATAGCTGCCCGAAACTCAGCATGGGCAACCGGCTCCGGTGCATGGTGCTCCTGGACTGGTAGGGCCTACTGTTGCCTGTCTGCATTGCCATATTTGTGATCGTCTCCATTCCGATTTCTTCTACCATTTACTTTGTGAGGAGCCATGATTCTGCAATCGCGAATTGCTAATTAGAAGGATAGGGAGACATTTCATCGCACGACATAGATCATAAAAGAAGGGAACATTTCCTAAACATTTCGTAGCTTCTTCTTCATAAGTGTGGCGTACTTCACACCATGAAAAAGACTCTACTTAATGCGACTTTCAGACACCCTAGGACACTTAAAACCTATGGCTCTGATACCAAGTTTGTCACAACCTAAACGGAGGCCCGGATCGAGACACGAGACAAGGAGCCCCGAGAGACTCCAAGTTGAATCATGGCATGAACATACATCTAACTCAATTACTAAAACTGAAGAGTCAACATAATAATCTTAGCGGAAGTCTAAAATAAACATAGCATTAGAATACATAATCTGAAGCTGGATACATCCCTTTTGTTTGAAAAGCCTCTAATCATGATGAGTTGATGGGACAAGACGCCAACTAACTTGAATAAGCTGAAAACTGAAAATACATAGAGAAATCTAAATAAGCATGGTCCTTGGGAGATGAGGACTCACCAATAGGTGTAGGATGCTAACTCTGAAGATTGGCTATGAATGGGGCTGAGTTTGTGTGTCGAGTCCTATATCATGAAATGATACAACATAGAGTACGCGGTCAGTACGTGGAACGTACCGAGTATGCAAGGTAAGTAAAACTTCCTATATAGGTAAAATCATTTAAAGACATGCATTGTGTAAAACAAAAACAATAAGAATCTGAGAGTAGGGCTTGCATGCATTCTTTCTGAAATCATGATCTCATCATAACATAACATAACATCATAACTAAATTGATTGACTCAAAGCAGAAATCTGATAGTCATGAATAAAACTGAACATCGAGTCAAACCTGCTTTAGAACATATATAGATGTATAAATCTCATGAATGATGAACATGCATAATCAAAATCTTGGGGAACAATGGGAGACTAGTCTTTTAAACGACATACCATGATAGAGCTTACGTGGTCCCAACTATTACACTCAAGTGGGTAGAGTCATCCAAAGCTTCGCCAATGCTAGGGACGATACCATGATGTCAATATCAAGCTCGTGGCCCAATAGGGCAAGGGATAGCTCACAAGGGAGGTCCCAAAGAAATAAATAAATATATATATATATATATATATGAAAAAATCTACGTTGGCACGTAGTTCTGAGGCATAGGGTGATCGACCCTTAGCCTACTCGGTGCTAGACATTACTCCCAAAAACATGCATATGCTCTCCATCGTTTTTCAATGAAGCTCAACATTGTCTATTAACAAAGCTCAATAATCAAATATATCTCAAATCTGAAATCATGCATATGAGAAGCTTTAACTCAAACCATACCACAAGCTGAAATATAATTAGCAGTCTTTGCTCCAAAAAACCATGTGGTAAGCTTAATTTGGGAAATCATAATTCATACTTGAACATGTGGGCATTTTCCAATACTTTCACATACTTGAAAATACTCAATTCACATCGAAAACATGATTATAAACATGCGTAGCTTGAAAACATGTTTTTCATCATAATATCTCATCATAATCATAGATTCATCACAAATCTCATCTTTCATGAACTTCTCATTAATGGGCTTTTTAATTCATAAAACTTGAAACACAATTTTTAATTGAAAGTAATATAAAACTTTCCCATGAATCATAATTCAATGGTAGAAACATATTTAAATCATACCCATATAGAGAATTAGGAATTTCATGCATTGGGTTAAAACACCATAGATTTGACATAGGAAATTCATGATTTAGAGAGGGATTGGGCATGGGTGTGAAAGGAGTCACCCATTTATAACACTACATACCTGATTGAAGCTGATTCTTACACTTCTTTGAATACCCAAGAAGAAATTGAAGAGAACCTTGAAGGATTTTCCTTGATCACCTCTCTAGACTATCACTCTTGCATGCATGGATGAGAATGGCCTAAAATGAACTTAACCCCCTTAAAAGTCATCACTCATAACTCAAAACAACATAGTTTAGGCCTTAGGATCTTAGAAATTACAGAAAAGCCCTTACTAAATTCACAGAAAATAACTGTCAGTCAGTCCCACGAGGGACATGATGACTCGTCCCCTCTGGTCACGACTCGTGGCATTATCTGTCAAGTACACTGCTTATCAAGTCATTTGGGCTCGTCACAGTTGACTTTATGATTCGTTACTGGTGACCATGACTCGTGGTCACCACCCGTCACATACACTGCATGGGATTTTTATTTTGCTTCATGATACTGCTCACGACCCTCCCCACGAATCGTGGTGACTGACTGATAACACTCAAACCACACCTCTTACTAAAGTATGAAGCGGACGTTATCAATAAAGAACCCAACTAGAGGTTGGGGTCGATCCCACAGGGAATATGGAGGAGCTAGATTACAGCCGGTAAGTGAACTCGTGAGGTAGTTACTTCAAAATATGGGGGTTCTAAAGAAAATAATAAAAACAATTATCAAAAATCCAATTTTGAATCAATATTAAAGGATAACCAGTTTGTGCTCCCTATGGGTTCATAACTGTTTTGGGTATACATTCGTGATCATCACCAATACTTACTTATAGAACTGATAACTTAGGTTCATTCAAACGACCGACCAGTCCCTATTGAATTACTATACTCAATTACTCGACCAAGTCTCATGAGCGGTTTCAAACTATCCGTTATCACTAAGTTCTATATTTAACTATCCTGCGACCACAACTTAAGTTAATACAATGATCATCAAGATCAAGGCTCAATTGTAATTCTCTTTTCCTAATCTCTACCTCTTAGACCTAAGCAAGTAAAGAATTCGGGCATGTCCCAGTGTTGTGCACCATTAAAAAACGTTTAAGCATGAAGAGAATACAATATAAGTGTTTATATTGGTTTTAGAATCACCTTGTGCAACCCTAGCTTGTTAATCCACCATGGTTGCCACAACCCTAGCTATGGATGTTTTAGCCTCTCATCGTTGTAATTTTGTGAATTGCATTCATGATTAAAAACATAAAGCAATACTTACAAGTATGAATGAGAAAAAAACTTCCTTTAATTAATCAGAAAAATCTTGAAGAACAAATAGCAAGAACAAAAAGAATTCAAGAAAAGGTTGATCACAAGTCAAATCAACTCAATTCTCTCTTTCTCTCAATTGTCTAATATTGTCTCTGATAAAACTCTACTGAAAAATAAAACATAAAATGTATTTATACAGGCACAAGAATCCTTTTCCTAGGCTAACAGGATGAATTTCCATATCTAGTTCCGCCAGCGTCACGAGTCAACCTATGATCCGTAGCGAGATCCTACAGTCCATAGCATCCTTTCGTACATTGCATGACTGGCTGGATTTTGGCTAAGTGTTGGATCCTAGTACGACTCGTACCTCCATCTTACGATCCGTACTAAGCTCTCGTGGCTTGACTCTAAGACTTTGAAATATTTCTGAAGTTCATCACGACCGCCATGGTACGACTCATACCTTCATTCCACGATTCGTACTTCCTTTCTATAGCAAGAGTCAGCCTCTTATGCAAATCTTGTGAATCTTTTCACGACTTCATCACCATGACGACTCGTACAAGCTTGGTATGACTCGTATACTGCATCTCTTCAACATCAGCCTTCTTCAACTTTTCACGGCCACCAGTACGACTCGTAGGACCTTCCTATGGCTCGTACTGTGGACTGCAATTTGAGCCTATTTTACACACTTTAGGCTATCTTTTGCATCTTTTATCTCCAATACATAATTTCCCTAAAAATAAAGTAAAAGTGCATCATATATGTATAAACACACCTAAGACCATGCATATTTTTCTAAGTTTTAAGCGTCGAAAGTGCTGTAAATTCACAGCACATCAACACCCTCAACTTAAGACTTTTGCATGTCCTCAGGCAAAGAAAATAAAAACTAAAAAATGACGCTTAACTAGAAAATAAACCTAGGATACCACAGCAACAATCAATAAAAATTTGCACCATAAACTCAAACAACTTTTGACCCTTTTTCTCATAAACCAAATCAGCATATGCACATCAAGCAATCACAAACCATGATAAACAGGGATCAAGATATATCACCTAGCTATTAACAGATAGTCAAGTCATCACCAATGCTTTTCACACAGACAATTAGCAGAATCAAACACAAACCATGTACTCTCACAGCAAATAAAGTTCCCCACTCACAAATATAGGAAAATATGAAACATGGGACTGAACAAGTAAGACTCTTTCCCTCACAAAGAAGTTTCAAATATTGCATATTAGATACCATAGGCTTGCCCTTATTTTCTCTACTTCAGTTTGTCAGATGGTTAGATTAGGATCACTATAGGACTTGATTCAGCTTGTAATGTAGGTTTTCGGGCAGGGTATGGTAGAGATGGAATCTTTTAGTGACTAAACCCTTCCTTGGCACTACATACATGTGGCTCCATTTTTTCTTTTTTACTTTTTCTACCTTTTATACTTTTTCAACTCTTTCCTCCCTTTTGACCACTTTTATGCAGCACTTGTATGGGTGTGGTGTGCTTCTTCAAGTTTTTCATTCATCAATCTCTTTTTCAATTTTCTTTTTCAATTTTTCTTTCTTTTTCTTTGGTCACACCATACCTCATTTTTCACCTTTTTTCTTTTCTCTCCCTTTTTCACCTTCCCACTATTTATGCACCCCTACTCTAGCCACCCTCAACTTAGGAATTTTACCTATGTTAAGGTTCACAATGTCCAAGGAGGGACCAGGGCCAAAACAGGTTCATTATAAAAAATGGGTATGGTTAATTGATTAATCAAAGAAAAATTGTCTATATAAGGCTCAAAATTTGGATCAAGGGAATCATATCATTTCGGTAGGGTTATTTAAGCTAAAAATGGGTTAAACAAGAATGGCCTATGATCCCTTCCTAACCAACCATCCTAAAACCTATGCAAAGACCAACCGGGCAAGTTCTAGATCCTCTACGCAGTATTGAACTAGGTATTAGACCTCGCTCACTCATGGTACATGACTTGCATTCACTCTACCTATCCGGTTTATACATGGATTAACAACAACTATACATGCTAATGTATTAAATGACATAAAGATCCACAGAAATTATGTTTGCAATCACAAGTACATAGCTAATCATAATTTTTTTTTAAAAACAAGGTCAATTTTTCAAAATATCAAAACTAGTGCAATTAATTGGCTGAGTAATCCTAAGGTACTTTCTAATCAAAAATCACAAAAAATAAAATCCTAAACATGCCGGTTCTACTAGATAGCATGCCCGAGGAAAAAGAAACACGGCAAGAAAAACCCTCGGATGAATCAAAATTTCCAAAAAATACAACTAGACTCCCTCCCCTTTCTTTTTTTAAAAAAGCATGCTTCATACTCGAAGCATAGAATGTTAAAACAGAGGAAAGGGGACATACCTGTGGCTACTCAGACTTCACCATCCAGGGGTTGCCTCCCATGCAGCGCCTGATTTAACGTTGCGACACGACGTAAGTATCTTGACTACTTAGACTTCGTCAGGGAACTTGGACTCATCTCCACTGTCTTGGATTCTTGGCTTTGCCAAGAGGTTCCCTGGATGAGACAAAACAAAACAAACAAAAATGTAAAAGAGGAAATAACTACCAAAAAAGTCAAATACAATCAAATAATATAGTTTTAGCTTATTCTCCAGAAATGGTGCCACTTTTTGATAACGCTCAAACCACACCTCTTACTGAAGTATGAAGTGGATGCTATCAATAAAGAACCCAACTAGAGGTTGGGGTCGATCCGACAGGGAATGTAGAAGAGCTAGATTACATCCGGTAGGTGAACTTGTGAGCTAGTTACTTCAAAATTGGGGGGTTCTAAAGAAAATCAATAATAAAAACAATTATCAAAAATCAGGTTTTGAATCAAAATTAAAGGATAACTAAGGTTTGTGCTTCCCATGGGTTCATAACTGCTTTGGGTATACACGCATGATCATCACTAATATTTACTTATAGAACTGATAACTTAGGTTCATTCAAACGACTGACCAGTCCCTATTGAATGACTATACTCAATTACTCGACCAAGTCCCATGAGCGGTTTCAAATTATCCGTTATCACTAAGTTCCAAATTTAACTATCCTACGACCACAACTCAAGTTAATACAATGATAGGCTCCGTTGTAATTCTCTTTTCCTAATCTCTACCTCTTAGACCTAAGCAAGTAAAGAATTTGGGCACGTCCCAATATTGTGCACCATTAAGAAACGTTTAAGCATGAAGAGAATACAACATAAGTGTTTGTATTGGTAGAATCACTTTGTGCAACCCTAGCTTGTTAATCCACTATGGTTCCCACAACCCTAGCTATGTAGGTTTTAGCCTCTCATAGTTGTAAGGTTGTGAACTATATTCATGATTAAAAACATAAATCAATACTTACAAGTATGAATGAGAAAAAAACTTCCTTTAATTAATCAGCAAAATCTTGTAGAACAAATAGCAAGAACAAGAAGAATTCAAGAAAAGGTTGATCACAACTCAAATCAACTCAATTTCTCTCTTTCTCTCAATTGTCTAATGTTGTCTCCAATAATGTCTCTGATAAAAATCTACTAAAAAATAAAACATAAAACGTATTTATACAGACACAAGAATCCTTTTCCTAGGCTAATAGGGTGAGTTTCCATATCTGGTTCCGCCCGCGTCACGAGTCAACCTACGATCCGTAGCGAGATGCTACGGTCCATAGCATCCTTTTGTACATTGCATGACTGGCTGGATTTTGGCTAAGTGTTGGATCCTATTACGACTCGTACCTCCATCTTACGATCTGTACTAAGCTCCCGTGGCTTGACTCTAAGACTTTGAAATATTTCTAAAGTTCATCACGACCGCGATGGTACGACTCGTACCTTCATTCCACAGTTCGTACTTCCTTTCCATAGCAGGAGTCAGCCTCTTATGAAAATCTTCTGAATCTTTTTACGACTTCATCACCATGACTCGTACAAGCTTGGTACCACTCGTACACTACATCTCTTCAACATTATCCTTCTACAACTTTTCACGGCCACCAGTATGACTCGTAGGACCTTCCTACGGCTCGTACTGTGGACTGCAATTTGAGCCTATTTTGCACACTTTAGGATATATTTGGCATCTTTTAGCTCCAATACATAATTTCTCTGAAAACAAAGTAAAAGTGCATCATATCTGCATAAATACACCTAAGACCATGCATATTTTTCTAAGTTTTAAGCGTCAAAAGTGCTGTAAATTCACAACACATCACTGACCACGACTCGTGGGGTCCTTCCATTAGGTACACTTCCTTCTTCCTTTTTCCTTCTCAATCATCACTTCCCACGACTGACCTAACGAGTCGTGGGGCCTGACCATGACTCGTGGTCTCATCCGTGGGGATCCAAACTCCCAAATTTCAACTCATCTCCTGAGCCTCACCAATGAGTCACATCATGACTCGTGGGATGCTCTCACGGGTCACTTCACGACCCGTTTTGTGTCCTGATGCCAGTTTTAAATTTTTTTTCTCCGTTTCAACTTTCGGGTATGATGTTTGGGCTTCCAGGGTATCACGAGTCGTGGCATCGTCCATCAAGTACACTACTTATCAAGTCATCTGGGCTCATCACGGTTGCTTCACGATTTGTTATTGGTGACCATGCTCGTGGTCACCACCCATCAAATACACTTCATGGGATTTTTATTTTGCTTCATCATGCTGCTCATGACCTTCCCCACAAATTGTGGTGACTGACCACGACTTGTGGGGTCCTTCCATTAGGTACACTGCCTTCTTCCTTTTTCCTTCTCAATCATCACTTCCCACGACTGACCTAACGAGTTGTGGGGCCTAACCACTCGTGGTCGCATCCTGGGGATTCAAACTCCCAAATTTCAACTCATCTCCTAAGCCTCACCATGAGCACATCATGGCTCGTGCGCTGCTCTCACGGGTCACCTCACGACCCGTTCTGTGTCCTGACGCCAGTTTTAAATTTTTTTTCTCCGTTTCAACTCCCCAGTCTGATCTTTGGGCTTCCGAGGTATAACACCTTATTTCCCCTAATACCACACTCCATTTTCAAACACGTCTACCTTTATAAATAGAAAATCTTTCAAATCTACTCTAGGAGTATTTCAAAGTACCATGAGTCCTTGCATAAAAGTTGAGCTGCTCATAAGAGTAGTAATAACTACAAATCTTGGGCATCTAAAAGTCTTCCCTACTCTCCTTGAATCTTTTAAACTAAAAAAAATCCTTCCAAATTAGGCGCATCACGAGTACAACCCATTACCAAGTATCCTTATTAAAAGTACCTAACAACACTAAAATAATACTTCAAATCCACCATTCCATTGTTTCAAATCTGTAGGAAAATTCTCAATCATTGGACACATATTCTTACTAACATTCTTATATAGTTTCATGGAAGCCTGCCCACTAAAAACTCATTTTATCCCCAAGCCCATACCCCAACACCGATTCACTTCTCTTGGTCTCAGCTAATCTTATTGCCCCTACTAAATCACCAATATTTACCGACACTTGAACCTATTAATACCTCCCGTTGATCCACCACTTTGAATACCTACATTTCCTAACATGTTGCTCGAGTGTCCATAGGTGATAGTTATTTTAACAAAACCATTCTTTTGTCTTATCGCTCCCGATTAGAACATTTTTGATAGACCATATGATTATTCCTTTCAGTCCTCCTACTTTGTGGAGTTGTATTAGTAGTGATAGTAGAAACCTACAGTTCTTTTAGAATTGAATGCAATGTTCATCTCCATTATTTTGAATAGGTGAAATATCAATTAGTTCCTCAAGTAATTAACCCTCATACTTATTAAAGACAGATCCATTTTCATTAGTCAATTTCCATAAATTTAGTAGTCTCACTCCATGAAAGCCCGCTATATCCACAACTTTTCTACACCATAACCATTGATATAGTAATACCTAGATCATACTACACATTTCTGCACATTGAGTAACTGCAATGCATAACGCAAACTAACCCATATTTAGCCCAATATGGCATGTGCCATTGTCTTCACCTCAAGCAAACCTTTAAACATTCACTTTGCTAAATAATTATCACTGCATACTCCTATAAAACTAGAACCCTCATGAGCAAATTCCCCTACTTGGCCTAAAGCTAACAACCACCTTCCTTTAAGAATCTCAATCCCTTGGTCTTTATTCAGTCGTTATGTCATTCTATTCATACTCAACTCATCCTTTCAAAAACCCCAATCCATAGCAAACATCTGCACACCTCATGACTCTAATCAAGTAGACATTGTAACGATGTGACTATCGTATCGTCAAACTCAATCATTCAAATTCTCTTTATTGTACCTCTACTTCGTGAGTTAGAAGGAACACTTTTAATACAAAACCCAAAAAAAATCATATAACCTCGAACAATCTTATAAAAACCCTTTTCCATACCTTGCTGATGTCGCCTAAATTACACTTCGCAAATAATATATAAAGCGGTCGATTGTCAAATATAGAACCCAACAAAGGTTGAGGTCGATCCCATAGGGAATATGGTAAGAACTTAATTTAATGTGAATAGTTGTTACTATTGAGTTACTTATTTCCTAAGGGGGAAAGAAATAGAATAATAAATAAAACTAAAATTACTGAATGTTTAGATCAAATTCGGTTTGTATTCAATTAACGACTTGACTAGGAATGTGTTCCCCAAGACTTCATAACCACAAGGCTTATACACTTGTAATCTATTCCGGTGTTGAACATGCAATATTGGTAAGTTAGGTTCACTAAATGGTTGGTCCCCTATCTAGATGATTATCACCACGCAACTTGGTCCATATACGGGTGTACTTTAATTAACCCTTACCCTTAATATCGAATTAGCTATCCTCGGACAAGTTCAAGCTATTAGATGAGGGTTGATAGCCTCAAATATCTGTTATTAATCCCTTTTCCCATTCATTACCTCCTTGGTCCAGTAAGTAAGAATAAGGCAAGTTCTAACGTTTGCAACCGTCAAGAATCAATCAAAACGAAGGGAAAAACAACACATGTATTAAACCCGTTCAAGAATCACTAAGTAATTTACCTATGTGCATTAATTCATCTTGGTTCCCACAATCCTAGTTATGGGTTTAGCTACTCATGCTTGTATGATCACAATCACAAAATATTGAATAAAACATAATTGCAACTTACAAATTATCGTAGAAGAAAAACCAAGTAGATTGAATAAAACTCCAAAGTTGATGAATAAATTCCAATGTTGTTTTTTATCCTCAAATTCAAGAAAAAAATTGTAAACCTTGTTTCTTGACTCAAGAATAATCATTCAACACCAAAATCCTACTTGAAAACTAATAATAATCGGCTTCTCTGCAAAAATAAACCTGAACTATGTATTTATAGTTCCAAGAAAACCTTTTCCTAACTAAAACTGGAAACCAGGTCGGCAGTGGCCACGAGTTAGGTGACGAATCATTGGGACCTCTGACGAGTTGTTCCTTGCTAAAAATAGTCGTCCTCAGCAATATACCCAGTTGTGGCAACGGGTCACCTAACGACTCGTCGTGCCTGAGCATGAGTCGTTAGGCCCCTCGTGGTCTAACTCTTTCAAAACTCCAGTGCACCTTACGGTTGGATCCAGTGATCTACCAACGAGTCATTTAGTCAACTAACGACTCGTTAAGTCTGTCGTCAACTCCACTGGCTACTTTGGCAATATTTTCTCTGCCAGTCTTCATGACTGACTTCACGACTCGTTACCAGGTGTAACGAGTCGTTTTCTCCACTCGTCAAGTACACTGTCTTAGCATCTTCAAACTTCATTTTTTTCCCACGGCTTCAACAACGATTTGTGCCTCCTTCCAACGAGTCGTGAAGTGCCTAGCAGTCACCCTTTCAGATATTTTCAGCATAAATTTGCCCAGTTCACTTCCGAACCTATTTTCCTGCAACATTAAGTACAAACATATCCGGAATGTGCATAATTTCTTGGTTTTAAGCGTCAAAAGTTCCGTAAAATCATGGCACATCAACACCCTCTACTTAGAACTTTTGCATGTCCTCAGGAAAAAACAAAACAAAATAAAATAAAATGAACTACTTCAACGCTTCAATCAAAAAAACCTCTAGGAAACTTATGGCAGTCACATTCATTCATCAAATCAAAATTTTCTAACCCCTCCCTCATCGTATCAACTCAAATCACTATGCATATGCAAAAGTTTCAACAATGACATAGAGAAATCAAAACATGGCAAAACACTGTCGCGTGCAACCATGCACATAAATCTATAACATTGACCCAGACAATTTGCATACGATTTTTTTAACCAAATGCTCTCACCTCAAAGAAGTTCCATACTCACACATGTGTATATGATTAATTCAATATATTTCTCTTGGAACTAGGTAAGATTCACTCATTCTCACAAAGAAATTCAAATTGTGTGCATGCAATACACATAGGCTTGTCTTTACTTTCAATACCTCGATTTTTAGACAAGTAACCAGGATCACTATAGGACTTTCTAGGCTTGTAACGTAGGATCAGGCTCGGGTATGGTACATATGGAATTAGTAGCTCAACCCTCCTTGGCACTACACACCTCTTGGCTCCACTTTTCATCTTTTTTCCTATTTTCTCCCCTTTTCCCTTTAACTGCTTCTTCTTTTCTTTGCTTTTGCATCTACGGATGCAGTCTCTCTTTATTCAAACACTCATTGATGTCACATTTTTCTTTTCTTTTCTTTTCTTTCTCTTTGACAACAATTTTTATTTCTTTCTTTTCTTTTCATTATGCATGTAGCACCCGCTCTTTCTTTTTTTTTTCATTACCCAATTTTCATTCCTCCCAACTCTTCTTAATCACCCCAATAGTAGCCAGCCTCAACTTAGGAGATTTGCCTGAGTTGAGGTTCACAGTGTCCAAGGAGGGACCAGGGCCAAAACAGGTTCATTCTTAATAAAAGCAAGAAGGTGAATTGGTGTATACAAAAAGAAAGGTCGATTTAAGCTCAAACATTTGGATCAAGGGATTTTTATTCTCTTTTGATAGGTCTTTTAAGGCTAAAGTGGGCTCATAAATCAAAAAAAGCCTATGATCCTTTCCTAATTTCCTATCCTCTATCTCTGTACGACTGACCCGGCAAGTTCTATATTGACACACACAACCGAATTCAGCTATTAAACCTCACTCACACATAGCACAGGTAACATCATCACTTCTACTAATTGCTAGTTCAGGTACAACCATACAATGGTCAACATGTTCACAGTTTCAATGCCATGCAAAGATTCACAAAGGTCATACTCGTCAACTTTTACATACACATATAAAAAAGTTTCTAAGGGGTATCAAATTATCAATAAATAAAAAATCAACAATTTAAGCTCTTGACTGCCTTCAGTTTCTCCTAACTTTCTTCCAACTGACACAACAAACACAAAAAACATAAAATAAAATCCTAAACGTGTCGGTTCTACTAGATATGAAACACTTGAGGGAAAAGATATACAGCAAGAAAAACCCTCGGATTATGTTCAGCAAAAGCATGCACAAGTATCCCTTCCCACCCCAATCAAGAAAGCATGCGTCGTCCTCGACACACATATATATATATCACAAAAAACTAGAGAAATAGGGAACATACCTGTGCGACCTAGGTGTCAGCTACCTGGTCGATGGAGGGTTTAAATATGCCTCCAATATTATCTCCAACATTACTGGCTTGACTCGATGTATTCTAAGATACAACAGAGCTCGTTCCTTCTCCACGAGCTCTCGCAGCCTCATTCTCGGCTCTCTGTCGAGCCTCCTCTCTCAATTCATGCAACGCTCTCTCCATCTCACTCCGCTCTTGTTTTTGCTGACGGAGCAGAGAAGCGTCATCTTCAAAACTTGCCTCCTCACAAGGCCTCTTTCCCTTATCATGTGCCACTGGCTCCTCCATGATAAAGTCAGGAATCGGTGGTAATTCTTCTTTAAACTCGTTGTCTATCACAAGAAGTATCGGTGGAGGTACTGAAGCTACCTGTCATGCGGCCAAGTCCCACACCTCGGCTCTAAGAGCTCCTAGCTCTGAGTCTTGACAACTCAAGCGCTTGTAACTTCCTGAGTCCTTGCCCTCAAATCAACCCGATATTAGTTATTTTCTGGACCACTACTCTCTAGTCAACTAATGGAAGTTCCAACACCTTTGACTCCTAATAGAGTCTATCAATCAGACAGGGAAAGGGGATTGTCGTACTGTCATTGATTGCCCGCTCTCTAATCTCCTCAGCAATGTACCGCGGGAAATTTAATAACATACCCCTCCATTATACTTGCTATCAATGCTGCTTTGTCAGGTGAGAGGATATTATCATTGCTGGTTGGTACCAGCCTGTGCCGCACCAGTGACCACCAAAATTTTGCCTGAAAGTTCAGTGTGGCCTTCTTTATCTCAGACTCTGTGTTGTGTAGCCATTCAACCAGCGGACCTCTTGTAGCAATGATTCGAGACAGCCAAGTATATTGCTGGATGTGCTCTTGGCTGTTCAACTTTTTGTTCCTGACTTTCTTCAACTCATATTATCATGCCCAACCTTGGGAGGCATGACTGGCACCTGGTGCCCTACTAGGACCTGAACTGTTGAGCTGACTGAGCCTAAACACCCCTGGTGCAGGGCTGACTCTAACTCTAGAATCAATAAAACAACGGGCTATATAGCGGCTGTAAATACAACCCTCGGCCGACAAGGCCTATAGCCACCTGTGAAAATAAACAACTGACCAGAGACAAGCAATCGTAGGGAGTCCTATGCGGGCCGACGAGGCCACCATAATATCTAGTCATAACTAGAAAGTAAAATCAGATGTTAAACTAAACTATGGCCGACAAAGCCTCCAATCAATAGCTAAACAGGCCCCACACAGCCAACACACATAATCTAAAACACATATGGGCCGCACACGGCCGATATCATCTAATCATAGGGAAGTAACACAATCTGCAAGCCTCTAGGAGTAATAAGATGGTCGGGACAGGGCCCCGACCTACCCATACTGTACAAACAAAAGAAGTAAACCTCTATCACACCAGCTCCTGAAGAAGGGAGCTGACGGCTCTGTACGGCTGACTAGAACTACGAGGGACCTACTCCTCATCTATCTGCACCTATAGGTATGTAATGCAGCGCCCTAGAAAGGGCGTCAGTACCATAGGTACTGAATATGTAAGGCAGTAACTTTAAATTACTGAAAGTAAGAAATAGAACTGACAATGACTGAAGTAAAGAAAACGGACTGCAAATGACTAATGTAGTGAAATCAGGGCTAAACATAACTGTAATAAGGAGGGTAGGGGTCATACCTGACAAACAAGGCGTCTTACTGTCTAACTATCAGTAACTAAAGCAAACATAAACCTTACCTGGCCCCCATAAGACGGAAGGTACAATCAACACAGAATAACCCACTTGGACCCCCATTAGCCCTAGTGAGTAAACCTAAATCTATATACCCCTATCCAGGTCATACTGAGTCAACTAATAGATTTAAGCGTCCTGTCGATCCCCTGCGTCTACAACTGGGCCCGCTCAGCCCTGACTGTAGCTGTGTCTGAGTCCGGAGGACTCCTGATATCTACACCCCAGGCGTAAATGCTCAGCTGGGGTGTGTATAAGGCCAACCACGACATATGAGGATCTGGATCCCCATCTTCGTCCCTTGCAGACGGCATGCCACTCCGTAGAGCGACGTATCCTCGCCCCTGGTGGGCGGCGACACAACTATTAACCCTGGGGTGGTCACGGAAGCTATACAGGTGTAATCCAGCCCATAACAATACAAATTACGAGCCTCAACTAACAACAACAACTAGACATGATAACATACTCCTAACATGCTTTACTGGGATTCATACTGGACTACTATGCTGAAGAAACTAACTTGCCAAAAGAAAATGCCTTAACATACCTCATTCGCTGTTTACCGATTAACTGGCGGGTTTCGGCTCGTGTTCAACTGCCCTTCTCAACTGTAATCATATTAACGGAAGAATAGGGCTACTTTATTACTATATTCAAAGAAAACGATAACTTATATATATATATATATACTGACTATACTTCAACTTATCGAAAGGCAATCAAAAACTCATAATTTCTCGGGAATCTAGAAGGGAGAAATACTTACTTTAGGCACATGATCATATTGACACTAGTTTGAAATAATTCCACCAACTTAGGCTCGGCGGGACAACGCTTTGCCGGGTGTATTTTACGAATATAACTCCGCAACGATGCTCTCTACAGCCTTATACTTCACTACCCGGAGTTAATTTAGATTTGGACGGCGTTTAGCGGTGTAATCGGATGATTTTCAATAGTTTTACCTCTTTATTACCTCTGTTGGCCGAGGTTATTTGGAAAATAACATAACATCTAAGTGAGGCCTTTATATACTTAAGGCGGCAGACAAGGCAATGTGGCACGCTACCGGTCGCGCCAATTTACGGGTGTGCCACGCTAGGCGACGCGGAGGGGGCTGCTTCGTGCCACTTTGGATAATGCGTAGGGGGATGCTCCGTGCCACTTTGCCCCTCTGGGCAACTTGGTTCGGCCTCCTCCCGTGAAATCCCGACTTGGCACCCGTTTGGCCTTTCCCCGGGCCCTTTCCTCGTACTTATGGCACTCTTAAACTCTCAACCAACATACGAATAAGCTGACTAAATGTTAGAAACTTAGGGGGTGTAACATCCTCCCCCCCTTAAGACCATTCGTCCCCGAATGTTAACTTCTACTTGCAAGAACCTTATCCTTGCAATTACTTATTCTAGAAAAATTTCAGCAGAGTCTCCCCTGTAATATGGACTATACAAAACCCTGAAACACAGAAAAATCCAATACAGGTACTCCACACAATACTATGGCATTCATTTCACAACTGACTGAAGTTAACTACTCCACATATACATGTATATAATGCAACTTATGAAACAACAACAACAATATACCTCTAGATGCAAAATGGGACTAATTCTGAAATAACTGAGGATATCTGGTTTTCATATCGTCTTCTGCCTCCTGAGTCATCTCCTCTCGGTTCTTATTTCGCCATAACACTTTAACGGAAGCAACATCTTTAGTTCTTAGTCTGCGGATCTGCCGATCTAGTATGGCTATTGGAGCTTCTTCATAAGCTAACTCCTCAGTGATTTGGATGTCTTTGACTGGGACAATCCGGGAGGCATCTCCTATGCACTTCCTCAGCATTGGTACATGAAAAACTGGGTGAACGGATTCTAATTCTGGAGGTAAATCCAATTCATAAGCCACCTGGCCTATCCTTCGGCGAATCTGATAAGGCCTAATAAACCTTAGGCTGAGCTTGCCTTTCTTACCAAATCTCGTCACACCCTTCATCGGTGAAACCTTCAGGAATACCCAGTCACCCACATTACACTCTAGGTTTCTTCGCTGCACGTCAGCATAAGATTTTTGGCAGCTCTAAGCAGTCAACAGACGTTGCCTGATAAGCTTTACCTTCTCTTTTGACTGATGAATAATATCTGGCCCAATCAATGTTGATTCTCCTACCTCAAACCAACCAGCTGGAGACCTGCACTTCCACCCATATAACGCTTCATAAGGCGCCATCTGAATTGCTTAATGATAATTGTTATTATAGGCAAATTCAATAAGCGGTGGATGTTCATCCCAGCTACCTGCACAATCTAGCACACACCCTCGTAACATATCCTCAAGCGTCTGGATTGTACATTTTGCCTGCCCGTTTGTCTGAGGATGGAAGGCTGTGCTCAGGTTAACTTGTGTCCCCAGGCCCCTCTGAAAAGACTGCTAAAATTTAGCTGTAAACTGCGCCCCTCGGTAAGAGATAGTTGACAACAGAACACCATGCAATTAGACTATTTCTCTAATATACAACTCAATATAATCTTCGGTTGAAATAGTAGCCCTTACTGGCAGAAAGTGAGCTGATTTTGTCAACCGATCAACAATTACCCAGATAGAATCATATTTACGCCTGGTACGAGGTAACCCTACTACGAAGTCCATATTAACCGCCTCCCATTTCCATAAAGGCACCGCTATATCCTGTGTTAGTCCGTCTGGATTCTGATAATCAGCTTTCACCTATTGGCAATTGGGACATTGAGCTACGAATTGTGTTATCCCCTTTTTCATTCCCGGCCACCAGTAAATCCCTTTTACGTCATGGTACATTTTTGTCGAACCTAGATGGAGGGAGTAACGGGCATAGTGTACCTCGCCCATATTTTACTGGCGAAGTCCTACCACGTCTGGAACGCAGAGGCGATTCCTATATCTCAAAACTCCATCCTCAGTTACCTAGAAATCTATCACTTCCCCTCGCTGGACCTTATTTCTGAGCCAAACCAGGCTAGGATCTTCATACTACCATTCTTTCACTTCCACTACCAATGATGACATTTCGGTATTCTGGATTACCGCTCCATTGTCTCCTGATTCTACTATACGAATGGCTAAACCGGGTAGCTGATGCAATTTTCGGGCCAATTCCTGTTGTCCTGGCTTCAGGTGTGCTAAACTCGCCATAGACTTACGGCTGAGAGCATCTGCTACAACATTTTCTTTTCCTGGGTGATACAAGATATTCACATCATAGTCTTTCAACAGCTCTAACCAGCGACGCTGTTGTAGGTTCCATTCTTTCTGTGTGAAGATATACTGGAGGCTCTTATGATCAGTAAAAATATCTACACACACGCCGTACAAATAGTGCCTCCATATTTTCAAGGCATGAATCACCGCGACTAATTCCAAGTCATGGGTGGGGTAGTTCTTCTCATGCTTCCTCAGCTGCCTGGAAGTATAGGAAATCACCTTACCATGCTGCATCAAAACGCATCCTAACCCAATACCCAAAGCATCACAATAGACCGCATAACCCTCTGTTCTTTCTGGCAATGCTAGCACCAGTGCTGATGTCAATCTGTCTTTCAGTTCCTGAAAGCTCTGCTCACATGCCTCAGTCCAATGGAATTTTGCTGCCTTCTGCGTCAATTTGGTTAAAGGTGCTGCTAAAGTGGAAAATCCTTCCACGAACCTTTTGTAATACCCGGCTAACCCCAGGAAACTACGTACCTCAGTTGGAGTGGTAGGTCTAGGCCATGTTTTCACTGCCTCTATCTTCTGCGTATCTACCTGTATACCAGCAACTAACAAATATGTCCCAAGAAGGCTACTGAATTCAGCCAAAATTCACATTTAGAAAATTTTGCATATAGCTGGCGATCCCTAAGAATCAGGAGCACTGTCCGTAGATGATCATGGTGATCTGCCTCTGAGAGGGAATACACTAGAATATCATTGATAAATACTATCACGAACAAGTCTAGGTTTGTTCTGAAAACATTGTTCATTAGGTACATGAACACGGCTGGGGCATTTGTCAGTCTGAAGGACATGACTAGAAATTCAAAGTGGCCATATTTGGTCCTGAAGGCAGTCTTTGGAATATCTCTTTCACGAACCCGGACCTGATGATATCCTGACCTTAAGTCAATCTTTGAAAAATACCTCGCTCCTTATAGTTGATTAAACAAATCGTCTATTCTGGGAAGCGGGTACTTATTCTTGATAGTGACTTTATTCAGCTGCCGATAATCTATACACATATGGAGGGAGTTGTCCTTCTTTCTCACGAACAGAACTGGCACACCCCATGGTGAGGTGCTCGTCCTGATAAATCCCTTGTCTAGAAAATCCTTCAATTATTCCTTTAGTTCTCTGAGTTCAGTAGGATCCATCCGATATGGAGGAATAGATATAGGGTGAGTGCCTGGTAATAGATTAATTGCAAAATAAATTTTCCTTTCTGGGGGAATACCAGGAAGCTCACCTGGAAATACGTCAGGAAATTCATTAACCATTGGAATAGACTGAAGGGTTGGAGGCTCTGCCCGAACATCCTGAACTCTGACAATATGATAAATGCACCCTTTTGCTATCAATTTTCTCGCCCGAAGATAGGAAATAAACCTACCTTTTGGCATGGTTGTACTACCTTTCCACTCCCATACTATCTCCCCTGGAAAGTGGAATCGGACAATCTTGGTCCAACATGCGGCATTGGCATAGCATGGAGCTAGCCAATCCATACCCATAATGGCATCAAAATCAACCATTTCTAGTTCTATCAAGTCTGTCGTAGTCTGACGACCAGCAACCTCTACTGTACACCTTCGATAGACCCTTCTGGCCATAATAGAGTCACCAACGGGTGTAGACACTAAGAAAGGTCGCCGAAGCAATTCCGGAATAATACTATACTTTTGAGCCACTAACGGTGTAACATAGGACAAGGTGGATCCTGGATCTATCAACATATAAGCAGGATGAGAGAAAATGTTCAGCATACCTATCACAACATCTGGTGACGACTCTGACTCCTATCGCCCCAATAGTGCATAAGTACGGTTTGGGCCGGCACATGAACCGGAGGCCCCTGATCTGCCTCGGCCTCTGCCGACTGAAACTAAGGGCCTATGCCCTACCGGGGAGCTAGAGCTCGAGATCATGCCGAGGACCTATTCTGTCGATCCCAGTCACCCTGACCCCTAACTGGATAATTCCTCATCTGGTGACCCTCCTGTCCACAAATGTAGCATGCTGTGGAACCATAACTGCATGCTCCAGAGTGGCGTCGACTGAAAATAGGGCAAAGTGGCATTGTAAACCCACTCTGCTCCAACCCCCTCTGTTGTTGTGAACCTACTGCTCGCGAACCTTCGTCAGGCTCTAGCTGCCCTCAGCGAGTAGACTTGCTCCTTTGCCGCTATGGTGGAGGCGGGGGTCTAGGCAGCCTATCTAATAACCATGGCCTAGGTCCTCCCCGGGACTCCACCTGTAATTCACCCGGTCTGTCCCTGCGGCACTGCTCCTGACTTGTCCTCCTAATCTCCCGTTGCCGTTGTCTGATACCCTCAATATTCTGAGCAAAAGCCTGCACACTGGCGATATCCAAATCTTCTCGCAGAGTGGCTGTGATGCAGGTCTCAACATATTCCAGGCTCAGCCCCATAATAAAGCGGTGTACCCTGGCTGGCATTGTGTCCACAAAAGCTAGCACATATCAAGCCAAGGAATCAAACCGCATAGCATATCCTAGACACTCATCGACCCCTGCTCCAAGTGTAGGAACTGATCAACCCAGGCCTGTTGAATCTCCCGTGGTAGGTAATGATCCAAGAAAGCCTCTGAGAAGATGGGCCAGGTCGGAGGGGAAACATCTCTCCCTCGAGACCTTTCCTAACTCTCATACCATAGCACGACGATGTCCCGTAGCCGAAATACCGCCAACTCAACTGACTATGTGTGTGTAACATGCATCACCCTGAAAATCCTCTGCATCTGGTCTAAGAAGTCCTGAGGGTCCTCGGTCCGATCGGTCCCTGTGAATTGTGGGGGACTTAGTGCTAGGAACTCTCGGACCCTCAAGCTATCAGGCCCTCCTAAGGATTCTGCAACTATATGTGGCACTGGCTAGCGTTGAGCGGCCATCATCTAGGCTAGAGTAACCACCGCGCTTCTGACCTCCCGATCGGATGGTACGGATATAGAAACTGCTGGAGGCGATGCCATCACACCGGCCATCCCAAGCGGCTCCTGACGTGGTAGAGACTGCTGGGGAGGTCGAGATGATACCGCTGTATCGTCCTCAGATCGGGCCGATTCTGACCGAGGCTGAGGCACCCTACTGGTGCCCTCTCCTACTGCTACATCTAGCTTCGTGCCTGTCGTAGGGTGTTGCTGGTCCGACATTTCTCTATAAGCAAAAGAATATAACGAGCTTAGGGACTTAACCCTATACTGTACCGCTCTATAGAACGGCTGAATAAGAAGAAAGTATAACCATCCTATCATGCCTTACAGCCTCCTGCCTATAGTATGTGGTGCACAACACATCCATAGACAAGACTCTACTTGGCACGGCTTGCAGACTTCCTGGGATACGGCCTGCTCTGATACCAAGTTTGTCACGCCCCACCTTGGGAGGCATGACTGGCACCTGGTGCCCTACTAGGACCTGAACTGTTGAGCTGACTGAACCTAAGCACCCCTGGTGCAGGGCCGACTCTAACTCTAGAATCAATAAAACAACGGGCTATATAGCGGCTGTAAATACAACCCCCGGCCGACAAGGCCTATAGCCACCTGTGAAAATAAAAAGCTGACCAGAGACAAGCAATCATAGGGAGTCCTATGCGGGCCGACGAGGTCACCATGATATCTAGTCATAACTGGAAAGTAAAATCATATGCTAAACTAAACTATGGCCGACAAGGTCGCCAATCAACAGCTAAACGGGCCCCACACGGCCAACACACATAATCTAAAACACATATGGGCCCCACACGACCGATATCATCTAACCACAGGGAAGTAACACAATCTGCAAGCCTCTAGGAGTAATAAGATGGTCGGGACAGGGCCCCGACCTACCCATACTGTACAAACAAAAGAAGTAAACCTCTATCACACCAGCTCCGAAAGAAAGGAGCTGACGGCTTTGTACGGCTAACTGGAACTACGAGGGACCTGCTCCTCATCTATCTGCACCTGCAGTCAAGTAATGCAGCGCCCCAGAAAGGGCGTCAGTACCACAGGTACTGAATATGTAAGGCAATAACTTTAAATGACTGAAAGTAAGAAATAGAACTGACAATGACTGAAGTAAAGAAAACGGACTGCAAATGACTAAAGTAGTGAAATCAGGGCTAAACATAATTGTAATAAGAGGGTAGGGGTCATACCTGACAAACAAGGCATCTTACTGTCTAACTATCAGTAACTAAAGCAAACATAAACCTTACCTGGCCCCCATAAGCCGGAAGGTACAATCAGCATAGAATAACCCACCTGCGCCCCCATTAGCCCTAGTGAGTACACCTCAATCTATATACCCCTATCCAGGTCATACTGAGTCAACTACCATCTTTAAGCATCCTATTGATCCCCTGCGTCTGCAACTGGGCCCGCTCAGCCCCTGACTGTAGTTGTGTCCGAGTCCGGAGGACTCCTGATATCTACACCCCGGGCGTAAATGCTCGGAAGGGGTGTGTATAAGGCCAACCATGGCATATGAGGATCTGTATCCCCATCTTCATCCCTTGCGGACGGCATGCCACTCCGTAGAGCAACGTATCCTCGCCCCTGGCGGGCGGCGACACAACTATTAACCCTGGGTTAGTCACGAAAGCTATACAGGTGTAATCCAGCCCACAACAATACAAATTATGAGCCTCAACTAACAACAACAACTAGACATGATAACATACTCCTAACATGCTTTACTAGGATTCATACTGGACTACTATGCTGAAGAAACTAACTTGCCGAATGAAAATGCCTTAACATACCTTGTTCGCTGTTTACCGATTAACTGGCGAGTTTCTGCTCGTGTTCAACTTCCCTTCTCAACTGTAATCATATTAATGGAAGAATAGGGCTACTTTATTACTATACTGACTATACTTCAACTTATCGAAAGACGATCAAAAACTCATAATTTCTCGGGAATCTAAAAGGGAGAAATACTTAATTTAGGCACGTGATCATATTGACACTAGTTTGAAATAATTCCACAGACTTAGGCTCGGAGGGAAGACAATTCGCCGGGCGTATTTTATGAAAATAACTCCGCAACGATGCTCTCTGCAGACTTATACTTAACTACCCAGAGTTAATTTAGATTTGGACGGCGTTTAGCGGCGTAATCGGATGATTTTCAATAGTTTTCCCTCGTTCTTACCTGTGCTGGCATAGGTTATTTGGAAAATAACAAAACATCTAGCCTTTATATACTTGAGGTGGCAGACAAGGAAACATGGCACGCTGCCGGTTGAGCTAATTTATGGGTGTGCCACGCCAGGCAATGCGGAGGGGGCTGCTCCGTGCCATTTTGGGTAACACGGAGGGAGCTGCTCCGTGCCACTTTGCCCCTCTGGGCAACTTGGTTCGGCCTCCTCCCGTAAAATCCCGACTTGGCACCCATTCGGCCTTTCCCTGAGCCCTTTCCTCATATGTATGGCACTCTAAAACTCTCAACCAACATATGAATAAGCTGACTAAATGTTAGAAACTTATGGGGTGTAACACATATAGCCTGTAGTCAAACTCGGCCATGTTCATCGGAGCATGATAATCTGGCCCATACAGCATCCTAGAGTTTGTTCGCTCAGATATATCTACTTGAGTCTCTTGCACCAACACCTGATTTAAGGCGGGATTCTTTTTCCAGTCCTGGCCCTCTAATGCCAAACGGTGCAATGTGGGCACATAGGCTGCATAGAACTCTCGGACTAAGCACGAGCTGTAGCTACCTGATGGCTTGGTCAACCAACCGAACCTGTACTTATCGAACACTGCTTGTAGCTCTGGAAGATCTTTCAGCCCTGTAGTGATCAGCCTCAGCTCCTCATATATGCTCCTCTTCAGATTGCCTTTCTCATTAGGAGCAATATCTCTATTATATATGGCGCGCATACCATGAACACACCATCTTCGCACATTTATTGGTTGCTCGTTTGATGTGTCCGAGGTCTCAATCAGTTTATTATCAGAGTCCCCTCGCTGAGCATGTGATTCATTAAGACTCTCCGTGTTTATCCCAGTTGTTGGAGCCTCGGGAGCAAGTGCAGTAGTAGCCCTGGCATTATCATCGATTCAGCTAGGTGGATCCCTTGCCAGTGGAGTGGGAGCATCGATCAGGGCTGTCGGG
Source organism: Datura wrightii (assembly GCA_035772735.1). Lineage (NCBI taxonomy): Eukaryota > Viridiplantae > Streptophyta > Magnoliopsida > Solanales > Solanaceae > Datura > Datura wrightii. The sequence goes on from JASDFA010000010.1 coordinate 122,106,999, forward strand.
TTAGAAGTTTGTTGAGCCCTAGCCCTAGTTGACCTCCTCATTGGCTGCTCCTTTGATATGTCATATTCTTCTTCAGAGCCACTTGACTCTTCAGAGGAGGACGGATCATCACGCAGTCTACGGTGTGAAGGTTGATTGCGCTCAGGTGCTTGTTTCTTTGTCGGGCCCTTCTTCGGTGTACCTCTTGGAGCCATTGTACATGCGGAAACATTGTTAGTATGCAAGATGAGATGAAACAAAAAACATTTTTGGGCTGGTGCCCAGTGGTCCTGACGAGTGACTAAACGAGCCGTTGCCACTGGCAATGACTTGTGAGGTCGCTCGTTGTCACTAACTGGACTTCTTTCATGTCGGGACAGTGTACTTGACGAATGTTCCCAACGAGTCGTTAGGTACACTACGTTAGTGGATTAAATTTCCTACTCATGACGAGCTACACAACGAGTTGTTTGGTGATCCAACGACTCGTGATGTAGCTCGTGCTCCAAGAGTTTCAGTTCACCCATACGTTCATCTCCATCTTCTTCCTTTTGTTCAACTCCACAAACACATAACTTAATTTTTCACACCAATCCAATGTAAATTCAGTTGCAATCCATTTGTTTAGACCTTCCTAGGGTTTATTAACATCAAGAGGCACAGATTGACACAAGCACACATCACTCGAAATAAATTCAATTTCATTCAAAACATGGGTCCTCAAAATTCTTGTTTAAATGCAAAGATATTCAAATTTAATGGGAAAGATTACTCACAAGATGCTTGATCGATGATGGAAGTGAAATAGTGTGTGCATGCGAATGTTGGGAGTGCAAGGTCAAAGCTTTTTCATTGGGGTTTGAGAGAAGAAGAGGACGAGGGAAATTTGAAGTTGTTGGAAAAGGAAAATAAATCAGGTTTTATGTTTTTTAAATTAAAAGTTACCCTACTTTAAGTCTGGGTCCGGTCGGATATGTTCATTAAAACTTATAACGCCCAGTGTGATGATTCGTTAAGTGCTTAAACAAATTGTTGCGCCCTTTCACATCATGACTGGAGATCAACAAACTTACCTGGGACCTAACAAATCAAGCAACGACTCGTGGCGTCACCCAACGAGTCGTCCTGAGTCGTGGTCCTTGGACTTGTGTAGCTTCAACACTGGTCACCTAACGAATCATTTGGTCTCCTAACGATTCGTTGAGTGAGCCGTTATCACGTTTTTCCTTTTAATTCTGCATTTGATCCAGTGTACATGACGGAGGACCTCACGATTCGTTTCTCTAAGAAACGAATTGTTAAGTCACCCGTTGCTCCCCTGTTTTCTGCAGTTCTCTTCACGATTTGACTGAACGAGTCGTCAGGTCAAATGACGACTCCTTCTGTGATTTTTTGCACCAGAACTTAAGTTCCAAATTTTGGTTCCAACTTTAAATTTTCTAGCTTAATCACCTGCACCCATCAACAAACATAAACACTGCATATTTCTTACATTTACAACTTGGGTTGCCTCCCAAGAAGTGCTTGATTTAATGTTGCAGCACGACGTGGGTGTTTTAGATACTCAGACTTCACCAAAACACCTCCATGGGTTGCCTCCCATGCAGCGCCTGATTTAACATCGCGGCACGACGCAAGTCTCTTGACTACTCAGAATTCGTCATGTAATTCGTCTCCATCCTCCAGTGTTGAGACTATGCTGAAATCCTTGGCTGTTTCATGGTCCGGCTAATGTTGAAAGTGACCTCTTCTTTGTTTAACCTAAATTTTAACTGGCCTGCCTCCACATCTACTAGGGCCCTACCTGTTGCAAGGAATGGTCGTCCTAAAATAATAGGGACCTCAAAATCGACTTCGCAGTCCAGAATCACGAAGTCTGCTGGGAATATAAATTTGTCCACCTTGACAAGCACATTAAATAAAATCCCCACCGGCTTTTTAATGGTTCTATCAGCCATCAGTAGACACATAGTAGTCGGTGTGGGGGTTCCCAAGCCTAACTTTTTGAACACTGCTAGCAGCATCAAATTTATGCTAGCTCCCAAGTCACAAAGTGCCCTTGCAAACTCAACATCCCCAATGGTGCAAGGTATAGTAAATGCACCTGGGTCTTCCTTCTTCTGAGCTAGAACCCGTGTAGTTATGGCACCACAGTGGTGAAAATTATCGGCAAGTTTCAAACTTACAGTCCTTTTCCTGGTGACGAGGTCCTTCATGAATTTGGTGTATTCGGGTATCTGCTCATGTGCCTCAACTAATGGGATGTTCACCGATAGCTGCTTAAGCATAGAGATAAACTTTTGATACTTCTCATCTTCGTCTTTCTTCTTCAAATGCTGAGGACAAGGAGGAGGAGGTATAGGGATCGACGTAAGTTTTTGTTGTACCTCCTTCTCCTTCCCATGGGCATCTCCTTGCTCCTTTGCATTACTTGGAGCAGTTTTCACATCTGAATCTCCAACCAAAGTTGGATGTTCAAAATTAGCTACACTATCATCATTCATCAAGACGGGCCTTTCTAACTCTTTAATTTCAACCGGCCTCAGAGGATCAACTATGGCCTTCCCACTCCTAGTAGTGACCACCATGCAATGACTGTCATTTTTTGGATTTTGCACTGTGTTGCTGGGAAGTGTGCCTTTCTGCCTCTGATTAATTGCAACAGACATTTGACTTATCTATTGCTCAATTTGCCTGATTGCCATGGCATGTGACTCCACCTTTTGATTTAAACCAGAAATATCAGCGTGGAGCTCCTTAAAGTGGCCATCTGTTGTCTCCATCTGCTTGAGTACTTTGGAGATCATGTTCTCAACCCTTGAACCACTGGACTCTGGCTCACGGTTTCTTGGGGGAACATACAGACCGCGTCTATCCTTTTTAAACTCCTCGTGCTTCTTCCAGTCTCCATTATCTCTGTATTGGCCCCGGTTATAATTATTATCCTTGTAAAAGTTCTGACCTTGGTTCCCTTGACCTTGACACCAAGAGTCTTGGTTAGACCCTTGGGTGTTGGTCCGAAAACCCGTCCTCTAATCATTCAAATAGTTAGCTTCCTCTTTAGACTCAGATTCACAACCGTCATTTCTCAGGTCCTTGCCCTGAGAACCCACAACATTCACTTTCGCTGCTCCGACTCCCATCAAGTGCTTGGAAAGAAACCCCATAGTGGTCTTTATCTCTGTAATATCTTGATCACGCTCCTCATCTTTTCCCCTCTGTTCTGCAGACATACCAACCGCATAAGAACCAATCGGAATCTCCGACTCTTTAGTGTGCCAAGCTCGGTTGGTTTTGGGTGATCCTATCTAGCAGCTCCGCAGCCTCTGCGTAAGTGTGGCTCATAAAGGTTCCTCCAGAGACAGTATCAGCCACCACCTTGGTGTTGGCATTCAGAGACCTATAAAAGATCTCCAATAATGTATCATTCGAAATCCTGTAATTTGGCACCCTTTTGAGCTTTTTGTTGAAGCAGAGCCAGGTCTCGTGAAATGCCTCAAAATTTAGCTTTCTAAAATTATATATTTCATCTTTCAATTGCAACTCTTTGGAAGGTGGGAAGAACCTTTCCAGAAAAGCTCTTTTAAGTTCCCCCCAAGTAGTGATTGAATCATTCGGCAACTTAGCCAACCATATCATTGCTTCACTCCCTAGAGAGAATGGAAATAACCTCAGTCTAATTGCATCCTGGCTCACTCCCGGTTGTTTGTATGCCTTACATATACCCACAAAATTTTTCAAGTGAGCGTGGGCATCATCAGATGCATGACCCGCAAATATTCCCTTCATATTGAGCAGCTGGATCATTGCACTGGCAATGTCAAACTTTGCCCCAGCAGGCAAAGGAGGAGGGACTATAGCTCCAGTGGCACTGGATTCATCTATATCAGCATCATCCTTTTCATCAAAATACCGGTGTCTCTGGTGTTCTAGACCTCTGTGTCATCTAACTCGCTCTACTTCTACAGCTAGACGTTGCTCTTCAGAAACTCTAGCTAACTCACGATCTCTAGCCCGAGCTTGCTCTTCAGCCAACATTCTTGATGTGGCTTGGTCCACGGTTTCCTTCTCTTGGATGTTGGCCATTCTTCTCAAGTTTCTTAACGTCAGCTCAAGTTCGTGATCAATTGGAACCAGGGAATTTCCTTGGCTTCTAATATCGGGCATGCACAAACCTAAGACTTGTTAAGCAACCAAAAAAACAAAAGAAAAATGAAAAAAGAAATAAGAACCAATAGTAAAGCAAATACAATTAACAAAATTCTTAGCCGTATTCCCCGGCAACGGCGCCAAAATTTGATGTCGCCCAAATTACACCTCGCAATTGAGATATAAAGCAGTTGATTGTCAAATATAGAACCCAACAAAGGTTAAGGTCGATCCCACAGGGAATATGGTAAGAATTTAAGTTAATGCGAATAGTTGTTACTATTGAGTTGCTTATTTCCTAAAGGGGAAAGAAATAGAATAATAAACACAAGTAAAATTATTGAATGTTTAGATCAAATTCGGTTTGTATTCAATTAACGACTTGACTAGGATTGTGTTCCCCAAGACTTCATAACCATAAGGCTTATACACTAGTGATCTATTCTGGTGTTTAACATGCAATATTGGTAAGTTAAGTTCACCTAAATGGTTGGTCCCCTATCTAGATGATTATCACCAGGGAACTTGGTCCGTATACGGGTGTACTTTAATTAACCCTTACCCTTAATATCGGATTAGCTATCCCCGAAAAAGTTCAAGCTATTAGATGAGGGTTGATAGCCTCAAATCTTCGTGGTTAATCCTTTTCCCATTCATTACCTCCTTGGTCCGATAAGTAAGAATAAGGCAAGTCCTAACGTTTGCAACCGTCAAGAATCAATCAAAACGAAGGGAAAAACAATACATGCATTAAACCTCGTTCAAGAATAACTAAGTAATTTACCTATGTGCGTTAATTCATCTTGGTTCCCACAACCCTAGTTATGGGTTTAGTTACTCGTGTTTGTATGGTCACAACCACAAAATATTGAATAAATCATAATTGCAACTTACAAATTATCGTAGAAGAAAAACTAAGTAGATTGAATAAAACTCCAAAGTTGATGAATAAATTCCAATGTTATTTTTGATCCTCAAATTCAAGAAAAAAATTGTAAACCTTGTTTCTTGACTCAAGAATAATTGTTCAACACCAAAATCCTACTTTAAAACTAATAATAATCGGCTTCTCTACAAAAATAAACCTGAACTGTGTATTTATAGTTCCAAGAAAACCTTTTCCTAACTAAAACTGAAAACCAGGTCGGCAGTGGCCACGGGCTAGGTGACGAATCGTTGGGACCTCTAATGAGTCGTGCCTTGCTAAAAATAGTCGTCCTCAACATATACCCAGTTGTGGAAACGGGTCACCTAACGACTCGTCGTGCCTGAGCACGAGTCGTTAGGCCCCTTGTGGTCTAACTCTTTCAAAACTCCAGTGCACCTTACGGTTGGGTCCAGTAATCCGCCAACGAGTCGTTTAGTCAACTAACGACTCGTTAAGTCTGTCGTCAACTCCACTGGCTACTTTGGCAATATTTTCTCTGCTAGTCTTCACGACTGACTTCACGACTCGTTACCAAGTATAACGAGTCATTTCCTCAACTCGTCAAGTACACTGTCTCAGCATCTTCAAACTTCATCTTTTGCCCACGACTTCAACAATGAGTCGTGCTTCCTTCCAATGACTCGTGAAGTGTCTGGCAATCACCCTTTTAGATATTTTCAGCATAAATTTGCCCAGTTCACTTCCGAACCTGTTTTGCTGCAACATTAAGTACAAAACACATTATACCTATATAAACATATCCGGAATGTGCATAATTTCTTTGTTTTAAGCGTCAAAAGTGCTGTAAAATCACGGCACATCACTTGCAACCTGTCCTTTTACTGAATCCTCTAGTCCTCCACAACATCAACCCTTCTTTAGTATAATAGTATTAGTACTTATTTTCTCATTGGACTATCAAATCCTTGTTGATACACTAATGTCATAAGACTGTAGTAGAAATTCTAATCTTTGTTGAAGCATTTTCGTTCTTATCATACCACGGGAAACCAATCCTTGATATGTCAAACCACCTTAATTATATCACCATGTTTATTACCCGATTATCCCTCTAATCATACCATTATAAGTCGTCAACTTTATTTTTGATATAGGCTATTCCACCTATGCTTTCACGCCCCGCCTTGGGAGGCATAACTGGCACCTAATGTCACACTAGACTCTGAGCTAACCTGGCTGGACGCGTACACTTCTGGTGCATTCCAGCAACACATAGCAAAAAAACAACCGGCTATATCTCGGCTATAAACATAGCCTCAGGACGACAAGGCCGTAATATAAACCTGCGCAAAAACAGTTAACCCAACAGGTGTAATAATAATATCATCCTAAGCGGGCCGATAAGACCACTATGTTGTCTAACAGGTATCATAACTAGGCCTCACACGGCCAACACTAAAATCACAATGCATATAAGCCCCACACTGCAAATAATGCACCACTAACTATAAATCATAGTCTGCAAACCTTAAGAGTGAAATATTGGTCGGGACAGGACCCCGGCCTACCCAAAAGCTATATAACAAAAGACAAGCAAACCTCTACAAGATGAAAACTCTGAAGGAAACGCTTTGCTGACTTTGAATAGCTGCTAAGGAGGTCTTGAAACCTGTATTTCTAAACCTGCAGGCAAGTATGCAGCGCCACATGCGTAGGCATCAGTACAATATATACCGAATATGTAAGGAAATAATAATAACTGAATAGAAGTTGATAAAGAACTAAAAGTAATCAGCGGGAAGGGGAAACTAACCTGTATGATATCACACCCATAGCCTGCATCTAGTAAACGATTATACAAACAGGAACTTAAGTTGTATGATTATACATTCATAAGTTTTATCTAGCAAACAAGTATACAAACAAGAACCTAACCTGGCTCCCAAAAGCTTGGAAGGTGCAAGCAACACAGAGATAACCTACCTGGGCCCCTATAAGTCCGGCAAGTACAAGAAATTCATATATTTCTTCTAATGGCACTCACCCCAGACTAGCAAACAACCTGTAACTAAGGTATAACCGAGCTCTAGAATTGTGGCTGATCCCTCTAGGTTCCTGTAACTGTATCTGAGCCCTCTAGGCTACTGTAACTGCACCCTGAGCATATAATGCTTAACCGAGGGTTAATAATGCCACTCAGACATAGGGGAAGCTAGTAAGGGAACCAAACTTCAAATGGTTCTACAGGCCTCAATATAGTCGTTTGCGACTCCATATAGCCCCGTAAGCATAATATAGCCCCTTAAGCACTTTATAATTATAGCTTGCTTCTCAAGCAGCCTGAATAGCATTCGGTAGGCCTAATTTATATACTATATGTCGCTCAATAGGCGTACCTAGCCCCACAGGCCTAACACAACCGCTACTCACCCCTAAAACAGTCAATATAGCTGCCAATAGGCACATTTCATGTGCCTACAACTGACCAGATGGTCATGGCAGCAATTACAACCTCAATTGGCTTATATAGGAAAGGGGCAAGGTCCAGGATGACCTAAGAGGTAGTCTGAAGGCCATACTAGGACATTGGTATTTCATAAGCGAACAGCAAGGTTGTAGGCGACAATCCATATAGTTCCTTCTCTTGGAGCGACTATAGTGCTGCTACCAACCGGATATGTTCCTAAGCAGTCAGCCCTAACATCCCATAGGCAGCTTACTATAATTCTTAGCCTGAATGTAATGCTGTGATACTATGGTTCAAGCCCGCTAGGCGTCAACTTGGTCTGTCCAAATAGCATATAGCTCCTGTGAGCAATTCATGGCCCCGTAACCAGTATATCTGGATTTAGCCCTTCACGACAAATTGTATTTGGGCATCTGCAAGAGTAACCCGAGGCGTTGTGTCACGCCCCAAGATTACACCCTAGATGAGACACGGTACTTGGAGTCACAAGTAACCCCAAGCCAACCCCTGATGCATTCTGAGCAACATATAAATATATACAGCGGAAGTTTAAAGCAACAATTTAAGCATTTTAAGAGAAAGAAGCTAATTCATAATGTTTGAAAACATTTGAACAAAACTACAAGTCTGAAAAAAAACCAAATCTGCGTTTGGAAGCCACTATAACTGATAAGTTGCTGGGACAAGCCCCCAGCTAACTCATAATCTAAATAGAAGAAAGCAAAACTGAGTAAAATAATCTTCATCCGCGGAAGATGAGGACTCACACTTAGAACCGCTAAAGTCATTTGAGAGCGATCAGCTAGCAAGACTGAGACTGAGATCCTGCAGCTGTATCATAAAATGATACAGCATAAAAGTATGCATCAGTACTTTGAATGTACTGAGTAAGCGAGAGAAACCATACACAAGAAATAACAGTACTGGACTGAAAATATATGCAATGACCAGTTGGAGCTACTGAACTGAATATCTATAATAACTGAGATGGTCTAAAACACACTGTCTGATGGCCAAGGACATGCCCTAAATCTGAGATATTGAACTGAAATGATCTGAACTGACTAATTTGAAACTAAAACGAGCTGACTAGTGGGAGAGTCTATAACCGATATATAACCACGTGAGCTAGACGTAGAGTTCGATGTATACACCCCATGGGTAGGACCCCATATACCTTTCTAGGGTATAGAGGCATGAACTGGGTGATCATAAGAGTTTGAGCCCCTGAGGCCAATAAAACTATAACCTACAGTGGCAACGTAGTTCTAGGAACTTGGGTGCGCTGGAACCCCGGTACTCTTGGTGCTAAGTCCTACTCCCACTGGATAGTCCTAGATTATATGCTATGTTGATAGCTCAAAACTGGGGCGCGATACTAGTCAGATTACCTACCTGGAAGCACCGTGAGAGTCTTATCTGACCGAATTCTGGAACTAGGTTCTAAGACTGTTCTGAGCTGCTGATCTAGAAGCGTCGTAACCATCTAAAGAACAAGCTGAAATGTATAATTGAGGTCCTAAGGCTGGTTAGAGTTGCTTATCTAACAGTGTCATGACCGTCTGGTGAACCACAAAAACTGAGTTCTGAACTTGATTCTGATAACTGGGAGGTACTACTGACACCTCGGGAATTTCTATAATCAAACTGATCAGCTGACATTTCTAACAAACACTGGATATTCTAGCACTTTGACTGAAACAGAACTGACAATAGTCTAACTGATTTTAACTAGAATCAACAACAAGGGAGTTCCCAACACTCTTAAAATCAAGCAAAAATTCAATATGTAAACACTATCGCAAGATTTTAGTTTCTCTGCATTCAAGACTAGGGCTAGATTTCACCTTATAGGAATAAGCAACATCATAGTCACAACTGGTGGAAAAACATCGACAATTAACATAAATGGTATTTCACATAATTTAAGCGAGGTCTGACAGATAATTTCACCACATTCAAAAATCTCAGGGCTAGAACTGATAGAGAAAACAAAGAAGGATTTGGGGGACACAAGGGAAGAACTATTCCCTTGTTGAATTCCCACATACCTGGTGAAGAAGCCCGAAGAATTTCCTTGAGAAACCGAGGAGAAATGGACTGCCCTAGTTATTGCTCTGAAATGCTCTAAGAGAAATCCTACATTGTTTTCTGAAAGTCTAAATGGGGAAAATGAGGAAGGAAACCATTTAACCCCTCTAATAGTCTGAAGATATGCTTAAAATGACGTAGTTTATAGTCTAGGAGGGTAGGAAATTACTGAAATACCCTTATAAAATTTGCAGGAAAAACTGGCTATTAGGCCCCATGAGGGACCTAACGGGTCATGCCCAGTGGCCACGATTCGTGGTCACGGTCGTCAAGTGCACTACCTAATTTCTCTCGACGGGTCACCACGAGGGACCCAACGGGTTGTGGTTGGTGACCATGACTCGTGGTCACCTCTCATGGTCTCCACTGCCTAAAATTCCCTGGAGTCCTCACGGATCACCCCACGACTCGTGGTGTTGACCCCGGTCCGTGGTCACACCCGTGGTCACCCATTTTCCAAATTTCCAATCAAGTTCCAAGTCCTCACCATGAGTCACTTAACGACTCGTAGTCACCCCCACGGGTCACAGAACGACTCATTTTGTGACCTGGTGTAGATTTTCTAGTTTTCTCTATTTTACGTCCGGGGTCTAGTCTTTGAGTTTCTGGGGCATTACATGTTGACCCCATGTCTAACCACTAACAAGGTCCCTCCTTAGGGTATCAGTTGGTCTATCAAACTTCTAACAACTTGGGTGGTTTACTGAGCAACCTATACGACAAGCAGTAAGTCGGTTGAAACTAACCGGTCACTGATAGTAGCCGATCACATGGCAAGCTATCGCTCAGTTCATTAGGCAACCCTGGTGCCACTAACTTAAAGGTAAGACCACCCAATCAATATTTTGGCCCTGGAGGCGACAAGGTATGCCAACAGCCTGTGGGCAAGCTCTACTGTCTATATAGGCGTCAAACAGAAAGTTATATCATACAACTGCACCCTATACTACCCAACCTAATAGGGTACGCTCAACAGCTAACTACAAGTTTCTTAAGGACTTGGTATGATAGCAGGACATCTATAGTCCTTCTAGATGGTACATAGGTAAACAGGGAAGTCCCTATAACGCTCCTAGTGATAGACCAACTAAATGTACTCTTTTCCGACAAGGTATTATATGTTATAACCTCAATTCGTCTCGTAGAAGCTAACCACAACATATATAATCAGAAGTTTCTATAGAGGTACAAGTTGTATCAGCTATACGACGAGAATACTTGCTGAAAGAGGTTAGCCTTAACATACCTCAATTGTTGGATTCTTATTTAATCAATCTTGCTTCGATCCAGAACTTGTAATCCCTTCGTATTCCAGCTCTTACATCAAGGAAGCAAGGCTATTCCACTTCAAAAATCAAGCCAGCAACATCATCATAACACACAATGACCACAAATCATAACCCTCCCAATTCGTCCCAAAACCTACGAATTCCATAGAATTTAGAAGGTAGAAATACTTACTTGTCACTTGTAGACGTTTAGAACTTAATTAGAAGTGATTTCTATGACCTCTACTCGGTAGGACTCAATCACACCAGGCAATTTCAATGATTCAACTCTGTAGATAGGTTCTTCGCAGGCCTAGGAATCATTACCCAAGATGAATTTACAATCAAACGAGTTTTGATGGCGTAATTTATCTTCAAATTGATGAAATCCTCGTGCACAAGTAGCCCTAGGTCGAGCTCTCAACTTTGGGAAATGTTTAAATGAAACAAATACTTCACACTTAATATATATAGGGGAGGAAGTGGCCAAGAGTCATGCAGCGCACCTCCCATCTCACCAATATATGGGTGCGACGCGCCTGCCATTCACTGAGGGACGGGCGCAATGCGACACCTGGGGCGCCCTGCATCCTGCCCCGACCTTTCGCTCGCTCGATGATGTACTCACGCGTTTCACCCTCGAGCCTTCTCCCGCATGTGTCATGCCCTAGAAACTCTCACACGCACACGTCAACTAGCCAATGGAAACTTACGAGGTGTAACATCATCCCCCCCTTAGGAACATTCGTCCTTGAATGTAATCCGACCTTAGGGGATTCTATTCTTTAAACTTTGCCCAAAAATTTAGGCAGAATCTCTTCTGTAATATGGACTATCCCGAAACCTAAAACGCAGAAAAGTCCAACATAGGAACCCCATAGGATGCTATAAACAACTGAATAATATAGCTCTACAACAAGTAAGAGAGCAACTGACACCAATAGTAACAAAAGCAGCAATACAATACCTGTGAATTATCTTACCTCAACTATAACTTATCTAAGTCTGTGTACTCTCATCATAGGATCTGGAACAAGTGAGGATATCTAGATCTCATGTTGCTTCCCAAGTCATCTCTTTTATATTTTTGTTTCTTCATAAAACATTAACAGAGGCCACATCTTTGGTCCTCAGTCTGCGGATCTGCCGATTTAATATCACTATTAGAGTCTCCTCGTAGGACGGATCTTCTGTAACTTGAACATTCTCAATTGGGAAAACTTGAGAAGGGTCTTCTATGCACTTGTGTAACATCGATACATGAAAAACTGGGTGAACAAAGTCTAGAAAGGCAATTCTAACTTATAGGCCTCTTGGATTATTTTTCGAAGGATCCGGTGTAGTCCCAAATGTATATAGGGCTAAGCTTACCCTTCTTGTCAAATCTCATAACGCCTTTCATTGGCAAAATTTTCAAGGATACCCAATCTTCGCATCAATCTCTAAGTCCCTAAGTCGTACATCAAAATAGGACTCCAACGATTCTAGGCTGTCAGTAAACGCTCTCTGATGAGTTTAACCTTCTTTTTTAATTGGTGGATCATGTTAGGTCCAATTAACCCTGATTCACTTACTTCGAACCATCCTATAGGGGACCTGGATTTCTGTATATATAAACATAAGGCGCAATCTTGATGGTAGAATGGTGACTGATATTATATACAAACTCCATAAGAGGTAAATGATCATCTCAACTTCCTTGAAGTCTAGCACATACGCCCATACATATCTGCGAGCCAACTTGGTCATCTGTCTGGGGATAAGGAGTTGTACTCAAGTTAATCTGTGCCCCAATCCTTTCTAACACAATTTCCAAAACCTAGTTGTGAATCGTGCCCCTCTGTCAGGACTGATAGACATTGGGACATCATGTAGCCAGACTATCTCTTTAATATACAACTAAGCATAATCTTTAGCTGAAAATATAGTTCTGATCAATAAGAAATGGGTTGATCTCATTAGCCTTTCAAAAATGACCCAAGTAGGTTCAAATTTATGCTGGTGCGAGGTAAACTTGTAACTAAATTCATATTGACTGTTTCACACTTTCACGCAGGCACGACTATCTCCTGAATTAGCCCGCCAGGTTCCTGATGTTCAGCCTTTACTTGCTGGCGATTGGGGCAATGTACTATAACTCAATAACATCTTTCTTCTTCCCATGCCACCAATAGCTCTCTTTTATAACCTGATGCATTTTTGTCGAACCTGAGTGGAAAGAATAACAGACATAGTATACCTTTGCCACATTTTACTACAAATTCCTGCCATATTTGGAATACAGATTCAACCTCTAGGACTCAAGACTCTGCCCCCTGCTATCTCAAAGGCCGATGATTCCTCCTGTTGGGCCTCGTCTCTGGGATGCACCAGGCTGGGGTCTCCGTACCGTCGCTCCTTTGCCTCCACAACTAGAGGTGATATTGCAATATTCTAGGTTACAATATCACTATCCTCTAAGTGCCAGCCTGATGCTTATATCTCGACATTCAGCGGCGATTATAAGCTCTATCAGCCCATTACAGCCTAGGTGTGGTTCTATTCTCCTCCAGAGTAGATGCTCAAGTCTTGCCCTTACCACTTATAGGCTGAAGTCCGGGGTTTGTGCCCCATGAACCATACTGGCAAGGATACTATTGGCCAAGTCTACTAACTTATATCGTCCTAACTCGCACTCGGGCTGATTCCCACCCTATAACCTTTATATCCCTTAACATAACAAACTGGGGGTCCATAGCCATTATTCTCCAGGTACTGACTACCGCCATCAACATATTGCGGTAGGATTAGTCTATTTCTAACCTGATCTTTGCTGTTGCTGGGAATCTATTGCTGATGGACCCTCACATGTGCTTGGCTCCTCCTAACAATCTTACTTGCTCCCGATTCTACTGTAGTGAAGGTCTAGGTGGATTATTTAAGTACTAGGGGTCTTGACCACTTTTATAACACCCCCAGGAATCAATGGGTCTAGCCCTTGTTTGCTATTTACTCTTGACAACATAGCGTCAACAGTTACGCTCTCTTCTATATGGAGAAAAGGTTAGGAGGCAGAAAATGACCATATCATTCTGTAGTGGGGCTAAGGTATAAAACTCGCCAAACTCTAAAGGGATGGAGGTAAGAATCTCACAATTTCACAACCTTTCGTACATTTAAGGTAACCCAACATTAGTTGTCAACCCCATCCAACACTGAGTAGCTACTAAGTAAGCCAACATATACTTTACACTCCTGACATCCTAATTCGAGGGTGTAGGAAAAACTGGGAATAGTGCTGGCATATCCGCTACCCTATAAGGTTCCTGGTGCCCGGGAGAATTCCGGGGAGATCGAGAAGATGTCTCCCTTTCGCCCTTAGGTTGGGTTGTCCCCAACTATGGAACCCTGTTGGTACCTTCTCCTGTTGCTACATCTAACTCGCAGTTGGCTGTAGTCTGCCTCATATCAAACATCATTCTAGAAGGTCATAACAGGATAACCTTAGGGACTCAACCCTATACAACTCAGCTCTATAACACGATCTGATAAGAAGGAGGGGGTAACCATACTATCATGCCTGGTGGCTCCCTGCTTATAAAATATGGTGCACAACACATTTATAAACAAGACTCTACTAGACACGGCTTGCACACTCCCTAGGATACGACGTTGCTCTAATACCAAGTTTGTCATGCACCACCTTGGGAGGCGTAACTGGCACCTAATGCCGCACTGGACGCTAAGCTGACCTGGCTAGACGGATACACATCTGCTGCATGCCAGCAGCACATAGCAAGAAAACAACCGGCTATATCTCTGCTATAGACATAGCCTCAAGCTAACAAGGCCACAATATAAACCTGCGTAAAAACAGCTAACCCAACAGGTGCAGTAACAATACCATACTAAGCACAAGACCACCATACTGTCTATAGGACCCACGTGGCCAACACTCAAATCACAACACATATAGGCCCCACAAGGCCAATGACACACCACTAAATATAAACCGTATTTTGCAAGCCTCTAAGAGTAAAATATTGGTCAGGACAGGACCCCGGCCTACCAAAAAACTATATAACAAAAGACAGGTAAACCTCTACGAGCTGGCAACTTCGAAGGAAAAGAGCTGACCGCTCTGCCGAATCTGCATAGCTGCTAAGGAGGTCCCGAAACCTGCCTGTCTCAATCTGCAGGCAAGTATGCAGCACCCCATACGTGGGCGTTAGTACAATATGTACCAAATATGTAATGCAATAATAATAACTGAATAGAAACTGATAAAGAACTGAAAGTAATCAGCACGAAGGGGCAGAAGTTAACTTTTATGATATCACACCCATAGCCAGCATCTAGTAAATGATTATACAAAACAGGAACTTAAGTTGTATGATTATACATTCATAAGCTATATCTAGCAAACAAGTATATAAACAAGAACCTAACCTGGCCCCCATAAGCCTGGAAGGTGCAAGCAACACAGAGATAACCTACCTGGACCCCCAAAAGCCCGTCAAGTACAAGCAATTCATATATTCCTTCTAACTGCACTCATCGCAGACTCGTAGACAACCTGTAACTAAGGTATAACCCACCTCTAGAACTATGACTGAGCCCTCTGGGCTCCAGTAATTGTATCTAAGCCCTCTAGGCTGCTGTAACTACACCCTAAGTATACAAGGATTAACTGAGGTTCAGTGATGCCACGCAGGCATTGGGGAAGCTAGTAAGGGCACCAAACTTCAAATGGCTCTGAAGGCCTTAATATAGTCTCTCGCGACTCCATATCTCCTTAAGCATAATATAGCCCCTTAGGCACTTTATGATTATAGCTCGCTTCTCAAGCAGCCTGAATAGCATTTGGTAGGCGTAACATATATACTATACGTCGCTTAATAGGAATACCTAGCCCCTTAGGCCTAATGCAACCACCACTCGCCCCTAAAATAGTCTATATAGTTGTCAACAAGCACATTCCTTGTGCCTACAACTAACCAGATGGCCATAGCAATTACAAACTCAGTCGGCTTATATAGGGAAGGGACGAGGTTTGAGGTTGCCTAAGCGGTACTTTGAAGGTCATACTAGGACATTGGTAGTTCATAAGTGAACAGCAAGGTCGTAGGTGACTGTCCATATGGTTCCTTCGCCTAAAACTACTACAGGCCTGCTACCATCCGAATATGTTCCTAAGCAGTCAACCTTAACATCCCACAGACATCTTATTATAATTCTTAGCCTGAAGGTAACGTTGTGATACTAAGGTTCTAGCCCCCTAGGCATCAACTTGGTCTGTCCAAATCGCATATAGCTCCTGTGAGCAATTCATGGCCTCATAGGCAGGTATATGTAGATTTAGCCTTTCACGCCAACATGTACGTGGGCATCTATAAGAGTAGCCTGGGGCATTGTCCCCACGTCGAACAACTAACAAGGTCCTTCCTTAGGGTATCACTTAGTCTATCAGACTTCTAACAGCTAGGGTGGTTTCCTGAGTGACCTATACGTCAAGCAGTAAGCAGTAGACGATCACATGGCAAGCTATCGCTCAGTTCATTAGGCAACCCTGGTGCCACTATTGAGATTCTGGCCCTGGAGGCGTCAAGGTATGCTAACAGCCTGTGGGTGAGCTCTACTGTCTATATAGGCATCAAATAGAAAGTTATATCGCCCAGCTGTGCTCCATACTACCCAACTAAACAAGGTACGCTCAACTGCTAACTAGAAGCTTCTTAAGGCCTTGGTACGACAGCAGGACATCTATAGTCTTCTAGATGGGACATCGATAAATAGGGAAGTCCCTATAACACTCCTAGCGATAGACCAACTGAATGTACTCTTTTCCAACAAGGAATTATATGTTATAACCTCAATTCATCTCATAGCAGCTAACCACAACATATATAATCATAAGTTTCTATAGAGGTACAATTCGTATCAACTATACGACGAGAATACTTTCCAAAAAAGGTTAGCCTTAACACACCTAAATTATCGGATTCTTGTTTAATCAATCCTGCTTCGATCAGAACTTGTAATCCCTCCATATTCCAGCTCTTACATCAAGGGAGCAAGGCTATTCCACTTCAGAAATCAAGCCAGCAACATAATCCATAACACACAATGATCACAAATCATAACCCGCCCAATTCAGCCCAAAACTTACGAATTCCAGAGACTTTAGAAGGTAGAAATACTTCTTGTCACTTGTAGACATTTAGAACTTACCCAAGATGAATTTACAATCAAAAAAGGTTTAATGGCGTAATTTAGTTTCAAATTGATGAAATCCTTGTGCACAACTCGCCGTAGGCCGAGCTCTCAACTTTGGGAAATGTTTAAATGAAACAAATCCTTCACAATTAATATATATATAGGGGAGGTGGTGGCCAAGGGGTGTGCGGCGCACCTCCCAGCGCACCAACATACGGGCGCGACGCGCCGGCCATTGCACTGAGGGAGGGGTGTGATGTGGCGCTCCATGCGCCATGGCAGGGTGCGACGTGGTGCCTGGGGTGCCCTGCCTCTAGCCCCAACCTTCCACTAGCTCGATGACATACTCACATGTTCCTCCCTCGAGCCCACTCCTGCACGTTTCGTGCCCTTAAGACTCTCACAAGCACAAACACACGTCAGCTAGCCAATGACAACTTAGGGGGTGTAACATATGCATTCTTCCCTTGCTAAGTACTTACTCGTGGAAGATATGACAATCATGCAATTTTTCACAACATCATTCACATTTTTACCATAAATGTTACCAATTGAAGATTCCAAACCATAACTTCACTCAATCTAACTTCGAATCATAGATGCGGTCTAACTTTGCCTACCCATCCCTTGGAATATAATTCTTCCTCCTCGATATAACCTTCTGCTCTAAACAATGCAACATCATCTCTAATTATTGGCATGTAAATCCGCGAGCGTTTCCTCACCATTGGTGAGAAAATGGAAAAAATAAGTTTAGACATTCAAATCAAATCACATGCATACAATAAGGGATAAAATAAAAGAATTTTTCCTAAAATGCCGAATAGCCTCCCGAAGATAGGATACGGACTTCATCATGCCAATCCGTGAGACTCTACTAGGCACTTGCTCTTGTACTGGTAAGATCGGTAAACCTAAAGCTCTGATAGTACACTGTCATGACCCAAAATTAGGTCATGATGGCACCTACTACAACCCCCCAGTAGGTAAGCTAAATCCCAAAATGAATACTGAAAGTAAAGACCAACGTAATAATAATGAAGCGGAAACTAAAATCAATCAAGTATAGATATATACATAACAGGTACAAAATATATAACAAGGGCCCTAACGAAATAAGAAAAGACAATATATACAAGATACCAACCCCAGACTTGGTGTCACCGGTACAAAAACCTCTAATAGTACGAGAATAAGGCTATATAAAATAAATACAAATGTCTGGCAGATATAAAATATAGACAAGAGATACAAGATGAAAAGTAGTAAATCTCTAAAAGCCAAGAGCTCACCACGATCCGAATCAGCAAAAGAATCCATTAACGAGTAGAAGATCAACGAGGGTGACTCGTACTGGGTGTTGCATTAGAACAAAATATAGAAATGTAGTATGAGTACCAAAATACGGGGTACTCAGTAGGCATCATAGGTCGACCGAGCTCAGAAGATAATATATAATATAAAACACATGAGAGGAACTAGCTATCGAAAACTAACCCAGAAATCACAACAGGTCAAAGGTAAAGTGGAAAATAGCAATAAGACATGAATATACAAATATACAGGTATGCAAGAGTAATGTAGTGCAGTATGGGATGATGCAATGAAATATGTGGCCAATGCATTATGTAGTGAAACCCGGCAATGACCTTGGGCCGCCTGGTATCTCATCAGATGTAGTAATAATAAAACCTGGCAAAGACCTCGAGTTGCTCGACATCTCACCTCGGACGTACTAACAATGAAATCCAGCAAAAACCTTAGGCCGCCTGGTATCTCACCTCAGATGTAATAACAATGAAAAGTAAAGTGTAACTGATCCAGCATCTTACCTCAGACTAAATTTACAGGTGGTACAAATCTTTTATAAAATTGAAAATCAGTAAAACAGTAGTACATTCCCCCAGAGCTCAAATCAATAAAAGATGAGACACTTTTAGTTTAAAAGGTAAAAATCAGTATTTTTCCTTCAAATCATACCTCAATCCATGTGCATGTATATGTGGATGTATGCATGCTCACTCAGTATATATATGTATATATATATAAATAAATAATTCCACATCAAATAGGATAAATCATCCTCCATACCATAATCATACTAACCTCTACTCTAAAACCACGGCCTCAGGCCCACAATCCCAAACAAAGGGAGAACGGGAAAGTAAAGCAATAACAAGTCCAACAAATTGATAACAACCAATAATCCAAAGAAAACACCGCTTACCTAATTCTACTATTAAAACTGCTCCTAACCTAGCCTAAGGATCCCAAAACCTATCCACAATATAGCAACTAACAACCTACACTAAGGCTTGTAAGGGAATACTACTCTAAAGTCCTTCAAATCATCAATCATCCGAAAAATCATCACAACTGAATTCTAACTAAAAAATCACCTAATATCATGAAACTTATAAAATATACTACCAGATCAAGCCAAGTCTAAAGAAATAAAATTGTAACCTACCTCACAATAGAACGGTAAGCCACGAACCATCACTTGGAAGCTTTTTCCTTCCACAATGCCTCGGATTGCTACTACTCCATCATAAACATGTTCCACTCATCAAAACGAGGATAATGATACCCATATTGACATATTTTGATTAGGGCAAAAAATCAGGTCGAAAATCGACCCTCAGGGTCTACTATGAAAGTTGAAAAAAATTACAACATTATGTTCCTTGAAGGTCCTGGAACTCATACCCAAAATTTAGGTAAAAAATGAAGCTCGTTTCGGGGCTCAAATCTGACTGAAAATATCAAGATCATAAGAGAGAAATTCAAGGTATTTGGAGCTCAAAAACGCGGATTAAACATGGAAACGAAACTATAATTATCTAAGGAATGAAGAGAAGAAGATAATTTACCCAGTTTCCTAAAAATCCATCAACAAATGGTGGAAATCGCCACTTATTGAGCTCTCAACAATGGTGGGTTGAGTTTTGCATGTAATAAGCTGAAAGGAAAGTGATATGCCTATAAAGCTATCGATTTTTCACTATAGCAGACTCTGGTTCGCCATGGCGTCTTCGCTATAGTGATCTCTGTCTCGCTATAGCGAGCTGCTTGGCACTAGCCACAACTTAAACTTCAAATGGATCCCCAGAATTCATTCAGAGTGCCATGAACGCAAACCTTATATATTTTCCAAGTGAAAACAATATTCCAGACTCAATAGAATCGATAAAACGACCATCGGAGGTCGTCTTGACAAGATGAACACCGAAATCAACTCTTTAACTACAAACAAACAACCGCCCAAATGCCCGAAATGAGTCCGAAAGCCTTGGGTCCCGAACCAAAGGTCCCACTAGCCTAAAATCTATGATCCGGAGGTAATGGGGCTGATGAAATTCTCATTTGAGACCATTTACTAAGAATGTTGACCGAAGTCAACCATTTCAACTTAAAAGCTCCAAAATTAGGAAACATTTCTAAAACTAGCCCGAACACCTTGGGAACCATGCAAACCATCTCTGCAAGTCATAAAAGTAGTGTAGAAGCCACGTGGAGGGTCAGAACAATACAAATACACAAAAATAAGGAAATGACTAGGAGGGTCATTATAACTTCTCCTAGACCTCATACCACAAAATAGCCACATCTCGTATCCTGAAAGATGCCAACTCTACAACTTCTTTTACCAAGGTATGTATGACTCAAACTTTCCTTTAAAGTTGATCAATAAACTCTTGAGGGTACTCTTTTGGGTTAGAACCCATAAATATAGGAGGTTTCAAGCTGATAAATTCTCAAACTCTAGAACTTTTGGAGCTATCAGAAGATTAGACCATCTGTTGCTACTGTAATATAATAACTT
This sequence comes from Datura wrightii, assembly GCA_035772735.1. NCBI lineage: Eukaryota > Viridiplantae > Streptophyta > Magnoliopsida > Solanales > Solanaceae > Datura > Datura wrightii. The sequence continues at coordinate 122,127,863 of JASDFA010000010.1, forward strand.
GTGTCAACAAATGGATCACCTTTTCAATATCTAGATCTATTTGTGCCAGGTGGGGGAACTAGGGGTATTGGGTACGCTCTAACTTCTCCTTTAGGGGTGAGCAGAATATGAGGAGCTGGGGTCACTAGATCCCTTCTAACTTTCTCTACCTCTAGCACCACAATACCTACTAATATGGTTGATGATTCATCCTTGTCTTTATGCCCAACTACAAGGCGGGACACGACTAATGCTTTGTGCATCGGCATTGGCTCATCTGTTAGCGGTACTCAACCTAGTCAAGGGCATTGTTGTAACCATATCACAAAGCACGAGTTAGACTCGAATTCTTATGACTCGGCTCTATTTACCCGATTCTAAGAGAAAAGAAAGGTAACCATTCCTAAATGCCCTATAGCCTCTTGATTATAAGTGTGATGAACAACATACCCATAAGCAAAAATCTATTAGACACAACTTGTAGACTTCCTAGGACTCGATATGCTCTGATATCAAATTTTCCACGCCCAAAACCTAGGGATGCATGACAGGCACTTGGTACCTCTGTTTACTAAGCTAGCCATTGAAACTCATACAATTTGTCAAGCAATTGGGCCAACGAGGCCTCCATGGTAATACTTTTATAAAATAAAATAAATGAAACTGACAAGATATGAAAGATATTTTCTAAACATCTAGCAACCCAAAATATATATACACAAGTCTAACAAAGCCACATAGTACTTCAGCTAATAAATAACAAGTTGATAAGGCTATAACTGTATAACAGCTAAACAAAAGGCAATCAAGGCCATAAATCACACACTAATAACTTAACCATCGGTCTACAAGCCTTTAAAAGTAATCTTACTGTCTATAGTCGGTATAAGGCCCCGGCCTACCCATCTATTATATACATACTCAAAATATAAGTTGGAACTCTAAGTCGCCAGCTCCAGGAAGAATGAAACTTACCAAAATGGTTGAACTCTGCAACTCCTACTGAAAAGGTCTATCTGGGTCTCGATCTGTACATGCAGGCACGATGCAACACCCCCTAAAAAATGGGAACGTTAGTACGAAAGAATGTACTAGTATGTAAGGATGAAATATTATTTAAATAAGCTGCAAGTACTAAATAAGAGTAGGATATAATACGAAACCTAGAAACTGAAATCTGAAAGACTTATTAAGCTTTTATATTCTTTATTCTTTTATTTGAACACAAAAAACACCTTAACTCATGCTATAACACATGATTTGTAATATACGCGAAATCATCATAGCACTTCGACACAGACTATATGTATAATATTAGCCACAATAAGGGCAATAACACCTCAGCACACACACGCACACACAAGCACACACAATATATATATATATATATATATATATAGTTTCAATAAAGGCAATAATGCCTCGACTCATCCTACAGACGCAACTCACGCATAATAAATATATTAATGGGATTCACTTCTATAGTTACTTTTGTTAATTATTAACACTCTTTTAGTTAACTTCTTTAGGCTCGGCTTACTAAAAGATATTCTAAAGTACTCTTTAGGATTCAACTTAATAACTGAATATGAATAAGAATTTGATTCGCGAAAATTTTCTTTTATACTTTCTAAAGTTTGATTTAGGATCACGATAAAAAGAAAAACTTGACACAAGAATGACTTTCATTTTATTTTCAAAAATCAGATTCTTATAAGAATGTGACTTGGCTCACCATAATGTAACAATTGGTTTTTTAAGGCTCATTTGGTTACCAAATAAATTCCTTATAAAACAATGGTCAAATTTCTTCTTTTGAAAACCTACATTTTCATTTCTAGGTTCATGCTAAAAAGGAATAGAGAAGCCTTAACATACGTCGTTTCTTTCAGCGATACATCTAGCATGACTTGACTTTTCCTTTATTAAGTTAATCTACAACATAAGTTCATAATGAAGTTAATATTATCTTTCAAATACAATGCCACCTTACAAAATAATAGTTAAATATATTAGGGAAAAATATATGTATTGGCATTAATTAAATGGTGTATCGCCACACCCTTTTTTTCCATTTCAATACAATACACACATGCCAACCAACTACCTCAACCATATAAAAACAACACAAAAACATCCCCAACACAGTTCACCACACCCGAAATACAATAGCAACACATTGAACTCATAGCTTTCGATCATCATCCTAGAGAATTCTTAACAATAATACAACAAGATTTCTCCACCCAAACTTTCACACAAAAAGGTAAACATGAGAAGACTACTTACCGCACTTGAAGGGGGTGTTTTTATTCTTTTCCTGTAGTCTTGAAGATGTTAAGTATCCTTTACACATACACTATAAAGAAAAGAAGAAACCTCTTATTTATCAAGCAAATTTGGGCATCCAACTTGGTGAAGGGTATGCTATATCTTATCAACTTCTTAACACATGATTTCTTACTATATGTAGGAGATTAGAACCAAAATTATAAGTGTTTTTACTTACCTTAAGCTTGAAGGATACCTGAAGCTCCAAGAACCCTAAAAGGAGCAATAGGGTGACAACCCAGAGTAAGAAGAGAGAGAGAGAGTTCTAGAAAAAAAAATTTCTTCAGATTTGTGGATAAGTTAATACTAAAAATTGATCAATAATTGGTCCTTACAAGGGGGCCCTTTGTCCACTGTTGACTGGTTTAGAACCCCAAATTTGGGCCAAAATGGCTCAAGAATTCTGCGGCAATATTACCTTTATCTGAGCTTTTATTGGTTAATTTGATGGTTGTTTTTGTGCTCATTTTGATCCATAATTTGGTCAATATTGAGGCTACTTTTCTACTTATTTTGGTCCAGATTTAGTGTCACTTTGTGGGCTAACTTTGAGCTTCATTTGGGCTGTTACACCCCATAAGTTTCTAGAACTTAGTTGGCCTATTCGCCTGTTGGTTGGGAGTTTTAGAATGTCATACGTGCGAGGAAAGGGCCCGGGGAAAGGCCTAACGGGTGCCAAGTTAGATTTTCGCAACAGGAAGCCGAACCGTGCTGCCCAAAGGGCAACGTGGCACAGAGGCACCTCCTCTGCGATGGCCAGCGTGGCACGGAGCCAAATTGGCGCAATGACCAGCGTGCCACATTGCTATGAAACTGGCTTCAAGTATATAAAGGCCTTACTCTTCAACTTTAAGTTATTTTCCATATTCACACGACTAGAAAGAGGGAGAGAACAAGGGTTCCTATAGATTTCCATCGGATTACGCCGTCAAATGTTGTCCGAAGCCAAATTAACTTCGGGTATCGAAGTACAAGGCTGCAGGGAGCATTTCTATGGAGTTAGTTTCGCGAAAATCGCCCAGCTAATCGTCGTCCCCCCGAGTCAAAGTGATTGGAATTGCTCCAAACTAGTGTTAATACACTCCCAGGCTTAAAGTAAGTACTTCTCCCTTCTAGATTCTCGAGAAATTTTGAGTTTTCGACCGTTCTTCGATAAGTTGAAGAATAGTCAGTAGATATATATCAAGCATTATTTTCTTCCAGTATAGTAATGAAGTTAGTTCAATTCTTTCGTGAATATGATTACAGTTGGGGAAAACAGCTGAATACTAGCCGAACCTCGCCAAATAATCGATAAACCGGCAGTCAAGGTATGTGAAGCCAGTCTCTTTCTGCAAGTTAGTTTCTCCAGTATAGCAAAACAGTATGAATCCCAGTAAAATATTTCAGAAACAGTATATCATGCTCAGTATGAAATAGTAAATCACGTCAGAAGTATTATATCATGTTCAGTATGAGACTCAGAACAACATGTTAGAGATTATATTATTATCTTATTCAGTGTGTATTATATGTAGTTATTGCTATCATTTGAGACTTGATTGTATTGTTTTGGGCTGGATTACCCGTATAGCTTCCGTGACCACCCCAGGGTTAATGGCTGTATCGACTCATCTGCCAGAGGGCGAGGATACGTCGCTCTACGGAGTGGCATGTCGTCTGCTAGGGACGAAGATGGGATGCTAGTTCCCCATATTTTGCCGTGGTTGGCCTTTATACACCCCCGTTGAGCGCCTGCGACCGGGGTGTTGATTTCAGGAGTCCTCCGGACTCAGGTACAACTATAGTTAGAGGCCCAGCGGGCCCAAGATGCATACCCAGGGGACCGACAAGATGCTTATAGCTACTAGGTGATGTGGTATGACCTAGGTAGGGGTAAATAGATTGTGATGATTTCACCTTTCGGCTTATAGAGGCCAAGTAAGGTTTATGTTATGTTGTTTTAGTTATTGATAGATAGACAGTAGAATGCCACGTTATCAGGTATGACTCTTACTCTTCTCAGTATAGCTATGTTAGCCTTGATTCCTCTATCTCAGTCAGTTTCAGTCCATTTCTTATTACTTCAGTTACTGTCAACTTTATTACTTACTTTTAGTTGTTTTCAGTTATTGCTTTACATGCTCAGTACCTGTGGTACTGACGCCCGTCTTGGGGTGCTGCATGACTTGCCTGCAGGTACACATAGACGAGGAGAAGATCCCTCGTAGTCCCAGTCAGCAATACAAAGCCTTCAACTCCTTTCATCCAGAGCTTGAAAGACAGAGGTTTACTCTCCTTTTGATTGTGTAGTATGGGTAGGCTGGGGCCCTGTCTCGGCCATCTTATTATTCTTAGAGGCTTGAAAATTATATCATATTCCCTGTGGTTCGATGTATCGACCGTGTGGGGCCATATATGTGTTTCAGATTGTATGTGATGGTCGTGTGGGGCCTTGTTCAATTGTTAGTTGGTGACCTTGTCGGTCACAGATCAGTTTAGCGCCAGATTTCATTTTTTAGTTATAACTAGACATCATGGTGTCCTTGTCTGCCCGCATAGGACTCCTTATAGTTGGTTGTTCTTGTTAGCTATTTATTTTTACAGGTAGCTATATGCCTTGTCGGCCGGGGGCTGTATTTACAGCTGCTATATAGCCCGTCATTTTCTTGAATCCAGAGTTAGAGCCAGCCTTGCACCAGAGGTGCTTAGGATCAGTTAGTTCAACAGTCCAGATCCTAGTAGGGCACCAGGTGCCAGTTATGCCTCCCAAGGCGGGGCGTGACAAACTTGGTATCAGAGCAGGTCGTATCCCAGGGAGTCTGCAAGCCGTTCTAAGTAGAGTCTTGTCTATGGATGTGTTATTCACCACATACTATAGGTAGGAGGCTGCAAGGCATGATAGGATGGTTACTCTTTCTTCTTATTTAGTCGTGCTATAGAGCGGTACAGTATAGGGTTGAGTCTTTGAGCTTATCATACTCTTTGTTTACAGATATAATGTCGGACCAGCGACATCCTACGACAGGCAAAATGTTGGATATAGTAGCAGGAGAGGGCACCAGCAGGATGCCTCAGCCTCGATTAGAATCAGCTCGATCTGAGGGCGATACGGAGGTATCGTCTCGACCTTCCCAGCAGTCACCATTACATCAGGAGCCGCTTAGAACTACACCACCTCCGGCAGTCCTATACCTATACTATCTGACCAGGAGGTCAGGAGTGCAGTGGTTATATTAGCGCAGATGATGGATGCTCAGCACCAGTCAATGCCACCTACAACTGCAAAATCATCAGGAGGGCCCGGTAGTTCGAATATCCGAGAATTCTTGGCATTAAATCCCCCGCAGTTTACAGGGACGGATCAGATAGAGGATCCCCAGGATTTCCTAGACCAGATGCAGAGGATCTTCAGGGTAATGCATGCTACACCCACAGAGTCAGTTGAATTGGTGGTATTCCGGCTACGGGACATCGCTATACTGTGGTATGAGAGTTGGGAGAGATCCCGAGAGAGAGATGTTTCCCTCCCGCCTAGCCCAGCTTTTTAGAGGCTTTTCTGGATCATTATCTACCATGGGAGATTCGACAGTCCTAGGTTGATCAGTTCCTACACTTGGAGCAGGGGTCGATGAGTGTTCGAGAATATGCCCTGAAGTTCGATTCCTTGGCCCGATATGCGCCAGCTTTTGTGGATACAATGCCATCCAGGGTACACCATTTCATTATGGGTCTGCACCCATAATATGTTGAGACTTGTATCACAGCTACTCTGCGAGAGGATATGGATATTGCTTGAGTACAGGCTTTTGCTCAGAATATTGAGGGCATCAGGCAGCGGCAACGGGAGATCAGGAGGACAAGTCAGGAACAACGCCGCTGGGACAGGCCAGATGATTTACAGGAGGAGGCCCGGGGAGGACCTAGGCTATGGTTATCAGATAGGCCGCCTAGACCCCCGCCTCCATCACAGCGACAGAGAAGCAGGTTTAATCGCCGAGGGAAGTTAGAGCCCGGCGGAGGTTCGCAAACGGTAGATTCACCACAGTAGAGGAGAGCGGAGCAGAGTAGGTATACAATACCACTTTGCCCTATTTGCAGCCGACGCCACTCTGGAGCGTGCAGATATGGCTCCACAGGATGTTATATTTGTGGACAAGAGGGTCATCAGATGAGAGATTGTCCAGCAAGGGGTCAGGGTGTCAGGGATCAATAGGATAGGTCATCAACAGGGTCACAAGCTCCAACATCCCCAGCAGGGCGCAGATCCTCAGTTTCAGCAGGTAGAGGCCGAGGCAGATCAGGGGCCTCCAGTTTAGGTGCGAGCCCAGACCGTACCTATGCATTACAGGGGAGAAAGGATTTAGAGTCGTCACCAGATGTTGTGACAGGTATGCTGAATATTTGCTCTCATCCTGCTTATGTGTTGATAGATCTGGGATCCACCTTGTCCTATGTTACACCGTTAGTGGCTCGGAAGTTTAGTATTGTGCCAGAATTGCTTCGGCGACCTTTTTTAGTATCTACACCCATTGGTGACTCTATCATAGCCAGAAGGGTCTATCGGGGGTGTACAATAGAGGTTGCCAATCGTCAGACGACAGTAGACTTGATAGAGCTAGAGATGGTTGATTTTGACGCCATTATGGGTATGGATTGGTTAGCTCCATGTTATGCCAATGTTGAGTGTTGGACCAAGACTATCCAATTCCACTTTCCAAGGGAGTAAATATGGGAGTGGAAAGGTAGTACAGTTACACCGAAAGGTAGGTTTATTTCCTCGGCGAGGAAATTGATAGCAAAGGGGTGCATTTATCACATTGTCAAAGTCCAGGATGTTCGGGCAGAGCCTCCGACCCTTCAGTCTGTTCCAGTGGTTAATGAGTTCCTTGATGTATTTCCAAATGAGCTTCCTGGTATTCCCCCAGAAAGGGAAGTTGATTTTGCAATTGATCTATTACCAGGCACTCAGTCCATATCTATCCCCCTTTATCGGATGGCTCCGCTGAACTAAGAGAGTTAAAGGAACAATTGAAAGATTTGCTAGATAAGGGCTTTATCAGGCCGAGTACCTCACCATGGGATGTGCCAGTTCTGTTCGTGAGAAAGAAGGACGGCTCCCTCCGTATGTGTATAGACAATCGGCAACTAAATAAAGTTACTGTCAAGAATAAGTACCCGCTTCCCAGAATAGATGATTTATTTGACCAGCTACAGGGAGCAAGGTATTTTTCCAAGATTGACTTAAGATTCGGATATCATCAGGTTCAGGTTCGTGAAAGGGATATTCCAAAGACTACCTTTAGGACCCGATACAGCCACTTTGAATTCTTAGTTATGTCCTTCGGGCTGACAAATGCCCCAGCAGTGTTTATGGACCTGATGAACAGTATCTTCGGACGATACCTAGACTTGTTCGTGATAGTATTTATCGATGATATTTTGGTGTATTCTCGCTTAGAGGAAGACCAGCAGGATCATCTACGGACAGTGCTCCAGATTCTTAAAGACCGCCAGCTATATGCAAAATTTTCCAAATATGAATTTTGGCTGAATTCAGTAGCCTTCTTGGGCCATATTGTGTCAGATGCTGGTATACAGGTAGATACACAAAAGATAGAGGCAGTGAAAACATGGCCTAGACCTACACTCCGACCGAGGTACGTAGTTTCCTAGGATTAGTCGGGGACTACAGAAGGTTTGTGGAAGCATTTTCCACTTTAGCAGCACCTTTAACTAATCTGACACGGAAGGCAGCTAAATTTCAGTGGACTGAGGCATGTGAGTAGAGCTTTTAGGAATTGAAAGACAGGTTGACATCAGCACCAGTGTTAGCGTTGCCAGAAGGAACAGAGGGTTATGCAGTTTATTGTGACACTTCGGGTGTTGGGTTAGGATGTGTGTTGATGCAGCATGGTAAAGTGATTACATATGCTTCCAGGCAGCTGAGGAAGCATGAAAAGAACTATCCTACCCATGACCTAGAATTAGCCGCGGTAATTCATGCCTTGAAAATATGGAGACACTACTTGTATGACGTCCACGTGGATATTTTCACTGATCACAAAAGCCTGCAGTATATCTTCACCCAGAAAGAATTGAATTTGTGGCAGCGTCACTGGTTGGAGCTATTGAAAGATTATGATGTGAATAATTTATATCACCCAGGAAGGGCCAATGTGGTAGCAGATGCCCTTAGCCGTAAATCTATTGGAAGTATGGCATACTTATAGCCCGAGCAACGAGAATTGGCCCTAGAATTGCATCAGCTAGCCAATTTAGCCATTTGTATAGCGGAAACAGGAGACAATAGAATGGTAATCCAGAACACCGCAGTGTCATCTTTGGTTGTGGAAGTGAAGGAACGACAATATGAAGATTCTAGCCTGGTTCAGCTCAAGAATAGAGTCCAGCGAGGGGAAGTGACAGATTTTTAGGTAACCGAGGATGGAGTTTTGAGATATAAGGATTGCCTCTGTGTTCCAGACGTTGCAGGGCTTCGACAGCAAATTATGGGCGAGGTACACTATGCCTGTTACTCTCTCCATCCGGGTTCGACAAAGATGTACCATGATATAAAAAAGATCTACTGGTGGCCAGGAATGAAAAAGAGGATAGCAGAATTTGTAGCTCAGTGTCCCAATTGCCAACAAGTAAAAGCTGAACATCAAAAACCAGGCGGACTGATACAGGATATAGTTGTGCCTCTATGGAAATGGGAAGCAGTTAATATGGATTTCGTAGTAGGATTGCCTCGCACCAGGCGTAAATATGATTTGATCTGGGTAATTGTTGACAGGTTGACAAAATCAGCTCATTTTATGCCAGTAAGGGCTACCCTTTCAGCCGAAGATTATGCTGGGTTGTATATTAAAGAAATAGTCAGATTGTATGGCGTTCCGTTGTCAATTATTTCCGACAAAGGGGCGCAGTTTACAGCTAAGTTTTGGCAATCGTTTCAGAGGGGCTTGGGGCGCAGGTTAACCTGAGCACAACCTTCCATCCTCAGACAGACGGTCAGGCAGAACGTACCATCCAGACGCTTAAGGATATGTTACGAGCATGTGTGTTAGATTTTGGAGGTAGCTGGGATGAACATCTACCGCTTTTTGAGTTCGCCTATAATAACAGTTATCATTCAGCAATTCAGATGGTGCCTTATGAAGCGTTATATGGGCGGAAGTGCAAATCTCCAGCTGGTTGGTTTGAGGTAGCCGAATCAGTATTAATTAGGCCAGATATCATTCATCAGTCAGAAAAGAAAGTAAAGCTTATTAGGGAACGTCTACTGACTACTCAGAGCCGCCAGAAATCTTATGCTGACGTGCGACACAGAAACTTGGAATTTAATGTGGGTGACTGAGTGTTCCTGAAGGTTTCGCCCATAAAGGGTGTGATGAGATTTGGCAAGAAAGGCAAGCTCATCCCAAGGTTTGTTGGGCCTTATCAAATTCGCCGAAGGATAGGCCAGGTGGCATATGAAGTGGACCTACCTCCAGAATTAGAATCTGTTCACCCAGTTTTTCATGTATCAATGCTGAGGAAGTGCATAGGAGATCCCTCCCAAATTGTCCCAGTCCAAGATGTTCAGGTCACAAAAGAGTTAGCTTATGAGGAAGTTCCAGTAGCCATACTAGACCTGCAGATCCATAGGTTAAGAACTAAAGATGTTACTTCTATCAAGGTGTTGTGGCGTAATAGGAACCGAGAGAGATGACTTGGGAAGCAGAAGATGATATGAAAGTCAGATATCCTCAGTTATTCTAGACTTAGTCAGATTATGCAGCCAGAGGTATGTTGTTATTATTGTTTCATAAGTTGCAGTATATACATATGTATGTGGAGTAGTTGACTCCAATTTATTGTGAAACGAATGCTATAGTATGATGTGGAGTACCTGTAGTGGACTTTTCTGCATTTCAGGGTGTTTGGATAGTCCACATCACAGGGGAGACTCTACTGAAATTTTTTTCCAGAATAAGTAATTGCAAGTTAAGATTCTTGCAGGTAGAAGTTAACATTCGAGGACGAATGTTCTTAACGGGGGGAGGATGTTACACCCCGTAAGTTTCTAGCACTTAGTTGGCCTATTCGCATTTTGGTTGGGAGTTTTAGAATGCCATACGTGCGAGGAAAGGGCCCGGGGAAAGGCCAAACGGGTGCCAAGTTAGATTTTTGTAAGAGGAGGCTGAACCGTGCTATCCAGAGGGGCAACGTGGAACGGAGGCACCTCCTCCGCGATGGCCAGCGTGGCACGGAGCCAAATTGGCGTGATGGCCAGCGTGCCACGTTGCTATACAACTGGCTTCCAGTATATAAAGGCCTTACTCTTCAACTTTAAGTTATTTTCCATATTCACACGACCAGAAATAGGGAGAGAACGAGGGTTCCTATAGATTTCCATCGGATTACGCCGTCAAATGCTGTCCAAAGTCAAATTAAATTCGGGTATCGAAGTATAAGGCTGCAGGGAGCATTTCTACGGAGTTAGTTTCGCGAAAATCACCCGGAGAATCATCGTCCCGCCGAGTCAAAGTGATTAAAATTGCTCCAAACTAGTGTTAATACACTCCCAGGCTTAAAGTAAGTACTTCTCCCTTCTAGATTCCTGAGAAATTTTGAGTTTTCGATCATTCTTCAATAAGTTGAAGAATAGTCAGTAGATATATATCAAGCATCATTTTCTTCCAGTATAGTAATGAAGTTAGTTCTATTCTTTCATGAATATGATTACAATTGGGGAGAACAACTGAATACTAGCCGAACCTCCCCAGATAATCGGTAAACCGGCAGTCGAGGTATGTAAAGCCAGTCTCTTTCGGCAAGTTAGTTTCGCCAGTATAGTAAAACAGTATGAATCCCAGTAAGATATTTCAGAACAGTATATCATGCTCAGTATGAAATTTAGTAAAGCACGTCAGAAGTATTATATCATGTTCAGTATGAGACTCAATACAACATGTTATAGATTATATTATTATCTTATTCAGTGTGTATTATATGTAGTTATTGCTATCAGTTGAGACTTGATTGTATTGTTTTGGGCTGGATTACCCGTATAGCTTCCGTGACCACCCCAAGGTTAATGGTTGTATCGACTCGTCTTCCAGAGGGCGAGGATACGTTGCACTACGGAGTGGCATGCCGTCCGCCAGGGACGAAGATGGGATGCCAGTTCCCCATATTTTGCCGTGGTTGGCCTTTATACACCCCCGTCGAGCGCCTGCGCCCAGGGTGTTGATTTCAGGAGTCCTCCGGACTCAGGTACAACTATAGTCAGAGGCCTAGCGGGCCCAAGCTGCATACCCAGGGGACCGGCAGGATGCTTATAGCTACTAGGTGATATGGTATGACTTGAGTAGGGGTAAATAGATTGTGATGATTTCACCTTCCAGCTTATGGGGGCCAGATAAGGTTTATGTTATGTTGTTTTAGTTATTGATAGATAGACAGTAGAACGCCACATTACCAGGTATGACTCTTACTCTTCTCAGTATAGCTATGTTAGCCCTGATTCCTCTATCTCAGTCAGTTTCAGTCTGTTTCCTATTACTTCAGTTACTGTCAACTTTATTACTTACTTTCAGTTGTTTTCAGTTATTGCTTTACATGCTCAGTACCTGTGGTACTGACGCCCATCTTGGGGCGCTGCATTACTTGCCTGCAGGTACACATAGACAAGGAGCAGATCCCTCGTAGTCCCAGGCAGCGATACAGAGCCTTCAGCTCCTTTCATCCGGAGAATGAAAGACAGAGGTTTACTCTCCTTTTGATTATGCAGTATGGGTAGGCCATGGCGCTGTCCTGACCATCTTATTATTCTTCGAGGCTTGTAGATTGTATCATATTCCCTATGGTTAGATGTATCGGTCGTGTGGGGCCATATATGTGTTTCAAATTGTATGTGATGGCCGTGTGGGGCCTTGTTTAGTTGTTAGTTGGTGACCTTGTCGGTCACAGATCAGTTTAGCGCCAGATTTCATTTTTCAGTTATAACTAGACATCACGGTGTCCTTGTCTGCCCGCATAGGACTCCTTATAGTTGGTTGTTCTGATTAGCTATTTACTTTTACAGGTGACTATAGGCCTTGTCGGTCGGGGGCTGTATTTACAGCCGCTATATAGCCCGTCGTTTTCTTGAATCCAGAGTTAGAGCCAGCCTTGCACCAGAGGTGCTTAGGCTCAGTTAGTTCAACAGTTCAGATCCTAGTAGGGCACTAGGTGTCAGTCATGCCTCCCAAGGCGGGGTGTGACATGGGCCACCATTAAGTCCAATAATCCATATTGGTGTTTTACCTAATTCTCCCTCATAACTTATTCAGTTAACGTAAGTAAGTGATGTACCTACTTGTCACCTATTAGCGTAAATAAGTTGAGCAAGCACCTCACCCATTTTATCCTGTTATACAAACTTTTGTCCTTATACTTTAACTTAACACTTATACACATTTGACCATTTCAAACTCTAGGTCCAAATATCACCTTACCATCCCGAGCTTAAGTACTTTCGTCGATATTAACTTAGTCATATAGGTGTTGAATTATACAGGGTGTTACATTCAAAGAGCATTATGTTATACTAGTCTTAGTGTATGCGTCTCACGCGTGTCCCTTATATTAATAAAAATAAAATTTTAAAAATAGCATAAATAATATTTAAAAGATGTGTTTGTGTAACAGTATAAGAATTTAGAAAGTAATTATGACTTTCAAATTGATAGATAATTATATTTAAGAGTTTGATTCAATCTAGTAGTTCTTTCTTTAGTTTGTTCTAATACTTCTTTCAATGATTAAAAACATTATAGAAATAACATTGGATTGAAAGATTTAACTTTCACACAAATACTCAAATGCATGCATTATATGCATACATATTAGTTATTATAAAATTTGTATTACTATATTATTAACAGATTACCATTTAATATAAATATAGCATTACGAAGATGCATTGCGACACAAAGTTGTATAGTAGAATAAAATATATATTATAAGTTATTATAAAATAATTAGCACTTACAAAATTATATTGTGAGTTACTAATGACTTGTTTTTGTACTAAAAATTGATAGCGTATCACAAACACAATTTATTTATTTGTAATTGGTCGTCCAAACTAAGAAATATTCATCAAAATTAGTGAAAATAACCACTAATGTTTGCATTAGAGTAAAATGTTTATATTACACTACTTGGGGTGCGATTCTTATCCGGACCCTGTTAACATGAGATGCTTTATGCATCGAAAAAAAGTCCTAAACATAAAATTGATTTGTATTGTAAGTATACTTTTATTCAACGTGTAATTATTTCTTAAAAGATAAAATCTTCATCTCTTTTAAATTTCTAAATATTAATATTTTTTATATATTTCAAATAAAAAAGAATTTAACACGTAAAATTTAGTTAATTTTAAAATCCTAAATATTAAAAAAATAATTAAATAACTATATGATCAAGTGTGAACTATATTTTTAAAAGGTAAAAATGTGAATGATATTTTGCTACGAAGCTTCTACTTTAAATATTTAGTAATAACTTAATTTTAAATTTTCGTTTTATCCTTTATAAGATGACTTCAGTTCAATTTTCTCTCCGTCTCTTAATCTACGCGTTTAGTCGAACACCTTTATATAAATTGAAATGAAAAAATAATGTAGATTTAACTAAGTAGAATGGATAACAAGAATACTCGATTAATTGAAACAACTTAAAGTATGTTGTGTTTCTATATTTTTTTTGTTATACAATTTTTTTTAAGAAAAAGAAGAAATTTAACGTATTAATGCATAATAAAATTACACCTCTTTAATTTTTTTCCTCATATTGTGAGTTGAAAATTGTGATCGATAATTAGTTAGTTTGAAAAATAAAATACTGGTATAAGTTAGGAGAATTGTAATTGATTTTAAAATCTAAATGTTAGAACTTTTAATATAGTTCAAATTAGAAATGATTTAAGAAACAAAATTTTAGTCAATTTTAAAATATTAAATATTAGAAGTTCTTACCTTTTACAAATAAGTAAATGTAATAGTTATAACTTTAATTAATTTCAAAGTCCTAAATATTAGAAAATGATAAACAATAATTTTATCTATAAAAAGTTGAATTAATATTTCTAAAAATCTTCACACTTTTAATGTAATATAAATATATATTACACACTTCTTTAATATAATATTATAAAATTTTAATTTTTTATATTAAATTAAATTAAAATAAATAAATTAAATAAAAGAAAGTGTACATAATTTTTTATACAAATAAAAAGGGTCTTCAAATAAAAAGTTGAAATTTGAATCCTAATCCTATGAGCAAGGACCTATTTTTATACATTTATAATAATAGGAGAGAATTGTTTTTCTAATCCCACCGGGCAAACGAACAACCCCTAGTAAAATGACACTTTTAGAACCAGGGTCACTGATGGTGACTGACTGGTGGAAAGGTGAAGGGTCACGATCTTCTCGTGCTTGCTGACAAAAATAATGTGTATGGCCCGATTCCATTGCCAAATGACAGTGACATCCATTGTAAACCCAACCCTGAGCCACTACTATAACTATAGGATAAACTCGAAGAATTGTTCTCAAAACCCTTTTTTCTTTTCATCTTCTTCCGACTTTGCTGCTGCACAACTTTACTCTTTTCCTTTGTGCGAAACACCAGTGAGTGAGGTGAGCTTCTTCAAAGATTTGCTGTTTCTTCTCCGTTAATTTCCCTTTTATAAGTTATGTTTGTGCGTGCGTTATGGATGTAAAAAATAACTCTTTTTGTGTATCGGCATTGAACAATGGTTTTTTCTTTCCTTTTTTTTTTTTTTTAATTTTTTTTATTTTTTATAGCTGAACCAGATTATGGTTTTCCCTTGTAAAATGCTTCCTCTTTTGTTTTGATTCAATAAATCAATAAGATACGGTCTTGGACAGCTTTTAATTGTTGATTAAAAAAACCCCGAAATAACAGAGGAAGATCTATGGATTTCAGGATCACTTGATCAGTAGATGCTAGACTGAAAAGATCATGACCCTCACTGAACTCAAAGTACCCTTTTGACTTTTTGATTTGTCTCTCTTTTTCTAAAAGATGGAAAGAAAATACTGTAAAAACGCCTTGAATAACGTCTTGACACTGCTTCTTTGTGTGGTGGCAGAGATTGGATTTCTTTTTCGATTTTATATATATGGCCTATCTTCTTCTTCTGGGGACATTGATCTGTTCATTTCTCTCTTTTGCTTTAATGGTGTATGCTATCATTCTTTAATAAATCCGGAGAAACATCATTGACAATGAGATCTTTAGATTTGTTCAGAGAAGAAGATAAAACTATTAGTATTAGAACTTTTTACATAACTTTTTTGGTTAGATATGAAATGTTTTGCTTATGGTGGAGTAGCCCCAGTGAGGAATAGCAGCACGTCTACAAAATAGGCCTCTGTATGTCAGCTTCTTTATTAATAAAGAGAAACGTCTAGGATCTTCTTTTTGTTGAATATTGCCCATGATGTTGTTTAGCCCACAATCCTTGTTTGAAATTGGTGGGTGTTTCTGCAACTTTCTTGAAATAAAAATGTTAAGAAGAGTTGGACGTCTTTGAATGTTTGCAAATCATGGGCTTTCATTTTGTATTCTTCTATAATATAAGGTTCTGTTGGACCAATGATTAGTTTGATTTCAAAAATGTAGTTTTTAATCCATTAAAGCTTGGCAAAGTTGTTATATTGCTAATCTAAATTCATGTTGTGTCCTCATAGGCAAAAATGCAAGGAGGATTCAAGCAAATCTTTTCTCATGTAAGTGTCCTCAAAAGTGCTGTTTTACAACATGTCCGATTGGTGAATCCAGTGTCAAGGTCGCTTATGTTTGTGCGCTGGGAAACAACTTCAACTGCTCGTATAGAAGAACACGGTTTTGAAAGCACCAAAATATCAGACATTTTGAAGGGCAAAGGTAAAGGTGCGGATGGCTCCTGGCTGTGGTGCACTACAGATGACAGTGTTTATGATGCTGTGAAATCGGTTAGTAACGTTACACTGATCATCTGCACAATGTCTTTGCGTCTAACCTTTGACAGTATGCATACACAGTTGATTTTGCATTTTATGTACTTATATGAAAGCAAGCCAAACTTCTTACTTATGCTAACTAGTGCAACTTTTATCCATTTATGAGTCAGATGCTCACCATTGCATTGATGCTTGGGTAGTGAGAGCTTGATATAACTGATAGTGAGAACTTGATATAACTGATTCTATGTGGCTTTGCAGATGACACAGCACAATGTAGGAGCCTTGGTGGTTGTGAAATCTGGGGAAAATAAGTCAATTGCTGGCATTATTACAGAGAGAGGTAAACACCTCTCTTCTAAGGTGTTAACTCCAAAATAGATTATGATGTTTTAGACAAATACCATGTCTGTGATGCTTCTTAATTTCTTGTACTGGTATTGGTTTTTGAACTTGTTCAACAATCATTTTTTGCAAATCTAGCTTCATCACATTACGTTACAAGGAACATTGGATCCTCTGGACACTTTCAACCAGGAACCATATATATGTGTGGTCCTTCTCTGACTGACATTTAGCTCTTATTGTGACCAGTCATAAAATTTACCTTGTCTGTAACATTATTGGGATATCACCACTGACCTTCCTTATTATTCTTTATTTATGTACTAATTCATGTGAACTTTAAGAATATCTATGTGAATGTAAGCAAAAAAGAATGTAAAACTGGGAGGGTTACTGGTATTCACATGAAGTTTAAGAATCTCTATGTGACTCTGAATGAAAGCTATAAAAGCATAAGATTGCTTTTCTATGCATTGACACGAGTGTCGAATGGAAAAGCACTGAGATTCAGTGTCAGTCTCATAATTACTTCATCATTGTCTGTTTCTTTCATTTTATAGTTATGTTCACCTGAGGAAATGTAGAATGATGCATATGAGTAAGCTGTAGGCAATGTTTTCTAGTTCCAGTTTCTGCTCTCTAGTTCTGCAAGTTAACTTTACTAGTTGTAAATACATAGAATTGCACACAGTTAACACATACAAAGAACTACTGCAGTTGTTCTGATTATTCTTTTTCTCTTCAACCACTTCCCTTTCTCATTAATTTTGTCCAATCAGATTATCTGCGGAAAATCATAGTACAGGGAAGATCATCCAAATCTACTAAGGTCGGGGACATCATGACGGAGGAGGTAAAACTCTAAGGCCGCTTTTCATGAGAAAAGAAGAAATAAAAAGCCAAAGCATGTAGAACTTGCTCCCTATAAATCATTGTATGTGTGTGTTTGCAGAACAAGCTTATCACCGTCACACCTGAAACCAAAGTTCTGAAAGCAATGCAACTGATGACAGGTGCTATTTCCTGCAACTTTTCCCAAACCTCCTCCCTTCTAAATTTCTTTCATTCAGGTTGAGCAGATATGCTTATGTACTTTTCCATATATCACTTGCCAGATAATCGTATCAGGCACATTCCAGTTATTGATCAGACAGGTATGATAGGGATGGTGTCCATTGGAGATGTTGTCCGTGCTGTCGTGAGTGAGCACAGGGAAGAGCTAAACCGGTTGAATGCCTTCATACAAGGAGGTTACTAGATGATGATGACAAATAAATGGATGATGACTGCAAGGGTTCTGTTTGCAGTTTAAAGATGTCTGAGCTAAATCTCTTAATCTTGTAAATGTTGACATCCTTACATATTCTCTAGCATGATGTTTGCCTATGGATGTGGCTACCAATTTGGGATCAATAAGATACAGTCTGCAAAACTGTTTTTTCCATGTAGGTTTGCATTCAATTGGCAAAGTTGTTTAAGATGCCAGTTTCTTTAACCAAAACTAAAAGGTTATTCATCGCTTTTAAAGGACATGGATTGATGTACCGCCGCTGAGCATAAGATGAATTTTCTATGACGGAATTGTTAATCTTTAGGGTTCAAATTGTTCCTTAAGGCTTGTAAACATTGCAAGATTGTGGAAATGTATCTAAAAGCATAAGATCTTCATGTAACATGTGCATTTTGTGTTACTTTTTTCGTCCTTAGAAAGATCAAAATAAAAATAGTAGGAGCAAGGAAATAAATTATTAAAATTCTGTGTTTGTACCAAGCAAATGAATGTTCTTATAAAAGACAAGTGTCTTGTGTATTAATAGTTGGGTGATAATAATTTCCACTTTAATTAGACTGTTATTAAAATTTTAAGTTTAATATAATTATGAATTTAGTACTTTCCGTGAGCAATATTTTCTGTGTATTCAAAAATGTAATTTTAGCTTTAACTGCAAGAACCTTTCAAAACTGTGCCAAAGACAATACTTTGGTTTAGAGATAAATTATTTAAAGGTTAAAAATGCAGGAATTATAATGTAACCTTGATGAGAAAAGAACAAGTCCTTTTCTCAATCTCTACTAGTAACTTTTGGGTAAAATATGTAGCGTTGATCCTCCTTGACTGCCATCCTCGATCGCGACCCAACCATAATTCTCCAAAACGAACGGCCATCTTCACGATCTGGTAGCAGGGACATGTCAGTTAACAGTGATTGGTAAATTCTCAAGATTCATATCAACAATTAGAACTGAGTTTAACCAAACTCTTCCACTTAAAGGGGCTGTTAGAATTGGGGTTCACAACATGCATCATGCATGCTGTCCTTAACTTTGATCAGAAGGAGATTGTTTTTACAGTAGGAACTTCTTCCCCATTTCTATGATGCAATGAAGTTGGTGAAATGGACTACCCGATTTCAAATCAAATGAAGAAGCAACTTTCACTTGGGCATGGATTAATCGACGGTATTTTAAATGAGATGCTATGTGCCGGATTGTTGAACCAATTTGTACTCCAATTATCACTAATAAGGTTAACATATCAAAATCTAGAATTACCAGAACAAATGCGAAGATGAAAAACTGATATTAAGAAACTTATGTAAAGGTCAAATTGAAATATAAATGCATCAGGCCAATTGGAGACCATTATGCAAAAGTCAGAGTACGAGACTACACTAGAATTGTATAGCCATTACAAAATTCAGGGTCATTGTGGCTCTGGCGAGCGCAGCGTGATGAACTATAGCACTACATGTACTAGGAAGAGTAACGTGAGCTGGAGAGCTATGAATTAAGGCTAATAATGTGAAGTTTTTGATTAACAAACAAGTAGCAAAATATAACAAACATATGTGAAGAACCAGTTACTCACAGATTTCAAAAAAGGACTGATAGTGTTCACAACAAAGTATTACAAGAGAACTAGTTCCCTGGCCTGTCTACAACAAAGAGCTGCTATCATGAATTACACTACAAACAGTGAAGAAACTAGGCCCATTACAATAGACTGGAGAAGATTGTTGATCAAGGCAAAGCAGATTCCAAATACGTACAAAGATTTTTTGAGTAATTAAGATTACGACTAATCCAATTGAAACATGGAGCAATAAAAAATATGAAATTATTACCATATTTGCGCACAAGGAAGAAGCTTTGGAGAATAGGAGAAAATTGTCACAAAATGTGTAAAGAACCAAGTCAAACTAGGATTGGAATACTGAATTCTTTATCCAATCCTTGTTGAATTGGGAACATGGAAAAGGGCTATCTACTTCTACATAAAGCATCTCATTGATGATGTTGAAGACAAGAGAGACTCAACAAAGGAGAGAGTAAGAACAAGATATTAACATAGTCTTCAGCTCATGAGAGTAGGAAGAGGATTATAATAACTGTTCTTGTTCTCTAGTTTGATTCTCTGAGTTCATAGTAACATTTTACATTTATAGTGATTTGTACTAGGTTGTCACACCCCACCTTGGGGGGTATGACGGGCACCTGGTGCCTGCTAGACTCTGGGCTGCTAAACAGTCCCGCCTGAGCACATCTGGTGCTTTGGCTGACTCTGGCTCTATCTCAAGAAACGAACCGACTATATAGCGGCTGTAAATACAGCCCCTGGCTGATTAGGCCTATAGCCACCTGCACTGTATCATCAGCTAACCAGAATCATTCACATGTGGGGAAACCTATGCGGGCCGACAAGGCCACCATGCTGTCTAGTTATCCCTAACTCAATATAACAAATGCGGAACAGCTACGTGACTGGCAAGGTCACCACTACTGACTGGATAAGGCCTCACACGGCCAACATCAACAACTAAACACGTATATATACATGCACGGCCCCACACGACCGGCTCCACCACCACAAGGAAACATCAGACTGCAAGCCTCTAGGAAGTGATAATAAACCTGTCCCGACCTACCCAACTATAATTAAAAGGAAATAGGAGCAACCTCCGACTGTCTAGCTCCGGAGGATAGAAGTTGATAACTCTGCTGACTGGATCACGAGGGATCGACTCCTCGTCTATGTGTACCTGCAGGCAAGCAATGCAGCGCCCACACGGGCGTCAGTACCAAAGGTACTGAGCATGTAAAGCAAACTGAAATATACAACTGAAATGGGTAACAACAATAACATGAAGTATAAGCAGGAAGTAGCTGAATCTATCTGGCTGAGGATAACTAGGGAGAGTTTACCTATTCTGTAACTAAACTGGGCGTACCTGACGATGTGTCGTCCCTGTCTATCAGTATCTAATAGCACATATAGATATACATATAAATACACACAATACCTGACCGACCCCCATAAGCCGGAAGGTGCCAACCAATAGAACAATCTATTTACCCCTACCCGGGTCTAAACCAACCAAAAATAAGTCACTCCACTAATCTGATAACTGTGAGCTCCCCCTACTGGCCCCCTTGGGTACGTAGATCGGGCCTTGGCCTCTGACAATGAACTGTGTCTGAGTTTGAGACTCCTGCCTCTGGGCGCAAGCGCTCAACGGGGTAATCTGCTGCTGTATTTGTGGCTGAAACTGCCCCTGGGTGTAAACACGCAACAGGGTAATTTTATAAAAATCTGTATCTAAAACTGCCCCAGGCCACAAGCGCACACAGAGTAGTCTGCCCCTGTAAACAGGGTAATCTGGCTCTGCGCAGAGTGAACTGAACTGCCCCTGCAAGCAGGGTAATCTGGATCGTATTATTATGGTGGTCGGCCATCATCGTCCTCTAGGCGGACGACATCGCCCAGGTGGTGGCGGTATCTAAATCTGGTATCGACACAACTATAACCCAGGGGCGGCGGGGATGCTAAAGGGTACCCACATGCCATAACAAGTCTCAACATGCAAAACACATACACAACAAGCATGCTCAAATGGAAAATACTAAACATATTCTCTTCTTTTATTTCAAGGCCAGTACGTATTAAACAACTGATGCTATATTCTGTTTTACACTGTTTCTGATTGCTGGGCTAACTGCTACCTGGCCTTTATCTGTTTATCTGATTATTGTTACCCGTGATCTGAAGCTATATCAGTTTCTAGAGCCATATCTATTTCTGGAGCTACATTTGTATCTGGAGCTATTCCTATATCTGATTACTGATCTGATTACATCTGGATATAACTCAATAACATAGGACATGCCATCTATGACTGAATATAGCTCAATAACATAAGATGTGCCATCTATTACCGGATACAGTCTCAACAAATGTAATACATACTATCTGTAATCTTGCTAGTTCATTATACTGCTTTTACAACTTCCATTCTGGGTATTACGTAAGAACATGCTGAGCTACTAGCTGATACCACATTACTATCTAAAATCATCTGACTATCCGTTATTCTGATTATCGCATGATACGTAATGATATACTAGCATGCTTGCTGGAAATTGTACTAAAATCGTTCCTGTACGCTGGGTATCTGTTAATAGCCTTTATTCTACTTATTTTCTAGACTGTACTTCCTGGCTTGCCGAAAGAATAGCTTTACATACCTGGTTTCTGAGTACCCGACTGACCGATGTGATTTCCATCGGTACTTCTGCTGTTTCTCCCAACTAAATTCATATACATATCAATTAGAATCAAATACACCAATATTCTGAAAGAAAACGTCACTTTCGATATATTTATAGTCTAAACTTTGGCTTATCGAAAGACGGTCAAAAACTCGCTATTTCTCGAAAGTCCAGAAGGGAGAAATATTCACTTTAAGGCTAGGAGTATATTGACACTAATTTGGAGCAATTCCACTTACCTTAGTTCGGTAGCACGACGACTCGTCGGCTGAATTTCGTGAAACTAAATCCGTAGGAATGCTCCTTACTGCTTAATACCTCGGTATCTGGAGTTAATTTGAGTTTGGACCGCGTTTGATGACGTAATCGAGCGATAATTTAATAGTACTTTCGCACCCTCTCTGTTTTCTCACGAATTCTGGAAGTTATTTGATAAAAATGAGATTAAAAACCGAAGTTGGAGGCTTATATACTTAGGCCTGGACAGGGCCAACGTGTCACGGAGCCAACACGGAGGCTCCACCTCCGTGACACGTTGCCATCGCGGAGGGGCTCTGCCCCGGCTCCTTCCGCGATGGTTCGACAGGTTTCTCGTCTGGTCTTTTCCCGGGCCTTTTTCTAGCATGTATGGCTTTCAAATACTCTTAACCAACACACGAATAGTCCATCTATGTGTTGGGGATTTTACGGGGTATAACATTCTCCCCCCCTAAGAACATTCGTCCTCGAATGTAAACTTCTATCTAGATGACTTCTCAACTTACTCAACTTGTTTCTAGAAAAATATCGGCAGAGTTTCGCCTGTAATATAGACTATCCCAAAAACCTGAAATGCAGAGAAGTCCCATACAGGTACTCCACATAATACTATAGTATTTAAATGACAGATTAAAATAGACCTTCTCATTTATATATACTATAAGGCACTGCACAAGATAATGATACTAACATACCTGTCGCCTGACTAGGCTTGAAATAAATGAGGGTATCTGGTCTTCATATCTTCCTCCGCCTCCCAAGTCATCTCCTCTCGGTTCCTGTTATGCCATAATACCTTGACAGGCGCAATATATTTAGTTCTCAATCTACGAATCTGTCTGTCTAAGATCGCTACTGGAGCCTCTTCATATGCTAACTCTTCTGTGACCTGGACATCCTGAACTGGAACAATTGTGGAAGGGTCCCCTATGAACTTCCTCAACATAGATACATGAAATACTGGGTGAACAGACACTAATTCTGGAGGCAAGTTTAACTCGTATGCAACTCGGCCTATTCTCTGCCGAATTTGATATGGCCCAATGAACCTCGGGCTAAGCTTGCCTTTCTTGCTAAATCTCATCACCCCTTTCATCGGAGACACTTTCAAATATACCCAGTCATCCACTGCAAATTCTAAATTTCTGCGCCGCATATCTGCATAAGACTTCTGGCGGCTCTGAGCAGTCAGTAGGCGTTCTCTGATAAACTTCACCGCCTCTTCTGACTGACGAATAATATCCGATCCAATCAGCGCTGTCTCCCCTGCTTCAAACCAGCCAACGGGTGATCTACATTTTCGCCCGTATAATGCTGCAAAGGGCGCCATTTGGATAACTGAATGATAACTGTTATTATAAGCAAATTCAATCAACGGCAGATGCTCATCCCAGCTACCCCCAAAATCTAGTACACACGCTCGTAGCATATCTTCGAGCGTCTGGATAGTTCGTTCTGCTTGCCCGTCTGTCTGAGGATGAAAGACTGTACTTAAGTTAATCTGTGTCCCCAGGCCTCTCTGGAACGACTGCCAGAATCTCGCTGTAAATTGTGCTCCTCTATCCGAGATAATAGACACCAGAACACCGTGCAATCTGACTATCTCTCTGATATACAGTTCAGCATAATCCTTAGCAGAGAATGTAGTTCGTACTTGCAGGAAATGGGCTGATTTTGTTAATCTGTCAACGATTACCCAAATAGAATCGTTTCTGCGTCTGGTACGGGGTAACCCTATTACAAAATCCATATTTATCGCTTCCCACTTGATCGTGGGCTAAAATAGCATGCCCGAGTGATGCTTTATACCTTAATGTAGTCTTGTTTATCTAATTTATACATTTTCACGTAATTTTATATAAATGTGAATATATGTGCTAACCAACATGATTAGTCCTTGTTTTGTAGGTTTCAATGATTTGGAGGAACTAATTTATAAGTTGGTGAAGGAAAGGAATTGAGTCGGAAGCAATCGGCGAAAGTCGGCAAAGAGTAGGCCATGGCAAGGCTGGCCGCGCCAGGCAGCGTGCCACGCTATGCGTGTGCCGTGCCCAGTGCCGTGCCACGCCTAGGCATGGTAAGCGAGCAGATGTCGCAGCAGGCAGTGCTCCAGCGCGCCAGCAACGTGCCACGACATGCCATCCCCGCGCCAGAGGAGTGTCAACGCGCTGCCCAAGCAGCGTGACACGCTGCCAACGCGGCAAGAAGGCTGACTAGGGTCGATTTTGGGTGATTTCCAGAAAGCCTCCGTGATACACTCCGTGACACGGAGCCGTTCCATTACAAGCTAAATTGGGCACGTTTCTCATTTATTATAAGTAGGTCCCTTAGCTCCTAATTCCACTTTGTCACGATTTTATTCCAGAAAACTACCTAGGAGTGAAGGGAGAAGTGGGAGAACTCATCTAGGGTTTGGCAAATTCCCTTCTCATCTACCAAATTCATGTAACTATGTTAGTTTAGTAGTAGTTAGTTGTAGTTTTACGAGCATGAATGGCAAGAACCCTTCCTCTAGGGTTGAAGCCATGAATTATGATTGTGATTTTATGAGATTGTTTTGGAATTAAGTTATTGATTATTGTTTTCGTCTTGCATTCTGGATTGTTGGTTGTTTTTATGATTGATCACCATTAAAACATATACGTTAGCTTGGGCAATTGCTTGAGAAAGAATTACCTAGGTCAGGATATGAGAATGTAAGGAGCATGTTTGTATCTCACGATATAATTTCGTGTTAGGATAGAAATATACCTATCACCTTGCTTGGTTGATAAACAGGGGTTATTAAAGACCAACTTAGGATTATCACATCACCACTCGAAGAAGTAGTTGTGAGGTTAAGTTGAGTTAAATGGTTAGATGTACGAAAGTCCCTAATCGTTTCCCTGTAAACCATAACATAATTAATTGCCCGCGAACTAGAAATTAGCATCCTCGCTCACAATGATGCAGTGAGGCTAGTTTGCCGTGTTTAGAGGCTCGAAAGACCATGAACATGCAATTCTAATTATGTGAAATAACAATCGATAGTTCCATGCTTAACCCATTGCAAATTGTAGTATCGCATGATTATCTGGTTTTAACTCTATGTTGCTCCTAGAGTAAATTCAGGATATTTCGTTGACCAAAACAAACTTAACTAAATCTCCCTTGAAAACTTCTATAACCAACACTTGCGAAAGTTAGATCACACTTGAAATGGATAGTCAGAGGAATGGGTCCAGTCCCTATGGGTTCGACATTCCGGTTCTTAAAATGAGCCACTATATTACTTGCACGACCCGTACACTTACGGACGCGCGAATCGGGCACGTCAAGTTTTTGGTGCCGTTGCTGGGGACTTCGGCGAAGTTTTGATAATTTATCTATTTTTGTGTGATTTTTGAAATTTCCTTAAGTGTTGAGAAACTTGGTCTTAGTTTGTTTATTTGCGGGTGACAGGTTGTCCTGCCGAGCTGGCTAGAAATAGAGAGCTTGTGGAATCGTTGCTGGAACCTGAACGTCAAATCCATTTGTGAAGGAGAGTATCTCTAGAGCAAAAATTGAAGATAATTCAAGAAAAGGTACAACAACAACCACCTGCGGGACAAGCACTATTGTCATGAAAAGCAATGGCAGCAAGACCAGTTCGCGAAATGGCAATCCCACTAGCGACGAATGTGACCTCTAGCATCCGTAAATCGGAGCCTGGAGGGCACTTTGAGCTTAAACAGAACATGGTGCAGCTGTTACATTCTAGTGGTCAATTCACTGGGATGGCACATGAGGACCCGCAGCAGCACCTACATAGCTTTTTAGAGATTAGTGACACATTTGTCCCCACCGGCGTGTCCACAGATTATGTCCGACTGACCTTCTTCCCATTTTCACTGTTGGGAGAGGCAAAAAAGTGGCTGAAGGCTGAGCCACCGAACTCCATAACTTCATGAAATGACTTGGCTAAGAAGTTCCTTATCAGATTCTCCTCTTCAGGAAAAACTGCAAAGTTGAGAAGTGAAATACTCAGTTTCAAGCAGAGGCCTGATGAGAACTTATATATGGCTTGGGAAAGATTTAAGTCATTGTTGAGACACTGCCCCCATCACCAGCAATCAAATGAAGTGCTGGCTCATACCTTTGTAGAAAGTCTAGACCTACACATAAAAGTATTACTAGACTCTGCATCGGGTGGGCAAGCCTTGGAGAAGACGTATGATGAGTTGTACACTTTGTTGAACAGAATCGCTCAAGGAAATCCAGAGTGGCACAGCGAGTCTTCGAGAGGGGCAGGAAAGAGACCAGGGTTGATAGAAGTAGATGGTTTGAATGCCTTGGCAGCACAGTTAGCTTTGTTCCAACATCAAATGATGACTCAGTTCAATAAACTGAGTATGAACCAACACCAGGGCCAGGTTAATGCAGTTCAGCAAGCTTCGAGTTGGTGTGAAATTTGTGGTAATAATGAGCACAATGCGGAATCTTATGGAGCCAATCTGGAATCAGTCAATTTTGTGGGTAATGTGCATAGGAATCAGAATTTTGGGAACAACTCCAACAGAAATTGGCAGGGCCACCCGAATTTTTCTTGGGGTGGAAACTAAAAGCAGAATTATATGCAACCTCAACAACAGCAGTATCAGCAGAATATGCAGAATGATGGGCAATTGAGTAGCAGCATTGAGGAAACATTGCAGAAAATTATGGAGACCCAGAATCAGTTAGCGGAAAATCAGGCGAAGATGGCAACAGACTTAATGAATCAGCAAGTAGCCACCCGCAATCTTGAAAAACAAGTGGGTCAGATAGAAGCTGCTCAGAACATGAGGTCGCAGGGGGGATTACCAAGCGATGCAGATCCTAACCCCCAGCAAATCAATGCCATCAGTCTTAGAAGCGGAAAGCAATTAGCTGATGCAGTGCCTAAAGAGTTGAGAAAGGAGGTGCAGCCGGAGTTGGTTAGACCAGGACCATCCATCAACATGGGAGATAATCAGAGTGTTGGGCGACAAAATGCACAACCTTCATTGCAGACAGCACAAAGACCACCACCACCATTCCCTCAGAAATTCAGAAAGAGCAAGGAGGAGGAATGCTTCAAAAAGTTCTTTGAGAGTTTCAAAGAACTTCACATAAATTTGCCTCTTATTGATGTCTTGCAGGGAATGCCCAAGTATGCTAAATACTTGAAGGACGTGATGGAGAACAAAGTGAGATTGGTGGACGTCCAGACTGTAGCACTGACTGAGGAGTGCAGTCACAGGGTATTGAGCAAAATGCCAAAGAAGCTCAAAGACCAGGGAGTTTTACCCTCCCCATACAAATTGGTAAAGCTGAGGTGCTACGAGCTTTGTGTGATTTAGGGGCAGCAGTTAATCTAATGCCCCTATCCTTATTCAACACCCTGGGGTTGGGAAAACCGAGGCCGACAAGGTTGATGTTGCAGCTGGCTGACAAGTCGCGAGTGACACCTGATGGAGTAATAGAGGACCTTCTCATCAAAGTAGGTAAGTTCATTATACCTGCTGATTTTATTGTCTTATATTTTCAGGTTGATGACCAGGTACCCCTGATCTTGGGGCAGCCATTCTTGGCCACCGGAGGAGCGGTGATTGACTTGAAAGCAGGGACCCTGAAAATGAGGGTTGAGGATGAAGAAGAAATCTTCCGAGTTTACCAAGAAATGAACCCATCTGCACACTACAGAAACCTTTGTCAGGTTAATGTGTTGGCAGAGGATGAGTGTGGGGTGGAGGATTCCACAGGTGCACGGCCAAAGGCAAGGTCAAGTGTTCAGCCCGAGTCTGATAGAGGACTTCAAATTGTGAAGAAGTTGGAGAAAGAGAGGAACATAGTGGAGGCTGTTTCCTCTAAACAACAAAAGAAAAGGAGATGGTTCTCGAAAGAGAACCCAGGTATGAGGATGTCCTGAAAAGAACAGTCCACGTCGTGCCGCGACGTAAAAGAAGGCGCTGCTTGGGAGGCAACCCAAGGGTACCTCGGGTACAATTTGTAATTTTTATTTTTGTGTGGATTTTGTTATTTTCATTTTGTTTGTGTTTTTGGTGGAAAGTTAAGCACAGATGGAGGAAAGTCTGAGTACCGAGAAGGTGGAAGCTAAATAGCATGGAATAGAATAAGTGTGGGGTCGAACACCCACCTCTGAAAACTTGAAAGGAAAGCTTGCTTTTAGCTTGGCATAGAGGCTCAGGGAGTATTTCTCATCCTTTAAATGTCAATTTGATGCTATGAGGACATAGCATGATTTAAGTGTGGGGTGAGGGAAATTTCAATAAAATCTCAATTTTTTTGTGCTTAACGATTTTTGGTGAATGTAATGCTTGTGAGAAGAATTTTGAATTTTTTTTTATGAGTCAAGCATGACTTCATCACCCGTTGGTTTTTCTTTTCGGTTCTTTTTCGACGGGGGGGTCTTTGAACCGAAAAATAAAAATTTTCTTTTTCTCTCCTTTGTTTGCATATAGTGTTTTTAGTCATAGTTAGGGACTGTTTCCGACGATGGATGGATGACGATCGTCTTGAGGAAAAATTAGTCGATAGGTTTTGGGTTTTTGAAACCATAACTAATTGATGGCTTGATGTTCTTGTTATGGGCTATAAATGATTGTAAGATGCAAGTATGTTCTGTGAAGCATGCAGGTGTATAACTTTGTGTGAGACACTTAGGCTCTTGAATTTGACTCAATATAATTGAAGCTTAATTCTGAATTCTTGTGATCAGCTGAGTTAAGAGGTTGCTGAATGTGTCTCGAATTGAGCATGTGCCATGAGTGTAAGGTTTTTGAGTATTCTGTGCTATTGTGGATTGTCTAGAACTTGCCTGGTGTGTTTATAAAACGAAATGAAGGATGTGAATTGTTGGAGATGATTTAGGCATTTCTTTGAATGAACCAAATTTTTATTCCTCATTTTACTTACCTTGAAAAATTGATCCTAGTTAGCCCCATTGAGCCTTGAGCCTATTCTTTGACAGCTGCAACATAAGTTTAATCCTTTTTCTTTCATTAGCCTTGAACTTGATCCAAAACTCCTAAGCGCTTAGGGAAAAATATGAAAGAGTAAAGGAGTGAGAAGAAGGAAAAGAAAGGAAAAGTAGCAAGTTGTAGAAGTGGAGAAAAGGACAAAGGTGCACTTGTGTGAAAGTGGTTGATTATTATTAAGGAGTAAGAAAACAAATTAATGAAAAATTATTTATAGAGCTCCTTACTAATAAGCCAAAAGTGCCTAAAAGAAAAGGGGAACAAAAGAGGAAAAAGAAAGCTGAAAGGAGAAAAAGGTGAAGTAAGAGAAGGGAAGTTCGTAATGAGGGCGTGATGTATTAAAAGCGCTTAGGAAAGATAGTCACTATTACTGGCCATAATAGTACCTACCCGCACCTGAGTTACATTACAACCTAAAAAGTCCTACTTGATCTTACATTCATACATCCTTAAATTAGTGGAATAAAACACTAAGGGCAAGCTTACGGGTCATTACATGATGCATGTGAATTCTTTGTGAGAGTGAGCGTAATTCTATTCATGTACCCACACATGTTGTGATTTAAAAATTGTTTTTGCGTGTGAAATTGGGTAACTCTCTTTCCGTGAGGGCACGTGTTGAATGAAGGATATAATCCGTGTGGTATTTCTTAATCAGTTGATTTGCATGAGTTTGCTAAGATTGAGAGTCACTTCTTGAGGTTAAGAAGTCTTAGCGGAGTTGTATTTCATTTCAATGATTAAATCGTGCATGCTCTATTTGTAGCTTGTTATCTTACGTAATCATTGTAGCCCTAGCTTGAATGTTCTTGCTAAATGAGTTATGGGTGAGTCTCCATATGCATGAGATGAAAGGTTGTTCGAGGATGAACAAGACTTTAAATGTGGGGTAGGTGATCGTGGGCTAAAAAAGCATGCTCGAGTGATGCTTTATATCTTAATGTAGTCTTGTTTATCTAATTTATTTTATACATTTTCATGTAATTTTATATAAATGTGAATATATGTGCTAACCAACATGATTAGTACTTGTTTTGTAGGTTTCAATGATTTGGAGGAACTAATTTATAAGTTGGTGAAGGAAAGGAATTGAGTCGGAAGCAATCAGCGAAAGTCGGCAAAGAGTAGGCCATGGCAAGGCTGGCCGCCCAGGCAGCGTGCCACGCTATGCGTGTGCCGCGCCCAGCGCCGTGCCACGCTATGCGTGTGCCGCGCCCAGCGCCGTGCCACGCTATGCGTGTGCCGCGCCCAGCGCTGTTCCACGCCTAGGCATGGTAAGCGAGCAGATGCGGCAGCAGGCAGTGCTCCAGCGCGCCAGCAACGTGCCACGACATGCCATCCCCGCGCCAGAGGAGTGTCAATGCGCTGCCCAAGCAGCGTGACACGCTGCCAACGCGGCAAGAAGGCTGACTAGGGTTGATTTTGGGAGATTTCCAGAAAGCCTCCGCGATACACTCCGTGACACGGAGCCGTTCCATTACAAGCTAAATTGGGCACGTTTCTCATTTATTATAAATAGGTCCCTTAGCTCCTAATTCCACTTTGTCACGATTTTATTCTGGAAAACTACCTAGGAGTGAAGGGAGAAGTGGGAGAACTCATCTAGGGTTTGGCAAATTCCCTTCTCATCTACCAAATTCATGTAAGTATGTTAGTTTAGTAGTAGTTAGTTGTAGTTTTACGAGCATGAATGGCAAGAACCCTTCCTCTAGGGTTGAAGCCATGAATTATGATTGTGATTTTATGAGATTGTTTTGGAATTAAGTTATTGATTATTGTTTTCGTCTTGCATTCTGGATTGTTGGTTGTTTTTATGATTGATCACCATTAAAACATATACGTTAGCTTGGGCAATTGCTTGAGAAAGAATTACCTAGGTCAAGACATGAGAATGTAAGGAGCATGTTTGTATCTCACGATATAATTTCGTGTTAGGATAGAAATATACCTGTCACCTTGCTTGGTTGATAAACGGGGGTTATTAAAGACCAACTTAGGATTGTCACATCACCACTCGAAGAAGTAGTTGTGAGGTTAAGTTGAGTTAAATGGTTAGACGGATGAAAGTCCCTAATCGTTTCCCTGTAAACCACAACATAATTAATTTCCCGCGAACTAGAAATTAGCATCCTCGCTCACAATGATGCAGTGAGGCTAGTTTGCCGTGTTTAGAGGCTCGAAAGACAATGAACATGCAATTCTAATTATGTGAAATAACAATCGATAGTTCCATGCTTAACCCATTACAAATTGTAGTATCACAGAATTATCTAGTTTTAACTCTATGTTGCTCCTAGAGTAAATTCAGGATATTTCGTTGACCAAAACAAACTTAACTAAATCTCCCTCAAAAACTTCTATAACCGACACTTGTGAAAGTTAAGATCACACTTGAAATGGATAGTTAGAGGAATGGGTCCAGTCCCCGTGGGTTCGACATTTCGGTTCTTAAAAAGAGCCACTATATTACTTGCACGACCCGTACACTTGCGGACACGCGAATTGGGCACGTCACCACTTCCACAAGGGAACAACTATATCCTGCGTCAGACCGCCCGGTTTCTGGTGTTCTGCTTTCACCTGCTGGAAGTTAGGACATCTAGATACAAATTCAGCTATTTCAGCTTTCATACCTGGCCACCAGTAGATGTCTCTGATGTCGTGGTACATTTTCGTTGCTCCTGGATGGAGAGAATAGCAAGCGTAATGTACCTCATGCATGATCTGCTGGCGAAGCCCTGAAACATTCGGGACACATAGGTGGTCCTTACAACGTAGCACTTCATCCTCAGTCAGTTGGAAATCTGGCTCCTTACCTTTCTGAATTCTATCTCTGAGCTGGACTAAGTCAGGGTCCTCGTACTGCCGTTCCTTTACCTTTGTAACTAACGATGACACAGCAGGGTTCTGAATCACCGCTCTGTTATTTTCTGTTTCTACTACTCAAACGGCTAAACCAGCTAACTGATGAATTTCTGTGGCTAACTCCTGCTTCTCAGGTTGCAAATACGCTAAACTTCCCATTGACTTACGGCTGAGGGAATCTGCTACTACATTAGCTCTCCCTGGGTGGTAGAGAATATTTACGTCATAATCTTTCAGCAATTCTAACCAACGACGCTGCCGCAGATTTAACTCCCTCTGTGTGAAAATGTACTGCAGGCTTTTATGATCTGTAAAAATGTCTACATGAACTCCATACAGATAATGCCTCCAGATTATCAAAGCGTGGATCACTGCGGCCAGTTCCAGGTCATGGGTCAGATAGTTCTTTTCGTGCTTCCTCAGTTGTCTGGAAGCATAAGCAATTACCTTTCCATGCTGCATCAGCACACAACCCAGTACAATGCCTGAGGCATCGCAATACACCGCATACCCATCTGTTCCCTCTGGCAATGCTAGTACTGGGGCGGAGGTCAATCTGTCTTTTAATTCTTGAAAATTCTTCTCACATGCCTCCGTCCACTGAAATTTCGCTGTTTTCTGTGTCAGCTTTGTCAGAGGTGCTGGTATAGTGGAGAATCCTTCAACAAATCTCCGGTAATACCCTGCTAAACCCAGGAAACTGTGGACCTCGGTCGGAGTGGTAGGTCTGGGCCATGTCTTGACCGCCTCTATCTTCTATGTGTCCACCTGTATACCAACATCCGACACGATATGCCCCAAAAAGGCAACTGAGTTCAGCTAGAACTCAGACTTGGAAAACTTGGCGTACAACTGTCGGTCTCTAAGGATTTGGAGTACTGTTCGTAAATGGTTCTGGTGATCTATCTCTGAACGAGAATATACCAGAATATCATCGATAAATACTATCACGAACAGATCTAAATACGGTTTGAATATGCTGTTCATCAGGTCCATAAACATTGCGGGAGCATTCGTCAGCCCAAAAGACATGACTAGAAATTCAAAGTGACCATATGTGGTCCTGAAAGCAGTCTTTGGAATGTCCCTCTCACGAACTCGGACCTGGTGGTATCCAGATCTCAGATCTATCTTAGAGAAACATCTGGCCCCCTGCAACTGGTCAAACAAATCATCTATTCTAGGGAGCAGGTATTTGTTTTTAACTGTTACCTTATTCAGCTGCCGGTAGTCTATACACATACGGAGTGAGCCATCTTTCTTCCTTACGAACAGAACTGGCGCACCCCACGGGGAAGTACTAGGCTTGATAAAGCCTTTGTCGGTAAACTCTTTTAGCTATCGAGTCACCGACCGGTGTAAGCACTGAAAAGGGCTGCTGAAGCAATTCTGATTCGATACCCAACTTCCGGGCCACAAATGGTGTAATATATGACAAGGTAGACCCTGGATCAATCAATACATAAATAGGGTATGAGCAGATAATCAATATACCTGTGACCACGTTGGGAGATGCCTCTGAATCCTGCCTCCCTAGTAGTGTATAGGTACGGTTGGGGCCTGCACCTGAGCCAGAGGCTCCTGATCTACCTCGGCCCCTATTTGCTGAACCTAAGGGTCTGCGCCTGCTGAGGCTGCTGGAGCTCGTGGCCCTGCTGATGCTCTATCCAGACTATCCCGGCTACCCTGTCCTCTGGCCGGACAATCTCTCATTAAATGCCCTTCCTGTCTGCAGTAATAGCACCCTGAGAAGCCTTGCCTGCAGGCTCCAGAATGGGGTCGGTGGCATATAGGACAAGGGGTAGGTACAAATCTACTCTGTTCTGCCCTCCGCTGCCGAGGTGATGCTACTGTCCGTAAACTGCTATCGGACTCTAACTGACTCTGGCGAACAAATCTGCCTCTCTGCTACTGTACCGAAGGTAAAGATCTGGGTGGCCTATCTGAAAACCGTGGTCTCGGCCCCTTAGGGATTTCCCCCTGAATCTCAGCGGGTCTGTTTCTATGGCGCTGCTCTGAAGTCGCCTGCCTGTCGGCCCCCTGCCGCTGTCTCAGGCCCTCAATTGTCTGTGCGAAGGCCTATACCCTGGCTATATCCATGTCCTCTCTCAAAGTAGCCGTCATGCACGTCTCTATGTAATCTGAATTCATGCCTATAATAAAGCGATGGACTATGGACGACATGGTGTCCACAAATGCTGGAGCATAGCGGGCTAAGGAGTCGAACTGTAAAGAATACTCACGGACGCTCCTGGCCCCCTGCTCTAAGTGTAAGAACTGGTCCATCCGGACCTGTCTGACATCCCCGGGTAAGTAGTGGTCCAGGAAGGTCTCTGAGAAGCTGGACTAAGTAGGAGGGGCTGCATCCCTTCCCCGAGATCTCTCCCAACTTTCGTACCATAATACAACTATGTCCCGTAACCGAAACACTGCCAGCTCAACTGATTCTATAGGGGTCACATGCATAACCCGGAAAATTCTCTGCATCTGATCTAGGAAATCCTGGGGGTCCTCTGCTTGATCTGACCTAGTAAACTGAGGGGTTCCCAATGCCAAGAATTCTCTAACCCTGGAACTACCTGGCCCATCTAGAGATTCTGCTGCTGTAGGTGGTACTGGCTGACGCTGAGTAGCTAGCATCTGGGTTAACATAACCACCGCACTACGTAACTCCTTATCAGATGGAGTGGGTGTAGGAGCTGTGGGAGGCGGTGCTGCCTCAAATGGTGTCTGGCGAGGCGGAGACTGCTGGGAGGGTTGAGATGACACCTCCATATCACCCTCAGACCGGGCTGAGTCTGGCTGTAAGTGAGGCATCCTGCTGGTGCCCTCGCCTACCGCTGTATCTAATCTCCTGCTTGTAGCAGGGTGCCACTGATCTGCCATAGTATCTGTACACAAAGAGGGTGGTAAGTTTCAAAAGAACCAACCCTATACTGTATTGTGCTATGGAACAACTGAGTATGAAAGAAGGGTAGCCATCCTATTATTCCTCGCAACCTCCTGCCTATAGTATGTGGTGCACAACACATCCATAGATAAGACTCCACTTAGCACGGCTTGCAGACTCCCTAGGACATGAACTGCTCTGATACCAAGTTTGTCACACCCCACCTTGGGGGGTATGACGGGCACCTGGTGCCTGCTAGACTCTGGGCTGCTAAACGGTCCAGCCTGAGCACATCTGGTGCTTTGGCTGACTCTGGCTCTATCTCAAGAAACGAACCGGCTATATAGCGACTATAAATACAGCCCCTGGCCGATTAGGCCTATAGCCATCTGCCCTATATCATCAGCTAACCAGAATCATTCACATGTGGGGAAACCTATGCGGGCCGACAAGGCCACCATGCTGTCTAGTTATCCCTAACTCAATATAACAAATGCGGAACAGCTACGTGACCGGCAAGGTCACCACTACTGACTGGATAACGCCTCACACGGCCAACATCAACAACTAAACACGTATATATACATGTACGGCCCGACACGACCGGCTCCACCACCACAAGGAAACATCAGACTACAAGCCTCTAGGAAGTGATAATAAATTGGTCGGGACAGGGCCCCGACCTACCCAACTATAATTAAAAGGAAATAGGAGCAACCTCCGACTGTCTAGCTCCGAAGGATAGGAGTTGATAACTCTGCTGACTGGATCACGAGGGATCGACTCCTCGTCTATGTGTACCTGCAGGCAAGCAATGCAGCGCCCACACGGGCGTCAGTACCACAGGTACTGAGCATGTAAAGCAAACTGAAATATACAACTAAAATGGGTAACAACAATAACATGAAGTATAAGAAGGAAGTAGCTGAATCTATCTAGCTGAGGATAACTAGGGAGAGTTTACCTATTCTGTAACTAAACTGGGCGTACCTGACGATGTGACGTCCCTGTCTATCAGTATCTAATAGCACATATAGATATACATATAAATACACACAATACCTGACTGACCCCCATAAGCCGGAAGGTGCCAACCAACAGAACAATCTATTTACCCCTACCCGGGTCTAAACCAACCAAAAATAAGTCACTCCACTCATCTGATAACTGTGAGCTCCCCCTACCGGCCCCCTTGGGTACGTAGATCGGGCCTTGGCCTCTGACAATGAACTGTGTCTGAGTTTGAGACTCCTGCCTCTGGGCGCAAGCGCTCAACGGGGTAATCTTCTTCTGTATTTGTGGCTGAAACTGCCCCAGGGTGTAAGCACGCAACAGGGTAATTTTATAAAAATTTGTATCTAAAACTGCCCCCGGCCACAAGCGCACACAGAGTAGTCTGCCCCTGTAAACAGGGTAATCTGGCTCTGCGCAGAGTGAACTGAACTGCCCCTGCAAGCAGGGTAATCTGGATCGTATTATTATGGTGGTCGGCCATCATCGTCCTCTAGGCGGACGACATCGCCCAGCTGGTGGCGATATCTGAATCTGGTATCGACACAACTATAACCCAGGGGCGGCGGGGATGCTAAAGGGTACCCACATGCCATAACAAGTCTCAACATGCAAAACACATACACAACAAGCATGCTCAAATGGAAAATACTAAACATATTCTCTTCTTTTATTTCAAGGCCAGTACGTATTAAACAATTGATGCTATATTCTGTTTTACACTGTTTCTGATTGCTGGGCTAACTGCTACCTAGCCTTTATCTGTTTATCTGATTATTGTTACCCGTGATCTGAAGCTATATCAGTTTCTAGAGCCATATCTATTTCTGGAGCTACATTTGTATCTGGAGCTATTCCTATATCTGATTACTGATCTGATTACATCTGGATATAACTCAATAACATAGGACATGCCATCTATAACTGAATATAGCTCAATAACATAAGATGTGCCATCTATTACAGTCTCAACAAATGTAATACATACTATCTGTAATCTTGCTAGTTCATTATACTGCTTTTACAACTTCCATTCTGGGTATTACGTAAGAATATGCTGAGCTACTAGCTGATACCACATTACTATCTAAAATCATCTGACTATCCGTTATTCTGATATCGCATGATACGTAATGATATACTAGCATGCTTGCTGGAAATTGTACTAAAATCATTCCTGTACGCTGGGTATCTGTTAATAGCCTTTATTCTACTTATTTTCTAGACTGTACTTCCTGGCTTGCCGAAAGAATAGCTTTATATACCTGGTTTTTGAGTACCTGACTGACCGATGTGATTTCTGTCGGTACTTCTGCTGTTTCTCCTAACTACATTCATATACATGTCAATTAGAACCAAATACACCAATATTCTGAAAGAAAACGTCACTTTCGATATATTGATAGTCTAAACTTTGGCTTATCGAAAGACGGTCAAAAACTCGCTATTTCTAGAAAGTCCAGAAGGGAGAAACATTCACTTTAAGGCTAGGAGTATATTGACACTAATTTGGAGCAATTCCAGTTAACTTAGTTCGGTTGCACGACGATTCATCGGCCGAATTTCGTGAAACTAAATCCGTAGGAATGCTCCTTACTGCTTAATACCTCAGTATCTGGAGTTAATTTGAGTTTGGACCGCGTTTGACGGCGTAATCGAGCGATAATTTAATAGTACTTTCGCACCCTCTCTATTTTCTCACGAATTCTGGAAGTTATTTGATGAAAATGAGATTAAAAACCGAAGTTGGAGGCTTATATACTTGGGCCTGGATAGGGCCAACGTGTCACGGAGCCAACTCGGAGGCTCCACCTCCGTGACACGTTGCCATCGCGGAGGGGCTCTGCCCCGGCTCCTTCCGCGATGGTTCGACAGGTTTCTCGTCCGGTCTTTTCCCGGGCCTTTTTCTAGCATGTATGGCTTTCAAACAGTCTTAACCAACACGCGAATAGTCTATCTATGTGTTGGGGATGTTACGGGGTATAACATAGGTGTTGTTTTTGTATTATAATGGGTCCAACAACTAGGTAGATATGCTAAAAGCAAAACACATTGTAGAAGGGGAAAAGGTGCTATTGTAGTTAGCTTCTTGGTTGGTCACAACTTAAACTTATTTAACTCAAATATAATGGTAAATTAAGAGAGAGAGAGAGGGAGATAGAAAGAGAAAGAGAGCAGAGAGAAGAGAGAGGGAGTCATGGTTTTGTGACACCTAAAAGAGGAGTTTTTCCATGTAAAATTCTTGTGTTGATTGCTTTTAAATTCTACAATTACTTTTTGTTAAGTTGTTGAGGACTTGGTTCTTCGGTACCTATAGGGGAAGCATAAAATAACAATTGATATCAAAACACCTTTTTTTAAAAGGCTAACACCTTGAAAGACCAATGATGGTTGCACCTTCATGAATACAAAAAGGATAATCAACAACAAGACCACCATCCTTCAATTAAAAATATTATGGTTGGTGGAAATCAAAGATACAAGACTATGTCATTGGAGAGGATCTGGACCTATGAGATATTATCTAAGAAAGTCCAAACGTTCCCATGACCACTGATGGTAAAGTCAAGAATACGCTACCCAAGGAAAGAGGAGAATACAATGAAGAGGACATTTAGGTAGTCCAAAAGAATGCCAAAGCAAAGAGATACTTATTTTTTGAATTGGACCTGATGAGTATAGTAGAGTCTCCTTTTATAAAACTGTCAAGGAAGTGTAGGATACTCTACAAACAACTCACAAAGAAACAAGTCAGGTCAAGAAGTTGAAAGTTGCCTTGTTAAACATGCAATACGTCTATTTAAGATGAATGAAGCAAAATCCCTTTTACAGATGTTCAATAGATTCACTGTCATCATCAATGAATTGAACTTTCTTGGAGAGGTTATCCCTTTAAGTAAAATTATAGAGAAACTTCTTAACATCTTGCCTCACTCTTGGCAATAAAGGTGAATGCTATCATAGAGACAAAAAATCTAATGACAATGACATAATTCATGAGAAGCTTAAAAACCTATGAGAGGAGGAAGATTAAGAGTGCGAAGAATTCTTCCCCAAGAAGAAAAGTGAACCCGGTCCTTAAAGTTACTCAATGTCAAGAGTTTGGTAATAAAGACTTGACACTTCTTACTCAGAGGTTTTAAAGAGTTGGAACCTCAAGTCAAAGAGTACCTAATCGAAGAAATACAAAGATATTCCACAGGTGTAGAAGTCCTGATCATTTCATTAGAGAATGCCTAAAAAGAGAGGATGAATTGAGATAGAATGATCTTGACAAAGGAAGAAAGAATTAGGTCCCTAGGAATAGGATGATTATTAGGCAGGCATTGGCAGCTATAGGGAACTCCTCAAGTGATGATGAGGATGATGAAGAAAAAGATAATGAATAATCCTTGTTGTCCATAGGAGAATAAATAGAGAAAATCATAAATTTAATGGCTCACTCTGATTAAGAATCTGAAGACTCGTTGGAGAATCAAACTTTTTAGAGATCAAGATGTTACACCCCAGAAAATTTTTGGTGTTATTTGATGTTTGTATTCTATGTTAAGAGAAATACAGGTTGTATATTGATCGTAGATGACAAGGAAAATGTGTACAAACGGAAAAACAAAGAGCATGTGAAATTCATAAGTAAAGGTCAATTTTAAATGATCATATCTCTCAATATATAATGAATTAAGATCCCCACGACCTATAAAATTAAAGATTTTTGAGTCTAGTTTTCAGAATATTAAACTTCTCATTAATTGGAGTTTGAAGTTAGAAGTTATGGATATTTTACCGAAGCACCCTGAGCGGTGACACGGGAATGACGCCCAAGCGCCTCCACCGCCTATTTATTTAAAATTAGATTTTTCACTTGTAGAAAGCATTTCCATCCTAATCTAAATTGATCAGCTTTCTAAGAATTCCATTTCTCTGTCAATTCCAGCAGCTAGAACAAAGAAAATCAAGGAGGAAATATTAAGCAAAGTTCAAGCAAATCATAAGACAAGTTAAGAATATTTTGCCAAGTGTGCTAGGGGCTGTTTTAGAGCTCGTTTTGGCAAGGTTTTGAAGGTGGTTTTATGCATTTCAAAGTTGTTTGGACTTCATATATATCCATCTTTTAATAGGGATTGAAATCAAGAGAAAAGATAAGGATTTCGCTCCCTTTTAACCTCTCAAATTTCAAAGCGAAAAGCTGGAAATTGGTAGCTAAGTGAGCTGCCTATGAACTGTTTTGGAGTTGAGTTTTGCTCATTTTGCCTTAAGATTTTTGGCTGTTTATTTTGCTGGAATTATACTTCATATTGATAGAAAACATTATAGTAGAAGTAAGGTAAAATTTTCTCTTGTTTCTCCCTCAAACGTTAGTGAAAACTAGTAGAGAAAATGCTTAAATGTTGTTGATGTTGCCGTGTGTTGTTGTTGCTATTGTGACTTCCTTTAGTGAGTTATTTTGGGAGGAATTTTATGATACAGATTAGGCTTAATACTTATCTATGAATTCATGAGATTGGAAAGGTTAAGGGCTGATCATTGAAGTAAGAAAAGTTTATCAGAAAGAAAGGTATGTAAGGCGCCTCGTCCATTGTTCTTTTAAGCACGATTCATGCGTTGGGAATTAAATGAGCCAACAACCTCTTTACAAGTCTTGAGGCAGTATGTTAAGCTTCGTTTAAGAATTTAAAGTTTTATCTTTTATTGAGGTTAAATATTGAAATTATGTCAAGCCCAAGTGAGGTATTTAAAGTGAGATATCGTGTTGATTGTTGTCGTAGTTGTACATCGAGTTGGAGACCCCTCAACGTGGGCATTGTTAGCTGGTCCTTACTATATGTTATATATATGTTTGTGAAGTTGAATATGTTTAAAGGTTTGGTTGCTAACTGAAATTGGTGAAAGGGCCAAGATGATGACGTGTAAATAATTTTAAGTTAAGTAAAGACGTTGCAAGCTATTAAGGGTAAATGGGCTTATTGAATTAGGATTTCCTTTTTATGGTTGTACTTTATCTTATGTGTATGTTATGAAATATGCCAGTCCAAGGGGAGATTTAATAATCCCTTTCCTTTAAGTCGAACGACAAGCTAACGAGTCTTCGAGCTCTAATGTCCCTTTGAACACGATCTATAAATCTTAGTGAAACTCTTAGGTCATCCGCAGTTCCTTATGATTTACAAGTTCTGAATACATGCATTTAAGTGCTATTTTCTAGCTTTACATGTTATATGTGCTTGTAGTTATGCATTATGAAGGAGGCCTATGCAGGCCACAAATTTAGTATTCATTATTTCTATGCTATACGTGTTAAATTGACCTAGTACAAGCCATATTGACTCCATTTATGATTATGATTAAGATTTATTGATTTTACCCCGGTGTGGTACACCAGCTGAAGGTATTTTTATTTTATCCTGGTGTGGTACACCGGCTGGATGGATATTACCCCGGTGTGGTACACCAACTAGAGGTATTTTTATTTTTACCCTGGTGTGGTACACTGGCTGAACAAATTTTATATGGATTTTATGGTCGGCTGGCCGTCGGCATTTCAGTTATAGTTTTTATTGTGCATTGGATGGTTGTATTTACACTTCAATATTGACTTATTCTTAGGTTTCGATTTTCAGGATTCTGGGTTGTTACTATTCCTTACAACATGGGTAGCCGGGACCCTATCTCATGTATTTCAGTTTGTTTACTCTGTTGAGGCTGATGTGGACTAGTTTGTATAGTAGTTTTGGTTGTGTAGTCATGTTGGTTTTCCATTGCTCTGTTTAGCTTTACTGCAGCCTTGTTGGCTTTCCAGATTGCTTATTCGTCATTATCGAGACCTTATGAGTCCAGTATTTATCTTAGTTGGTTGTGACATGTGGCTTGGTCGGCCTTAGTGTTACATTTTCAGACGCTATATAGCCAGCTTCTTGATCAATCATGAATCGAGTACCAGTTGCGCCCTACCCCACTTTTGGGGTGTGACACAAGAATGATATTCACACTTGATTTAGGAACAAACTAGAAAGTGTGATACTCATTAGCCTTAAAGCCTATAAAGATCTCCACATTGAAAGGGAAAATTGATGAAGAATATACTGCCCTTCTATTAGATCACAAAAGCCTGGATGAAAAATGAAAGAACCTATAAAGTAAAATTGATATTCTTAAGAACCAGGTTTCTTATATTGAAGAATGAGAAGTCAAGACTAGAAATTGAGAAGCTTCTTACTACATCTTCTCAAGGAAAGGATCATGCTGATGATACTTTATAAGAACTGGAGAACATGATAAAGGACGTCAAGACTGGTCCGTATGATGAATATGAAAAGAACAAGGTGCTTTAAGAAGAGCTGAAAAAGTCTAGGAGTGAGCTAAGAAGAGCACTTCAATGAAACAGGTCCTCTAAACTATCAACACCCTCATATGAAAATCAAAGTAGTGGAAGATAAGTTTTGGGTACAAATATGTAAAGACCATCAACAAAAGCATAAACGTCTCTTCCAAAATCTAATGCAAGAACTTCGAAGATTATGGAAATACCAAAAAAACATGTAGGGTCAGAATTTGGTCAATCCAGAGAAACAAGCATCATGGTGAGAAAAGGGTAAGTGAAGAACCTGTTTCTTTAACTACAGAATAAACAAACAACAAGACATCCTTGTTATGCAGGAACCCAGGCCAACCTAGGTTCCTACAACTCATATATTATTTGAGAAAGAGGGGTGAGATAGGGGAAGTAAGAGCATGTGGATGGATCTTGACACATGACAAAAAAAGAGAGAAAATCCTCCTACCAAAATCTCATCAAGAGGAGTTCGATGTGCATCTCGAATATTTGGAAAAACACACTTGTAACACCCCAAAAGTCCCTTAGAATAGATCCTATACATAGGGGTAAAGCACTATTTCGGTGCGGGCCGCGAGAGCGGTACCAAATCGAGGCAAACTCTGAATACTAGATATGACCTCAAAATAACAGGGGTCAAGGTCGGCTAGTGAGACGATGGGGGATAAAAACAAGCAGAGTGAAATTTTTTCTTCATAGAACGAGTCACAGAACTACTCGTTATATGGACCATGAGTCGTGGTCAGACTCATGGTGAGTAATCAACAATTTTCCATAACCGATCATGATAAAATCTCATGTTTTATGACTATATCACAATCATGATTCCTAGCATAATATCTTTACTTTTATGTTTTACCTTTTGTCCATACTCAGTACTGTAATACTCCGGAAGTGCCTAAGACTAGACTCCGGATTTGAAATGAAAAGTAGTAGAAAAATCTGAAAATTTTCTTCGAAAGGGTAGTGATACGGGTCATTGGTGGGACTAACGACCTTTTGGAAGTGCCCGTGGTGAGAATCTGCAGGGCCAGGCTGGGGAGTAATGGGTCTCCGGATGTCCCGTTGGTTGTCATAACAAGTCATTGGATGGGAGTCATGGTGAGGTTGGTCTTGAGCAGGGAGGAAGTAAAGATTCTTGGGATGAATCATTGTTGGGAGCAGCGAGTCGTCGTAAGCGTCCGTTGGGAGGAATCCCAGGATAGGGGCAGTGGTGAAGACTACTGGTAGCAATGAGTCGTTGGAGCTTGTAACGACTCATCCTGTCCAGTCGTGGTAGGGAACCTTAGACAAAAATTAGGGATGAGGCAACGAGGGGTGTAACGGACTGTGGGAGCCAGTAACGCTCCGTTGTGACGCCCGCGACCACTGGTAGTGCAATTTTTTCAAAAATTTCATTAAGGATATTTTCATCATTCCTAAGCCCTAGAGTCCCAAACTACATCATTTTAAGCTCTGAATAGTGTGTTTTAAGGGGGGTAAGTTCATTCTAAGTATCCCCACTCCATGCATGCAACCTAGAGCATTCCTTGAAGATCAAGTTGGAGAGATTTCATCAAATTCTCTCCAATTCCCTTTGGATTTTCAAGTAGCTGTGTGAAGTCAATTTACCCAGCTATGTGAGGCTATAAATGAGAGTTATTTTCACTCTTATTCTCAAAACTCTTCTCAATTTTTATGAATTTCAATTATAGATTCAAGTTTCACGATCTATGGGGTTTATCCCAATTCTTGTGAATTTCTCTATGATCTATCTATGGGTCAATTCCCTTCATGTATTAAATCATGTTTTATGAATTATGGGCAGATCTTATAACTATTTTGAATATAAATTTATAGATTTGAATTTAAATCCAATTCTGCCCAATTATGTATGTTTTTTTAATGAAAAGTCAAGTTATGATTTTCTTATGATCTTGATCTATGTTAGCCCAGTTATAATTTATGCTTTATGATATGATTTCTCTCTAGTGCTTATCATGGATTTATGAAATATCAAGTATATATACATGTTTTACAAGTATGCATGAATTTTATGATTTATGGATTTATGATTATGGCCGACTCACGGGTCTTATTTCATGGCTAGTTCACTTATGTCAAGCATGGTTATGATTATTATGATTTAACTAGCCCATAAATCTCATGTATGTTTTTCCTATTATCATATCAGCACTATATATGTTCCGGGAGTAGTATTTAATATCGAGTAGACCCGGGGTCCAAAGCATACCCCGAGTCTCAAAACTAGGTGCCAATGTAGCCATGATG
The DNA here is from genome assembly GCA_035772735.1 of Datura wrightii. Classification (NCBI taxonomy): domain Eukaryota; kingdom Viridiplantae; phylum Streptophyta; class Magnoliopsida; order Solanales; family Solanaceae; genus Datura; species Datura wrightii. Next base: position 122,172,659 of record JASDFA010000010.1, read on the forward strand.
GGACCTCCCTTGAGACTGTCCCTTTTTTCCCAAATGGGCCTTTCATAAGTGATATCACGCCTCTTTTCATGATTCAACCCTTGAAAATGTACGAACACCCTCCCGACTAGGGGTTTACAGGCCGGGCTCCATGTGTGTTCATGGGGTATGTCAGTTATAAAAATCTCCCATTGTTCCTCATGATTTATGCATGGTTATGTCATGTTATCTTGGCTCAAGTCATGTTTAGAAAAGGCTTTCCCTTATGATTTTGATTATGATCGATTTATGAATGTTTTAAAAACCTTGAGCCCTTATGTTTACATTACGATATTTACGTTATGATCATGTTGTCCTACTTTTATGAACTCTTGTGTATTTGAACTGTCCGTTTACTTACCTTGCATACTTGGTACATTCCAAGTACTAACCGCATACTTTATGTTGTATCGTTTCATGATACAGGTCCGAGGGATCAGTCTATTGGTGAGTCCTCATCCTTCGAGGACATTCAGTATTTGTAGTTTCTATGTTTCCTTCAGTTTCAGACTTACCGAGTTAGTGGGGGATGTTGTTCCATCAACTCATCAGATATGTTAGAGGCTCAAACATTATGTAGAATCAGCTTGCCATGTGTGATTCTATTCTAGCTTGATTTTTTATGCAGACTTCCGCTATTATGTATGTTGAACTTCCACTTTATTATGTTGAGCTTAGACGTTATGTTCATTCCATGGGTCGACTTGGAGTCTCTCGGTGTTTCTTGTCCCGTGTATCGATTCAGGCCCTAGCTCGGGTCATGACAAACTTGGTATTAGAGCACTAGGTTTATAAATTTACTAGGGTGTCTGAAACCCGTGTTAATTAGAGTCTTTTTCATGGGTGTGAAGCGCGCCACACTTATGACGAAGAGGCTACAAGATGTTTAGGAAATGTTCCCTTCTTTCATGATCTATGTCATGCGATGAAATGTATCTCTATCTTTCTAACTCGTGCTATACGCATTTGCAGAATTATGCCTCCTCACCGAGTTTATGGAAGAAGAAACAGAAATGGAAATGGCTATGAGGATGGCAACGAAGATGGGCATCGCCTAGCCCCACCAGCCCATGAGGATCATGTACTCGAGTAGGTGGCCCATGCAGAATTTAGGGCTGCTATTCAGATGCTAGCATAGGCTTTGACTACCCAGGTCAACCAGCAGGCAGTGGCGCATGTCCCTCAGAATGGGAATGCGGCAGCGGCAAGAGTTAGAGATTTTCTAAGGATGAACCCTCCTAAGTTCCTTGGATCAAAGGTGGACGAGGATCTACATGAGTTTATTGATTAAATTCTGAAGATCACCTAGATCATGGGGGTGACCGGAGAAGAGTGCGCTGTTTTAGCCTCATATCAGTTAAAAGGGGTTGTGCACGTATGGTTTAAGCAATGAAAGAATAGCAGGGCAGTTGGAGCAGGACCTATTTGTTGCAAGGAGTTTCATGTCGCATTTCTGGAGTGGTTCTTCCCTCATGAGATGAGAGAGATTAAAGCAGTGGAGTTTTTGAATCTGAAACAGGGTAACATAACAGTCTAGGAGTACACTTTGTAGTTCACTCATTTGTCTAAGTATGCACCAGAGCTAGTGGTTGATCAGAGAGCTCGCGTGAGTAGGTTTGTACATGGAGTGGCGGACTATCTGGACAAGGATTGTAGGATCTCCATGCTTCATCAGGATATTGACTTTCCATGGATAGTATTGCACGCCCAACAAATGGAGGCGGTGCATCAGAGAGAGAGAGGCCAAGAGGGCCAAGACAAACAGTGTTGGGTTCACTCAGCAGAGATCCGATGGTGATCACTGCCCTTAGTTACAGCAGAGGTCGTCAGCCCCGACACCATTATCAGCTAGTGTCCCGTCCAGACTAAGACGTGATTAGAGAGGTAGAATGTCGGGCTCGAGGGGCCAGGGAAGCATTACGGGAGATCGCACTTTTACAGCTTGTGTAAAGTATGGAAAGAACCACCTAGGGAGCTATTTAGTTAGCTCAAATGCTTGTTTCGGGTGCGGAAAACCCGATCACAGACTTAGGGATTGCCCTTCAGCCAGACTAGGTGATGGTGGAGCTTGTGTCCCAGCCGCTAGTTCAGCAGCTCCGGCAGCATGTCCCTTCCAGCAGGGTGCTTCTACTAGTTCAGCTGGCGGCCAGCATCAGAATAGGTTCTATGCCCTTGCACCTTGATAGGAGCAGGAGACTTCACTAGATGTGGTCACCGGTATGTTACGAGTATTTCACCTTGATGTTTATGCATTGTTAGACCCATGAGCTACTTTATCTTTTATGACGCCCTATGTTGCTAATAGTTTTATAGTCAGTCCCAAAATCTTATCAGAACCCTTCTTAGTCTCTACTTCAGTCGGTGATTCAATTATAGCTAGATGGGTATATAGAAAATGCCCTATCATAGTCCTTCAGAAAATCACCTCAGTAGATTTAGTAGAGTTAGCCATGACCGATTTTGATGTTATCCTTGGAATGGATTGGTTATATGCATATTATGCCTCAGTCAATTGTAGAACCCGTGCAATAGAGTTCAGATTTTTGGGTGAGCCAGGCTTAGAATAGAAGGGTAGTTCAGTTGTGCCTATAGGACGCTGTATTTCCTACTTAAGGCCAGAAAGATGATTTCTAAGGGTTGCATGTACCATCTAGTTAGGGTTAAAGATGCTACATCCAAAACCCTGACTATCCAGTCAGTTCCCCTAGTGTGTGAGTATCCAGAGCTATTTTCAGATGATTTACCGGGAATCCCTCCCAAGCAAGAGATTGATTTTAGTATTGACCTTCTTCCCGATATGCAGCCTATATCTATTTCTCCTTACAAAATGGCTTCAGCTGAGTTACAGGAGTTGAAGGAGTAGTTGAAAGACCTTTTAGACAAGGGTTTCATCGGACCAAGCAAATCCCCATGGGGTGTGCACCAGTTCTCTTTATCCACAAGAAGGATGGTTGTCTTTGTATGTGCATTGATTATTGACAATTGAACAAAGTTATCATCAAGAATAGGTATCCTCTTCCCAGGATTGATGATTTGTTCAACCAGCTTCAAGGTGTGAAGTTCTTTTCAAAGATAGATCTCAAATCGGGATACTATCGACTTAGGGTTCGGGAGAGTGACATCCCAAAGACAGCCTTTAGGACTCGGCATGGTCACTATGAGTTTGTAGTTATGTCTTTTGGACTAACGAATTCTCTTGAAACTTTTATGGATTTGATGAACTGGGTGTTCAAACCATACTTGGATATGTTCGTGATTGTGTTCATAGATGACATCCTTATATACTCTCAGAGCGGGGAGGAGCATGCCGCTCATTTGAGGGTGGTGCTACAGACTCTTAAGGATTGCCAGTTGTATGCCAAATTCAGTAAATGTGAATTTTGGTTGAGTTTGATGGCATTTTGGGTCATATGGTGTCAAGTGAGGGTGTACAGGTAGACTCTCAAAAGATAGAAGCGGTGAAGAATTGGCCTAGATCGGTGAATCCTTCGGATATCAGTAGTTTCTTGGGTTTAACTGGTTACTATTGGAGATTTGTTAAGGGATTTTCATCTATTGTAGCCCCGTTGACTAAGTTGACCAAAAAAAAGGTGAAGTTTCAATGGTCAAATGCTTGTGATAAGAGCTTCTAAGAGTTGAAGACTCAACTCTTCTCAGCATCGGTGTTGACCCTACTTGAGGGTACTGATGGGTTTGTGGTGTATTGTGACGCTTCGAGAATCATCCTTGGTTGTGTACTCATGCAGCACGGTAAAGTTATAGCCTATGCTTCTATGCAGTTGAAAGTCCATGAAAAGAATTATTCGACTCATGATCTTGAATTGGCGGCGGTAGTAATTTCCTTGAAGATTTTGAGACATTATTTGTATGGGGTCCTGTAGATGTGTTTACGGACCACAAAATCCTATAATACGTGTTTACCCATGAGGAGTTGAATCTACGTTAGCGGAGGTGGTTGGAGCTTCTTAAAGATTATGATATGAGTTTCCTCTACCATCTAGGCAAGGACAATGTGGTGGCAAATGCTCTTAGCAAGCTTTCCATGGAGAGTGTGTCTCATATAGACGAGGAGAGGAAAGAGTTGGTGAAGGATGTGCATCGGTTTGCACGGTTGGGAGTTCATCTGGTTGACTCAACCGATAGTGGAGTTATTGTTCAAAATGGGTCAGAATCATCTTTGGTGACTAATGTTAAAGCTAGGCAAGACGAGGATCCAATTTGGTGAAATTGAAGGAATCCGTTCAGAATTATAAGATGGAAGTCTTCTCCAAATGGGGAGATGGTATGCTTCGATATCAGGGTCGTTTGTGTATACCGGATGTTAATGACTTGAGGGAGCGGATGTTATACGGGCTCATGGTTCCAGATATTCCATACATCTAGGTGCCACCAAGATGTACCATGACCTCTAGGAGGTCTATTGGTGGAATGGCATGAAGAAGGACATAGCGAAGTTTGTGGGTAAGTGTCAGAATTGTCAGCATGTAGAGGTTGAGCACCAGAGACTAGGAGGTGCACTTCAAGACATCAGCATTCCTACTTGGAAGTGGGAGGAGATCAATATGGACTTCATCACAGGGTTGCCTTGCACTCATCGATAATATGAATCCATTTGGGTGGTTGTGGACAGGTTGACTAAAGAAGCTAATTTCCTACCAGTCAAAACTACCGATTAAGTGGAGGATTATGCTAAATAATACATACGGGAGTTAGTTCGGTTGCATGGAGTGACATTGTTCATCATATCGTATAGAGGTACTTAGTTTACCTCTCAATTTTGGAGATTATTTCAGAAGGGACTTGGTACTCAGGTCAAGCTTAGTACAACCTTTCACCCGCAGACAGATGGTCAGGCCGAGTGGACTATTCAGACTCTTGAGGATATGTTGAGAGCATGTGTGATTTATTTCAAGGGTAGTTGGGATGACCATTTGCTTCTCATTGAGTTTGCGTATAACAATAACTACCATTCCAGCATTCAGATGGCTCTGTTTGAGGCTCTCTATGGATGAAGATATAGATTGCCTATTAGTTGGTTTGAAGTCGGTGAAGCTGCGTTGATAGGACCAGATTCAATCCATGAGGCTATGGAGAAGTCCAACTTATAAGGGATAGGTTGAAAATGGCTTAAAGTTACCAAAAGTCCTATACGGATGTGAGGAGGAGGGAGCCAGAGTTTGAAGTTGATGATTGGGTGTTTCTGAAGGTATCTCCCATGAAGGGAGTGATGAGGTTTGGAAAGAAAGGGAAACTTAGTCCCCATTATGTTGGCCCATACCGGATTGTGAAAAGGGGTGGCAAGGTAGCATATGAATTGGAGTTGCCCTCGGAATTAGCCTAGTTCATCTAGTTTTCCATGTATCGCTCTTGAAGAAGTGTTTAGGTGATCCAACTCTGGTTGTTCTGGTGGACAATGTCGGTGTGATAGAATGCTTTAGTTATAAGGAGATTCCGGTAGAAATATTTGTAAGGTTCGCAAGCTAAGAAACAAGGAAGGAGCCTCAGTTAAGGTTTTGAGGAGGAATCAGCATGTTGAGGGGGATACGTGGGAAGATGAAGCAGATATGATGGCTAAATACCCACAACTATTTCCTTCCGGCTTAGTTTCATCTTAAGGTATCAGTTTCCTTCTTGGTATCCTATTCAGTTCATGTTAGTTCATGTTTCCACAATTTCCTTCATGACCATGTATGTATGTGTTATTTATGAATTCAATTCAGGCATGAATGCTAGCCCGGAGTCAATTACTCTGTCAGTTTCAGCTTAAATGTTCAATATTTGGCATGGTTGTTGCATTCTCCCAAATTTTCAGTATGTTTACCCACATTCGAGGATGAATGTTCCCAAGGGGGAGATATTATAATACTCCAAAAGTGTCTAAGACTAGACTCAAGATTTGAAATGAAAAGTAGCAGAAAAATCTAAAAATTTTCTCAGAACGGGTCGTGGTACGGGTCGTTGGTGGGACTAACGACTCATTGGAAGTGCCCGTGATGAGAATGCAGGGGCAGACTAGGGAGTAACGGGTCTCAGGACAACCCGTTGGTTGTCGTAACGAGTCATTGGATGGGAGTCGTGGTGAGGTTGGTCTTGAGCAGGGAGAAAGTAACGAGTCTAGGGATGACTTGTTGTTGGAATCAACGAGTCATTGTAAGCGTCTGTTGGGAGGAATCCCAAGATAGGGGAAGTGGTGACAATGACTGGCAGCGATGAGTCATTGGAGCTTGTAATGACTCGTCCTATCCGATCGTGGTAGGGGACCTGAGACCAGAATCAAGGATGAGGCAACGAGAGGTGTAATGGACCGTGGGAGCCAGTAACGGTCCGTTGTGACGCCCGTTACAACCGGAAGTGCAATTTTTCCAAAACTTTCTTTAAGGGTATTTTCATCATTCTTAAGCCCTAGGGTCCCAAACTACGTCGTTTTAAGCTTTGAATAGTGTGTTTTAATGAGGGTATGTTCATTCTAAGTATTCCCACTCCATGCATGCAACCTATAGCATTCCTTGAAGATCAAGTTTGAGAGATTTCATCAAATTCTCTCCAATTCATTTTGGGTTTTCAAATGGGTGTGTGAATTCAATTTATCTAGGTATGTGAGGCTATGAATGTGAGTTTTTTTCACTCTTATGCTCAAAACTCTTCTCAATTTTCATAAATTTCAATTATAGATTCAAGTTTCATGATCTACGGGGTTTATCCCAATTCTTGTGAATTTCTCTATGATCTATCTATGGGTCAATCCCCTTCATGTATTAAATCATGTTTTTTAAATTACGGGCAGATTTTATAACTTTTTTAAATATAAATTTATAGATTTGAATTTAAATCCAATTATGCCCAATTATGTATGTTTTTTTTAATGAAAAGTCAAGTTATGATTTCATTATGATCTTGATATATATTAGCCCAATTATGATTTATGCTTTATGATATGATTTCTCTCCAGTACTTATCATGAATTTATGAAATATCAAGTATATATACATGTTTTACAAGTATGCATGAATTTCATGAATTTCATGAATTATGGATTTATGATTATGATAGACTCACGGGCCTTATTTCATGGCTAGTTCACTTATTTCAAGCATGGTTATGATTATTATGATTTAACTAGCCCATGAATCTCATGTATATTTTTCCTATTATCATATAAGCACTATATATGTTTTGGGAGTAGTATTTAATACCGAGTAGACCCGGGGTCCAAAGCATACCCCGAGTCTCAAAACTATGTTCCAATGTAGCCATGATGGGACCTCCCTTGAGACTGTCCCTTTTTGCCCGAATGGGCCTTTCATGAGTGATATCATGCCTCTTTTCATGATTCTACTCTTGGCAAGGTACGAACACCCTCCCAACTAGGGGTTTACAGGCCGGGCTCCATGCGTGCTCATCTGGGGTATGTCGGTTATAAGAATCTCCCATTGTTCCTCATGATTTATGCATGGTTATGTCATGTTATCTTGGATTGGTATCAGAGCTATTTTAAAAACAATCTATTCAAAAATATCCATCTATGGAGAAATCTAGCAACGATGCAAATCTACAAACTGAGGTATGGAAATTCATAAAAATGAATAGCTAAACTGCTATATTCCTTATAATCTCCTAAGTATTATATGATATTATCTTCTTGTTATATCGTTATGATGAAAGCTTGATTAAGTTTGCTATGTACGTGATTAGTAAGCTGCGAATAAGTAAGCCCAGACTATGCCATCCTAAGGTGGAAACCGGTGAGGCCAAAAGAGCCGTTTTAGGGGAGTACACGGTGTTGAGGCGCTGTTAGGGTAACTGATCAAAGCTGAAAACGCATAGTAATGACCGAAAAAGACTATTCAAAATAACGCTATAATAACTGGATAATTTCAAATAATGCCTAAAGAGATTAGAGGAAATATTATGTTTAGAAAAAATTCATAAAATGAATTCAAACCAACCAGGTAAAGATCGTAGATATCAGATACTTATCCTATGTATGATAAAAATCTTAGTTCAGATATTAGAAGAAATAACAGAACTCAATGAAACCATAGAATTAATGAACCAAGGATGGACGGAGATGACTATAGAAGAAATTAGAAAATTAGATAAAAATTCAGATTAGAAATGATAAAGTACGAATATATGAAATATTGGTTAGATACTGTAGAAAACATAAGACTGTTAGAACTTTTATTAGAAGAAAATATAAGAAAATATATGAGAAATAGAGATCTAGAATATTTAGAATATGCACTAGAAAATATAAAAGAAATACAGAGATTAGAACCACTAAAAATCGAATATTATAATAAAATATTTACACAGGACTAATGAATAAAGAACTACGGAAGTCAAGAAAAGGACATATTCAGAAAAAAGTCAAAAAATTAAAGAATCAATTAAAAATGTTATATCCTGAATATAAGCAATTAAGCTCAAATAAAACAAACAACATTAGACTTGAATACTTAATAGACCTAATTTCAAAAATAGAATATAATTATATAAAATATCTAAAAAAGCAAAAATGAGAAATAATATCGATAACAGCGAAGAATATAGACGACAACTACTTAATAAAATAAATGAAATAACTGATGAAATTGAATTTAGAAAGGAAAGGTTAATCTACAACATAACTGCAGGAGTATGTCACACATCAATAAAAACACAAAGGAAAGAAATACTCTATTTAGAAATCAAACTACAACACCTAGAATATAAATTACAACACGGACTTCCATGAATAAAGAAGAATATGCTGTAGAAGAAGAAAAATATACAAGTCAAAAAGGACTAGAAATAAAAATTGTACACTCAAATTTAGGACGAAGATTTAAAAAGATAGGAGATCAACTATATTTAATGTTAGAAAAAGAATCAGCAAAACTAGAAGATAGTCTAACAGCAATGGTAAGAATAAACAGAGAAAATGAAGAAATAGACAGAAAAAAGGAAATAGAAAAAATTAAAAAACAAGCACAAACAGAAGTTCAGCAAATTAAAGAAGAAAAAAGACACGAGAATCCAAGAACTAGAAAAAGAATTAGAAAAACTTAAACAATTATATGAAGAAAAATTAAAAGCTAAAGAAAAACAACGAGAAGAGTTAAAACTCACAGAAGAAATAGAAAAATTCAAAATATTATTAGAAGAATCAGGAACAATAGAAAATCAACCTAAAATAGGAATAGACGATATAAGCGAACAAAATGATGAAGATTTAGATCAATATTCAGAAACTTCGGAAACCTATACTAACCTAATAGAAAGAGAAAACAACATAGAAATTAATTTAGAAGATGTAGATGAAAAACCTAGTACGTCAGGAACTAGAAGTCCAAAGAGATTAGATACTAGCCCAACTTATTACACTTACGAAAGAGAAAATAGAAATAAAACATTATGGAATAAAAGACTAAATAAAAACTGGACACCTAGACAAAACATAGAACAATATAACTTTTTAGATTTAGACTGTGTAGCAGATACAAATAAAACAATCCAATTATGGATAGGATATATTTCAAAACAACTAATAGATAATAAAATATTAATAACAGATACCCCTGGATATGTAGAAAGGACACTTATAGGAACAACTAAAATATGGTTACAAAATTTATCACCAGAAAGTTTAGAAACATTAAGAAATAATAAGAAAATTAATAATGAACCAGCAACAACATCTATAGACATATTAAATAAATATGAAATGGCAATAAAAAACGAATTTAGTAGTATGACTACCGAAATAGATGAACGACAAAAAGATAAAGAACTAAACAGAAATCTACTGAATAAATTAAGTATATGTAAGATGAGTTATATGGATGAATACACATGTGCATTTAAAGAATACTACTATAAAGGACTATATACGAATGAGGAAAGTAAAGAAATAAGAAAATTATACTATGCAAAGTTACCAGAACCATTTAGTTCAAAAATAACTAAAGAATGGCAAGAGTCAGGATTGGTAGATACACTAGGATCTAGAATAAAATTTTTACAAAAATGGTTTACAGAATTATGCGAAAAACATAAAGAAGATATGAAAATGGAAAAAATATTAGTAAAAAACTTAGCATGTTGCACAACTAGAACAACACCACAATTTGGATGCACAAATAAATATAAATACAAGAAAAGAATCAAAAAATACAGACCATTTAGAACAAAATACAAGTATAAAAAGCCAAGAAAAAGATACTATATAAAAAATTACAAACAAAAAAGACCTCACAGAACTAAGAAAAATATAACAGAATGTAAATGCTACAACTGTGGCAAATTAGGACATTTAGCTAGAGATTGTAAGATGCCTAGAAATATAACCAAAAAACAAGTATCAGAAGTAGTAATAGAAAATGAAGAATACAGACAAATAGAATACATAGACTATAATTTAAACGATGACGATAGTATATACGAACTAACAGAATATGAGAAAACAGATAGTGAAAATGAGATAATAGAATACGAAACAGATAATGACTGAGACAGATATAAGAATTATAAGTAAAGAAGAATACCAAGATAGTGAAAGTACAGAGCAAAAAATAATATTTGATAATAATATGTTTGAACAAATAAAAGGAAAAGAATTAGATTTAAGTATAGATAAAATACTAGAAGTACCTAAACTAAGAAATTTCTTTAAAATAAGACAAGAAGAATATTACGTAGTAAGCCAAAAAGAACACATAATAGATTGCAAATATACTCAGGGTAAAGCTAAAATACCCATAATAAATAAAAAGATAATAAACAAAGAAATCCAAGAAATAAAAGCTAAAAATCCGATAAAATATGTACATTTAGGAGGAACAGAAATACTTATAAAATCATGTTTTAGAGAAGGAATAGATACACCAATTGAAATATACTTAGCAGATGACAGAATTATCCACCCAATAGAAAAAAAGTATAATAAGCGCAGTTAAAGGAAATTTAATATACCAGAAATTTAGATTTATAATAAGTGCTAACTACTCAGTAGCATTAGATGACAGAAACATAGATAAATCACTAGTACTATACTGGAAAATGTCAGGAATAGAGTTAGCACCAGGCAGTAAAATATTTACAGCAAGATGTAAAAATCTATATGTATTAACAACAAAACATAAAATAATGGCTAGAAATAAAATCCAAAGAATTAAAATAGAAAATCCTTTCGATAAAATAGTTACTATCATTGATAATAATGATTATAGTTACAAAGAAATAGACATTGAAGAAGATCTAGAAATAGTAAAAGAAAGATTAAGCACATCAAAAAGATATAAACTATGATACACCATCATCATCTAGAAATAGTACCTCAAGAAGGATAGATTATGAAATACAACCAAGATTATTAGAACAAAGAATAAATGAAATACAACCCTATCAATATTATATAACAGGAATACTAAACCAACGAAAATATCTAATAAAAATAGATACAGGACAGATTGAAAGCTACATTACAAGAGAACTGGTAAAAGAAGAAGAAATTGATAGAAACGAGAATATAAATACAGAATTACCAGGAATACTAACAAATATGGAACAAAGTACAGAACAAGAATTAATTATTGGCGGAATACCAATAAAGATAAAATTCAAAATACACCAAGGAAAAGATAATATTATTTTAGGAATAAAATGGCTGGAAATAGTAAAACCTTATAATCTAGATGAAAGACAACTAATGATACACTATGAAAACAAGAAGATAATCATTAAAAGGACCCTAATATGAAAGAATGACAAAAATCTATATACTAATGAAAATTATAGTAGAAGGATATTACAATAGATACTACACACCTATGGTAGATACGGGAGCAGGAGCAAATATGTGTAAACATAATTGCTTACCAGAAGATAAATGGGAAAAACTAAAAACACCACTTATAGTTACTGGATTTAACAATGAAGGTAGTATGATAACACATAAAGCTAAAAATATAAAAATACAGATATGGGATAAAATACTAATAGTAGAAGAAATGTATAGTTACGAATTCACTAATAGAGATATATTATTAGGAATGCCATTTTTAGAAAAATTATACCCACATACCATAACAAAAACACATTGGTGGTTTACTACCCCATGTAATAAGAAAATAGGAGCAAAAAGAGTAAACAATAAAATAAGAAAAAATACGCCATGGATAAAAGGAAGCGAAAAAATTACTCAAAAATTAGAAAATATAACACCAAACGACCAAAAAATTGAAATGATAATATTCACAATAGATAAAATACAAATATTACAAGATAAGTTAAAATCATTATATAATGAAAACCCATTACAAGGATGGGAAAAACATAAAACAAAAGTAAAAATCGAACTAATAGATGAGAATAGTATAATAACACAAAAACCATTGAGATATAATTTTGAAGATCAAAAAGAATTCCAGATGCATATAAAAGAACTACTAGAAAATAATTACATACAAGAAAGCAATAGTAAACATAACAGTCCGGCATTTATAGTAAATAAGCATAATGAACAAAAAAGAGGAAAAAGCAGAATGGTAATAGATTATAGGAATCTAAATGCAAAAACTAAAACATATAACTACCCAATAGCAAATAAGGTACTAAAAATAAGGCAAATACAAGGATATAACTACTTCAGTAAATTCGATTGTAAATCAGGATTTTACCACTTAAAGCTAGAAGAAGAATCAAAACAACTAACAGCATTTACTGTACCACAAGGATTCTACGAATGGAACGTATTACCTTTTGGATACAAAAATGCACCAGGTAGATATCAACACTTCATGGATAGTTATTTTAACCAACTAGAAAACTGTATAGTATACATAGATGACATATTACTTTATTCAAGAACGAAAGAAGAACATATAAGATTACTGGAAAAATTCGTACACATTATAGAAATATCAGGAATAAGCTTAAGCAAAAAGAAAGCTGAAATACTGAAAAACCAAATAGAATTTCTAGGTATACAGATAGACAAAAATGGAGTAAAAATGCAAACACATATAGTACAAAAGATAATTAATTCTGAAGAATTATTAGATACTAAGAAAAAATTACAATCCTTTTTAGGATTAGTTAACCAAGTACGAGAATATATACCAAAGTTAGCAGAAAATCTAAAGCCATTACAAAGGAAATTAAAAAAGGATGTAGAATATAGTTTCGATGAAAAAGACAGAAACTACATAAAAAAGATAAAAGAAATGTGTAAAAAATTACCAAAACTATATTTCCCGGATGAAAATAAACAATTTACCTATATAGTGGAATCAGATTCTAGTAACCATAGTTATGGAGGAGTACTGAAATACAAATATGAAAATGAAAAGGTAGAACACCACTGTAGATATCACTCAGGATCATATACAGAACCACAGATTAAATGGGAGATAAACAGAAAAGAATTATTTGCATTATATAAATGTTTACTTGCATTCGAACCATATATTGTTTATAACAAATTTATTGTTAGAACAGATAATACACAAGTGAAATGGTGGATAACTAGAAAAGTACAAGATTCTGTAACAACAAAAGAAATAAGGAGATTGGTATTGAATATATTAAATTTCTCATTTACAATTGAAGTTATCAAGACTGAAAAGAATACAATTGCAGATTACATCTCAAGATGCAAAACCTGAAGAAGGTAAAATGGAACAGATACTCGGACTCCTAACTACACTTTGTAAAAAAGTGGAAAGTATGGAGGAAGAGATACAATAGCTAAAAGGCAAAGCTAGTAGTCAACAGCGTGACTCAAAAGACGCGGAACTACGTCGATCGGAAGACGTAAAACTTCCAGAGCTAAAAGGAGACGTTGGGAAACTCCATAAAACCCAAGCTAACATTTCACCTATTGCAGTTGCAGGTACCTCAAGATCTACAACAGAAAGAAGAGATACCATTAGAAAACAACTATTTGACAAGCCATTTACACCCAAGAAAAATATACCATTCACTCCACCACCACAAACTACAACATATAGGGAAAGCCTAAACCAAAATAAACAGACACATAACCATATTACCAGCAGATATATACAAAATATTCACAGAATCCAGACTTTCCTAAATAAAAATCCAAGATCTACTACCACAGATAACCCAACAGAAGATTATGTTACCCAATATTTACAAGGATATAATAAATTGATTGCACAACCAAAAACTAATGCCAACTTAGTCAGAACTTGCTATGATTACGGGTTACTTAACACCGTATACACAGCAACGGGAGACGAAATAGCTATGATACCCGAAATACATAAGGCCTTCATTACATACAAAAGAATTACCAAAGGGACTTTCTTCTACATAAAAATATATTCAGCCCCAGCAGAAATATTACTTGACGAGATAAAACCCATCATACAGGTGGTAAAAATTGGACTTACAAAAGAGATGATAATCCCTGAAAAGATAGACCAACAGGATGAAATAGCATTTGCAGAGATACCAGATTTCTATGCCAACAAAAGGATAATAGGACTCGCAACAATATTAAATGAATTAGCTAACAATTATCTAAACGGAAATGCAGTCTGGAACTATTACTCACGAGATCAGACGATTATATACGCAAATTCTAAAGAATACAAAGAAGCTGATATAAGATAGCAATGATAACTGAGCCAGAAATAAGGAATAGTAACAGCCTGGAATCCTGGAAACTGAAATCTGACAATAATTCCATACTGAAGTTCAAATGCAACCGAGTAATGCACAAGAAAAACTATAACTGTAATGCCAACAACCAGCCAACCATAAATCCATATATAAAATTCGTCCAGCCGGTGTACCATACCAGGGAAAAATAAAAATATCTTCAGTCGATGTACCACACTCGGGTAAAATAAAAATATCTCCAGCCGATGTACCACACCGGGGTAAAATAAAAATATCTCTAGCCGATGTACCACACCGAGGTAAAATAAAAATATCTCCAGCCGATGTACCACATTGGGGTAAAATAAAAATATCTCCAACCGATGTACCACATCGGGGTAAGAAAAATATCTCCAGCCGATGTACCACATCGGGGTAAAATAAAAATATCTCCAGCCGATGTACCACACCAGGGTAAAATAAAAATAATTCTCAATCATAATCATAAATAGGCCCGAAATGTCAATTTAACACGTATAGCATATAAATGACAAAGGTTAAATCTGTGGCCGGAATAGGCCTCTTTCGCAACTCATAAATGCAAGTGAGCACCCATATCATGTAAAGCTAGAAAATATGCATATATATCACGTAAAGCTATGAAATTATACATGAACATGTCGACTCAGTTACTTGAAGGACCTTCAAGTGGTTTAGACAACATAAGAACTTTTGTAGTCTTACAAATAATGTCCTACAAATAATCCTACCAATTTAACATATTACTTGGATAGAAACATATAGAGCTCATTTCTACACAATTCTTTAATATCTGGGAACTGCAAATATAGACTCTACCAAGTGGTTCCTTTACCTGTATCGACAGCTATACATTGGAATTTCATTGCCAAATTTATCATGTAGATAGGCACATATAGTTCTTAATTCATTTGACTTATTTGCAGGAAAACATGGAAATTATAACTAGGAACTTGGAGTTATTTGTCATATACATAGAGCTGAGAAATGAACTACAGACATACAACGTATGAGACTTCTATATAATGTATAACTCGTATTTAGTTAATTGGGTGACCTCCAGGAGACTTCCTGGTATTCAAAGTTCTGAGCTTAACTGATCATTATCATAGCCTGCACTTATACTTACTTAGACATTAGGAACATTGGTACATGGGAGAATCTCTCCTCTGAATTTAGGAAATTCAACTGATAACTCAACAAGAGGTAAACATAAAGATGCATGACTTGAATATAACTGAAAGAATTCAACTGTATGTTATAACATGAAAATCATATACATTAAGACTTCTTACTGGAAAGACATATAAAGACTTGAGTTCTTAGACTTGTATACAACATTAGATAATTGACCTAGACATTAGCATAATTCTCGAAATATGATCTCTCAAAAACTTCTTAGATCAGCTAGCACGTTTCGACATAAATTAGGGATGTAAAGACATAACTTAAGGATCTAAGACTTGGAACTCTATAATATGGGAACTCGTGAGTAACTCTCTAAGTGATGCCTTATAGGCAAATAAAGATATATAGCCGTAATTCGGGTGATACTAGATTGACTTACATAACTTTGCAATTATCTGCGGAGCTTAAGAAAGTTTACATAATCATAAGTGTCTTAGAAGATCCTAGGATTACCCTTTTCAGACATGGTAGAAAATTTCAACACTTAGAATAGATAACTTAACATAATCATTTAGGGGTATAACAGAGAGCTTCTCAACTTAAGTTACTATTTTGTAGACATTCAACTCTAATTATTTCGTAGAACGTTAACACTTTAGTGGTTATTCATCAACGTAACACATATTGAACATAAACAACTTAATTTATAACTCTTTTGCTAAATGTCTTTAGAAAAGGGTTAATCTTCCTAGCTGTTGCCTACCTCATTCACAATCGTAACCCGTATCGTCTAATTTAACAATATTTAGCTCTACTTTCCTTATTCATCTTAACTTCTTTCCCAAAAATTGTTCACTCTACACTCAAGTATTTACCCTCGTGTTCACTATTCCATCAATTCTTATACGCACTTACCTCTTTGCCTAATTGACAACTTAGCCACGCTTTTCCCATTAACATGTATCGATTTAGCTTATTCGCTACGTGCCGCTTGCTTAGATTTAAAGAGGAAAAAAATAAAATCTACATTTTACCTTAAGCACCTTAAAATATAAACATATATGAGGGATTAACAATATTATTAAAATGTCATTTCAATAAGATCGTTTACCCTCAATTGTCTTAGCGTCATCTTCTTAGCTTAAGTTCAATTACATGTTGTCGTCTTAGCATTTCCTACCAATTTCACTAAGTGACCAGATCTTAACATATGTTCAACATCACATATACAGTATACTGCAAAGGACCAGCTCATGATTCCCACGTTAAGGGGACTCCAGACTCGATTTGGAACTACGACAACAATCGTATAAAAATTATGCCTTTCGCTTCACATTTGTTTGCTTCAACCATTCGTAACGATTCAAGCTTTATGCCAAGTATTTCAAACCCTTTGGAAAGGATCATACATGCCTCAATATGATTTTAAAAACATAGGAATATTGATCCTTTCAATAACTTAGTTTCGTGCTTGAAAAAGAAGGAAAGGGACACCTTTACATACCTTGGCATGTCGACTCTTCGCCGGAAATCTTCCTTTCAAGCTTACTCCTTAAGGCTCCTTCCAAGTCCAATTTACAAACCCAAAAAGTAGCAACTTCACTTCACCAAAGTTCTGAAAAAATTGGGCACCAACATGCCACAAAAATACACAAAGAAACAACAACACAATACTATGACATTCTCCAAGTTATAACCTCATAAAATTAAAGAAATCAAAAATGGAATTACTTACCCTTTCTTGGATATGTTATCAACTAAAGTAGGAGTAAACTCCAACTGTTTCCTTTGCGTAGAATCATCTAAAAATGCAGCAATACCACAATCAACCACACGAAAACAACAAGCCATGACTTTCTTCCAAGGTTCTCTTTTCAAATCCCAAAAGAGAGAAGAGTGAAGTTTCTTACCTGGGATATCTTTTCACCATGTGATAGGGCTTTGAATTCTCTGAATTCTGAAAAAAAATCAACTAAAACGGAGTAGAAATGAGCTTTCTAGCTCAATTTTACATCATATAGGCGGGCTGGCCAAGGTTTGGGCGGCGCCCGTGCGCGCGCCTACTACCTGTTTATCTCGGCGCCCGCGCGCCTGGGCGCTTTTCCAGCCGACAGTGCTGTCTTCAAACGAGCATAACTTTTTACTTCGAACTCCGATTGATGAGCGGTTTTTTTCACTGTAATCTAGATTTAAATACCTTTTATTGGATAGGTTATGTGACTTCTAGATCATTATATATTTGGAGATATGACCATTTATGTGACTTCCAGATCATTGTATGTTTGGAGATATGACCATTTAAAGTTGACCCTTATTTAGAAACTTTACATGCTCTTCGCTTTTCCCTTTGCACATGTTTCCCTCCTTACCTACGGACAACATACGACACATAATTCCATTAATTTGACATATAACCATCAAATAATCATCAAAAATAATTTCGGGGTGTAACACTTCCACTATTATGTATGTTGAACTTCTACTTTATTATGTTGAGCTTAGACGTTATGTTCATGCCATGGGTTGACTTGGAGCCTCTTTGGGTTTCTTGTCCCGTGTGTCGATCTGGGACCTAGCTCGGGTCATGACAAGTACATTCAATGTACGAATCACATATTTTGTGCTATATCCTCAAATGATATAGGTTCGGATGTTCAGTTTCAGCTCGCTACTAGATACGTTCCTGTCCCTAATCAGCTTGATTGGTGAGTTCTCATCATCCGTTGACAAGAGTTTTGGTTTATGCTTTTTCCTAGTCATTTCAGTTTTCAGACTTTGTAAAGCTAGTTAGGAATCTATCCTTTCAGCTCATCAGATGTGTAGAGGCTTTCAGACTGTCATGTTCAGATGTTCATCAAGTTGGCTTATGTTGTCTCAGTTTTACATTTTATGACATTTCAAACTTATTCCGTTTATGATATATCTCATTTTTATCTTTTGCTTAGTTTGTTCGTTGATATTTATGTTATGCATGTACCATGGGTTAGCTTAGAGTCATTCGTGGTTCTAGGTCCCGTGTCTCTTTCAGGGTGTATGGATCAGGTCGTGACAATAATCCCAGGTGATAAAGATTCAAAAACCAATTGATGAAGAGTGCCAATGGTATATAAATATATAAGTCAAGTTCTAAGGTGTTGTAGAACTAAGGAACCTATTTCTTTGTAGGAAAGGGCATAAAGGGGATGATACAAACATCATGGCTCCTATGGAGGATCAACCATTGAATATTTTGTGTACACAAAGATGAATCAAAATTATGACTCAATTGACCAGAGCATGAAGGCTCCCAACTAGTTCATAAATTGCAAAACTCATATACTCTAAATATAAGAAAAGGTTGATTGTATGATCTTTAAGAGATTAATTTCTTAGGAAGAGAAGGAGTTAGAGGATGCTGATGATTGGAAGATAGTTCATATATTGATGTATGTATAGGATCAAATCTAGAAGTTTCTATATCACATGTGAATGAAAAAATAAGCATACAATAAAACTGGTTTTTTAAAATTGAGCATAAAGAACAATCGATAGGAGGAACCTAGTTAAAATAATGAAGATAAGCAAAATACCTTTTTTCTTTAAAGATGAAGATAAGGAAAAAACCTTTTTACTTTAAAGATGATCATGAAGAATGTCTATGACAACTTTTGAAGAAGGGACCTACCTGAAGTTTGAATCGATTAAGCTAAAAGTAAGTAGTCTCTTGAGTCTCTCGATGATTGGTTAAGACTAGTCATAATATTGATCGATAAAAATAAGATAAATATCTAACTTAGTCTTATATACACATATATGAAATAAACAAGGAGATCAGATGAGGTCTAAATATACCATTCGAGAACACACAACCACAATGATAGAACAAGTCAGAACCTAGTTCCTATGACAAGTCAGGTATGCATCTCCTTTCTAGATAAATAGTTTCTTAAACTTTTCTTACACTGTTGCACCATTAAGGCAGGTTCCTAAGTCACAAATTTACATCATCTAACTAAAACCACATAATCATCAACTGTAAAACTAGTCACCAAATATACTTGACTACACTTTCATCCCAAAAAAGACAGACCTTTGGAAACCTTTCCTTATTTGTTTCAAGTAATTTTGAGTACAGTAATGGTAACTTTTTCCCTTAAAATCTCAAAATTCAAAATCCTTAAATGGTGCTCAAAAGATTAAACAGGAAAGAGGCAGTGAGGAAGAAAGGTAGACCATAAAGAAGAAGAGAGTTCACGATAGCAGAAAGGATATTGATGGGAGCTGATGAGTATAAAAAATTATGAGGATTATGTGTATGAATATCAAAAAGGGTTGGTTAGCATTTATAAATCCAATAAGAAATATAGATAAAGAACCAAAAAAAAGATAAAGTAACTAATGAAGGACTTGTTGCCTTGAGTGTCATTTAACACCTCGTACCCTCGTAAAGAACTCCTGATCATAGTGAATAATTTTATTCATGTTATGGAGAGTGTATTTGATGTATGAAGTCCTTAACCAAGTATGAAAGTGCCCAAGAGTTGAAATACCTAGAGTGAGAAGTTGTAGAAATTTCACTGTGCAGGCATCTTAGGTGACTTGGGATCCATAAATGAGACCTACAAGCTGTGAATCACACAACATGAAGGCCATATACTCAAAGTCACTAGATTAACTTATGAAACAACATATGAACCACAGATGGGATCTATGAAGTGTACATTGCACCGTAAATAGAAGTCCTATTTTTCTAAACTACTATTTAAGCCTTCGAAGGCAACCTATGAACTGCAGAATAGATCTACGAACCGTACTTAAATCCAAAAACATTGGGCTACTAGATAAGGAATATGAAATGATCTACGGACCGCATTTTGAACTTACGATTCATACTTGTCTCCATAAATGGGACTTCAGAGAAGTGAAATTTTCTAGTCCAATCTACGAATCAGCTTATGAACCGTAGATTCAATCTATGATCCATAACAGTGACTCAGATAGTCCACCCTAACTCTTTACTGATTTTCTTTATGTCTAACTCGGTAGAACATGCCTCCTTCTTCTCTACGAGCTCTCCTAGTAGCAAGATATGTTCCTCCAAGCTCCTCCCATGAATTATTTTTGCATGCAAGCTTAGATTATTGAGTTATTATCTTCTCTTTTCCTAGGGTTTTAAGGAAAACCCTCTTTTTAGCTCAAGAGACTTGGTAGCCCCTCTCTCTTAAGCTTACATTAGTGATCTTTTTCTTTAGAGTATTAGGTACTTAACGCAACCCTAAAAATGTGGAGTATCATGCTCTTCCCACAATTTCCTATCTTTAAACTTATGCAAAGCTTTTACTATATTATCTTGAGAAATTTGTCCATGACTTAGGTGATTTCATGTCTAAAGTTTTGAGAACCTTATACATCTAGCATGATTTAGCTTAAATCTCTCTCGTGAGTGAATTTTATTAAGTTTTATGAATAACCATGAAAATATTAAAAATGATCATTTTGCCCTTACGAGTCAAATTAATAAAATTTATGAAATATTTTGAGATTATTGTTAATGGATTTGGCCACGCCACTCCTACATGTTTTGAGATTATTATTGTCATCGTTTTTAGCCAAGGCCACATATGATTTACTTGAGAACATTTATTAGCTTAGCATGACTATGACCTTTCTAGAATTAAAAGTATGATTTTTTAAATTGTCTTAACCTCTCGTTTTAAAAGTATGTATACCAGTTTGAGCCTATGGGATAATCACAAGCCTTCATAAAAAAGCATATTTTCAGAGATAGAGCCTTTATATAAGGCCAAGTTTTCAAAATAGTTATCAGTCAAATTTTAGTCCAAGGGCTATTTCAGTATTAGTATTTTTAAAGATAGAGTAAGTGGTTAATGGAGATGGCATAAGCCTCTCCAGGAAAGTGCCAGAAAATATATTTGCTGATATAGGAGTGGAGCGTACCATTGAGCCGGGCATCTCTCAAGATTTTATTAGCCCCAAACGAGGTGGATGATTTAGGAGACCTTGTTAGCAAGTTAGTCCAGGACCCCCTACTCGGCAAGGTAGGTTTATGGTTTATCCGATTGCGCTATAGGGATAAGACTTCATGTTCACATGGTGTACTATGCCAGTTACACCACGAACTCCACAGTGTTTTTAGTCGATAATTTCATATAGGGCTTTTAGTTAGTATTTTCAGTTATAGTATGAGTATAGATTTTAAGAAAGAGAAATTTGTATGTTTTTCTTTTTGAATCCTTATGATGGTTTTATGCATAATTTATTATGATTTAAATGCTCAAATTCTCTACTCAGTATCCTATATTTCAGTTGTTTTTATCGTCTTATATATAGTAAGAGTCCATGTACTAACGCCCCTCCTGTCGAGTCTGATGCATTATTTTATAATACAGCCTCAGGTACAAATACTCTTAATGAGCAACTCAATAGGCTTATCCCAACTCAGCTTTTAGTGAGTACCACTCTCTCTTGGGGCAGTTATATTTTCAGCAGTTGCCTAGTTTTTACTAGAGATTATATCGGGGACCTGGTCTCGGTAATTCAAATATTTTCAGTCCAATATAGGCTTCATAGAATAGACTATTAGATAGTGTAATCTCTTACTTTGACTTTTATTTTGACCATTAGGTAACTTTTGGATAAAACAATGGTTTTAAGAATAATATCTCAATTGTATGAATTATCTCAGTACCCTCAAATTTTGTTATTCATGGTCTATATTTATTAGATGTTGCTCATAGTTTCATGCCAGTTGAGCAGTACGCTCAGGTCAGAGATTGGGGTTAGATTATCCAAATGTCTTATGTCAACTCACACAAGTAAGCGTCATGCCTCAACAATGTAAATTAAGAGTTGGGGGAAAAGTCTAAGCAAGTATCAGTTTCAAAAGTATATGCAAAGCGGGAAAAATGATTTGTTGCTAGAAATGAGAGAAACTAGGAGTGTGCATTTGATGGGGTGTCGACTTGATAGGGATTGACTAAAAGACTTAAATCCAATTAGCACATGGATAGCCTTGGATTTGGCTACATCTTATGCTTTTCAACCAAAAACGGTGTGTTTACCTTGGGTTTTCTCAAAACCCAAAGCCACAAAAAACTAAACAACCAATAATTCTTGAGGAAGGGTTAACATTTCTAGCTCTAACCCTTTAATGGAGTGTGAATTTGGGTTAGGAATACCTCTAGATCCAACCCATACACCAAACACTCCAGTTCCTCACTATTGAATCCTTACCCAACCTTACTTCCCTCTTTCAAGCAAACGCAAAGTTAGAAAGCTTAATCAATATTTGCAACCATCAATTATTAAATTAAAACTTAAATAAAACAATAGATCCATGTTCTATGATCGAATCTAAGAACAATAATCGATACCCACTCTAATCTAGACAACCATCATGCATACACACCACTAGCAAGAAGTTTAGCTACTTATAATCAAAGAGAGAAATTATACCAATAGGGAATTTCTCCAAACTCATCATATTAAATAAATAAATTCAGTTCCAGCTCAAAATCTGCAATAATGGTGGTTTTCCCAATGAAGAAGAAAGTAAAAATGTACTCTATCTATCTCTATGATGTACTCTCTATTTAATGTGATTTAATGATATGTACAATTGGGGTAAAATCTCAAAAATTTCTTTTGCATATCTATCCAAAAATGCCCTTGGAAGCTTCTCAAGTACACTTGTGCCTTTCTAGATGATTTTTCCCTTTAACAAATGATGCAGATCACTTGCGTGGCACCTGCATTCTGCAGATGCCAATCCGTGGTACGCAGGTCACTTCTTAGGCATAGGCGTTGTCCTTTACATGTCATCTGCAGTGGCATATGCAATCCATAGTTTCTAATCTTCGGCTCGCAAGTATGGTTAACTAAATCTCTAGAGTCATCTGCTTGTGCAGGTGCCCATATGCGGTAAGCATGTCCTTTTCCGAGAAAAGGACCAAAACAGTCCACTATATTTGGACTTGGGCTCAAAATAATCCTATTTCTTTTAGGTGGATCATTAATAGTCCACATTCTTTAAAAAGTGGTGTATATTTAGTTCGGATCCTAATAGTCGTCACTTTTTTTAACAGAGATAATTAATATCACGTGCCCTCATGTGTTTCCATCCAAACTTAGACTCTGTTTTCACTATCATTTCATATTCATCTCCTTGACACACGACTATGAATGATCAACTTCTCTCTTTATTTCTTTCCTTCATTCCTTTTTCTTTCTAATTTCTTCAGAAAACCCGAAAATCTTAAACACACATCATATTCCCTTCAGTGGCATAATTGAAGTTTGAAAGTAACAATGTCCTTAAGGCGCAATAGTGACAGAGAATCACCTCTAATTTATGGTGAGTTTTAGTACAAGAAATATGTTTTTGGATGGAAATCCACATTGTCTACTTCTATTACTCTTCTTAAAAATAAATTATAACTTAGATCTATGCCTCAAAATCTGGATGGTTTTTTTTGTTAAAATCTTGATATTTGTGTTTGTTAATGCTAATGTCTTATCTTTATTAATGTATCTTACAAGGTATATTTATTATGATTTCAGAATTGATAGTTGAAGCATCATTTGTAAGTATCAAAATATATCATGGAGGAATCATGAAACGCATGCCAGATAGGAAATATGTTGGGGGAAACATCGACTATGTTGATTATGTTAATATGGAAAATTTGAACCTTGATGAGTTCAAGAAGATGGAAGAGATTTGTGGATATTCAAAGGACTCAATAACTTTTTGGCATAGGCATGGAAAATTGGGTAATAAATGGAGGTTGGTGTCTACAGATTAGGAAGCCTATGCAGTTGGCAGAAATTTCCCAAATGACAAGGTTCTCAAAATTTATTTTGAACACCTAAACTCATATTTTAGTGTAGACAATGTGGATTTGGTACATAACTCAAATGTTGGAGATAATGACAAACAATTGTATGTGCAAGAAAATTCACCCGGTGATGATTTTAGTATCTTAGAAGATAATTTATCTGTTGATATACTTGTTGATAAACATGAAAAGATTGCAGAAAGCATTTTGGATGAAAGAGAGATTCTTAGTATCGAAACAAATAGAAAGTTGGCAGCTCTGGAAGGGGATTCTGATTGTGTTGATTCAGAAGACACAAAAAGTTTGCATAGTGACTTTGAAACTGAGAGATGTCATTTTCCTCAATTCAATCCTCATACACATGGAGATAATCCGGTATTATCTCTAGAGTATACTTTTGGAAGCAAGCAAGATTTTAAGAATGCTGTAGCAACTCATGAGATTAAAAATGGAAAGTATATCCAATGGAAGAAGAATAATAAAGAAAGAATGAAGGCTGTTTGTAAACATCCGGAGTGCTAATGGGAAATCACGGTATATCGAATGCAACGAGACACTGCTTTTCAGATTAGGAAGTATAATCCGACATATAAATGCAAGGAGTGAAATTATGATAACAGAACGATAACGTCATCCTTCATTGCAATAAAGTACCTTAAATAAATAAAATTAAATAGAAATTGGAGCATATTCGATTTCAAAGATAAGGTCAGTGTAGATCTAAACGCTCATATAACTTCATCTCAAGCCAAAAAATCTAATATGAAAGCTATTGCATTGATTGATGGTGATGTTAAGGATCAGTACAAAATGATATGGGATTATTGCATTGAAATTGATAGGACAAATACAGGAAGTACAATTCAAATGAAGTTCACTGATAATGAGATGCCAAATCATCCATACGGATTTCAAATAATATATATGTGTTTTGCTACTTGTAAGCTAGGTTTCAAGGTTAGATGTAAAAAAATAATAGGTGTGGACGATTTTTGGTTGAAGGGTCCAATGTATGGGACACAATTGTTATCCGCGGTAGGAATTGATGGTAATAACAACATATTTCCTGTTACGTATGCCATTGTTGAGAAAGAAAATAAAGAAACATGGTGTCACACCCCACCTTGGGGGGGGGGGTATGACTGGCACCTGGTGCCCTACTAGGACCTGAACTGCTGGACTGCTAAGCCTGGGCACATCTGGTGCCTGGCTGGCTCTAACTCATATTTCTGGAAACAAAGGGCTATATAACGGCTGTAAACACAGCCCCCGGCCCATTGGCCTATAGCCTCCTGTACCTGTACTAATAGCTGACCAGAAACATATCAATATAGGGAAACCTATGCGGGCCGACAAGGCCACCATGCTGTCTAGTTATCTATAACTTAACCATGAAGTACTGGATAGCTACGTGACCGGTAAGGTCACCACTACTGTCGAACTATGGCCCCACATGGCCAACATAAAGGAAACACAAGTACTAACAGCTATACAACTGCACGGCCTCACACGACCGGCTCATCTGACCACAGGGAAATATATACAGACTGCAAGCCTCTAGGAATAACCATAAAAATGATCGGGACAGGGCCCCGACCTACCCGTACTATACAACAAAAGGAAGCGAAATACACCTCTGGAATTCAGTCTCCGGATGACAGGAGCTGAATTCTCGATCACTGACAGGAATCATGTGGTATCGCCTGCTCGTCTACGAGTACCTGCAGGCAAGTAATGCAGCACCCCACCGGGCGTCAGTACCGCTGGTACTGAGTATGTAAAGCAATGACTGAAAGAAGTATCTGAAAACAACAATATAACTGATGAAACTGAAGTAGGAAGGAATAGATTAACTGTCTGATAATATAAATCATACCTTCTCTTAATTATACTGGAAGGAGCAGGAGTCATACCTGAGGATTTATCATTCTACTGTCGATCTACTCGTATCTACTATAACACGGCACAACATATCATAACATACATAGCACACACAAACCTTATCCGGCCCCCATAAGCCGAGAGGTACAACCAGCACAGAGTCTATACCCCTACCCCGGTCATCCCATCTCCTATAATAGCTATAAGCATCTCGTCGGTCCCCTGGGTATGCACTTGGGCTCGCTGAGCCCCTGACTATAACTGCATCTGAGTCCGGAGGACTCCTGAATCAACACCCGGGCGTATCCGCTCGACAGGGGTGTGTAAGGGCCGATCAAGGCACAATATGGGGAAATACTGGCATCCCATCTTCGTCCCCTATGGGACGGCATGCCACTCCGTAGAGCGACGTATCCTCGTCCTCTGGTGGACGAGTCGATACAGCTATCAACCCTGGGGCAGTCATGGATGCTAGGTAATCCAACCCCAAGACAATACAGCGGTCTCAACTAGTAATACTATCTACATGTCCCACATACTGAAGCTAATAGTGGTAAAGTATTTGTATATACTATATGCTGAGCTAGCGATAGTAATATGTACGTACTTAATACATGCTGAGGCTGGTAATAGTATATATGTATAAATATAGTCTTCTGCCAGACTGTACTGGGGCTGATGCTGAACAAGATATAGTGTTTCTGCTGAAAACTATGCTGTATACTGAGTTTCTATAGTAACATGATTTACTATTCCTAAAATGCTTTCTAACTTCATTTTAACTTATCATTCTATTTTTGAGATGTCTTACAAATATTACATTGCTTTACTGGGTTTCAACTGAATAAAATGATATCCTAACATTCTGTGTCACATCACGTACCGAGCATGCTGTGCAGTTTCTAACACTTGTATTAGAATCTATATCGTGCTAGCAAGTTTCACGCAAGTTATAACTCGATGCTTCTAATATCGTACCAACATTCGTAATAAACATAACACATGACTTCTGAACATTCTACTGGCCTTTAAATCACTGTACTATACCGAGATTGCTAACTTGCCGAGTAAACTAGCTTTACATACCTTATCCTCGAACTATCCGTCTGTCGGACGAGGCTCAGCCGGTACTTCAACTATTTTCTCCCAACTGCATTCATAAATATGTCAATTAATACTAAATACAACTTTATTTTAAAGAGCAACGTCACTTTCGATATAGTTTATAGCCTAAACTTAGGCTTATCGAAAGACGATCGAAAACTCGCTATTTTTCAGAGGTCCAGAAGGGATAAATATTCACTTCACAGCTAGGAACACATAGACACTAGTTTAGAGAAATTCCACTTACCTTAGCTCGGTAGCTCGATGATTCTTCGGCCGTATTTCACGAAACTAAATCCGTAGGAATGCTCTCTGCTGCTAAATACCTCGGTATCTGAGGTTAATTTGAGTTTGGACAATGTTTAGCAGCGTAATCGGACGAAAATTATATTACCTCTTCGTTCCTTTTTCCTTCTCTGTCATTTCCTCTCTGTTTTCTGAAGTTTTTATGATTTAATTCCAAAATAAACCGAAGTGGGGCTTTATATACCTGGGCCTGGACAAGGCCAACGTGTCACGGAGCCAACGCGGAGGCTTCACCTCCGTGACACGCTGCCATCGCGGAGGGGTTCTGCCTCGGCTCCTTCCGCGATGGTTCGACAGGTCTCTCGTTCGATCTTTTCCCGGGCCTTTCTCTAGCACGTATGGCCTTCAAATATGCTTAACCAACGTGCGAATAGGTCATCTAGGTGCCGGGAATCCTACGGGGTATAACACATGGGTTTGGTTTTTGAACTATTTGGCTGCTGATTTAAATATAGATGAGAGTGGTTGGACCTTGATGTCTGACAAACAAAAAGGTCTTATAGAAGCTTATGATGAAGTTTTACCATATGTTAGCCATCAATTTTGTGAAAGACATCTTCACAATAATTTAAGAGAGTTGGTTTTGTTGGATTCACATTAAAAAAGGCATTTTGGGCTGCTGCAAAAGTTACTACTGTAAAAGAATTTAGTGCTTGCATGGTTCGTAAGACAGAATTAGATCCAAATGCTGCTGATTGGCTCAGTGAAAAAGAACCTAGCCAGTGGTCAAGGTCTCATTTCTCTTCAGATGCCAAGTGCAACATTTTATTAAATAACTTGTGTGAGGTGTTTAATAGCATGATCCTTGATGCCAGAGACAAGCCTATTATGACCCTTTTGGAGAAATCGCGATATCTTCTCATGGCTAGAATGCTAGCTAATTGGGAGAAAGAGAAAAAATGGAGTTTAGGTGATGTTTTCCCCAAGATTAAGGATATATTTTACAAAAATCAAAATACAATTGGTCAATATATTCCTAGAAAATCTAATCAGTGGATTTATGAGATTATAGGAGCTACTATTAGTGATAATTGGGCTGTTGATTTTGGAGAACAAAATATGGAGTTGTAGAAAATGGAGTATTATGGGAATTCCTTGCAAGCATGCTATTGTAGCAATTTGGGCAAAAAAGGATGACATTCTTGACTATGTGGATGATTGTTACAAGGTTGAAACATATAGAAGAATTTACGAACATGCAATTTTTCCGATAAATGGGCCACAAATATGGAAAAAATCAACTAAAATTCCTCCGTTGCCTCCAAGTATTGTAAGAAACAACAAGAGAGGAAGAAAGAAAAAAGTGAGAAGAAAGGAAGTCGATGAAGCTGGAGCAAGTCGAACAAGGATGAAAAGGAAGCAACAATCTGTAGACTGTGGTATATGCAGTAAGCCTGACCACAACAAAAGAACTTGCCAATATAATATTGTGTAACCAGAGACTACTTCAGTTCGACAAAAACTACCTGTATATATCTTAACAATATCAGAATTAGTTTTTTAATTAAATTCTCTTAAACTAACACAAATATATATGTATTCATGATTCAGGTTAGAAGGGGGCAAGTTGAAGTGGGACAAGAAGAAGTTGGACAAGAAGAAGTTGGACAAGATAAAACTATTGAACAAGAAGAAATAGTTGAAATAGATTCTAGTTGGATATACACCGAACACACACAACAAAGTTAAAATGGATTACTGGTAAATTAGCACTTTTCTAGTATAAATATTTTCTCAATGTTAATGGTAGTTTAGCCTTATTCAAGTGCTTATCTATGTTGTTTTTTAGGTGTTGCTATCAGCTTTTTTGTGATACTACTACCCGCTACCAATTATTGGTGATATGGTGCTGCGACTATGTTACATTTTCATGTGATGTTATTCTGCTTCAAATGCTGTTGTTTTCAAGTGACGTTACTATTATGCATTGTTTCTGTGTTATGATGTTGCCATTGTATTTTACTTTTTGGTGATTTTTGCTGCATTTTTAAGTGTTACTATTTTCAAGTGATGTTACTGTTATGCATTTTCTTTTGGTGTTGTGGTGTTGCTACTGTGCTACACTTTTAGCATGATTTTGCTGGTACTGTTATGTAGTTTTGGTATTTTAATACCTTATTACCTTTTAAATCGTGTTATTTTGTGTGCGAATTTACTTATTTCTTTTTTCAAGTAAGAATTTTAACTTTAGGCTTGAACTATACTTTTAGTTCTTCATATTTAGATTTGATGCAATAAAAAATACAGAGAGTAAGATACTTTGAAGGCAAAAGCAGCTCAGTCCAGAACTTAAAGCTTAGTTGTATTCTATTTTTTCGTTTTTGGTGTAAACAAGAGTATATAGATGCTGAGTCTCTTTTATAAGTTGCAGAGTCCTTATAGAACAATAGGTTTATTTTGGCAAGTTTATATTTTACTTCAATTTCTCTGTAATTATGGCCTTCACAACCTTTAGTGATTTTAATACAAAGTTGTTACCATTTACAAAAAGGTATAGCACCACATATTGGCAAAATTTGAGTCCTAAAATGAAACAAACAAATGGAGGAGGAGCAGCAGCGACAGTTAATGACTTAGGCTAACCATAGATCAAATATGTCCTACTTGTACACATGATTTGTAGACATAGTTAACAAAACTAGTTAACTAGGTACATTCAAAATTTTGCTGATACGGAGCAAGTGAAGCAACTGTTATCAAACTAAACACAAAGAAAATATATCATTTAAAGAATTTGGTCTTTCTTTTGGAACACAAGAAGATTGCATAGCAGAGACAAATGGGTTGTACCAAAAGATATGATTAAAAACATCTCTAGCATCCAAATTCCCCACTACCAACTGGGATTGGACAAATCATAAACTACTTCAAAAATAAATTCTATTTTAAAACATCAAAATCTCTACAAAGAGATCCTCATTCATGTATTAGCAGATAAAATACTTACCAACAGGGTTGGAAGCAACCAATTTAACACCTATACCCCTCATAGCCTCTAATTGAGATCACTACCCCATGCTCTATTGCTACAATTTCAGGTATGAGAATGCATATTTTTTAGCTTTCTTTAACAAATTTTTCTGAAGCACTTGATTTTTTACTTGACCTCAACAATTTGTAAAATAGGGTTATGAGACTTTGTAAAACGAAATGGGGGAAAAGAATGATTTCTTTTGGGTTATAAGACTTATGAAAAGAAATGGAGAAAGACAATGATCTGTTTTGTTTTAAGAGAGAGAGAGAGAGAGAGAGAGAGAGAGAGGAGTTTATTTGATCTGACTAGAAACAAGAGCGAGTGAAGTGAGTAAGCACGGAACGAGATAAATAGAAGTTGTAGCAATGAGCTACTAAGGAATGACTGTGTTGAAGTTTCAAACGTAGAGCTTGGTGGCCGCGTGTGAATTCTTTCAAGGCAAAGGGCGGCCTGATTCGACATTGTTGTTTACTCTGATCCGGTCGATGTGGTTTTCGTTTGTTAGGAGTGGAATTAAATATACACCACTTTTTAAAGAATATGTACTATTAATGATCCACCTAAAAGAAATAGGATTATTTTAAGCCCAAGACCAAAGATAGTGGACTGTTTTGGTCTTTTTCTCTCCTTTTCCTTCCAACAGATTGGTTCAATTTTTTCATTTTCTTGGTCTAAGTTAAATGCATACACAAAAGAAGAGAATAGGAATAAAACCTTTCTAAAATGTGAGAAAACAAAGTAATAGCTCAAGCTTAAAAGACAAATGAGTTGGTAAATTACCAACTCATCATTCGCGCCTAGACCTATGGTTGTAGCACGACAAACTTAGTATCAGAGCGCTAGGTTCATATCTCTTAGGGAGTCTATGAAGCCAAATCTAGTAGAGTCTTACTTATAAGTGTGTAGTGTGCCACACTTATAATAGGGAGGCTATAGAACATTTAGGAAATAATACTTTTCTTTTACACTCTAGATCGCGCTACAGACCAAGCTCCAAGAATTGAATCTAACTCATGCGTCGTTACGACTTTCAACTTTTGCTCTTGAGAATGTCTCTTAACGGAAAGACAACAGCAAACCCGAGGAATAAAACTAGTTCCAATACTACTATAAAGATGCTTGAGAGTTTCCTCGAACCCAAGTAATGTAGACCAGATCCTAGGGTCACTTAGCTGGCCAACCCACCAGATCATAATCTCTTTCCCCAACAATAGATCCTATGGGGAGCCTAAAATCGTTTCCGTCTTAGCAGCCTAATACTTTAGATATAGAGTTTAGGGGAGAAATTCAGATTCTCACCTAACTCATTGTAGCCTAGTCTTAGCATTAGGAATCAACTCCTATTCATGTTAGTTCTCAAAATCAGACCAACACTTTTCGAATTAAAGAATTCCATAGTATGAGCCCTCCAGTCTTTATAGGATCTAGGAATCAACTCCTATTCATGTTAGTTCTTAGAATCAGACCAACACTTTTTGAATTAAGGAATTCCTTAGTATGAGCCCTCCAATCATTACAGGATCTAGGGTAGAAGAAGATCCCAATAACTTCATAGATGCGATCCAAAAATTTCTCTAGGTCACGCATCTTAGTGAAACAAAGGGAATTGAGCTCATCTCCTACCAGTTGAAGGGCATTGCTAAGACATGGTACGAATAATATGATATGTCTCAAGATGATGATGCAGCCCCACTAGTTTAGGACAACTTCATGGAGGCCTTTATTACCATTTTTCACCCTAGAGCTAAGGGAGTCCAAGATTGAGGAGTTCATGAATCTTTGAAAGGTTAGTACGAATGTAAGGGAGTATGACCTCAAGTTCACTTAGTTGGCCAGTTTTTCTTTGGAGATGGTCTCCACCATGAGAGTTAGAATGCATCGATTTGTGTAAGGCCTTGGAAAGCATATAGAAGGTGATGTGCAGTAGCATCGCTACCTCCAGATATGGATATATACAAGCTAATGGTGTACTTATCGGGGAAATGAAGTTAGCAAAAAGACTCCATAGGGAGAAGCGACGCGGTAAGAGGGTTAGGTTAATTGGTTGTGATAGCAACTACAGAGAGGGCAACAACAGACCGATATTCCATTATAGTTCATCAGGACCTACCCCATCCGTAGCTAGTGCATTTCCTTAGAGGTCCAGGAATGACCAGTGGGGCTAGAGTATTTAGGGTCATGGTTACAGAGCTTCACGATCCAAGTCACAGGCAAGCATGACTCAGAATGTTCCACAACTTCCCCTATGTAGAAGGTATGGGAGAAGACACCCGGGGGAGTGTCAATTAGGGGAAAATGGATGCTTTCGATGTGGACGATAGGGTAGTTTTCAAAGGGATTTCCCCCATGTAGGCTAGAGGGCTGGGGGTAATGCAATTAGATCCCATAATAGCCCCCTAGTTCCTCTGCATGGTACTCAGGACAATAGGGGAAAGGTATGAACAAAAGCAATGAATAGAACCCCTTATATGCTAACGGACGCTAGGACATAAAAACATCTCCAGATGTTGCTACAAGTATAGTAACAATTTCTGCTCTTGATGTATATGCTCTTATGGATCCTAGATCTATTTAATCATGTGTGATACCTTATATTGCTCAAAGATTTGGGTTAGAACCCAAAAAAATCCATGAATCCTTCTTAGTATCCACGTCGGTCGGTGAGTTAGTAGTTGTAAATAGAGTATATAGAAATTCCATAGTCACAGAGTGCCACAGAAATACTAGGGACAACCTCATCAAATTGAAAATGGTCAATTTTAACGTCATTTGTAATACCCAAAAGTGTCTAATACTAGACTCGAGATTTGAAAAAAATACAACAGCAAAATCTAAGATTTTTCTTAGAACAACTCGTGGTACGGGTCGTTGGTGGGTCTAACGACCTGTTGGAGGCACTCGTAGCGAGGGTCTGCAGAAGTATACTTGGGAGTAACAGGTCTAAGGATGACTCGTTAGTTGATATAATAGGCTGTGGTAAGGGAGTCGTTGTGAGGGTGGTCCTTGTCAGGGTGGCCTGCACGAGTCATGGTACGACCCAATTTATGAGATAACGAGTCGTGGTATGGTTCCGTTGGGAGGATTCCCAAGAAGTGAATAGTGGTGACAATGGACGGAAACAATGAGTCGTTGGGGGAAAGTAATGACTCGTCTTGTCCAGTCGTGGTAGCTGACTTGAGTCTGGAAAATGAAGCAAAACCACGAGTAAGGTAATGACTGTTGGAGCAACGAACGAACCGTTGTAGGCCTCATTGTCACTGGCAGTGCAGAAATTCCAGATTTTTCATTAAGGGTATTTTCATAAGTCCTAATCCCTAAGTCCTAAAATACGTCATTTTAAGCTCAGTTAGTAGGGCTTTAAGGGTGTTAAACCTTTTCTAAGAATTTCCACTCCATGCATGCAGCTTAGAGCTTTTCCTTAGAGATCAAGCTTGAAGAATTTCCCCAATTTCTCTCCAATTTCCTCTGGGATTTTAAGAGGGAGTGTAAATCAGATTTACCCAGGTATGTAGGGTTATGAATGTTACACCCCGTAAGAGTTACTGATTAGTAAGTGTACAAGTGGATTTGTGACGAGTAAGAGGAGCTTAACGCTTATGAAAAAAGCCTTGGGAGCAGGGTCAGGCTAAACTAGGCCTTGAGGGGCCAGCGCGACGCGCCAGCCAGCAGTGCATTGGCCATCGCGGCGCGCCAGGCTTGCTGCCTCAATGGGAGGCGTGAGGCACCAGGATGGCAGCCTCAATGGGAGGCGTGGCATGCCAGGGTGGAAACCTCAATGGGAGGTGCGAGGCACACCTCCTTCCACTGCCCAATATGTATATATAAAGCCTCCTTACTTGATTAAATCATTTCTCCATCCTTGTTTTGGCTAGAGGGAGGATTATATGAAGATTTCAATTGATTTTCGTCCGGTTACGCTATCAAACGCCATCCAAATTCAAATTAACTTTAGGTATCGAAGTTTAAGCCCGCAATGAGCATTACTATGGAGTTATTTTCATAAAATTTGCCCGACGAATCGTAACCCCGCCAAGCCAAAGTTGTCAGAATTACTCCAAACTGATCTCTATACGATCACAGGCTTCAAGTAAGCATTTCTCCCTTCTAAACTCTAAGTTTTTAGTCGTATTTTATGTAAATGAATTATGGTTGCTATTAATGTCAAAAGTTATCCTTTTTCGCCAAATTTGGTGTTGAAATTCATCTCTTTCTCCCAGTATAATGGTTACAGCTGAAAAGAGATGACGAATCCAAGTGAAACTCATCGGTTATTCAGGAAACGATAGCTAAGGTATGTAAGGCTTAACCCTTGGCAAGTTATTCTCGTCGTACAGTGTTACAACTTCTGTTCTCGAGTAGAAATAATGATCCCATATGCTGCAGATAGTCGCTATCAGTAAATTGTGATTAGACATGTTGTAATTAAGTGTCGTTAGTATATAAAGGTTAGATATGCTTTGATTAGATGCTATTAGTAGACTATGGTCATATAAGTTCTGGTTAACTACTAGAAAATGTATATAGATTATACAGCAGTATCTCTCATCGAGAAAGAGCATGTTAAGTGTGTCACACGCTAGGAGCATCATAGAAATTCCTTTTTTCTTCAGTTCAGTGTGTTAGTAGAATCAGACGTTATATTATTAGGCCTAGACCCTAGAAGCTTGTAGACAGTTATTGGGACTGAGATAGTAAATTGAACAACATAGGCGCGGCTAGGTGATACAACAATCAATACGGAACCTGTATTGTCAGTAGAGCTCGCCCAGAGACCGTTGGCATATCTTGATGCCTCCAGGGCCAAAATTATGTAAGTATGGTTGCACCCCAAAGTTAGTGGCACCGGAGTTTCCTAGAGTTTTGAAGGTCAGTCCGCCACATAGTGGCTATTGCCAGTGACAGATAGTTTTAGTCGATGTTGTGCTTATCACACAAATCACTCATGGCACCACCTTAGTTGTATCAGCCTGATAGAACAGTAGATACCCTAAGGGGGGGGGGAAGATTTTGTTAGTATCTAGATATGGGGCCAACACCCCAATTTACTCTTGTCAGATATCCTAGTATAGGTTGCCGGGAATGGCTAAGTCCAGATAAACACACCTACGAGGTTAGGCATCGCCCAAAGAAGGTATATGAAATCTGAACAAACTCAGTTAGCGTCCAAGTGACTAGAACCACAGTTTTACAGTATTACCTCCAAGGTAAGAGTTGTAATAAGCTACCTATGGGAGGTTAGGGCTGACAGCCCAGGAGCATATCCGACTAGTAGCAGCCCCACGATTGTTTCACACAGAGGGAAAGCATCCTAGAGTAAACCTATCATGGTCAACTGTTATGAATAGCATCGAGACGATAGTGACAACATAGTAACCCTCGTCAGAATTACCCTAGCTAAGTTGGTTATTCTTTACGACGTCTGGGCGTTAGATGTTATTTCCCATAAGGTTGTGCTTGTAGGGGCAGTATGATGTCCAAAACCATTTACTGAGCTTGTAAGGGCTGTATTGAGTTCCATTTACTGACGCTGTAAGGGCCGCATTGAGTTCCATTTACTGAGGCTGTAAGGGCCGCATTGAGTTCCATTTACTGAGGCTGTAAGGGCCGTATTGTGTTCCATTTACTAAGGATGTAAGGGCTGTATTGAGTTCCATTTACTGAGGATGTAAGGGCCGTATTGAGTTCCATTCACTGAGGATGTAAGGGCTGTATTGAGTTCCATTTACTGAGGATGTAAGGGCCGTATTGAGTTCCATTCACTGAGGCTGTAAGGGCCGTATTGAGTTCTATTAGATTAAGGCCGCGAGAGACACCTCGAGTTACAGTTTATGCAAAAATCCTTAATGGTCAGATAGTAAAAGTGGACTTAGTTGTACTTGTCAGGGCTTATGGGAGCCCAGGTAGGTTTTTCTATGTTTTTTGTACCTTCCAGGCTTATGGGGACCAGGTTAGGTTCTTATTTGTATTCTTTCCTGCCAGTTATAATTTATGAATGCGTAATCATACAGTCTTAACTCACATACATGTAGCGTTTCGTTAGATGCAAATTACGAATAAGCAAACTTACAGGTTAATCTTCCTGCCCTTCTCTTTCTATTTATTTCTAGTCTTTATTAGCTTATTTACTACCTTACATATTCAGTACATATTGTACTGACGCCCTCCTCTGGGCGCTGCATTACTTGCCTGCAGGTTTAGAAAGACAGAACTCAGGGTCTTCAGTAGCAGTTGTTCATAGTTAGGAGTTGGCCAACTCCTTTCATCCGGAGTTGCCATGTGGTAGAGGTTCAGTCTTTCTTTGTTTAGCATTGGGTAGGTCGGGGCCCTGTCCCGACCACTATTTGTATTCTTAGAGGCTTGCAAACTATAGTTGTCCGTTAGTTAGCTGTTGTTAGCCATATGGGGCCCATATATATCTTATTTTACGTGTTGGCCGTATGGGGCCTCGTATAGCATCTGATTTTCATTTAGTTATAACTAGATATCATGGTGGTCTGGTCGGCCTGCATATGATTCCTTGTTATTGTTGTTGATGGTTAGCTGGTTTCTTTTACAAGAATCTATGTGGCCTTGTCGGCCGGAGGCTGTGTTTACAGCCGAGATATAGCCCGTTGCTTTCTTGAATTAAGTTGCAGGCCTGCACCAGACGTGCATATAAGCCTAGCCAGATCAGTCAGATTCTAGTGTGGAACTAGGTGCCAGTCATGCCTCCCAAGGTGGGGCGTGGCAATGAATGGGTGTATCCGTCCTCTACCATGCCCAATTCCTTCTCAAATTCATGAAAATTCTAGTTGATAAATATATGGGGTTTTAATCCAACTTGTAAATGTTGTAAGTATCTATTATGGGTGTAATCCATTCATGTTTCTAATGTTGAATTATAATTCATGGGCATGTTTTATAATATTTTTAATTACAAATTCATGATTTCAAAGCCTTACAATTATGATGCCCAATTATGAAAGTTCATGAAAGGTTGAGATTGTGATATATGTTTTAAGAAATGATGTGATGTTTATGATAAAAGTATAATTTTGAATTACCTATGTCTATATTCATGTTTTCGAATATCAAAGTCTATATCACATATGTTTAAGTTTGGGCAAGCCCATATAATCAAGTATGTTTCATGATTTATCTCAATTTCATCTTATTAGCTTACCACATGGATTTTGGAGTCTAGACTCCCTCTCTTTTCAACTTGTGATATGATTTGAGTCAAGGCTCCTCATGTTATGATTTCAAATTTTTACATATATTGTTATGATTCAGCTTCGTCACTAGACGATGGTTCAACTTTGTTGAAAAATGATGGAGAGCACATGCATGTTTTTGGGAGTAGTGTCTAGCACCGAGTAGGCTAAGGGTTAGTCAACCCTGTGCCTCAGAACTACGTGACAATGTAGGTATGTTCAGATTATTTGGGACCTCCCTTGTGAGCTTCCCCTGCCCCCAATGGGCCAGTGTGATATCGATATCATGGTAGCATCTTTTTCCCTAGAAAGGCTTTAGATGGCTCTGCCCACTTGAGTTTAATAGTAGAGACCATGTAGGATTTATCATGGAAACGTCAGTTATATGATGAGTCTCTTATTGTTACTCATGATTTCAGTTATGCATGTTTATCAGTCATGATATTATGTTTTCAGCAGGTTTGACCCAATGTTCAGTTTTACTTATGAATAATCAGTTTTAGCTTTGGGTCATTGAATTCAGTTATGATATTCAGTTATGTTTAAATCATGTGTTCAGATAATAGCATGCAAACCCTACTCTCAAACTCGTATGATGAAATGTTTTATGATATGCATGACTCTGATTTTACTTACTTAGCTGTTTTACTTATCTTGTATACTTGGTACATTCCACGTACTGACCGCATACTTTATGCTGTATCGTTTCGTGATATAAGCTCAAACATTTAGGCCCAGTCCCGCCGTTAGCCAGATCCTCAGCGATAACATCTTCTAGTTAGAGTTGGTGAGTCCTCATCTTTTGAGGACCCTTCTATCAGTTTATGTTCTGTATTTTTAGTTCCAGTTGGGGTCTTGTCCCATCAACTCATCAGTGTGTAGAAGCTTATCAGACATATTGTGTATTCAGCTTCAGGATTGTGCTATGTATTCAGTAATTTGATGTTATCAGATTTTCAGATTTCTACTATATTATATATGCTAGATTTCCGCATTATTATTTTGAGTTTAGATGTCATGTTCATGCCATGGGTTGACTTGGAGCTTCTCAGGGTTCTTTGTCCCATGTCTCGATCCGGGCTTATGTTCAAATCCTGAAAAACTAGGTATCATAGCCTTGGGTTTTGAAGTTTCCTAGGGTGTTTGAAAGCCATGTTAAGTAGAGTCTTTTTCATGGTTGTGAAGTGCACCACACTTATGATGAATAGGCTATGAAACATTTTAGGAAAATGTCCCTTCCTTCTTGATCTATGTCATGCAATGAAATGTCTCTCTATCCTTCTAACTCATGCTATACGCGTTTGTAGAATCATGCCTCCTTGCTGAGTTAATGGAAGAAGGAACAGAAATAGAAATGGTCATGAGAATGGCAATAGGGATGGGCACCAGTAGACCCCACCAGCGCCCGAGGATAATCTGCTCGAGTAGGTTGCCCATGCAGAGTTTAGGGCTGCCATTTAGATGTTAGCTCAGGCTTTGACCGCCCAAGTCAACCAACAGGCAGTAGTCCATGTCCCCCAAAATAGGAATGCAAAGTTTTTCAGGTCTTAGGTAGGCGAGGACCTGCATGAATTTATTGATGAAATTTTGAAGATCACCCAGATCATGGGGGTGACAGGGGAGGAATGCGTAGATATAGCCTCGTATTAGTTGAAAGGGGTTGTGCATATCTAGTTCAGGCAATGGAAAGATAGTAGGATAGTTGGAGCGGGCCCTATTGGTTGGGATGAGTTCCATACCGCATTTTTGGATCGATTATTTCCCTGAGAGATGAGGGAAATCAAAGCAACATAATTTTTGAACTTGAGGCAGAACAACATGACAGTCCAGGAGTATGCTTTGGAGTTCACCCGCTTGTCCAAGTATGCACCTGAGATGGTGGCAGACCAGAGGGCTCGAGTGAGTCGGTTCATGCATGGGATAGCAGACTATTTGGTCAAATATTGCCGAACCGCGATACTCCATAAGGACATTGAATTTCCTCGAATAGTTCTATATGCTCAGCAGATAGAGGCGGTATAGGTGAGTGAGCGGGAGAGAGAAGCCAAGAGGGCCAGGACTGATAGCTTTAGACTCTCCCAACAGAGACCTGGTGGTGGGCACCGACAGCAGTCCCACCGGAGATCATCAGCTCCAGTACCGTCAGCAGTGAGTGTGCTGTCCAGATCTAGATGTGACCAAAGGGGGCGAGCATCACGCTCTCGAGGTCAGGGGAGCATATCAGGGGAGCCCAGTATTCCAGCTTGCGCCAGGTGTGGCTGGAGACACACTGGTCAGCGCTTAGCAGGTACAGGTGCTTGTTTTAGGTGTGGGAAGCTCAGACATATGCTCAGAGATTGCCCAGCAAGACAGGACCATGGTAGAGGCTGAGACCCAGCCACTAGTCAGCAGCTCCACCAGCACGCTCAGTTCAGCAGGGAGCCTCAACTAGTGCAGGTGGTGGTCAGTGTTAGAACAGATTCTATGCCCTCGCATCTTGTCAGGTGAAGGAGGCCTCTCCAGATGTGATCGCTTGTATGTTACAAGTATTCCACCTTTATGTATATACTTTGTTATATCCATCGGCTACTTTATCTTTTATGACGCCCTATGTTTCTAATAGTTTTGGAGTCAGTCCCAAAATCCTATCAGAACCTTTCTCAGTCGATACTCTAGTCAGTGATTCAGTTATAGTTTGATGGGTATATAGAAATTGCCCTGTCACAGTCCTTTAGAAAGTCACCTCAATAGATTTAGTAGAGCTAGCCATGAAAGATTTTGATGTTATCTTTGGCATGGATTGGCTACATGAATTTTATGCCTCAGTAAATTGTAGAACCCGTGTAGTAGAGTTCCGATTTCTGAGTGAGCCAGTCCTAGAGTGGAAAGGTAGTTCGGTTGTGCCTGTAGGTCGCTTCGTTTCCTATGTTAAGTCCAAAAAGGTGATTTCTAAGGATTGTGTGTACCATCTAGTTAGGGTTAAGGATGATACGTTCAAAACCCTAACTATCCAATCAGCTCCTCTAGTGTGTAAATATCCAAAAGTGTTTCCGGATGATTTACGGGGAATTCCTCCCGACCGGGAGATCAATTTTGGTATTGACCTTCTTCCCGATATGCAACCTACATCTATTCCTCCTTATAGAATGGCTCCAACTGAGCTAAAGGATTTGAAGGAGCAGTTGAAGGACCTTTTAGAAAAGGGTTTCATCAGACCAAGCAAATCTCTGTGGGGTGCACCAGTTTTCTTTATCCAGAAGAAGGTCGGTTCCCTTCGGATGTGCATTGGTTACTGGTAGTTGAACAAGTTCACTGTTAACAGGTATCCTCTCCCTAAAATTGATGACTTGTTTGACAAGCTTCAGGGTGCCAAGTGCTTTTCAATGATAGACCTGAAATCTGGGTATCATCGGCTCAGGGTTCGGGACAATGACATTCCGAAGACAGCCTTCAGGACTCAGTATGGACACAATGAGTTTGTATTTATGTCTTTTGGACTAACAAATACTCCTATAGCTTTTATGGACTTGATGAATAGGGTGTTAAAGACGTATCTAGATATGTTCATGATCGTGTTCATAGATGGCATTCTCATATACTCTCAGAGCAAGAAGGAGCATGCCGCTCATTTGTTGGTGGTGCTACAGACTCTTAAGGATCGCCAACTATGTGCTAAGTTTAGCAAATGAGAGTTTTTGGTTAAACTCAGTGGCATTTTTAGGTCATGTGGTGTCAAGTGAGTGTGTATAGGTGAACTCCCAAAAGATAGAAGCGGTGAAGAATTGGCCTAGACCAGTGAATCCTTCAGATATCAGGAGTTTCTTGGGTTTAGTTGGTTATTATAGGAGGCCCGTTGAAGGGTTTTCATCCATTGCAGCACTGGTTACTAAGTTGACCCATAAGAAAGTGAAGTTTTAATGGCCAGAGGCCTGTGAGAAGAGCTTTAAAGAGTTGAAGAATCGACTCACCGCAGCACCAGTGTTGACCCTGCCTTAGGGTACCGATGGGTTTGTGGTATATTGTGACGCTTTGAGGATTGGTCTTGGTTTTGTACTAATGCATCATGGTAAAGTTCTAGCGTATGCTTCCAAGTAGCTGAAGGTCCATGAAAAGAACTATTCGACTCATGACCTCGAATTGGTGGCGGTAGCAGTTTCCTTGAAAATTTGGAGACACTACCTATACGGAGTCCATGTGGATGTGATTACGGACCACAAAAGCCTACAATACATGTTTACCCAGAAGGATCTAAATCTACATCAAAGGAGGTGGTTGGAGCTTCTTAAGGATTATGACATGAGTGTCCTTTATCATCCGGGCAAGGCTAATGTGGTGGCAGACACTCTTAGCAGGTGTTTTTTGGAGAGTGTGACCCATGTAGATGAGGAGAGGAAATAGTTAGAGAAGGATGTACATCGGCTTGGAACTGGTAAGATATTAGGGTCATTTTTGTGTACCAGGTGTTGATGACTTGAGGAGCTGGATGTTGCATGAGGCTCATGGTTCCAGATATTCCATACATCCAGGTGCCACCAAGATGTACCATGACCTACGAGAAGTCTATTGGTGGAATGGCATGAAGAAGGACATAGTGGAGTTTGTGGTTAAGTGTCTAAATTGTCAATAGGTGAAGGTTGAGCATCAAAGACCCAGAGTTGTACTTCAATGCATCAGCGTTCCTACTTGGAAGTGGGAGGAAATCAATATGGACTTTATTACGGGGTTGCCTTGTACTCGCAGACAGTATGACTCTATTTGGGTTGTTGTGGACATGTTGACTAAAGCAGCTCATTTCCTACCGATCAAAACTGCTGATTCAGCGGAGGGTTATGCTAAATTGTATATTTGGGAGTTAGTTCGGTTGCATGGAGTGCCTTTGTCCATCATATCAGATAGAGGTACTCAGTTTACCTCTCAGTTTTGGAGATCTTTTCAGAAGGGACTTGGTACCCAGGTCAAGCTTAGCACAACATTTCCCCCGCAAATAGATGGTCAGGCTGAACGGACCATTCAGACTCTTGAGGATATGTTGAGAGCGTGTGTGGTTGACTTCAAGGGTAGTTGGATTGATCATTTTCCTCTATTGAGTTTGCATATAACAACATCTACCATTCCAGCATTCAGATGACTCTGTTTGAGGCTCTCTATGGGCGGAGATGTAGATCGCCTATTAGTTGATTCAAAGTCGGTGAAAATGTGTTGATAGGACTACATTCAGTCCATGAGGCTATGGAGAAGTTTCAACTTGTAAGGGAAAGGTTGAAAACAACTCAGAGTCGCCAAAAGTCCTATGTGGACGTGAGAAGGAGAGAGCATGAGTTTGAAGTTGATGATTGGGTGTTTCTGAAGGTATCTCCCATAAAGGGGGTGATGAGTCTCGAAAAGAAAGGGAAACTCAGTCCCTGTTATGTTGGCCCTTACTGGATTGTAAGATGGATTGGTAAGGTAGCATATAAGTTGGAGTTGCCTTCGGAATCGGCTTCAGTGCATCCGGTGTTTCATGTGTCACTTTTGAAAAAGTGCATGGGTGATCCGGCTTTGGTTGTTCTGGTGGAGAGCGTAAGTGTGAAGGATAGTCTAAGCTTCAAAGAGGTTCCAGTGGAAATACTTGATTGTCAGGTTCGGAAGCTAAGAAATAAGGAAATAGCTTCAGTAAAGGTTTTGTGGAGGAATCAACATGTTGAGGGAGCCACGTGGGAAGTCGAAGCAGATATGATAGCTAAATACCCGCATGTATTCCCTTCTGACTCAGTTTCAGCTTGAGGTATTAGTTTCCTCCTTAGTACTCTATTTAGTTTCATGTTTAGTTTATGTGTTCCAGTTTCTTTCTTGTCAGTGCATGTATGTGTGACTCTTGAATTCAGTTCAGCTATGTATTCTAGTCTGGAGTCAGTCACTCCGTCAGTTTTCAGTGTTAAATGTTCAATATGTGAGATGTCAGTAATTTTCCCCCAGCTTTTTAGTATGTTCATTCACATTTGAGGATGAATATTCCCAAGGGGGAGATATTGTAATACCTATAAGTGCCTAAGACTAGACTCGGGATTTGAAATAAAAATAGAACGACTCGTGGTACGGGTCATTGGTGGGTCTAACGACCCGTTGGAGGCACTCGTAGTGAGGGTTTTAGGAAGTATACTTAGGAGTAACGGGTCTAAGGACAACCTGTTGGTTGATATAATTGGTCATACGGTAAGGGAATCGTTGTGAGGGTGGTCCTTGTCAGGGTGGCCGGCACGAGTCACAGTACGACCCTTTGTATGAGAAAATGAGTCGTGGTATAATTCTATTGGGAGGATTCCTAGGAAGTGAGCAGCGGTGACAATGAACAGAAACAATGAGTCATTGGGGAAAGTATATGACTCGTCCAATCCAGTCGTGGTAGCAGACCTGAGTCTGGAAAATAGAGCGAAACCACGAGTTAGGTAATGATTGTTGGAGAAAGGAACAAACCGTTGTAGGCCTCGTTGTCACTGGTAGTGTAGAAATTTCAGAATTTTCATTAAGGGTATTTTCATAATTCCTAATCCTAAGGTCTTAAACTATGTC
Organism: Datura wrightii; assembly: GCA_035772735.1. Classification (NCBI taxonomy): domain Eukaryota; kingdom Viridiplantae; phylum Streptophyta; class Magnoliopsida; order Solanales; family Solanaceae; genus Datura; species Datura wrightii. The sequence goes on from JASDFA010000010.1 coordinate 122,217,277, forward strand.
ATTTTAAGCTCAGTTAGTAGGGTTTTAAGGGTGTTAAACCTTTTCTAAGCATTTTCACTCCATGCATGCAACTTAGAGCTTTTTCTTTGAGATCAAACTTGAAGAATTTCCCCAATTTCTCTCGAATTTCCTTTGGGCTTTCAAGAGGGAGTATACATCAGACTTATCCAGGTATATAGGGTTATGAATGGGTGTATCCGTCCACTACCATGCCCAATTCCTTCTCAAATACATAATAATTCTAGTTGATAAATCTACGGGGTTTTAACCCAACTTGTAAATGTTCTAAGTATCTATCATGGGTATAATCCATTCATGTTTCTAATGTTGAATTATAATTCATGGGCATGTTTTATAATATTTTTAATTACAAATTCGTGATTTCAAAGCCTTACAATTATGATGCCCAATTATGAAAATTCATGAAAGGTTGAGATTGTGATATATGTTTTAAGAAATGATGTGATGTTTATGATGAAAGTATAATTTTGAATTACCTATGTCTATATTCATGTTTTCGAATATCAAAGTCCATTTCACATATGTTTAAGTTTGGGAAAGCCCATATAATCCAGTATGTTTCATGATTTATCTCAATTTCATCTTATTAGCTTAACACATGGATTTTGGAGTCTAGTGTTCGGTCATTTGTTGGGTATATAACTACACGCAAGTGCACGTGGTCGAACAAGTAGTAAAGTGGCTTAAGTAAGCCAAGTATCGATCCCACAGGGACTGGGATGAAGTGCAATCTGCTCAAGTGTACTATATTTTAATTCTAAAAATGCAGACAACAGCGTAACCAAAAGTTTGATATTTTGATTTATAATTTTTATGCTAAATCTAAAACAACTATCTAATGTGAGTCTGAACTATGAATGAGACCATGCTGAGGTTAAATGAACATGTAATGAAATTAATAATCGACATAATTTGGTTAGTCTTTTCCTCCGGTTGCTAGTCAAGAACTATTGCCAAGAGATTAAAACTCTCGTATTTAAGCCCACTTAAGAAACATGAACCATCCACCTACATTTCTGTGATTAAATGCAATTCATGTTCTAGCCATACAAACCCGGTTCCTAAATTGACTAATACGACTTTCAAGTATATTTCTATCCTGAAAGTAAATCAATTCTCAATTTTCCCAAACAAAGAAAAGATCATATCCTATTAATTCACAACTTTCCAATTTCTTGCTCTCTCGAGTGAAACCGGACTTTTTGGATATATATTAACGTAGGCCACACATTAATGCAGTAAGAACAAGAATTAATAGAACAACCATGGAAGAAAAGATGAAAAACCAACTTAATCAACAATTACATTTCATTACAATTGTTCTTAACCTCAGCAAGAAGATGAATTAGCCACTCATTTGTGGATTAAACATCGTTAAATGAGTGTTAAACATACAAGCAATTGAATACAAGGAGAAGGAAAGAGAGAAAAACCCTGATAATTTCGTCCCCTCAACTGCCTAAAACCCACGTTCTTGCTCCACCAAGTCAGAATATTGGAAAATGAACCTAAGTGTTCTATTTATACTAGTGGGAACTTTTCCCGGAATAACAAGCAACGTGTCACGGAGTGCATCGCGGAGCACTGCCTCCGTGACACGCTACCGATGCGGACCTTCACTGGAACTGGGGGTCCATGAAATAAGGCCCAACGTGGCACGGTGTGCAACACGGAGCCATGCTACCGTGCCACAGACCTATCGCGTACCCTCTCTGGAAATTGGGTGAAAATTCCTATCCAGCCAGAAGGCCTCCGCGATGGCAGCGTGACACGGCTCCATCGCGGAGCCCCTTTATTTTATGCTTTCCAATGCCTTGTCCCTTGCTCGCATCCGAGTCCAACCCCGATATCTTCCAACATGCATTTAAGCTGCCCAAAATGACAATGCTAATCATGTTGGTTTGTATAAATTCACATTTTATTACCAATTACATGAGAATGTATACACATTGATGGATAAACAAGGCTAAAATTCCACATTTGAGTATCACTTGGGCATATAAATTTGCCCAAGATCACTTACCCCACACTTAAATCCTTGTTCGTCCTCGAACAACAATCCTACACCTCATGCAATTTACATCCCAATCTCGCTACTTTGGTTCGACAATTTAGGCTACGGTCATACCGATTATTCAATACAGCAAATCATCAAGAAAACATGCATGGTCCTATTAATGCAATGACCTTCAATACATCAAGACCTCCTAGACTTAAGAGTCGACTCTCGATATTGGCAAACTCATGCAAATTAGCTGATCAAGACATCCGACATGAAAGTTAATCTCTCATCAAGCATGTTCCCTCACAACACAAGAGAGTCTTCCAGCAGGGGCATGTAAACACAATTTCGGTCTCTCTCCCAAAAGAATTCACATGCATCATGTCATGACCCATAAGCTTTCCCTTAGTGTATTACTCCACTAATATAAAGAAGTGCGATGTAAGATCACGCAGGACTTTAACTGGTTGTAATGGAAGCTACGGAACTAGTAAATATTGGGTTAGCCAATAATAGCCACTAGCATCCTTAAGCGCCTTTTCAACACATCCCATCAACTCATGGACATTGTTTCTTTTTTTCTTTTTCATCCTCCCATTCTTGATGTTTTTCTTTAGTTTGGCCCATCTTATTAAGCACACTTGACACAACAACAAAGATTATTCATGCACCTTCATTATAGTCTATTTATAACAAGTGCACCTTCAACCTTTTCTTTTCTTCCATCACTCGGCTTTTCTTTTCTTTTCACCATTCTCACTCTTTTGACACTTTGGGAAAATGATTTTCTCTTCTTAAGCGCTTAAGAGTTTTGTATAGACTTTACGGCTAATGAAAAAAAGGATTAAGCTTGGTTTACACTTTTTGACAAAAGAAAAAAATAATAGGCTAAAGGCTCAACGGGCTGACTAGGGTATACAATCAAGGTGGGTACGACAATGAAAAATAGAAACTTTCGGTTAAAACAAAGAAATGCCTACATCCTCTCCTACAATACACCTCCTTCATTTTATTTTGTACACACACCAGAAAAGTTCTAAACACTTCACAATAGCATGGAATAACAAAACCTCACTTCACACTTATTGCACATGCTCAATTCAAGATGTATTCACAGACTCTTCAATCAGCTAATTACAGGAATTCAAACATTAAGCCTCAATCACACTGAATCGAACTCTATGGCCTAGGTATCTCAAGATATTTACAAAGTTGCGTGCTTTCATATGAATCAGCTTTGCATTTTAAATATCATGTACAACACGCAACCAGAATTTCGCAACCATAAAATAACTACAGGTTTTGGGATGCAACCCACAAAAGAAAAACAACTGAAAAATAATTGAAAAACCTACTCCTAACGACTACATTTCCCTTAAGACGGTCGTCATCCATCCATCATAGGGAATGGTCACTAACTGTGACTTCGGTTCAATGGGACCATTCTCGGTAAAAGAACCAAAAACAAACGCCGAGAAACCCAAGAAGAAAAAAAAAGAAATTTGAGAATAAATTTTTAAAATATAGATCATTTTGATAAACAAAAATATGTACAAAATCAGCTAGCAACATTCAACAACCACACATCAATTTCACATATATTTACAATACAGAACAACAACTTAACAATTCACAAATCACAGGGAATAACAAAATTTCATAGGCACGACAACAGATTAGAATATATACATAACAACACAGCCAGCACCTAACTACTCCCACCCCACACTTATCTCGAACACTGTCCCCAGTGTTCACAAAAGTTAAAATAGCACAAAAATTGGGTGGTGGAACTCCTTGATCAATCAAAGTACTCCACTTCTTCATCAGGTGCTGCTGCTTCATCTCCCATGTCTGAATCACCTCCGTTGTCATCATCGGACTCCACATCGGAGTCCTCTCGGCGTGTCTCCTCGTCTTTGGGAACATTATCATCCGTGGGCTCTACAAACGCTGGCCCCACTCGGCATAGAGCCCTGGCGTTCTCGCCGAAAGGGTCGTCTAGCTCGAGCTGCCATAGCTCCTCCTCTGTCGCTGGCCTCCCGCCTATCCTCAGTTGGAGTATTTGCATCCCATACATGCGAGCCATATACTGATCATCACGAGCATGTTGCTCGCCAAGTGTAAGCACTGGCCCGTGGGTGGTGTCGGGTGCCTTAGTTTTAGTGACATCTAAGGCCCGCCGCTCCATCTCCAGATGTTGATGCGCCTTTCCCTTTTTCTTGCCTGCTTGCCATTTTACCTGTCAACCCAAGTAGACAAGATCAATGTTAAGCCAATGAATATTAACTTCGACTAAGGTCGGGTTAAGCTAGGCTACCCCACACTTAGTCCTTAGCTACAGTTACAACATACCGGCAAGATCATGCTTATTTGCACAAACAAACAACCAACTATACAAACATGCTTAGTGCATACGAAGAATTCGATGGTATATATACTATGTACTACTCAGACTTCGTATAGCTAACCACAATCATTACCATCGACAACCTTTTAATCCATCGCACTTAGCAAGGAAAAAAAAAACAAAGAAACGAAAACAATAAGAATTTATCTACACGAACCTATACAACCAACCCAATTCTTGCAAATTTCAATATTCCCCTAACCCGAGAATCTATCGGTCTTTTAACATGATAACAACTAGTACATCGACTCATCTCACTCAACATGTACATCCCGGCATGAATTTCACAAGTTCACTACATTTTTCCACTTCAAATTCAAAAACAAGCCCTGGAAATGATGATATCAAGAAAATTCAGTTAAATTATGTAATTAACGAGTTCAAGCAATCATAATGATATTCCGAACATTCATCAACAACAATTCAATTGAATTCATGATTAATTTCTCCTTAGGGCAAACTTAGCTCACCTCACATGCTCAATATCGAAGAAAATCGACAAGAAATGAGATGGAATCGAAGAACATACCTTGAAGTTGAAGAATTGAAGAAAACTCAATGATTTTCTTAGCCTATTCTGTGTCACATTGAAGGGGGATGGGTTTTAGAAAGTTTGGTCGCGGAGTGAGTGAAAAATAAGGAAAAGTGAGGGGGTTTCGGGGTTTAAAAGTGGGAAAATTGCGCAGGTCACCCGGTGACCCGGTGTGACCCATCGCAATATACACGGCAACGTGTCACGGAGTGCATCGCGATGCACTGCCTCCGTGTCACAGAGCTGTCGCGAGCCTGTTCTGGATTTTTTTAAAAAAATTCCGGATTTATACCTCAACGTGTCATGGAGGGTAACGCGGAGGTCCTCCTCCGTGACACGGAGCTATCGCCCTAGCTCACTGTTTTGCCACTTTTTATTGATTTTCATACCTCGAATTTTCCTTTGCGACTCCGTGCATGTTTTCCTCCGTTTGACCTGAAATTCATCTCACTACACGAAATTGGTTAGAATTATAGGTTTCACTCTAAATAAAAATAAAAACAAAAACAAAAACTAAAACTTTTGTTGTTAATCAAGAAAAAGAAAAAGAAAAATCTATTTACACTTTACAAAGAGAAAAATTTTTCACGGGCTGCCTCCCGTGCAACGCCTGATTTTCCGTCGCGGCTCGATGTCGTTTAGCTCAGTTGTCCTGTAGGGTGATGGACGATTTCTCTCGATCACCGTCCTCCCCCCAGTAGTGCTTACACCTCTGGCCATTTACTAAGAATGTGGCACTCCGATCTTCTTTCCACAACTCTACTACCCCGTGCGGGGTCATTCTTACCACTTCAAATGGTCCCGATCATTTAGACCTCAGCTTTCCTGGAAACAACTTCAATCTTGAATTTAAGAGCAAGACTTTCTGTCCTGGCTCAAAAATGCGATGCACCACATGCTTGTCATGCCATCTTTTTGTTCTTTCCTTGTAGTACTTGGCACTCTCATAGGCATGCCAGCGGAACTCTTCAAGTTCACTGAGCTACATTAATCTCTTCTTGCCCGCCAGCTCTAAGTCCATATTTAGCTTCCTCACAGCCCAAAAGGCTCGGTGCTCTAACTCCACCGGAAGATGACACGCTTTACCATAGATCAGTCGGTATGGTGAGGTTCCAATCGGTGTCTTGTAAGCAGTTCTGTACGCCCACAACGCATCATCAAGTTTGCTTGACCAATCATTCCGTTGTGTATTTACCGTTTTCTGGAGAATCTGCTTCACTTCTCTATTTGACACCTCTACTTGCCCACTAGTTTGGGGGTGGTATGCTGTCGCCACTTTATGGCGCACCCCATACTTGGCTAGTAATTTCTTGAAACTTCCATTGACAAAATGAGCCCCTCCATCGCTGATAATGGCTCGGGGTGTCCCAAACCTGGTGAGGATGTGTTTTTTCACAAACTTCATTACTACCTTGTTGTCATTCCTGGGACAAGCTATCGCTTCCACCCATTTTGATACATAATATACGGCCACCAAGATGTAACGATTACCAAATGATGGTGGGAATGGGCCCATGAAATCAATGCCCCATACATCAAAGGGCTCAACTTCCAGTATATTCTGCAGCGGCATCTCTTGTCTTCTACCAATTGCTCCTGTACGCTGACATCTATCACACATTTTGACGTATGCCATAGAGTCTCTGAATAGTGTCGGCCAAAAGAAACGTGACTGTAGAACCTTGTGTGCTGTTCACTCGCCTCCATGATGACCCCCATACAACGAAGAATAACAGTCCCTCAACACCTTTGCAATATGACTCTCTGGGATGCATCTTCTCATTACCTGATCTGGTCCTTGTTTAAATAAGTATGGTTCATCCCAAACAAAGTGCCGGCAATCATGCCTCAATTTCCTTCTCTGCTGGTTTGTTGCCTCAGGTGGGTAGACTCCGCTCACTAGCAAGTTGACTATGTCTGCGTACGAGGGAACTTCAGCTTCCCCAACTGCTAAGAGTTGCTCATCTGGGAACTCTTCATTGATGTTATCACTTTCCATCACATGCGACCGGCTTTCCAATCGTGATAAGTGATCTGCTACCTGATTCTCGCTCCCCTTTCTGTCTTTGATCTCAAGGTCGAACTCCTTCAACAACAAGATCCATCTGATCAACCTGGGCTTAGCATCCTTCTTGTTGAATAGGTACTGAATTGCTGCATGGTCGGTGTACACCACAACATTCGAACCCACCAAATAGGACCTGAACTTGTCAAATGCAAACACCAATGCTAGCATTTCCTTCTATGTGACTGTGTAATTGCTTTGGGCCGTATTCAGCGTTTTTCTTGCATAATGAATAGAATGAAAGATGCTATTTTTTCTTTGCCCCAATACGGCTCCCACGGCCACATCACTAGCATCACACATCAGCTCAAATGGTTGTTCCCAATCCGGAGAAGTAAGGATAGGTGCTCTAATTAATCTCTGCTTCAACTCTTCGAATGCTTTAACACACTCATCATTCAACTCAAACTTTACCTCTTTTTCTAGCAATCTGCATAGTGGTCTAAAAATGTTGGAAAAGTTTTTGATGAATCGTCTGTAGAATCCTGCATGCCCAAGAAAACTGCGCACACCTTTCACTGACACAGGTGGTGGCAACTTTTCAATAACCTCGATCTTAGCACGATCGACTTCCAACCCCTTTCGAGACACTTTGTGGCCAAGGACAATACCCTCCTTCACTAAGAAGTGGCATTTCTCCCAGTTTAGTAGAAGGTTGGATTCCTCACAGCGAGCCAACACCCTGTCAAGATTCTGCAAACAAGTAGCAAACGAATTACCGAAAATAGAAAAATCATCGATAAATACCTCAACAAAATCCTCCACCATGTCATGGAAAATAGCCATCATGCATCTCTGGAATGTGGCGGGTGCATTGCATAACCCAAACGGCATTTGCCTGAAAGCATATGTCCCATAAGGACAGGTAAAAGTAGTCTTCTCTTGATTCTCTGGAGCTATGGCTATTTGGTTATAACCAGAGTACCCATCAAGGAAACAATAATATTCCTGTCCAGCCAACCTATCCAATATTTGATCAATAAACGGGATGGGGTAATGATCTTTCCTCGTGGCTTCATTAAGCTTCCTGTAATCCATGCAAATCCGCCAGCCCGTGACGGTTTGGGTAGGAATCAACTCATTTCTCTCATTGGTGACCACAGTCAACCCCCCTTTCTTTGGAACACACTGAACGGGGCTGACCCATTCACTGTCTGAAATCGGGTAGACCACACCCGCATCAAGCCACTTGATTATTTCTTTCCTCACCACATCCTTCATTGCTGGATTTAGCCTTCATTGCGGCTGAACGGTTGGTTTGTCTCCTATCTCCATGAAGATCCTGTGTGTGCAAAAAGTTGGACTGATACCCTGAATGTTTGACATTTGCCAACCCATTGCTTTCTTCCTTTTTCTGAGGACACCCAATGCTTCCTTCTCCTGTGCCTTCGTTAATTCTGCGGAGATGATCACTGGTAATGTCTCATCCTCCCCCAAAAAGACATATTTTAAATGGGGAGGAAATTATTTCAGTTCCAGCTTCGGTGCCTCCTCAACGGATGGTTTCGGCAATGGTTCGAGAGACCTCATCAATGATTGAAATTCCTGTCTCCTTGGATGATTTTGTGCTTCATTCAACATTTGGACCATCTCATAAGCATCTCTATCTCCAAAATGATCGGAGTGCATTAACACTCTTTCCAATGGGTCTTGAGATTCAACAATCTGACGAATTTCTTCATGTTCGACCACACTGATTGCTGAAAGCTCCTCATGTATAGCTGGCAGCTTCATGGCTTTAAACATATCAAATACCTCTATTTTGTCGTGTGCTCGCATTGTTAGCTACCCCACAGCTACATCAATCAGTGCTTTCCCGGTTGCCAAGAAGGGACTTCCCAAAATAAATGGGACTTCCACGTCTGGGTCAAAATCTACTGGGAAAATCAGGGAGCCAACTTGCACCAGAACGTCCTCCACAAGGCCATCAGGTCTGGCTATGGACCGATCCGCCAATTGCAAGATCACTATTGTGGGTCTAGGACTCCCTAGACCCATCTTTTTGAATACCGATGACGACATCAAATTTATGCTCGCTCCCAAATCACACAATCCACGAGCTCGGATACTCTGCCCAATAGTAATCTGTATAGTAAAGCTCCCAGGGTCTTTGAGCTTTGTGGGTAGTCAGTTTTGAATCCTGGAAGTGCACTCCTCCGTTAGAGCCACTGTAGCATACTCAGTCAACCGACTTTTGTTTGCCACGATGTCCTTTATATACTTGGCATATTTCGGCACTCCCTGCAAAACATCAACAAGAGGTAAGTTAATATGTACCTGTTTCAGCACCTCCATGAATTTCTTGAAACACGCCTCCTCCTTGTGTTTCTTTAATCGTTGAGGGAACGGGGGTGGTGTTCTTTCTGATTCAGCTTTCGTAGTCTTCCCCCTCTCAGTACTTTGCTCCCTCTTGACTTCTGCTGCTCCCGATTGTTGAGGTGGTCTTTCTGGTTCCACCTCTTTCAGTTGCAAACCACTCCTTGTGGTCACTGCATTCACCTGCTTGGGATTGGGATCTGTGTCGCTCGGAAGTCCTCCTCTAGGCCTGGCGTTTTGGGCTCCAGCAAATTGCCCAAATTGATATTCAAGTGCCTTGGTAGCTAACTGGTTGTTTTTCACTTTGGCTGCCAATTTCACATAGTCAGCCTGCAATTGAGCTTGGTTAGCTATCATTGTCTTGAACATCTCCTCAATGTTGGGTGATGGTGGTGGAAGAGGTGCATTGTTGTTTCTGAATTGTGCTTGATAATTCTGCTGCTCTCCTTGGTTCCTTTGCACACCCTGACCCGAACTTTGCCCCTGATGGTTGTTGCTACCCCAGGAGAAATTCGGGTGATTACTCCAATTGGAATTGTAGCTATTACCATACTGTTGGTGGTTGTTCCTTTGCACATTTCCCACAAAGTTTACCGAGTCAGGATTTGCTCCACAACACTCAGCTGAGTGCTCACTGCTTCCGCACACTTCACACCACATCTGCTGCACTGCATTAACTGGGGCTTGGGGCTGGTTCATTGTCATGTTGCTGAAGTGGGTGCTAAGTTGATTCTGTAAAGCAGCTATCTGTGCAACAATAGCTGTAAACCCATCCACTTCTAGCACTCCTGCTGCTTTCCTTGTCCCGCCTCTTGACGAATCAACATTCCACTCCGGATTGCCCTGCGAAATACGGTTCAACAAGGTATACAGCTCCTCATAAGTTTTCTCCAGCGCTTGTCCCCCAGCTGTTGAGTCTAGAAATATTTTTGTATGGGGTTCCAAACCCTCTATAAAAGTATGCACCAGCACATCATTGGACTGAAGATGATGAGGACAATCCCGCAACATGGACTTGAATCTCTCCCAAGCCTGATATAAATTCTCTCCCTCCCTCTGTTTGAAACTTAGAATCTGACTTCTAAGTCTTGCTGTTTTACCAGAGGGAAAAAATCGTATCAAGAACTTCCTAGCAAGATCATTCCCCGTAGAAATAACATTGGGTGGCTCAGCTTTCAACGACCTCTTGGTTTCTCCCAATAGTGAAAATGGGAACAATGTAAGCCGGACATAATCCGATGACACTCCAGCGGGGATGTAAGTGTCACTTATCTCCAAAAAATTTTGGAGATGCTGTTCGGTCAGTTTGCTACGGGTATAAAACTCACACGCAAGTGCACGTGGTCGAACAAGTAGTAACTGGCTTTAGTAAGCCAAGTATCGACCCCACAGAGACTTGGGTTAAGTGCAATTTGCTCAAGTATACTATATTTTATTCCTAAATATGCTGACAACAACGTAACCAAAAAGTTGATAAGTTGTTTGATAAATTTTATACTAAACTAAGAACAATTATCTACTTTGAATGTGAACTATGGATAAGAGCATGCTGAGGTTAAACGAACATGTAATGAAACTGATTATCATCATAAAGTGGTTACTCTTTTCTTCCAGTTGTTAGCCAAGAACATTTGCCAAGAGATTAAAACTCTCATATTTAATCTCACTTAAGAATCATGAACCATCCGTCTACATTTCTGTGACCAAATGCAATTCATGATCTAGCCATACAATTCCGGTTCCTAAATTGACTAATACGACTTTCAGGTATATTTCTATCCTGAAGGCACATCAAAACTCAGTTTTCCCAAACCAAGTAAAGAACAATATCCTATTAATTCACAACTTTCCAATTTCGTGCTCTCTAGAGTGAAATCGGACTTTTTAGATGTACATTAATGTAGGCCACACACCAATGCAGTAAAAACAAGAATTAATAGAACAACATGGAAGAAAAAAATGAAAAACAATATAATCAATAATCAAAACTCATCACAAGTGTTCATAACCTCAGCAAGGAAGGGAATTAGCCACTCATTTGTGGATTAATCATCATAAAACGAGTGTTAATCATACAAGCAATTGAATTAGAGAAGAAAGAAAGAGAGAAAAAACCCGAAACTTTTCGTCCCTCAACTGCCTGTAACCCACGTCCTTGCTCCACCAAGTCTGCATTATGAAAAATAAACCTAAGTGTGCTATTTATAGTAGTAGGACTCTTTCCTGGAATAACAAGCAACATGTCACGGAGTGCATCGCGGAGCACTGCCTCCGTGACACGCTACGGACACGGAGGCTCTCTGGAAATCACCCGACTTGGCCCCGGCAGCACCCTGCCGCGTTGGCAGCGTGTAACGCTGCTTGGGCAGCGCGTTGGCATCTCTTGGTCACGCAGCCAACCTGCCGTGGCACGTTGCCAATGCGTAGGTGGGCTGTTGTGATCGGCCTGCCTGCCGTGGCACGCTGCCAACGCGCAGGTGGGCTGTTTTGTGCCTCCTCTTTGCCGACGTTCGCGTGTTAATTCCGTTTCCAAGCATCTACTTCACCAACTCATGGATTAGTTACTCAAAAGTCATCAAAACCTACAAAACAAAGGCTAATCATGTTGGTTAGCACATATCTTCACTTCATATAAAATTACATGAAAATATATACGATAACTTAGATAAACAAGACTAATTTAAGTCATAAAGCGTATCTCGGGCATGCTATTTTTGCCCGTGATCACAACCCCACACTTAAAGCCTTGTTCGTCCTCGAACAACCTTTTACATATCATGCATATGGAGACTCCCACATAACTAATTTAGCAAGATAATTCAAGTTACGGCTATAATGATTACGTAAGATACAAGCTAAAACTAGAGCATGCCTGATTTGATCATTGAAATGAAGTACAACTATGTTAAGACTTCTTAACCTCAAAAATCGACTCTCAATCTTAGCAAACTCATGCAAATCAACTGATTAAGAAATCTCACCTTAATTATATCCTTCATTCAACATGTTCCCCTCACGGAAAGAGAGTTACCGAATTTCACACGCAAAAACAATTTTTATATCACAACATGTGTGGGTACATGCATAGAATTACACTCACTCTCACAAAGAATTCACATGCATCATGTAATGACCCATAAGCTTGCCCTTAGTGTTTTATTCCACTAATTTAAGGATGTATGAATGCAAGATCAAGTAGGACTTCTTAGGTTGTAATGTAACTCAGGTGCGGGTAAGTACTATTATGATCAGTAATAGTGACTATCTTTCCTAAGCGCTTTTAATACATCACGCCTTCGTTACAAACTTCCCTTCCTGCACTTCACCTTTTTCTCTTTTCATCTTTCTTTATCCTCTTTTGTTCCCCGCTTTCTTTAGGCACTTTTAGCTTATTAGTAAGGAGTTCTATAAGTAACTTTTCATTTATTTATTTTCTTACTCCCTACTAATACTCACCCATATTCAAACAAGTGCACCCTCGACCTTTCTCAACTCTTACAATTGCTACTTTCCCTTCTTTTTCATTCTTCTCACTCCTTTACTCTTTCGGATTTTTCCTTTAAGCGCTTAGGAGTTTTGGTTCAATTTCAAGGCTAATGAAAGAAAAAGGATTAAGCTTATGTTGCAGCTGTCAAAGAATAGGCTCAAGGCTCAATGGGGTTAACTAGGATTAATTTTTCAAGGTAGGTAAAATGAGGGATAAAAATTGGTTCATTCAAAGAAATGCCTAAATCATCTCCTACAATTCACATCCTTCATTTCGTTTTATATACACACCAGGCAAGTTCTAGACATTCCATAATAGCATAGAATACTCAAAAACCTTACACTCATGGCACATGCTAAAATCAAGACACAATCAGTAGACTCTTACTCAGCTAATCACAAGAATTCAGAATTAAGCTTCCATCATATTGAGTCAAATTCAAGAGCCTAAGTGTCTCAAACAAAGTTATACACTTGCATGCTTCATACTGAACATACTTGCATCTTACAACCATGTATAGAACATAAAAAGAACATCAAGCACCAATTAGTTATAGTTTCAAAAACCCAAAACCTATCGACTAATTTTTCCTCAAGACGGTCGTCATCCATCCATCGTTGGAAACAGTCTCTAACTATGACTAAAAACACTATATACAGACAAAGGAAAGAAAGAAAAAGAAAATTTTTTATTCTTCGGTTCAAAGACCCCCGTCAGAAAAGAACCGAAAAGAAAAACCAATGGGTGATGAAGTCATGCTTAATTCACAAAAAATTTTCAAATTTTTCCCAAGCATTACATTCACCACAAATCGTTAAGCACAAAAAAATTGAAATTTCCTTGAAATTTACCTCACCCCACACTTAAATCATGCTATGTCCTCATAGCATAAAATTAACATTTAAAGAGGGTGAGAAATACTCCCTGAGGCCTTTAGGCCTAGCTAATAGCATGCCTTTCTCCAACTTTGCACAAGTGGGTGTTCGACCCCACACTTTTTCTCTTCCATGCTTGTTAGCTTCCTCCTCCACGGGTACTCAGACTTCCCCTCCATCTGTGCTTAACTTTCCACCAAAATAACACATGATGAAAAATAAAAATAAAAAATAAATAAAATCAACTTAAATGCAAGAAATTAAAATGGTACCCATGGTACCCTTGGGTTGCCTCCCAAGCAGCGCCTAATTTTACGTCGCGGCACGACGTACCAAGTTTCACCACTTTTTCCTCCACCTTGAGGATATGAACCTCACCCCTAATTTCTTCTCTAATTTCCTCTTATGCTCCAGGGGTGGTGGTGAAAAATTGTAAGGACCAAGCAGTAGATGTTTTCTTTTGAACCTATTGGCCCTTATGTAAGAGAAGTCATTTTGTCTCTCAGAGTTAGCAAATTTCAGAATATACGGGGCTTGGTCCTCCTCTAGACATTTCTCTATAAACTTGGAAGACTCTATTTATATGTTGTCAACCAAACTTAATGTCGAAAAATGCTTCGAGTGTGGTCCAATAAACCTCAACTCTGAAACTGCCCTGTGCTAGACCTCCTTACTTGTGTACACCTTCTCAGCATCGACATCTATCTCTCCATTAAGGTCAAATGGGGGATACTCTATCTCTTCTTCCATGAATGGATTTTCCATAAGTGTGAGCCCATCATGGGGACACTCAAGAGATTCTAATTGTTGGGCTTCATCCAAAAATTCACCCTTGTCTTCCGCTTGTATTTCCTCTTGAATATCGGCTAACACTGTTACCTGCAATTTATCACAAGCTTCAGCCACAGCAATCATCTCCGTGAATTTGATGCTCATCCTTTCTAGAGCCTCTGCATTCTCTTCTTGCTGAATTCTCAATACCGCCATCGCCTCCTTCATTGCTTCTGATTGCTCCAGGAGTTGTTTCAGCATGTCTTCTATTGGAGCTTGGCGTCCCAAGTCCTCATTTTCAGCATGCCTATATTCAGCAAAAACAACAGAAGGATCATAGTAGGGGCTTGGGGGAGGGGAATATGCATTCGGACAGCCATCCCAATGGCCATCTTGACCACCACATATATTGCACGTGTTACAGTGTTGACACGAGTGGTGTCCTCCGCAATTCAGACAAGATTCGCTAAAATATGAGTATCCACCATTTATACCATTTGTATTCCACGATGTCATGTCAATAAGGGTGTCCGAAAAAGAAAAAAATAAAATGAAAAAGAATTAAAACAAACACTAAGACCAAGTTGTCAGCACTAAGAAAAAAAATATAGTAAATTTACACTTAAAACAAATTCACCAATTGCCAAGTCCCCGACAACGGCGCCAAAAACTTGTTCGGTCTGTTTGCTACGGGTATAAAACTCACACGCAAGTGCACGTGGTCGAACAAGTAGTAAGTGGCTTTAGTAAGCCAAGTATCGATCCCACAGAGACTTGGGTTAAGTGCAATTTACTCAAGTATACTATATTTTATTCCTAAATATGCTGACAACAACGTAACCAAAAAGTTGATAAGTTGTTTGATAAATTTTGTACTAAACTAAGAACAATTATCTACTTTGAATTTGAACTATGGATAAGAGCATGCTGAGGTTAAACGAACATGTAATGAAACTGATTATCATCATAAATTGGTTACTCTTTTCTTCCAGTTGTTAGCCAAGAACATTTGCCAAGAGATTAAAACTCTCGTATTTAATCTCACTTAAGAATCATGAACCATCCGTCTACATTTCTGTGATCAAATGCAATTCATGTTCTAGCCATACAATTCCGGTTCCTAAATTGACTAATACGACTTTCAGGTATATTTCCATCCTGAAGGCACATCAAAACTCAGTTTTCCCAAACCAAGTAAAGAACAATATCCTATTAATTCACAACTTTCCAATTTCGTGCTCTCTCGAGTGAAATCGGACTTTTTAGATGTACATTAATGTAGGCCACACACCAATGCAGTAAAAACAAGAATTAATAGAACAACATGGAAGAAAAAGATGAAAAACCATATAATCAATAATCAAAATTCATCACAAGTGTTCATAACCTCAGCAAGGAAGGGAATTAGCCGCTCATTTGTGGATTAATCATCATAAAACGAGTGTTAATCATACAAGCAATTGAATTAGAGAAGAAAGAAAGAGAGAAAAATCCCTGAACTTTTCGTCCCTCAACTGCCTGTAACCCACGTCCTTGCTCTACCAAGTCTGCATTAAGAAAAATAAACCTAAGTGTGCTATTTATAGTAGTAGGACTCTTTCCCAAAATAACAAGCAACGTGTCACGGAGTGCATCGCGGAGCACTGCCTCCGCGACACGCTACGGACGCGGAGGCTCTCTGAAAATCACCCGACTTGGCCCCGGCAGCACCCTGCCGCGTTGGCAGCGTGTCACGCTGCTTGGGCAGCGCGTTGGCATCTCTTGGTCATGCAGCCAACCTGCCGTGGCACGTTGCCAACGCGCAGGTGGGCTGTTTTGTGCCTCCTCTTTGCCGACGTTCGCGTGTTAATTCCGTTTCCAAGCATCTACTTCACCAACTCATGGATTAGTTACTCAAAAGTCATCAAAACCTACAAAACAAAGGCTAATCATGTTGGTTAGCACATATCTTCACTTCATATAAAATTACATGAAAATGTATACGATAACTTAGATAAACAAGACTAATTTAAGTCATAAAGCGTATCTCGGGCATGCTATTTTTGCCCGTGATCAGATGCTGCTGTGGATCTTCATGAGGGAGACCTGTAAACTGCCCGCTAGTGTGCAACAATTGCACCATATTCTGCTTAAGTTCGAACCTCCCTCCTGGCTCAGGTTTGCGGATGCTAGATGTGACATTATTAGCATGTGGGATTGCCACCTCGCGAACCGGCCGAGCTGCTACTTCTTCGGGCACTAACACTGCCCGTACTACCGTGGATTCTGTTGTTGCTCCATGATCGTCTGTCTGAGCAACTGCAACTTTCTTTCTAGAGCTTCTCTCTGCTTACTATGAAATATTCTTTCTGGCTCTATATACGAGTCCACCAACTCCTTGTCTCTTTCCAGTGTTTAACAGAGATTAAAGCTGCAAAATACAGGCTAAGACCAAGTTGTCAACACTAAGAAAATAAAAATATAGTAAATTAACACTTAAAACAAATTCACCAATTGCCAGTCCCCGGCAACGGCGCCAAAAACTTGTTCGGTCGTTTGTTGGGTATATAACTACACGCAAGTGCACGTGGTCGAACAAGCAGTAAAGTGGCTTAAGTAAGCCAAGTATCGATCCCATAGGGACTGGGATGAAGTGCAATCTGCTCAAGTGTACTATATTTTAATTATAAAAATGCAGACAACAGGGTAACCAAAAGTTTGATATTTTGATTTATAATTTTTATGCTAAATCTAAAAAAACTATCTAATGTGAGTCTGAACTATGAATGAGAGCATGCTGAGGTTAAACGAACATGTAATGAAATTAATTATCGACATAATTTGGTTAGTCTTTTCCTCCGGTTGCTAGTCAAGAACTATTGCCAAGAGATTAAAACTCTCGTATTTAAGCCCACTTAAGAATCATGAACCATCCACCTACATTTCTGTGATTAAATGCAATTCATGTTCTAGCCATACAAACCCAGTTCCTAAATTGACTAATACGACTTTCAGGTATATTTCTATCCTGAAAGTAAATCAATTCTCAATTTTCCCAAACTAAGAAAATATCATATCCTATTAATTCACAACTTTCCAATTTCTTGCTCTCTCGAGTGAAACCGGACTTTATGGATATATATTAACATAGGCCACACATTAATGCAGTAAGAACAAGAATTAATAGAACAACCATGGAAGAAAAGATGAAAAACCAACTTAATCAACAATCACATTTCATTACAATTGTTCTTAACCTCAGCAAGAAGATGAATTAGCCACTCATTTGTGGATTAAACATTGTTAAATGAGTGTTAAACATACAAGCAATTGAATACAAGGAGAAGGAAAGAGAGAAAAACCCTGATTATTTCGTCCCCTCAACTGCCTGTAACCCACGTTCTTGCTCCACCAAGTCAGAATATTGAAAAATGAACCAAAGTGTTCTATTTATACTAGTGGGAATTTTTCCCGGAATAACAAGCAACGTGTCACGGAGTGCATCGCGGAGCACTGCCTCCGTGACACGCTACCGATGCGGACCTTCACTGGAACTGGAGGTCCAGGAAATAAGGCCCAACGTGGCATGACGTGCAACGTGGAGCCATGCTACCGTGCCACGGACCTATCGCTACCCTCTCTGGAAATTGGGCGAAAATTCCTATCCAGGCAGAAGGCCTCCGTGATGGCAGCGTGACACGGCTCCATCGCGGAGCCCCTTTATTTTATGCTTTCCAATGCCTTGTCCCTTGCTCGCATCCGAGTCCAACCCCGATATATTCCAACATGCATTTAAGCGCCCAAAATTACATTTTACCTGCAAAACAATGCTAATCATGTTGGTTAGTATAAATTCACATTTTATTACCAATTACATGAGAATGTATACACATTGATAGATAAACAAGGCTAAAATTCCACATTTGAGTATCACTTGGGTATATAAATTTGCCCAAGATCACTTACCCCACACTTAAATCCTTGTTCGTCCTCGAACAACAATCCTACACCTCATGCAATTTACATTCCAACCTCGCTACATTGGTTCGACAATTTAGGCTACGGTCATACCGATTATTCAATACAGCAAATCATCAAGAAAACATGCATGGTCCTATCAATGCAATGACCTTCAATACATCAAGACCTCCTAGACTTAAGAGTCGACTCTCGATATTGGCAAACTCATGCAAATCAGCTGATCAAGACATCCGACAGGAAAGTTAATCTCTCATCAAGCATGTGCCCTCACAACACAAGAGAGTCTTCCCCTTTTTGCTCATATGAACTCACAAAATTTCAAGCAGGGGCATGTAAACACAATTTCGCTCTCTCTCCCAAAAGAATTCACATGCATCATGTCATGACCCATAAGCTTGCCCTTAGTGTATTACTCCACTAATATAAATAAGTGCGATGTAAGATCACGTAGGACTTTAACTGGTTGTAATGGAAGCTACAGAACTAGTAAATATTGGTTTAGCCAATAATAGCCACTAGCATCCTTAAGCGCCTTTTCAACACATCCCATCAACTCATGAACATTGTTTTTTTTCTTTTTCATCCTCCCATTCTTGATGTTTTTCTTTAGTTTGGGCCATCTTATTAAGCACACTTGACACAACAACAAAGATTATTCATGCACCTTCATTATAGTCTATTTATAACAAGTGCACCTTCAACCTTTTCTTTTCTTCCATCACTCGTCTTTTCTTTTCTTTTCACCATTCTCACTCTTTTGACACTTTGGGAAAATGATTTTCTCTTCTTAAGCGCTTAAGAGTTTTGTATAGACTTTACGGCTAATGAAAAAAAGGATTAAGCTTGGTTTACACTTTTTGACAAAAGAAAAAAATAATAGGCTAAAGGCTCAACGGGCTGACTAGGGTATACAATCAAGGTGGGTACGACAATGAAAAATAGAAACTTTCGGTTAAAACAAAGAAATGCCTACATCCTCTCCTACAATACACCTCCTTCATTTCGTTTTGTACACACACCAGGCAAGTTCTAAACACTTCATAATAGCATGGAATAACAAAACCTCACTTCACACTTATTGCACATGCTCAATTCAAGATGTATTCACAGACTCTTCAATCAGCTAATTATAGGAATTCAAACATTAAGCCTCAATCACACTGAATCGAACTCTATGGCATAGGTATCTCAACATATTTACAAAGTTGCATGCTTTCATATGAATCACCTTTGCATTTTAAATATCATGTACAACACGCAACCAGAATTTCGCAACCATAAAATAACTACAGGTGTTGGGATGCAACCCAGAAAAGAAAAACAACTGAAAAATAATTGAAAAACCTACTCCTAACGACTACATTTCCCTTAAGACGGTCGTCATCCATCCATCATAGGGAACGGTCACTAACTATGACTTCGGTTCAATGGGACCATTCTTGGTAAAAGAACCGAAAACAAACGCCGAGAAACCCAAGAAGAAAAAAAAAGAAATTTGAGAATAAATTTTTAAAATATAGATCATTTTGATAAACAAAAATATGTACAAAATCAGCTAGCAACATTCAACAACACACATCAATTTCACATATATTTACAATATAGAACAACAACTTAACAATTCACAAATCACAGGGAATAACAAAATTTCACAGGCACGACAACAGATTAGAATATATACATAACAACACAGCCAGCACCTAACTACTCCCACCCCACACTTATCTCGAACACTGTCCCCAGTGTTCACAAAAGTTAAAATAGCACAAAAATTGGGTGGTGGAACTCCCTAATCAATCAAAGTACTCCACTTCTTCATCAGGTGCTGCTGCTTCATCTCCCATGTATGAATCACCCCCGTCGTCATCATCGGAATCCTCCCGGCGTGTCTCCTCGTCTGTGAGAACATTATCATCTGTGGGCTCTACAAATGCTGGCCCCACTTGGCATAGAGCCCTGGCGTTCTCGCCGAAAGGGTAGTCTAGCTCGAGCTGCCATAGCTCCTCCTCTGTCGCTGGCCTCCCACCTATCCTCAGCTGAAGCATTTGCATCCCATATATGCGAGCCATATACTGATCATCATGAGCATGTCGCTCTCCAAGTGTAAGCACAAGCCCGTGGGTGGTGTCGGGTGCCTTAGTTTTAGTGACATCTAAGGCCTGCCGCTCCATCTGCGGGATATAGTCAAGGGCCTCTTCCTCAACATCTAGGCCCCTGAGGAAGGTGGTGAGTAGCCCACCAAATCCGTATATGTGCCCCTGATGCAACCGGGCTCTCTTCATGGCGGAGATAATCACCGCCCCTACGTTGATCTCCAGCCCTTTCATCAGGGCGTACACCAGGCATACACGATCCGGGGTTACATCTGTCATATGTACCCCCGATATTAGGTAGGAACAGACAATCTTTAGCCATATTCTGGCTTCCCTGTTCATCTCTGAATAGGGCAAAGTCTGATGGTAGCCCCTCTCTTTGTGTCTGCTCCATCTAGCTATCGATCGGGTCCCACACAATGTGCGTCTGATGTCTGCATACGGTGGAGTGATGTTCAACTATCGAAGCACATAGGCGTATTTGTCCCGCACCCCTATGATAACATTGAGGTGGTGGGGCTCAAATGTGACTATTTGCCCTCTGATTTTTATGCTGTGACTTCTTAGGGTCGAGTTCCAATTGGCACAGAATTCCCGAATCAGGTGCAAGTTGCATTCCTTGGGCTCTTTAAAGATGAAGTTGAGCCCAGCTGCCTCGATCCGGTGGACAATCCTAGGGAACTCCTGTGCCAATGGTTCCCGTGCGATGTGTTCCTCGGGGAAGTACTTGTTTTCTTTGTGCTTTGCGTACCACTTCTTCCCCTCATCTGTCACCCATCTGGTTCCGTATTGGCGGCGTTGGCCACGTGGAACTGCTGGTACTGCTGGGACTGCTGTGCCCAGTCTGATTCGCTTTCTTCCGGCGCCAGATGTTGATACGCCTTTCCCTTTTTATTGCCTGCTTGCCATTTTACCTGTCAACCCAAGTAGACAAGATCAATGTTAAGCCAATGAATATTAACTTTGACTAAGGTCGGGTTAAGCTAGGCTACCCCACTCTTAGTCCTTAGCTACAGTTACAACATACCGGCAAGATCATGCTTATTTGCACAAACAAACAACCAGCTATACAAACATGCTTAGTGCATACGAAGAATTCGATGGTATATATACTATGTACTACTCAGACTTCATACAGCTAACCACAATCATTACCATTGACAACCTTTTAATCCATCGCACTTAGCAAGGAAAAAAAAACAAAGAAATGAAAACAACAAGAATTTATCTACACGAACCTATACAACCAACCCAATTCTTGCAAATTTCAATATTCCCCTAACCCGAGAATCCGTCGGTCTTTTAACATGATAACAACTAGTACATCGACTCATCTCACTCAACATGTACATCCCGGCATGAATTTCACAAGTTCACTACATTTTTCTCCAGCGATGACTCTGCCCAGTTGAGTGTAATAGTCGAGACCATGTAGGCTCTATCATGGAAATGTCGGTTATATGATGAGTCTCTTATTGTTACTCATGATTTCAGTTATACATGTTTATTAGTCAAGGTATTATGTTTTCAGCAGGTTTGACCCAATGTTCAGTTTTACTTATGAATAATCAGTTTCAGTTTTGGGTCATTCGATTCAGTTAAGATATTCAGTTATGTTTAAATCATGTTTTCAGATAATAACATGCAAGCCCTACTGTCAGACTCTTATGATGAAATGCATTATGATATGCATGATCTCTAATTTTACTTAATTAGTTGTTTTACTTACCTTGCATACTCGGTACATTCTACGTATTGGCCGCATACTCTATGTTGTATCATTTCATGATACAGACATAGACATTCAGGCCCAGTCCTGCTGTTAGCCAGATCCTCAGCGATAGCATCTTCTAGCCAAAGTTGGTGAGTCCTCATCCTTCGAGGACCCTTTTATCAGTTTATGTTCCGTATTTTCTGTTTCAGTATTTAGTGAGTCAGTTGGGGTCTTGTCCCATCAACTCGTCAGTGTGTAGAGACTTATCAGACATATTGTGTATTTAGCTGTAGGACTGTGCTATATATTCAGTAATTTGATGTTATTAGATTTTCAAATTTCTGCTATATTATATATATGTTAGACTTCCGCATTATTATATTGAGTTTAGATGTCATGTTCATGCCATGGGTCGACTTGGAGCCTCTTGGGGTTCTTTGTCCCATGTCTCGATCTAGACTTATGTTTGTGTTGCAACATCATCATGGTTATGGACTGGTTGTCCTAATGTTATGCCACCCTAAATTATCACACCAAGCTGATCATGTTCCAGTACCTTAGTGAGCCAATTAGAATGGAAGGGAAATGTTATAGTGCCAAGGGGTAGGTTTATTTTCTACCTTAAGGCAAGGAAGTTAATTTCGAAAGGGTGACTATACCACCTGGTGAGGGTGAGCGACACTGATGCCAAGGCGGTGAATTTCTAGTCAGTACTAGTTAGAAAATTTCTAGAGATGTTTCTAGATGAGCTATTGAGGATTCCTCCTAAGAAGGAGATCGACTTTGGGATTGCTGTTAAGGAGATCGACTATGGGATTGATGTTATTCTTGAAACAAGCCTATTTATATTCCTCCATATATAATGACATTAAAAAGTTGAAGGAGTTGAAGGAGTAGTTGAAGGATCTTCTTGATAAAAGATTCATTCGACCGAGTACTTCACCATGGGGTGCACCCGCCTTATTTATCCAGAAGAAGGATTGGACCTTGTAGATGAGTATTGATTACTACTAGTTAAATAAGGTCACTATAAAGAATAAGTACCCACTATTAAGGATTGATGATTTGTTTAATCAACTTCAGGGAGCCAAGTGTTTCTCCAATATTGGCCTTAGATCTGGGTATCACCCGTTAAGGGTTAGAGAAGAGGATATTGTGAAGACTGCTTTTAGAGCCCGATATAGACACTATGAATTTATTATCATGTCTTTTGGCTTAATAAATGCACCAACAACTTTTATAGATCTCATTATCGAGTATTTAGACCATACCTTAATGGCAGAATCAGAAATTTCATTAAGGGTGTTAAAGATTTAATATATATCTATGAACAACAATTTTTAATCTATATATTTCATATAATTTTTTTTATACATAATATAATTTTTTGATGAAAGGTGTTCGGTTTCCCATCCATCGCTAAGTGTGTCTACGCCACTGCCATACCTCAAATTGTTTGTGATAGTATTTATTAGCGATATATTAGTGTATTTGAAGGGTGAAGGTGAACACGTAGATCACCTCAGGATTGTGTTGCAGACACTCAGAGATCATCAGTTGTATTCCAAGTTCTCCAAGTGTGAGTTTTGAGCTAGAGATAGTCAAAACCCACATCCCAACTCAATTAAAGGGTTAAGTCTAGAGATAGCTTGAACCTTCCTCAAGTTTGGTGTGGATGATTTTTGAATGGGACCTTAGGGTTTGGGAAAACCTAAGGCAAAAAACATCCTTGTAGTTGAAAAAATAAGATGATGTGCTTTAATCCATGCTATCCATGCTAGAAATTGAAGTTAAGGAAATTTGATCAATCCTAGTGTAGTTAACACTTTATCTATTGCACATCCCTATCCCTTTCCTATTGTTTGCAACATATCTTTGTTCAATCTAGTTTATAAATTCGAATATAATATTGTTTTTCATTGTTTCCCAATTCTGTATTTTATACATGTTGACAATGATCCATTCTAGTTTGAGTTAATTTACAACTTTTGATTTATCCCTCTTGATTCCATGTGGGAGTCGACCCCAACAACCATCAGATATTTTGTGTTTGACAATGATTGCTTCTTCCTCCCTTAATCTGGAAATATGTATTGAGCGTTATCAAAAAATGGCTCAGTTGTAAGGGAATTGAGTTATTATTGCCATTAGTTATTTAGTAATTGAAATTTGTTTTTTTGCATCTTGTGTTGCTTTTATAATGTTTTTGTGATTTTGTTGTTTGCTTATGTCACGACCCGAGCTAGGACCCCAGGCTGAGACATGCAACCTAGAATCACGAATGGCTCCAACGTATCCCATTGTACTTACATAGCATGACTTAAGAGCATAATCAAGAGGAAATTAACATAAGCATGGATAGGTGAAAGTCTAAATATCATAAAGCGTAAACAAAAGCGATAATATCCCAACGCTGAGTCACAAAGCTGAACATGCTAAGTCTATGCCTGAAAGCCTCTATTATCTGATGAGATGCTGGGAAAAGCCCCCAGCTAACTTTAATTCTAAAACTAAAACAAACATAACAAGTGGTAAACTGATAGATGTCCTCAAGATATAAGGACTCACCCAAAGTGGGATGGACCTAAACTGAGCGAGTGCAAACTAGTCTTTAAATAGGGAGGTATCACCTGAACCTATATCATGAGATGATATAGCATAGAGTATGCAACCAATACTTTGAATGTACTGAGTATGTAAGGCAAGTAAAACATGCTAGCAAAACGTTAATTGAAATCATGAATATAAATCAAGAATTGCCCTGAGAGTAAGGACTGCATGCTAAAGGCCTATATCTAAGATATGCATAATCATAAGTTGTTCATCATAAACTATACATAACGACCCAAGATTTAAAAATAGAAATCATATGAATTGTCATGCTTGAAATCGTAAGTGAAAGCTCATAAACTGATCATTGGATCAAAATATGCTATAAAACATAATATCATAAGTTCTAAACATGAATAACTGAAATCATGATGAACAATTGGAGACTCATCATAACCAACAACCACCATGTATGAGCGCATGATGATCCCACATCTTGCCCACATGGAGGAGATCCATCCTAAGCCTTTCCAGGGGAAAGGACGAATGAGGTGTGATATCACGGGTGTGCCCTCGGGCGGGGGAAGCACTCTCTTGAGAGGTCCCAATAAAATATATCCTACATTGGCGCATAGTTCAGAGATCAGGGTTCTCGAAATCCCTGGCCTACTCTGTGCTAGACACTACTCCCAAAGCATGCATATTTCTCATATAATCATATTCTCAAAACATAACTCAAATATGAATAAATGGGGGAGTCTTAACTCCAAATATCTCTTTAAAACTGATCTTGTAAGCCTTGGTCAAAATCATGATAACATACTTATCTTGCATAGTCTTGCCCAAATCATGGAATCATACATACTTGAAATAATCTTTGTAATTCGAAGTCATGAAATCATAAGTTAAGAATTCATAAACATTCATGCATACGAGATAAATCATCATGCTTTAAATTATGGAATCATAGGCTTGGTCTTCATAAAATATGCATAATGGGGCATAATTTCTAATAACATGAAATCATGAATTTATAATTAACTTGAAGGTAAAATCTGCCCCAATTAGTCTTAAATCATACATTGAAACATGAGGGAATTGGACCCATAGACATAACATATTGCATGGATTGGGTTTGAAACCATAGAATTCCAATGCACTTAATAGGAGGCTTGGTTTAATAAATCATAGAAGAAATCGAACATGAGGGTTGAAGAAATCCCCCATTCATGGCCCTGCATACTTAGGCTTGAAGAATCCTTGATTCCCAAGAGAGATTGAAGAGGATGAAGGTTGAGGATCCTTGCTTCACTTGAGGCTTTGATCTTCTAATGAAAGTGTTAGGATTAGAATGAGGGCTTAGGATGAGTAAAACCCTCTAAAACCCTTCTTCTTAAGCTCAAAATGACTTAGTTTAGGATTTATAAACTTAGAAAATTATGAAAACACCCTTAATAAACTGACTGGAAAAAATGACTCTAATAGTCCCAACGAGGGACTGGACAATCCGTTGGGGGACTTGACGGGTCATCCCCTGACCCAGTGCCACCGGCAACTTTTTCTCCATTTTCTGATCCTCCTCATTCTATGAGTCACTTTACGAATCATCATGGACTTGATGACTCATTCCTTCCATCTGTGAAGTACATTAGAATTTCACACTTCCTCCACCATTGCCCACTTATTAGGGTCACAACATGACTCGTGGAGTGTCCTAATGACTCATTAGCTAATCCATCATAACTTCCAAAAAGTAATATCTATTCTAACTTAGCACCACTTAACGAGTCACTCAATAATCAATCAAGTGACTTAGCGAGTCACCTGACGAGTCATTCTGTGACCTGGTGCAGATTTTCCTATTTTCTTCATTTCAACCCTCGGGTCTAATCTTAGGGACTTTTGGGATGTTATAACTTAGGTGTGTGAAAATGAACCACGCTAGCAAGGGGAGTAATGTGGATTGTTTAATGGAAGGAGAGGATGATTCAGTGATTAATGATGTGGCTGGTCTCATTCGCTTACACCCATGGTAGGGAATGCGATTTTCCATGTAATAAGTACCATGTTGCATCTCTTGAAAATGAAGGGGTTGTTCGGAGGACAAGTTAGTGAGGATGCTAATTGTCACCTCCAGAACATCATTGAAATTTGTCAACCATTTGGTATAACCAACATTAGTCAATAATCCATCCGTTTGAGATTATTCCTGTTCTCTTTGATGGGAGAGGCCATGGTTTGGTTGGAGGAGTTGCCTCCCGGGTTCATTACATGATGGAATGAGCTAGCTGAAGCATTTCTTGATAGATTCTTCTCACCTTCCTTGATGCTCCAATTGAGGGATGAGATTAGAAATTTTAGGAAGCTTCCGAGAGAGCCTATTCATGTAGTGTGAGTCCGATTCATAAAGAAGGTCCATTTTCCCCAACCATGGTCTTCTTGATAGGGTGTTTCTCCAAATATTCTATAGGTCACTTAATTCTATCAAAAAATTAGTGGCTAACAATATTGCAGTTGGTTCAATCATGGACTAAACATTTGGCATGGCTAAGGCACTACTTGATAGGATGACAAAGACTAATAGAGAATGGCACACTAGAGACACCGAGGTGTTCTCAAGTGGTGCATCCTCTATCCAACTAGTAGTTGAGTTACAAAGGCAAGATGACGAGCGGGACAAAACACTAGCTAAGATAATGACTCAAGTTTAGTTGATGGCCAAGCACATTTTGGGATCCGGAGCCAAAGGCGTCAATGCTGTTGGTGTCACACCGCCCCTTGGGAGGCACGAATGGCACCTAGTACCACACTGGGATTTGAACTGACCTGGCTGGGCTCAAACACCTATTGTTCCTACTAATGACTCAAATTCAAGAAAACAAACTGCTATATCTCAGATATAAACACAGCCTCAGGCCAACAAGGTCACCTGTAAGAGAAACCAGCTAATGAATAACAAGGTAATAAAGGGATCCTTTGTGGGCCGACAAGACCATTATGTTGTCTAGTTATAATAAAAATAACAACAGGCAGCTACATTGGGCCCCACACAGCCAACATGTAAAATAAGACATACATAGGATCCACACGGCCAGGAACAACCAACTAACTGATGACTATAGTTTATAGCCTCTAAGAATACAAATAATGGTCAGGATAGGGCCTTGCCTACCCAAATACTATACAAATAAAAGTTGGTAACCTTTACGACCTGGCAACTTCGAATGAAAGGAGCTGGCCAAACTGCTGACTCTGAATAGCTGCCAGGAGATCTCACAACCTGTCTTTCTAAACCTACATGCAAGTATGCAGCGCCCTATAGTTGGACTTCCGTACAATATGTACTGAATATGTAAGGCAGTAATGAAAAGCTGAATAAACGCTGATAAAGCTAAAAGTGTATAACAAGAAGGGGCAGAACTTAACTTGAAAGCTTTCTTATCCATAACCTGCATCTATTAAAGCACAACGCATATATGAGCTAATACTATATAACTACATATTTATAAATTATAACTAGCAGGCAAGGATGCAAACAAGAACCTAACCTGGACTGCCTATGCCACGCGTTAGAGTTAGCCTTTCGACGACTCTGGACTGCTGGTACCTATTTTTTGATAAGTTTAACTCTTCCCATCTGACTGATGTAGTATGCCCCGGTTCAACTATCCCTAATTTACTTGCTTCAGATCATCATATAGGGGTATGCCTTTCTACCCGTAACACACCTTCGGGCATCTGAGTTGTGTGCTTTGCTTAGCCATTTGTTTGGAGACGAGGAGTAGTACTCAACTTAAAATGAATCCTAATCTGTTATAAAAGCCTTTCCAAAACCTAGCTGTGAGTCCCTTTGTTGGATGTTAATAGACACTAAGACACCATATAGCCAGAATGTTTCTTTAGTAATCAATTCAACGTAGTCTTTTAGTTGAAACACATCTCTGTCCGGCAAGAAATAAGTTAATCTCATTAGCCTTTCAATAATGACCCAAAAGGGTCACATTTATGCCTGGTATAAAGTAACCTTGTAACTATATTCTAACTGACTCCTTCCTGCTTTTGTGCAGGCACGACTATCTCCTGAATCGCCGGATTTCTGTTGCCTAACTTTCCTTCGTTGGGCATTGGAGCTCTATGCTATGGCTCAACAATATTTTCCCTCTTCCCATGTCATCAGTAGGTCTTTCTTTACAACCTGGTGTGTTTTTGTTAAACTCTGGGTGGAGGGAGTAATGGACATGGTGCACCTTGGCCATATTCTGCTAATGAAGTCCTGCCACCTTGGAATGCAGAGTGGACCTCTGGGTCTCATGACTCCACCCCTTGTTATCCTAAGGGCCAATAACTTCCTACTGGGCCTTATCTCTAGGCTGTACTAGGTTAGAGTCTTTGTGTTGCCACTCCTTTACTTCCATAACTAGGGGTGATACTGCAACATTCTAGGTTACAACCTCACCATCTCTTATCTGTCATCCCAATTCTTATATATGGTCATTCAGCGGTGGTCCCACACTCTGTAAATCTACTCAACTTGGAGGTGATTTTGTTTTCCTCAAGAATTAGATACTCGTGCCTTTCCCCTTGCTTCCTTAGGCTGAGATCTGGGGTTCGTGCCCTTCGCCTTATATTGTTGAAAAAATTACTAAACAAGCCTACCGACCTGTATCCTTCTGACCCGCACTCGGGCCTATTTCATTCGTATGATCTCTCTATCCTTTGACATATCAAACTAAGGCCATAGCCATTATCTTGCGGTTATGCCCTATCGTGATTAGAATATTGCGGCGGAATTAGCCTTTTTCTGACCTGAGCTTTACTATTGATGGGGGTTTATTGCTGATGGACTCTCTCTCACACACTTGAGTGCTACTAGAAAACTTATTCTCCCTCTTGATTTACTACTGTAAAGGTCTAGATAACTTTGTGAACACTAAGCGTCTCAACCATTCTCTAATTCCTCTTGGAGTCAACAATTCTAACCCTTCTTTATTAATCATTCTGGGCAATATGGCATTGATATCTTTAGGACTTACGAATGCTCCTACAGCTTTTATGGACTTGATGAAAAGGGTGTTCTAGTAGTATTTGGATATGTTCATGATTGTCTTCATAAACGATATGCTCATATACTCTCGAGCAAGGAGGAGCATACCGCTCATTTGAGAATTGTGTTGTAGACTCTCAAGAATTCAGCAAGTGTGAGCTAGCGAGGGTGTGCAGGTGGACTCTCAAAAGATAGAAGCGGTGAAGAACTAGCCTAGACCTATCAGTCCGACAGATATTAGGAGCTTTTTGGGTTTAGATGGCTACTACAGGAGGTTCATAGAGAGATTTTCATCCATTGCAGCATCATTGACTAAGTTGACCTAGAAGAAGGTCAAATTTCAATGGCCGAATGCTTGTGAGAAGAGTTTTAAGGATTTAAGGACTCGACTCACTTCGGCCCCAGTGTTGACCCTACTGAAGGATATAGATGGTTTTGTTGTGTATTGTGATGTCTCTAAGGCTGGTCTTGGTTGTGTGTTGATGCAACATGGTAAGTCATTGTGCATGCCTCGAGACATCTTAAGACTCATGAGAAGAATTATTCGACACATGACCTAGAGTTGGCAGCTATGGTGTTTGCTTTGAAGATTTTGAGGCATTATTTGTATGGGATGCATGTGGATGTGTTCATGCACCACAAAAGCCTTCAATACGTGTTCACTCAGAAGGACCAGAATTTGCAGCAAAGAAGACGGCTAGAGCTTCTCAAGGACTATGACATGAGCATCCATCATCATATGGGCAAGGCCAATTTAGGGTTAGATGATCTTAGTAGGTTGTCCATGGTGAGTGTGTCTCATGTCAAGAATAGGAGAAAGAAGTTGGTAAAGGATGTCCATAGGCTTGCTTATTTAGGGGTTTGCCTTACAGATTCTATGGATAGTGGTGTTATCATTCAAAAGTGTTTGGAATCTTCATTGGTGACAGAAGTCAAAGCTAGGCAAGATAAAAATCCTATCCTAGTGAAGCTAAAAAAAGCTGTCTGAAATCAGAAAGTGGAGGTTTTCTCCCAAGGGGGAGATGGTGTACTCCGATATCAGGGCCGATTGTGTGTTTTGGCAATAGATGAATTGAGAGAGGATGTTGAGTGCGGCTCATGGCTCTTAGTACTCTATCCATCCATGTGCCAGCAAGATGTACCCTGATTTATGGAAAATCTATTAGTGGAATGGCATGAAGAAGGTATCACCCATATAGGAAGTGATGAGGTTCAAAAAGAAAGGGAAGCTTAGTCCCCGATATGTTGGTCCTTATAGGATTTTGAGCCGAGTAGGCAAGGTGGCATATGATTTGGACCTAGCAGAGTTAACTTTGGTGCACCCAGTTTTCCATGTATCTCTATTGAAGAAATGCATTGGTGACCCAGCCTTAGTTGTTCCGGTAGAGAGCATATGGGTTGTGACCTTGGGTCCCAACTGTTACACCCCATAAAATGTTAATAGTTAGTAGGCGTACACATGGATCTGTGATGATTAAGGAGAGCTTGATGCATTTGGAAAGAGCCTCGGAAGCAGGGTAGAGTGAGGCTAGGCCGCGAGGGGCCAGCGCGACGTGCCAGCCGGTAGTACACTGGCCCGCACGGCGTGCCAGGCCTGCTGGATCTTTGAGAGGCGTGGCGCGGCAGGCATTGTGGTGTCTTGGATGGGCCAGGGTGCCCCAGTCAACCATCCACACTTATATATATACCCCCTTAGTTGAATTGCAAGGCATTTGCATATATTCTCTCGGCCAGAAACAAAGGAAAATGTAATTTTCATTGAATCTTTACACCGTCCAAATGCAAATTAACTTCGGGTAATGACTTCTATGCCTATCGGAAGCATTTATACGGAGTTATTTCTTGAAAATTCGCTCGCCATACCGGAACTTCGCCGAGTAAAAGTTTTCAGAATTACTCCAAATTGAATCCTAAGTGGCCACAGGCATTAGGTAGGTATTTCTACCTTCTGAACTCTTGAGAAATTGTAGGTGTTCGGATAATTTATTCTGAGTTGAATTATAGTTAATATTATTATCAAAAGTTATCGTTATTTGCCGAATTTAGTACTAAATTAACCCTATTCTCTCAACATGAGGATTGCAGTTGGAAGGAACTGTTGTTTACAAGTTGAAACTCGCCAGTTAAATGAGAATCAATATTCAAGGTATATTAAAGCTTATTCCTTCGGCAAGTCATTATCGTCATATAGTGAAACGACCTATGTTTTTAACGTTGATAATGATTCGATGTGTGTAATTAGCTGCTGCTAGTATATAAGGATCAGGTATGTAGTGATTAGCTTCTATCATTAGATTACGATTACATATGTTGTGGTTAGCTGCTACAAAATGTATAAAGAATATATCGCAGTATCCTTTGTCGAGAAAGAACATGTTAAGTGTGACTCACTGTAATACCCCGGAGAGGCCTAAGAATAGACTTAGGAGTTGAATTTGAAAAGTGCAGAATACTAGCAAAAACATCATAGGACGGGCGACCCAACGACTCGTGGTTGGATACCATGAGTCGTTGAAAGCAGCCGTGGAATGGGGGGTTCAGGGAAGCAGAGGTGACAGTGGACGGTGTAATGACTCGTTGTCAGGAACAATGAGTTGTTTTTACCAGTCGTTGGAAGGACTGAGCTTAGGCTGAGGGGGAACAACGGGGCATCCCACGATTCATGGTGAGAAGCAACGACCAGTTGTTTCTAGTCATTATTTGAGGGTTGAAGATTTCAGTCCATTCAACGGATGGAGACCATGACTCATTGGATGCCACCACGAGTCGTGGTGAGGCTTGTGTAAAGGAAAGTCAGATTGGTCAAGGAGTTGACAACGGCCGATTCAACTATCCGTCGTTTGATGTAACGACTCGTCCTGACGAGTCGTGGGAAGGACCTGAGATATGTCATGAGGCAGTGGACCCAACAACACGATACCATGAGTCTTGGTGTCGAGCAACGACCCATTGGATCAGTCGTTGGTCCGCCCAGAGCAGTTTCCACAGAAATTTTATTAAGGGCATTTTCAACTTTTTCATGCTTTGAGACCATAAACTACATCATTTTGTGTATTTTCTGAGTGTGTTAAGATGGGTTAAGTCCCTAATGCATACCCATTGCCATGCAAGAGCTTTATAGAGATTTTTGGGAGGTTCAAGGTCTTCTTACCCAAGTTTCCATCAATTTCTTTGTGGGTATTCAAGGAACTTCGAAATCAATCCATTCCCAGGTATGTAGGGTTTTAGAATGGGTGAAATTCTTCCTCACCCATGCCAAAATTTAAATTTAAATCATGAATCCTTCTACTCAAGTTCTATGGGGTTTTACCCAAATGCATGAAAATGTGATGTCTCTTTATGGGTATGATTTAATTGAGTTTTCATTATTGAATTATGAATGATGGGCAGGTGTTATATTATTTTCTTTAGATCATGTTTCAAGCTTTTTTTTAAAATCTAAAATGCCCATTTGATGAAGTTTCATGAAAGTTACAATTTACGATGAATATGCAATATTTTGAATTTATTGATGACGAAAAAGCATGAATTCAAGTTACCCATTGTTTATGAGCATATTTTGAAAGAATTGAATATGATGAAGTATTGGGAAATGCCTATATGTTGAAGAATGATTTATGATTGATGAAGCAAATTACATGATTTATCAATTTATGATGTTGGCTAATGAAAAGGGCCAATGATTCTAGGCTAAGTATATTTTAAAGGGGATCAATGATGATAAACGTTATATTTTAGCCAACAAATCTTAATGCATGATGTTATTGATTTATGTATGAGCCTATATGCATGTTTTTGGGAGCTGTGTCTAGCACCGAGCATCCCGACGTTCAAAGGACTATGCCGGTGTCTCATAACCACGTGCCACCATTGGTTTCTAAATGATATGATGTATTGATAATGATCCCTTCAAATGTGATATCATGCCTAATGCACGAACCTTTCCTGGCAAGCCAGGGTCGGCTCTGCCCACTTGAGCAAGATAGTGGGGCATCATGATAGGCTCTACCATGATGGTGTCGGTTATGATGAGTCCTCCCATTGTTCCGTATGTTTTATGCATTGTTATGTTTATGTTATTGGATCAAGTTATGCTTTGATAAATTTTATTTACGGATATAAAAATGAATGATTATGAATGATTTGAAAGTCTTGAGCCTTATGTTTTATTATGAAGATTTTGATGTAAGCATGATGTCCTTCTCTTATATTATTTATGAGTTTTATTTACTCTAATATGTCCGTTTTACCGACCTTGCATACTCGGTACATTTCACGTACTGACCACATATTTTCTATGCTGTATCATTTCATGATACAGGGTCCGAATCTCAAGCTCATCCTCACCCTTAGTCCATCTCAGCTTACGCTTTCAGCTTATTGGTGAGTCCTCATGTTCCGAGGGCTGTCTAACAGACTTTCATGTTATTTATGTTTTAGTATTGGTCGAGTTAGTTGGGGATGTTGTCCCATCAACCCATGTTATGTATTAGTGGCTTTCAGACAAGTATGTAGTGCTGAACTATGTATATGTACTGTATTTCCTGATGTTATGCTATAATTACGTTTCCACAATATTTTATGATTATCATTCCACTTACTTCAATGAGATTAGTTGTATGCATGTGCCATTGGTCGACTTCAGGCTTCTCGGGGTCCCTTATCCTGTGTCTACGGTCCGAGTGTACGTTCAGGTCGTGATAAAATTGGTATCAGAGAAATAGGTTTGAAGTGTCCTAGGGTATCTGAAAGCCGCATTAAGTAGAGTCTTTTTCATGGGTGTGAAGCGCGCCACACCTAAGAAGAAGAGGCTACTAGACGTATAGGAAACGTTCCCTTCTTTCATGTTCTATGTCGTGCGATGAAAAGCCTTTCCATCCTTCTAATTAATGCGATTTGCGATTGCAGAATTATGGCTCCAAGAAGAATGAAGGGAAGGAGGAATGGAAACGATGAAGGCAATGAAAATGGCAATGACCATGGGCATCAACAAGCCCCACATGTTCAGGAGCCCCAGGCACTAGAGCCAGCTGCCGCCGCTGAGTTTCGGGCGGTTATTCAGATGTTGGCGTAGGCCTTGATCACTCAGGTCAACCAGCAGGTTATAGCACAGGTCCCACAGAATGGCAATGCAGCGACGGCTCTGATTAGAGACTTCTTGAGGATGAACCCTCTTGAGTTCATGGGATCAAAGGTGGATGAGGATCCACACGAGTTCATTGAAGGGATCTTGAAGGTCACTCAGGTTATGGGGGTGTCAAATGGGGAGTGCGTGGACTTTGCCTCTTATTAGCTAAAAGAGGTCACTCATATTTGGTACAAGCAATGGAAGGACAGCAGGGCAGTGGGAGCGGGCCCTATCAGCTGGGATAAGTTCCACATGGCCTTTCTCGACAAGTTCTTCCCTCGGGAGATGAGGGAGTCGAAAGCAGCTGAGTTTGTGAACCTCAAGTAGGGAAAGATGACAGTGTTGGAGTATTCTCTTGAGTTCACTCATTTGTCAAAGTACGCCCCAGAGTTAGTGGTGGATCAGAGGGTGCAGGTGAGCTGATTCGTTCATGGTGTGGCTGGTTATTTAAACAAGGATTGCAGGACTACTATGCTCCACCAGGATATGGACTTTCCTTGCATAGTGTTGTTTGCCAAATAGATGGAGGCGGCTCAGGCAAGGGAGAGAGAGAAAAATAGGGCTCGGACGGACAACCGTGGGTTTTCACATCAGAGGTCCGGCGGTGGCTATCGACCACTGCTTCAGCAGAGATCACTAGCCCCAGCACCTTCATCAGCTAGTGTTCCATCCAGGACAAGGGGTGATCAGAAGAGCAGGGCTTCAGGGTCGAGGGATCAGAGGGGCACCCAGTTAGAGTATACCTCTCCAGCCTGCGGGAAGTGTGGCAAGAGTCATGCCGGGGAGTGCTTGCTCGGTTCAGATGTCTGTTGTGGGTGTGGTAGATCTGGGGACATGCGCCGAACATGCCCATATGCTAGACAGGGTGATGATAGGGGTCGTGCACAGACCACCAGGACAGCAGCAGCTCCAGCCCATTCCGCTCCGCAGGGAGCATCGACTAGTGGGGGTGGCGGACAGTGCCAAAATCGATTCTATGCCCTCCCCTCGCTCCAGGAGCAAGAGACTTCGCCAGACATGGTCACTGGTATGTTATGTGTCTCTCATATTGATTTTTATGCCTTGCTAGATTCGAGAGCTACAGTCTTTTGTGACTCCTTACATTGCTAGTAGCCTTAGAGTTAGTCCCGAGATCTTGTCAGAATCGTTTTCAGTTTCGACCCCTGTTGGTGATTCGGTCATAGCTAGATGAGTATATAGAGAATGATCGATCATTGTGTTGCATAAGGTTACATCCGCAGACTTGGTAGAGTTATCCATGAATGACTTTGACATTATTCTCGGCATGGATTGGTTGTTTGAATGTTATGCTTTAATTAATTGTAGGACCCATACGGTGTAATTTTGTTTTCCCAGTGAGTTAGTGTTTGAGTGGAAGGGTAGTTCGGCGGTACCAACAAGTCGGTTAATTTCCTACCTTAAGGTCAGAAGATGATCTCTAAAGGTTGCATGTACCACCTAGTTAGGGTTAAGGACGTGGAGTCTGAGACCCCGACTATTCTGTCAGTTTCGGTGGTGTGCGAATATCTAAAGGTGTTTCCTAATGATTTGCCCGGTGTTCCTCCAGAGAGAGAAATTAATTTCGGTATCGATCTATTACCCGATACGCAACCTATCTCTATTTCTCCCTACAGGATGGCCCCAGCCGAGTTAAAGGAATTGAAGGATCAGTTGAAGGATATGTTGGATAAGGGCTTCATTTGACCGAGCCAGTCTCCATGGGGTGCACCAGTTCTATTTGTTCGAAAAAGGATGGTTCCCTTCGCATGTGTATTGACTATCGGCAGTTGAACAAGGTTACCGTCAAGAACAGGTACCGCTTACCTAGGATCGATGATTTGTTTGACTAGCTTCTGGGTGCCAAGTGCTTCTCCAAGATTGATCTTAGGTCCGAGTATCACCAGCTCAGGGTTTGGGAGAGTGACATCCCAAAGACCACTTTCAGGACTCGATATGGTCACTACAAATTTATTGTTATGTCTTTCGGACTAACCAATGCCCCTACAGTTTTTATGGATCTAATGAACAGGGTGTTCAAGGCATATTTGGACATGTTCGTGATTGTGTTCATTGATGACATCTTGATATACTCACGGAGCGAGGAGGAGCATGCCGCTCACTTGAGAGTAGTACTTTAGACCCTCAAGGATCGTCAGCTATATGAAAAGTTCAGTAAGTGCAAATTTTGGCTAGAATCGGTGGCATTTCTGGGTCATGTGGTATCAAACGAAGGCATAAGGGTAGATTCCCAGAAAATTGAGGCGGTGAAGAATTGGCCTAGATTGGTGAATCCTTCAGAAATTCGGAGTTTCTTGGGTCTAGATGGCTACCACCGAAGGTTTGTTGAGGGTTTCTCCTCTATTGCGGCACCTTTGACTAAGTTGACTCAGAAAAAGGTGAAGTTCCAATTGTCAGGAGCTTGTGAGGAAAGCTTCCAAGAGTTGAAGACCCGACTCACTTCAGCACCATTGTTGACTTTTCCCGAGGGTACTGAAGGCTTTGTAGAATATTGTGATGC
The DNA here is from genome assembly GCA_035772735.1 of Datura wrightii. Taxonomy (NCBI): domain Eukaryota; kingdom Viridiplantae; phylum Streptophyta; class Magnoliopsida; order Solanales; family Solanaceae; genus Datura; species Datura wrightii. The sequence goes on from JASDFA010000010.1 coordinate 122,254,763, forward strand.
TTCGAAAGTTGGACTAAGATGTGTTTTGATGCAGCGTGGTAAGGTAATAGCATATGCCTCGAGAGAGCTGAAAGTTCATGAAAAGAATCACCCGACCCATGATCTAGAGTTGGCCGTGGTGGTGTTTGCATTAAAGATATGGCGGAATTACTTGTATGGGGTCCACGTGGATGTATTTATAGATCACAAGAGCTTGCAATATGTGTTCTCACAGAAAGATCTAAATCTTTGGCAAAGGAGGTGGCTGGAGTTACTTAAGGACTATGACATGAGTGTCCTATACCACCCGGGCAAGGCCAATGTGGTTGCGACACACTTAATAGACTCTTTATGGAGAGTGTGTCCCGCGTGGAGGGGGGGAAGAAGGAGTTGGTGAAGGATTTCCACCGACTTGCAAGACTGGGAGTTAGATTGATCGACTGGACTGATGGCGACGTTATTGTGCAGAATCGTCCTTAATGGTCAATATCAAATCTAAGCAAGATGAGGATCTGACTTTGAGGAAGCTAAAGGAAGCAACGCGGAGTCAACAGGTGGAGGTTTTCTCCCAAGGGGGAGATGGTTTTCTATGATACCAGGGTTGACTATGTGTTCCAGACGTTGATAATTTGAGAGTTTGGATATTGCACTAGGCACATGGTACTAGATACTCTATCCATTCGGGATCCATGAAATGTATTGGGACTTGCGAGAAATCTATTGGTGGAATAGTATGAAGAAGGATATTGTGGAGTTCGTAGCTAAATGTCCAAACTATCAGCAAGTGAAAATCGAGCACAGAGGCTGGGAGGTGTACTTTAGGATATTAGCATTCCCACTTGGAAGTGGGAGGAAATAAATATGGATTTCGTTACAGGCCTACCTCGTAGTCATCAACACTATGACTCCATTTAGGTGGTGGTAGACAGGTTAACTAAGGCGGCACACTTCCTACCGGTCAAGACCACAGATTCATCAGATGACTATGCGAAATTGTATGTTAGGAAGTTGGTTGGACTTCATGGAGTGCCCTTGTCTATCATCTCAGACTGAGGTACTCAGTTTACCTCTCAGTTATGGAGATCTTTTCAGAAGGGACTTGGGGCGCAAGTTAATCTCAGTACAACCTTCCATCCGCAAACAGACGGCCAGGCAGAATGAACCATTCAGACCCTCGAGGATATGTTGAGGGCATGTGTCATGGATTTCAAAGGTAATTGGGATGATCATTTTCCCTTAATCGAGTTTTCTTATAATAACAGCTATCACTATAGTATCCAAATGGTGCCGTCCGAGGCTCTTTACGTGCGAAGGTGTAGATCTCCCATCGGATGGTTTGAGGTTGGTGAGGCAGCTACGATAGGGACAAATTCGGTTCACGAGGCGATGGTGAAGGTTCAGTTGATAAGGGACCGGTTGAAAACCGCTTAGAGTCGTCAGAAATCGTATGCTGATGTGAGAAGAAGGGATCTGGAGTTTGATGTGGACAATTAGATATTTCTAAAGGTATCTCCCATGAAGGGAGTCATGCAGTTCGGGAAGAAAGGGAAACTCAGTCCCCGCTATATTGGTCCTTACCGGGTTATGAGGAGAGTGGGTAAGGTGGCGTATGAGTTGGACTTGCCTTCAAAGTTAGCTTCAATTCATCCCGTGTTTCATGTATTGCTCTTTAAAAAGTTCTTGGGTGATCCAGCTTTAGTAGTTCCGGTAGATAGCCTTGGTGTAAAGGATAGCCTCAGCTATGAAGAAATTCCGGTGAAAATCTTAGATCGTCAAGTCCGTAAGCTAAGGAACAAAGAAGTAGCTTTAGTTAAAGTATTATGGAGAAATCAGAATGTTGAGGGAGCTATGTGGGAAGCTGAAGCAGGTATGATGGCTAAATATCCACATTTGTTCTCTACCGGCTCAATTCCGACTTGAGGTACCAGTTTTTTCCCTAAGACTCTGTCTAGTTTTTATGTTCAGTCATGTGTGCAAGTTACTTTTCTATGCATGGATGTGTATGTGAAGTGTAAGATCAGTTCAGCTATGTGGTTTTATTCGGAGGTAGTCATTCCATGAAAATTTTGCTTAAAATGATCAGTATATGGCTATGATAAATTGTATGTTTCTGTTTGCTGCTTGTTTCCTACATTCGAGGACGAATGTTTCCAAAGGAGAGATATTGTAATACCCAAGAGAGGCCTAAGAATAGACCCGAGAGTTGAATTTGAAAAGTGCAGAAAACTGGCAAAAACATCACAAGACGGGCGATCCAACGACTTGTGGTTGGATACCACGAGTCATTGAAAGCAGTCTTGGAATGGGGGGTTAAGGAAAGCATAGGTGAGAACGGATGGTGTAACGACTCGTTGTCAGGAACAACGAGTCGTTGTTACCAGTCGTTGGAAGGACTGAGCTTAGGTTGAGGGGGAACAATGGGGCATCCCACGATTCGTGGTGAGAAGCAACGACCCCTTGTTTCTAGTCGTTGTTTGAGGGTTGAAGATTTCAGTGCATTCAACAGATGCAGACCACGACTCGTTGGATGCCACCATGAGTCGTGGTGAGGCTCGGGGAAAGGAAAGTCAGATTGGTCAAGGAGTTGACGACGGTGATTCAACGACCCGTCGTTTGATGTAACAAATTGTTGAAACGAGTCATGGGAAGGACCTGAGATATGTCATGAGGCAGTGGATCCAACGACATGATACCACGAGTCGTGTTGTCGAGCAACGACCCGTTGGATCGGTCGTTGGTCCGCCCCGAGCAGTTTTCAGGGAAATTTTGTTAAGGGCATTTTTGACTTTTCCATGCTTTGAGACCCTAAACTACGTCGTTTTGTGTATTTTATGAGTGTGTTAAGATGAGTTAAGTCCCTAATGCATACCCATTCCAATGCAAGAGCTTTATAGAGATATTTGGGAGGTTCAAGGTCTTCTTCCCCTAGTTTCCATCAATTTCTTTGTGGGTATTCAAGGAACTTCAAAATCAATCCATTCCCAGGTATATAGGGTTTTATAATGGGTGAAATTCTTCCTCACCCATGCCCAAATTTCAAATTAAATCATGAATCCTCCTACTCAAGTTCTATGGGGCTTTACCCAAATGCATGAAAATGTGATTTCTCTTTATGGGTATGATTTAGTTGAGTTTTCATTATTGAATTATGAATGATGGGCAGGTTTTATATTATTTTCTTTAAATCATGTTTCAAGCTTTTTTTAAAATCTAAAATGCCCATTTGATGAAGGTTCATGAAAGTTACGATTTATGATGAATATGCAATATTTTGAATTTATTGATAACGAGAAAGCATGAATTCAAGTCACCCATGTTTATGAGCATATTTTGAAAGAATTGAATATGATGAAGTATTGGGCAATTCCCACATGTTGAAGAATGATTTATGATTTATGAAGCAAATTACATGATTTATCGATTTGTGATGTTGGCCGATGAAAAGGGCCTATGGTTCTTGTCTAAGCATGTTTTAAAGGGGATCAATGAAGATAAATGTTATATTTTAGCCAACGAATCTTAATTCATGATGTTACTGATTTATGTATGAGCCTATATGCATATTTTTGGGAGCGGCGTCTAGCACCGAGCAGCCTGACGTTTAAAGGACTACGCCGGTGTCTCACAATCACGTGCCACCGTGGGTTTCTAAATGATATGATGTATTGATAATGATCTCTTCAAATGTGATATCACACCTAATGCAGGACCCTCGCTTGGCAAGCCAGGGTCAGCTCTGCCCACTTGAGAGAGATAGTGGAGCATCATGAAAGGCTCTGCCATGATGGTGTCAGTTATGACGAGTCCTCCCATTGTTCCGCATATTTTATGCATTGTTATGTTTATGTTATTGGCTCAAGTTATGTTTTGATAAAGTTTACTTACGGATATAAAAATGAATGATTATGAATGATTTAAAAGTCTCGAGCCTTATGTTTTATTACAAAGATTCTGATGTAAGCATGATGTCCTTCTCTTATATTATTTATGAGTTTTATCTACTCTGTAATTTCCGCTTTACCGACCTTGCATACTCGGTACGTTTCACTACTGACCACATAATTTCTATGCTGTATCATTTCATGATACAGTGTCTGGATCTCAAGCTCATCCTCACCCTTAGTCCATCTTAGCTTATGCTTTCATCTTATTGATGAGTCCTCATGTTCCGAGGGCTATTTAACAGACTTTCATGTTATTTATTTTTCAGTATTGGTCGGGTTAGTTGGGGATGTTGTCCCATCAACCCATCTTATGTATTAGAGGCTTTCACACAAGTATGTAGTGCTCAACTATGTATATGTACAATATTTCCTAATGTTATGCTATAATTACATTTCCGCTATGTTTTTATAATTGTCATTTCACTTATTTCAATGAGATTAGTTGTATGCATGTGCCATGAGTCGAATTGGGCCCTCTCGGGGTCCCTTGTCCCGTGTCTATGATCCGGGTGTACGTTCGGGTCGTGACGCTCACGCTAAATGCATCATAGAAACTCCTCTGTTCTTCAGTTCACTGTGTTTGTAGAATTGGATGTTTTATTGTCAGGCCTAGGCCTTAGAAGTTCGTGGATAGTTATTGGGCCTGAGTTAGTAAGTTGGACACCATAGGCGCAGCTAGGCGATATAACTACCAGTTTGGCTCTTGTATTGTTAGTAAAACTCTCTCGGAGGCCATTGGCATATTTTGACGCCTCCAGAGCCAGAATATTGGATAGAATGGTCTTACCCTAGAGTTAGTGGCACCAGAGTTGCCTAGTGAAATGAGGGTCAGCCTGCCATATAGTTAGCTATTGTAAGTGACGGTTAGTTTTAGTTGACTTAGCACTTGTCGTACTAGTTGCTTAGGACACCATTCGAGTTGATACAAGCCTAATATATCAATGGATACCCTACGGGAGCTTTATTAGTAGTTAGATGTGGGGCCAATTCCCTAGTCTACTCTAATAAGATACTCTGGTGCAGGTTGCCGAACGGCTAAGTACAGATAAAACTTACATACGAGGTTAAGAATCACCTACAGAAGGCATAAGAAATCTAACCAGACCAAGTTAAGGTCCAAGGGACTAGAACCATGTTAGTACAGTATTACCTGTTCGGTGCGTTGTTGGGGTTATAAAACCGACACGCAAGTACACGTGGTCGAACAAGTAGTAAGTGGCTTTAGTAAGCCAAGTATCGATCCCTCAGAGACTTGGGTTAAGTGCAATTTGCTCAAGTATACTATATTTTTACTTCTAAATATGCTGACAACTAAATAACCAAAAAGTGAATAATTTGTTTTATAAATTTTATACTAAACTACAAACAATTATCTACTTTGAATTTGAACTATGAATAAGAGCATGCTGAGGTTAAAGAACATGTAATGAAACTGATTATCATCATAAATTGGTTAATCTTTTCTTCCAGTTGCTAGCCAAGAACAATTGCCAAGAGATTAAAACTCTCGTATTTAATCTCACTTAAGAATCATGAACCATCCGTCTACATTTCTGTGATCAAATGCAATTCATGTTCTAGCCATACAATTTCGGTTCCTAAATTGACTAATACGACTTTCAAGTATATTTATATCAGGAAAGCACATCAAAACTCAATTTTCCCAAATCAAGTAAAGAACAATATCCTATTAATTCACAACTTTACAATTTCGTGCTCTCTCGAGTGAAATCGGACTTTTTAGATGTACATTAATGTAGGACACACACCAATGCAGTAGAAACAAGAATTAATAGAACAACATGGAAGAAAAAGATGAAAAACCATATAATTAATAATCAAAATTCATCACAAGTATTCACAACCTCAACAAGGAAGGGAATTAGCCACTCATTTGTGGATTAATCATCCTAAAACAAGTGTTAATCATACAAACAATTGAATTAGAGAAGAATGAAAGAGAGAAAAAACCCTGAACATTTCATCCCTCAACTGCCTGTAACCCACGTCCTTGCTCCACCAAGTCTGAATTATGAAAAATAAACCTAAGTGTGATATTTATAGTAGTGGGACTTTTTCCCAGAATAACAAGCAACGTGTCACGGAGTGCATCGCGGAGCACTGCCTCCGTGACACGCTACGGACGCGGAAGCTCTCTGGAAATCACCCGAATTTCGCCCTGGCAGCACCCTGCCACGTTGGCAGCGTGTCACGCTGCTTGGGCTGCGCGTTGGCATCTCCTGGTCGCGCAGCCAACCTACCGTGGCACGTTGCCAACGCGCAGGTGGGCTGTTGTGATCGGCCTGCCTGCCGTGGCACGCTGCCAATGCGCAGGTGGGCTGTTTTGTACCTCCTCTTTGCCGACGTTCGCGTGTTAATTCCGTTTCCAAGCATCTACTTCACCAACTCATGGATTAGTTACTCAAAAGTCATCAAAACCTACAAAACAAAGGCTAATCATGTTGGTTAGCACACATCTTCACTTCATATAAAATTACATGAAAATGTATACAATAACTTAGATAAAAAAGACTAATTTAAGTCCTAAAGCGTATCTCGGGCATGCTATTTTTGCCCGTGATCACAACCCCACACTTAAAGCCTTGTTCGTCCTCGAACAACCTTTTACATATCATGCATATGGAGACTCCCACATAACTAATTTAGCAAGATAATTCATGTTACGGCTATAATGATTACGTAAGATACAAGCTAAAAATAGAGCATGCCTGATTTGATCATTGCAATGAAATACAACTGTGTTAAGACTTCTTAACCTCAAGAATCAACTGTCAATCTTAGCAAACTCATGCAAATCAACTAATTAAGAAATCTCACATGAATTATATCCTTCATTCAACATGTGCCCCTCACGGAAAGAGAGTTACCCAATTTCACACGCAAAAACAATTTTTATATCACAACATGTGTGGGTACATGCATAGAATTGCACTCACTCACACAAAGAATTCACATGCATCATGTAATGACCCATAAGCTTGCCCTTAGTGTTTTATTCCACTAATTTAAGGATGTATGAATGTAAGATCAAGTAGGACTTTTTAGGTTGTAATGTAACTCAGGTGCGGGTAAGTACTACTATGATCAGTAATAGTGACTATCTTTCCTAAGAACTTTTAATACACCACGTCTTCATTACAAACTTCCCTTCCCTCACTTCACCTTTTTCTCTTTTCATCTTTCTTTTTCCTCTTTTGTTCCCCCCTTTCTTTAGGCACTTTTAGCTTATTAGTAAGGAGTTCTATAAGTAACTTTTTATTTATTTATTTTCTTACTCCCTACTAATACTCACCCATATTCAAACAAGTGCACCTTTGTCCTTTTCTCACTTCTCCAACTTGCTACTTTTCCTTTCGTTTCATTCTTATCACTCCTTTACTCTTTCGGATTTTTCATTTAAGCGCTTGGGAGTTTTGGTTCAATTTCAAGGCTAATGAAAGAGAAAGGATTAAGCTTATGTTGCAGCTGTCAAAGAATAGGCTCAAGGCTCAATGGGGTTAACTAGGATTAATTTTTCAAGGTAGGTATAATGAGGGATAAAAGTTTCATTCATTCAAAGAAATGACTCAATCATCTCCTACAATTCACATCCTTCATTTCGTTTTATATCACACTAGGCAAGTTCTAGACATTTCATAATAGCACAGAATACTCAAAAACCTTACACTCATGGCACATGCTCAATTCAAGACACATTCAGCAGACTCTTACTCAGCTAATCACTAGAATTCAGAATTAAGCTTCCATCATATTGAGTCAAATTCAAGAGCCTAAGTATCTCAAACAAAGTTATACACTTGCATGCTTCACACTGAACATACTTGCATCTTACAACCATGTATAGCACATAAAAAGAACATCAAGCACCAATTAGTTATGGTTTCAAAAACCCAAAACCTATCGACTAATTTTTCCTCAAGACGGTCGTCATCCATCCATCGTCGGAAACAGTCCCTAACAATGACTAAAAAACATTATATACAGACCAAGGAAAGAAAAAAAAAATTTATTCTTCGGTTCAAAGACCCCCCGTCGGAAAAGAGCCGAAAAGAAAAACCAACGGGTGATGAAGTCATGCTTAATTCCGAAAATGTTTTCAAAATTTTCAAATTTCTCACAAGCATTACATCCACCAAAAATCGTTAAGCACAAAAATTTGAAATTTCCCTTGAAATTTCCCTCACCCCACACTTAAATCATGCTATGTCCTCATAGCATCAAATTAAAATTTAAAAAGAAATACTCCCTGAGGCCTTTAGGCCTAGCTACTAGCATGCCTTCCTTAAACTTTGCATAAGTGGGTGTTCGACCCCACACTTTTTCTCTTCCATGCTTGTTAGCTTCCTCCTCCACGGGTACTCAGACTTCCACTCCATCCGTGATTAACTTTCCACCAAAACAACACAAGATGAAAAAAAAATAAAATCAACTTAAATGCAAGAAATTAAAATGGTACCCATGGTACCCTTGGGTTGCCTCCCAAGCAGCGCCTAATTTTACGTCGCGGCACGACGTATCAAGTCTCACCGCTTTTTCCTCCACCTTGAGGATATGAATCTCACCCCTAATTTCTTCTCTAATTTCCTCTTATACTCCAGGGGTGGTGGTGAAAAATTGTAAGGACCAAGCAGTAGATGTTGCCTTTTGAACTTATTGGCCCTTAAGTAAGCGAAGTCATTTTGTCTCTCCGAGTTAGAAAATTTCAAAATATATGGAGCTTGGTCCTCCTCTAGACATTTCTCTATAAGCTTGGAAGGCTCTATGTCTATGTTGTCAACCAAACTTAATGTCGAAAAATGCTTCGAGTGTGGTCCAATAAACCTCAACTCTGAAACTGCATTGTGCTTGACCTCCTTACTTGTAAACACCTTCTCAACATCGACATCTATCTCTCCATTAATGTCAAATGGGGGATACTCAATCTCTTCTTCCATGAATGGATTTTCCATGAGTGTGAGCCCATCCCGGGGACACTCAAGAGATTCTAATTGTTGGGCTTCATCCAAAAATTCACCCCTATCTTCCTCTTGTAGTTCCTCTTGAATATCGGCTAAAACTGTCACCTGCAATTTATCACAAGCTTCAGCCTCAGCAATCATCTCCATGAATTTAACGCTCATCCTTTCTAGAGCCTCTGCATTCTCTTCTTGCTGACTTCTCAATACTGCCATCGCCTCCTTCATTGCTTCTGATTGCTCCAGGAGTTGTTTCAGCATGTCTTCTATTCGAGCTTGGCGTCCCAAGTCCTCATTTTCAGCATGCCTATATTCAGCAAAAACAACAAAAGGATCAAAGTAGGGGCTTGGGGGAGGGGAATATGCATTCAGACAGCCATCCCAATGGCCATCTTGAACACCACATATATTGCACATGTTACAGTATTGCCACGAGTGGTGTCCTTCGCAATTCAGACAAGATTCGCTAAAATATGAGTATCCACCATTTATACCATTTGTATTCCACGATGTCATGTCAATAAGGGTATCCGAAAAAGAAAAAAAATGAAATGAAAAAGAAGTAAAACAAACACTAGGACCAAGTTGTCAGCACTAAGAAAATAAAAATACAGTAAATTAACACTTAAAACAAATTCACCAAATGCCAAATCCCCGGCAACGGCGCCAAAAACTTGTTCGGTGCGTTGTTGGGGTTATAAAACCGACACGCAAGTGCACGTGGTCGAACAAGTAGTAAGTGGCTTTAGTAAGCCAAGTATCGATCCTTCAGAGACTTGGGTTAAGTGCAATTTGCTCAAGTATACTATATTTTTACTTCTAAATATGCTGACAACTAAATAACCAAAAAGTGAATAATTTGTTTTATAAATTTTATACTAAACTACAAACAATTATCTACTTTGAATTTGGACTATGAATAAGAGCATGCCGAGGTTAAAGAACATGTAATGAAACTGATTATCATCATAAATTGGTTAATCTTTTCTTCCAGTTGCTAGCCAAGAACAATTGCCAAGAGATTAAAACTCTCGTATTTAATCTCACTTAAGAATCATGAACCATCCGTCTACATTTCTGTGATCAAATGCAATTCATGGTCTAGCCATACAATTCCGGTTCCTAAATTGACTAATACGACTTTCAAGTATATTTCTATCAGGAAAGCACATCAAAACTCAATTTTCCCAAATCAAGTAAAGAACAATATCCTATTAATTCACAACTTTCCAATTTCGTGCTCTCTCGAGTGAAATCGGACTTTTTAGATGTACATTAATGTCGGCCACACACCAATGCAGTAGAAACAAGAATTAATAGAATAACATGAAAGAAAAAGATGAAAAACCATATAATTAATAATCAAAATTCATCACAAGTGTTCACAACCTCAGCAAGGAAGGGAATTAGCCACTCATTTGTGGATTAATCATCCTAAAACAAGTGTTAATCATACAAACAATTGAATTAGAGAAGAAAGAAAGAGAGAAAAAACCCTGAACTTTTCGTCCCTCAACTGCTTGTAACCCACGTCCTGGCTCCACCAAGTCTGAATTATGAAAAATAAACCTAAGTGTGCTATTTATAGTAGTGGGACTTTTTCCCGGAATAACAAGCAACGTGTCACAGAGTGCATCGCAGAGCACTGCCTCCGTGACACGCTACGGACGCGGAAGCTCTCTGGAAATCACCCGTATTTGGCCCTGGCAGCACCCTGCCGCGTTGGCAGCGTGTCACGCTGCTTGGGCAGCGCGTTGGCATCTCTTGGTCGCGCAGCCAACCTGCCGTGGCACGTTGCCAACGCGCAGGTGGGCTGTTGTGATCGGCCTGCCTGCCGTGGCACGCTGCCAACGCGCAGGTGGGCTGTTTTGTACCTCCTCTTTGCTGACGTTCGCGTGTTAATTCCGTTTCCAAGCATCTACTTCACCAACTCATGGATTAGTTACTCAAAAGTCATCAAAACCTACAAAACAAAGGCTAATCATGTTGGTTAGCACACATCTTCACTTCATATAAAATTACATGAAAATGTATACAATAACTTAGATAAAAAAGACTAATTTAAGTCCTAAAGCATATCTCGGGCATGCTATTTTTGCCCGTGATCACAACCCCACACTTAAAGCCTTATTCGTCCTCGAACAACCTTTTACATATCATGCATATGGAGACTCCCACATAACTAATTTAGCAAGATAATTCAAGTTACGGCTATAATGATTACGTAAGATACAAGCTAAAAATAGAGCATGCCTGATTTGATCATTGCAATGAAATACAACTGTGTTAAGACTTCTTAACCTCAAGAATCGACTCTCAATCTTAGCAAACTCATGCAAATCAACTAATTAAGAAATCTCACATGAATTATATCCTTCATTCAACATGTGCCCCTCACGGAAAGAGAGTTACCCAATTTCACACGCAAAAACAATTTTTATATCACAACATGTGTGGGTACATGCATAGAATTGCACTCACTCTCACAAAGAATTCACATGCATCATGTAATGACCCATAAGCTTGCCCTTAGTGTTTTATTCCACTAATTTAAGGATGTATGAATGTAAGATCAAGTAGGACTTTTTAGGTTGTAATGTAACTCAGGTGCGGGTAAGTACTATTATGATCAGTAATAGTGACTATCTTTCCTAAGCGCTTTTAATACATCACGCCTTCATTACAAACTTCCCTTCCCTCACTTCACCTTTTTCTCTTTTCATCTTTCTTTTTCCTCTTTTGTTCCCCCCTTTCTTTAGGCACTTTTAGCTTATTAGTAAGGAGTTCTATAAGTAAATTTTCATTTATTTATTTTCTTACTCCCTACTAATACTCACCCATATTCAAACAAGTGCACCTTTGTCCTTTTCTCACTTCTCCAACTTGCTACTTTTCCTTTCTTTTCATTCTTATCACTCCTTTACTCTTTCGGATTTTTCATTTAAGCGCTTAGGAGTTTTGGTTCAATTTCAAGGCTAATGAAAGAAAAAGGATTAAGCTTATGTTGCAGCTGTCAAAGAATAGGCTCAAGGATCAATGGGGTTAACTAGGATTAATTTTTCAAGGTAGGTATAATGAGGGATAAAAGTTTCGTTCATTCAAAGAAATGCCTCAATCATCTCCTACAATTCACATCCTTCATTTCGTTTTATATACACACCAGGCAAGTACTAGACATTTCATAATAGCACAGAATACTCAAAAACCTTACACTCATGGCACATGCTCAATTCAAGACACATTCAGCAGACTCTTACTCAGCTAATCACAAGAATTCAAAATTAAGCTTCCATCATATTGAGTCAAATTCAAGAGCCTAAGTGTCTCAAACAAAGTTATACACTTGCATGCTTCACACTGAACATACTTGCATCTTACAACCATGTATAACACATAAAAAGAACATCAAGCACCAATTAGTTATGGTTTCAAAAACCCAAAACCTATCGACTAATTTTTCCTCAAGACGGTCGTCATCCATCCATCGTCAGAAACAGTCCCAAACTATGACTAAAAAACATTATATACAGACCAAGGAAAGAAAAAAAAAGAAAATTTTTATTCTTCGATTCAAAGACCCCCCATCGGAAAAGAGCCGAAAAGAAAAACCAACGGGTGATGAAGTCATGCTTAATTCCGAAATTTTTTTCAAATTTTTCAAATTTCTCACAAGCATTACATCCACCAAAAATCGTTAAGCACAAAAATTTGAAATTTCCCTCACCCCACACTTAAATCATGCTATGTCCTCATAACATCAAATTAAAATTTAAAAAGGGTGAGAAATACTCCCTGAGGCCTTTAGGCCTAGCTACTAGCATGCCTTCCTTAAACTTTGCATAAGTGGGTGTTCGACCCCACACTTTTTCTCTTCCATGCTTGTTAGCTTCCTCCTCCACGGGTACTCAGACTTCCACTCCATCCGTGATTAACTTTCCACCAAAACAACACAAGATGAAAAATAAATAAAATCAACTTAAATGCAAGAAATTAAAATGGTACCCATGGTACCCTTGGGTTGCCTCCCAAGCAGCGCCTAATTTTATGTCGCGGCACGACGTATCAAGTCTCACCGCTTTTTCCTCCACCTTGAGGATATGAATCTGACCCCTAATTTCTTCTCTAATTTCCTCTTATACTCCAGGGGTGGTGGTGAAAAATTGTAAGGACCAAGCAGTAGATGTTGCCTTTTGAACTTATTGGCCCTTAAGTAAGCGAAGTCATTTTGTCTCTCTGAGTTAGCAAATTTCAAAATATACGGAGCTTGGTCCTCCTCTAGACATTTCTCTATAAGCTTGGAAGGCTCTATGTCTATGTTGTCAACCAAACTTAATATCGAAAAATGCTTTGAGTGTGGTCCAATAAACCTCAACTCTGAAACTGCATTGTGCTTGACCTCCTTACTTGTAAACACCTTCTCAACATCGACATCTATCTCTCCATTAATGTCAAATGGGGGATACTCAATCTCTTCTTCCATGAATGGATTTTCCATAAGTGTGAGCCCATCCCGGGGACACTCAAGAGATTCTAATTATTGGGCTTCATCCAAAAATTCACCCCTATCTTCCTCTTGTAGTTCCTCTTGAATATCGGCTAAAACTGTCACCTGCAATTTATCACAAGCTTCAGCCTCAGCAATCATCTCCGTGAATTTGACGCTCATCCTTTCTAGAGCCTCTGCATTCTCTTCTTGCTGACTTCTCAATACTTCCATCGCCTCCTTCATTGCTTCTGATTGCTCCAGGAGTTGTTTCAGCATGTCTTCTATTCGAGCTTGGCGTCCCAAGTCCTCATTTTCAGCATGCCTATATTCAGCAAAAACAACAGAAGGATCATAGTAGGGGCTTGGGGGAGGGGAATATGCATTCGGACAGCCATCCCAATGGCCATCTTGACCACCACATATATTGCACATGTTAAAGTGTTGCCACGAGTGGTGTCCTCTGCAATTCAGACAAGATTCGCTAAAATATGAGTATCCACCATTTATACCATTTGTATTCCACGATGTCATGTCAATAAGGGTATTCGAAAAAGAAAAAAAATGAAATGAAAAAGAAGTAAAACAAACACTAGGACCAAGTTGTCAGCACTAAGAAAATAAAAATACAGTAAATTAACACTTAAAACAAATTCACCAAATGCCAAGTCCCCGGCAACGGCGCCAAAAACTTGTTCAGTGCGTTGTTGGGGTTATAAAACTGACACGCAAGTGCACGTGGTCGAACAAGTAGTAAGTGGCTTTAGTAAGCCAAGTATCGATCCCTAAGCGACTTGGGTTAAGTGCAATTTGCTCAAGTATACTATATTTTTACTTCTAAATATGCTGACAACTAAATAACCAAAAAGTGAATAATTTGTTTTATAAATTTTATACTAAACTACAAACAATTATCTACTTTGAATTTGGACTATGAATAAGAGCATGCCGAGGTTAAAGAACATGTAATGAAACTGATTATCATTATAAATTGGTTAATCTTTTCTTCCAGTTGCTAGCCAAGAACAATTGCCAAGAGATTAAAACTCTCGTATTTAATCTCACTTAAGAATCATGAACCATCCGTCTACATTTCTGTGATCAAATGCAATTCATGTTCTAGCCATACAATTCCGGTTCCTAAATTGACTAATACGACTTTCAAGTATATTTCTATCAGGAAAGCACATCAAAACTCAATTTTCCCAAATCAAGTAAAGAATAATATCCTATTAATTCACAACTTTCCAGTTTCGTGCTCTCTCGAGTGAAATCGGACTTTTTAGATGTACATTAATGTAGGACACACACCATTGCAGTAGAAACAAGAATTAATAGAACAACATGGAAGAAAAAGATGAAAAACCATATAATTAATAATCAAAATTCATCACAAGTGTTCACAACCTCAGCAAGGAAGGGAATTAGCCACTCATTTGTGGATTAATCATCCTAAAACAAGTGTTAATCATACAAACAATTGAATTAGAGAAGAAAGAAAGAGAGAAAAAACCCTGAACTTTTCGTCCCTCAACTGCCTGTAACCCACGTCCTTGCTCCACCATGTCTGAATTATGAAAAATAAACCTAAGTGTGCTATTTATAGTAGTGGGACTTTTTCCCGGAATAACAAGCAACGTGTCACGGAGTGCATCGCGGAGCACTGCCTCCGTGACACGCTACGGACGCGGAAGCTCTCTGGAAATCACCCGAATTTCGCCCTGGCAGCACCCTGCCACGTTGGCAGCGTGTCACGCTGCTTGGGCTGCGCGTTGGCATCTCTTGGTCGCGCAGCCAACCTGCCGTGGCACGTTGCCAACGCGCAGGTGGGCTGTTGTGATCGTCCTGCCTGCCGTGGCACACTGCCAACGCGCAGGTGGGCTGTTTTGTACCTCCTCTTTGCCGACGTTCGCGTGTTAATTCCGTTTCCAAGCATCTACTTCACCAACTCATGGATTAGTTACTCAAAAGTCATCAAAACCTACAAAACAAAGGCTAATCATGTTGGTTAGCACACATCTTCACTTCATATAAAATTACATGAAAATGTATACAATAACTTAGATAAAAAAGACTAATTTAAGTCCTAAAGCGTATCTCGGGCATGCTATTTTTGCCCGTGATCATTACCTTCAGGCTAAGAAGTATGATAACCTGCCTGTGGGAGTTTAGCGGCTGACTGCTCAGGAGCATGCCCTATCAGTAGTAGCCTTACAGTTGTTCTAAGTAAGGAAACTAAGTAATATGTCATCTGTGACCCTTCAGTGTTCTATGAGCTATAGTTGTCTGAACATAACATCTAGAGTATTGTTTAGGCCACTCCAGACCTTGCCCTATCCGGTATAGACCATTAGAGATTAAGATCACTATCAGGACCCTCTGATCAGATATAGGCACATGGGATGTGCTTGTTAGCAGCTATGCAAATTACGCTAGGGGTGAGTAGTGGTCACGTTAGACCTTATGAGCCCGATACGCCTTTTGAGTGGCCAGGTTGAGATTAAGATGCAGTGTACTGATTGGGATTGACCCCACGTAGGATAGCCTTATGTTAACCAACCTCAGTGTTACTAGCTATGTCGTTGCCATCTGGGCTATATGATTGTTCCAAGGAGCCATATGTTGTCCCAAGGGACTATGAAGAGGCCCAAGGGCCATATTACAGTCCATTCCATGGTTGGACTATTATTTTTTTTCCATATAGGCATCACTGACCCTCATCAAGCCTGGTGCCCAGGGTGTAGTTATTAAGAGTTTGCCCGACTCAGACACAGCTACAGATCAGGAGCTGAATGGGCTTAGTTGCATACCCAGGGGACCGGTAGTTTGGCTATAGTTACTTGTGACTCAGATTGACCTTGTTAGGGGTATATAGATTAAAGTGTGCTCGTCAGGGCTTATGGGGGCCCTGAGCAGGTTATTCTGTGTTGATTGTACCTTCTAGGTTTATGGGGGCCAGGTTAGGTTCTTATTCGCATTCTTTCCTGCTAGTTCTAATTTATAATATGTAGTTATATAGTCTTAGCTAATATACATTTAGTGCTTTACTAGATGCAGGTTATGGATAAGAAAGCTTTCAGGTTAAGTTCTGCCCCTTCTTGTTATTCACTTTTAGTTCTTTATCAGCGTTTATTCATCTTTTCATTACTGCCTTACATATTCGGTACATATTGTACTGAAGTCAAATTATGGGGCGCTGCATACTTGACTGCAGATTTAGATAGATAGGTTGTAAGATATCCTAACAGCTATTCAGAGTCAGCAGTTTGGCCGGCTCCTTTCATTCGAAGTTGCCAAGTCGTAAAGGTTACCATCTTTTATTTGTATAGTATTTGGGTAGGCCGGGGCCCTGTCCCGACCACTATTTATATTCTTAGAGTCTTGCAGACTACAATCATCAGTTAGTTGATTTTTGTTGTCCGTGTGGGTCCTATGTATGTCTTATTTTACTTGTTGGCCGTGTGGGGCCCAGTATAACTACCTGTTTTTATTTCTGTTATAACTAGACAGCATGGTGGTCTTGTCAGACCACATAGGATCCCTTTATTACCTTGTTGTTGATTAGCTGGTACTGGTGGCCTTGTCGGCCTGAGGCTGTGTTTACAGCCGAGATATAGTAGTTTATTTTCTTGAATTTGAGTCACTAGTACGCACCAGAGGTGCCTGAGCCCCGCCAGGTCAATTCAGATCCCAGTATGGCACTAGCTGCCAGTTGTGCCTCCTAAGGTGGGGCGTGACAAACTTGGTATCATAGCAGGTCATATCCTAGGGAGTCTACAAGTCGTGTCTAGTAGAGTCTTGTTTATAAATGTGTTGTGCACCATATTCAGTAAGAAGGAGGCTACTAGGCATGGTAGTATAGTTACCCCTCCTTCTTCTCAAATCATTCTATAGAGCGGAGATATATAGGATTGAGTCCTTAAGCTTTCATTATTATGTCTGTGTAGAGTAACATTTCGTATAAGACAGACTTCAATTAGTCGCAAGTCAGTAATAACAGCAGGAAAGGGTATTAGTGAGGCACTACAATTGGGAGACAACATCCTCCCAGGATACTAGGAACCTCATAAGGTAATAGATATGTCAGCACCATCCCCAGTTCTCCCTACAACACGAAATAGGAGGATAGGAGTATGGTGTGTGTGTCTATATATATATATATATATGAGTTAGCCTACTTAGTAGACGTCTAGAATTAGACAGGGACGACAGTTAGCATTGGATTACCTGAAATATATGAAGGATCGTGCTAGGTTTGTACGTACAGCCTTTAGAGTTGATGAATTTTCATCATCTTAATTAGTAGTTGATGGCTAAAAATAGCTCAGCTATTACCCTAAACTCTATTGGGCTAATTGAATTATGTCTTGAGGTTTGAAAAGACTCGAGGAAAAGGCATCTATGAGGTTGAAAAACATAGGGGATTCCATCTTGCCTAAAGTTATTTACACTTATTCACGATTATTTGATGAACTAGAATATCCTTATTTGATTAGCACCCCATCTACACCACACCTCTAGTCGTCTCTCGTTATTGTCTATCAATTTTAGTTATTTTGATATTTTGGCAAGCTGGTTTGAAATCCACAATATTGTTAACTCCATTTTCCCCTAAAAACTATTTGTTATTATTTTCCTGAAGTGGTGCGAATTAGTTCAAATTTCCTAAAACAACGCTTGCACAAATCATTCATTAGTCTCTGTGGAATTCGACCAAGACATCCATTGGGAATATTTGTTTTGGTACAATGACTGCTTACACTTTCTCTATATGAGGAGTGTATTTGAGCGTTATAAAAAATGGTGCCATTGCCGGGGATTAGCGCTTGATATCCTTGTGTTGTTTGTTAATTTGAGTTAATCTTGCATCTTCTTATTGATGTTGATTTCACTGTTGGTTGTTAGGGTGAGTTCCTGTGAGCCATCATTCACAAGCAGGAGATAGTTATGTTGAAGGTCACATGGACGATAAGGAGGATACCCCGGTTATGCCTGAAGTTGTAGGAGCCAATCGGCTACCAGCCACGGTAGGGAATGTAGTGTTTCATGTTACAAGTACAATGTTACACTTGTTACAAATGAAAGGTCTCTTTGGGGGAAAACTGAGTGAAGATGAAACCACCACTTGAGAAATTTTTTGGAGATTTTCCAACCCTTTAATATAACAAATATTAGTCAAGAGTCCATCAGGATAAGGATCTTTCCATTTTCCCTAATGGTAGATGTTACTATGTGGTTAGAAAAGCTCCCTCTAGGTTGCATTACCTCGTGGCAAGAATTGACTGAAGCATTCTTGGATCGTTTCTTCCCTCCCTCTAAGATGTAGCAGCTGAGGGCTGACATTACAAACTTTAGGCAAGAGCCAGGGGAGCCTTTACATGAAGCATGGCTAAGGTTCAAGAAGAAGGTGTCCCTTTTCCCTAACCATGGTCTCCCCGATGGAGTGCTCCTTCAAAGAATTTACCGAGCCCTAGACTCCATCAACAAATCCGTTGCCATTAATTTAGTCAGAGGATCAATTATGGACATACATATGGGTTAGCTAAGACCCTCTTGTATAGAATGATGAAGACAAACTGAGCATGGAATACTAGGGAGTAACATGTATCATAACATGACGGGAGTTCTAGTGCATTGGCAGCTGAAATGCCAAAAAAAGATGAAGAGCGAGATGAAAATCTTGCTAAAATGATGATTCGTCTGGAGTTAATGACTAAACATGTGATGGGGGTCAGGCCTAAGGTCGTAAATACTGTAGGAATGCAAAGGTCAAATGTAGTTTGAAAGAGAATCATCACCACCATGATACGAGGAGGAGTGTCAATACATGGCAAATCAGATGGGTGGTTCATGACCCAGTAATCAAGGGGCTAATCAAGGCCCTTGGTGCCCACAGAAAGAGAATCAAGGTTGGAGAAACCGTGACATACATGGATGGCTCGAGAGAAAGAGCAAAATCATGAGGGTGACCGATACCATAGAAGTTTGATGTTACACCCCATAAGCTTCTATAAGTTAACCGACGCGTGCGTTCATGTGTTGAGAGTTTTGGAGTATGACGCATGCAAGGAAGGGCCCGAGGAATGAACATACAAGCACAGTATCTAGATAATGGGTGGAAGAAGATCAGAGGAAGGCAACACGGGGCACTGCATTGCAGACCTCCCTCCCTAGCATTGGGCGGCACGTCGCACCATAAAGCAGTGTGATGGGAGGCGCGCCGCGGACCCAGCCCAACCACCTCATCTATATATATGTTTAAGTGTAAGTCCCAATTCATTTCCAACATTTCATAAAACAGACCCTCAGCTAACACGGAGTCCCCTCTTAAATTTTCATCCATTTTTTGTCAAATTACGCTGCTAAATTCCATTCAAACGCAAATTCGTCTTGGATAGCAAGTTCCGAGCCTACGAGGAACGTCCTTAAGGAGTTTTTTCTTGAAATCTCGCCCGGATTGTCGAAGCCTTGCCGAGTAAAAGTTATAGAAATCACTTTTAATTGAGTCCTAAGAGGCTATAAGTGATAGGTAAGCACTTCTACCTTCTAGACTCTCGAGAATTTGTGAGGTTTCGGCCGAATTAAATGATGTTGAATTGAAGTCAATGTTGTTTGGAAGATATAGTTCTTAGTTGTTCCTATTAACAAAACTAGCCTTATTCTCTCTATGTAAGGGCTACAATTTGGTGGAATCACCAGCTATAGGATGGAACTGTTTGGCGTAAACAAAAATTGGCATTAGAGGTATGTTAAGGCTTATCTCTTCGGCAAGTTATCCTCATCGTATAGTGATATGACCTATGCCCTTGAAAGTAGAGAATGATCTTATATGTTTTCATTACTTGCTGCTAGTAGATAATGATTATGTACGTTGTGGTTAGCTGCTATAAGATGTATTGAGATTATACCATAGTATCCCTTGTCGAGAAAGGGTATGTTAAGTGTGACCAATGCTAGGTGCACCATGGAGAGTTCCCCGTTCACCCATTTACCATTTAGAGGTATTCTGATGTATTTTTGTCGTGCCAAGGCCTTTGAAGTTTATGGTTAGTTGTTGGGCCTGACTTGGTATGTTGGAAAGCATAGGGCGTAGCCCAACAACATAACTTTTAGTTTGACGCCTATATTGTCAGTAAAGCTCGCCCAGAGGCTGCTGGCTTACCTTGAAGCCTCCAAGGCCAGAATCTGGATAGGATGGTTGTCTGGTTGAGTTGAGGGCACCAGGGTTGCCAAATAAGCTGAGCAACAACTTGCTATACGATTGTCTACTGTCGATAACTGTTAGCTTCAGCCGACCTAGTGCTTGTCGTATGGGTCGCTCAGGAAAGCCATCCCAATTGTTACAAGTCTGATAGACTAGTTGATGCCCTATGGAGGGAATCTTATTAGTAGTTAGATGTGAGGCCAATGTCCCAGGCTACTCTTATAGATGCCCAAGTACACGTTGCCGCGAAGGACTAGGTCTATATATACCTATTATGAGGCTATGAATCGCTCAAAGGAGCCATATGAAATCTAGACAGACTAAGTTAAGGTCTAAAGGGACTAGAACCAGAGTATCATAGTGTTACTTCCAGGCTAAGAGTTATAGTAAGTTGCCTGTAGAGAGTTAAGGCTGATTGCTTAGGAGCATGTCCGATTAGTAGCAGCCCCACAATTGTTCTAAGCGAAGGAACTAAATAGTTGGTCGTCTATGACTTTACTGTTTGCTTATGAGATATAATTGTCCTATCATGACCTTTAGTGTACCGCTCAGGCTACTATAGACCTTGCCCTATTCTGTTTAGGCCGTTAGAGTTTGTAAATGTTGCTTTGAGCCCACTCCCCCAAGTCAGTTGTAGGCACCTGGGGTGTGCTTGTTGGCAGCTACATAGACTGTTTCATGAGCGAGTAGCGGTTGTGTTTGGCCTAAGGGGCTAGATATGCCTTTTGAGGGGCTGGATTGAGACTAAAGTGTAGTATCTCCGTCGGGAGTGACACACCTAGGATAGCCTTCCATTGGCCAACATCAAGGTTGCTAACTATGTCGTCACCTATGGGGATATGGATCACTCAAAGGAACTATGTGATATTGCTCGGAGGATCTATGTGATGTCCGAACGGACTATATTCAGGACTATAAGGCCATATTTAAGTCCATCCATGTCTAGACCTCTTTCTATGCTGTACTGGCATTATTGACCCTCACTCGAGCCTTGTGTGGCCAGGGTGTAGTTACAGGAGCCCAGCGGGCTCAAACACAGTTACAAGAGTCTAGCAGGCTCAGTTGCAGACCTAGAGTCCAGGTAAGCTGGCTACAGTTACCAGTAGAATCTTAAGAACCTTGTTAGTGGTATATAGATTGCATTGTACTTTCCAGGGCTTATGGGGGGGCCCTAGTAGGTTATTTTTGTGTTGCTTGAACTTCCAGGCTTATAGGACCCAAGTTAGGTTCTTGTTTGTATGCTTTCTTTCTTGATAGATATAGTTTATGAATGTATGGTCGTGTCGTATCATCTCTTATTCATATGGTTGTTTACTAGATGAAGGTTATAGATAAGAAAACTTATAGGTTAACTTTTTCCCTTATCGCTGATTACTTTTAGTTCTTTATCAGTTTCTATTCAGCTTTTATTACCGCCTTACATATTTGATACATATTTTACTGACGCGTAACTATGGGGCGCTGCATACTTGCCTGCAGGTCCAGACAAAAAGGTTTCAGGACCGCTTTTAGAAGCTATTCATAGTCAGCAAATTTGTCAGCTCTTTTCATTAGGGGTTGCCAGATACTAGAGGTTTTCTTGTCCTTAATTATAAAGATTTTAGGTAGTCCGGGGCCCTATGCCGACTAATATTTTCACTCTTAGAGGCTTGCTGACTACAGACTTCTATTAGTTGGTTGTTGTTGGCTGTGTGGGGACTATATATGTTATATTTTGTGTGTTAGCCATGTGGGGCCTAGTATAGCTTGTTGGTAGCAGCCTTGTCAGCTATAGTATGAACATGATTGCCTGCTTTCCTTCAATTATGACTAGACAACATAGTGGTCTTGTCGGCTCTCATAGAATCCCTTTATTGTTGTGTTTATTGGGTTAGCTATTTTTTTTACAGGTTTCTATGCGGCCTTGTCAACCCGAGGTTGTGTTTACAGTTGAGATATAGCAGTTTGTTTTCTTGGTTTTGAGTTGCTTCCAGGAACCAGAGGTGCATATACCCAGCCAAGTCAGCCCAGGTCCTAGAGTGGCATTAGGTGCAGTCATGCCTCCCAAGGTGGAGAGAGACAAACTGGTATCAGAGCAACGTCGTATCCTAGGGATTCTTCAAGTCGTGTCTAGTATAGCCTTGTTTATAAATGTGTTGTGCACCACATTTTATAAGTAGGAGGCTATGAGGCATAATAGTATGGTTAACTTTCCTTCATTTCAAGATCGTGCTATAGAACCAGGTTGTACAGGGTTGAGTCCCTAAGCTTATATTATTATGTCTTCCTATAGTGATGTCGGATATAGACAGACTACAGCCAGCCGCAGGTTAGATTCTGCAGCAGGAGAGGGTACTAGTGAGGTGCCACAGTTGGGGACAGCCCAGCCTGTAGGCTAAAGGGGACGTCTTTCTAATCTCCCCAATATCCTCCCGAGGCACTAGGAACTTCATTAGGTAACAGACATGCCAACGTCATTCCCAATTCTTTCTACACCCTTGTAATGGGAGGTTAGGAGTGTAGTATATATATGTTGTCTTATTCAGTAGATACTCAGCATTAGACAAGGACAACAACTACTGTGGATCGCCTGAAAGGTGTAAGAGGTTGTGAAATTGTGGGATTTTTACCTCCAGCCTTTATAGTATGTCGAGAGTCATACTTTATCCCCATCGTAGTACAATATGGTTATTTTCCACCCCCCCCCCATTCCTTCTGTCAGTATAGAAGATAGCGTGAGTATTGACGCCATGTTGCCAAGAGTAAATAGTAAAGGAGGGCTAAACACGTTGGTTCCTAGGGGTGTTATAAAAGTGGGTAAGACCCCTAGTACTTAAATAAGCCACCTAGACCTTCACTATAGTAAAGATTAGGAAGACATGTAAGGTTGCTAGGAGCAGCCGAGTAAATGAGAGAGTCCATAAGTAGTAGGCTCCTAGTAATAGTGAAACTTAGGCTAGAAATAGGCTAATCCCATTGCAGTATGTTGATAGCAATTGGGAACACTTGGAGAATAAAGCCTATGACCCCCAGCCTATTATGTTGAGGGGCAGAGAGATTATTTGATGGGAACCAGCCCGAGTGTTGGCTAGGACGATAGAGATTAAGAGACTTGGCTTGTAGTATCCTTGCCAGTGCGGTGCATGGGTCACGAACCTCGGATTCAGCTTATAGAAGTAAGGGTCGAGACACAAACATCGAGCTCTAGAGAAGAATAGAACCACATCTAGGAGATACTAGACTAATAGAGTTTGGAATATCCACTAAATGTTAGAAAATAAATATCTGGCTGACAGTCAGAGGATAGTGAGATTATAACCTAGAATAACACAAAATCACCTCTAGTTGTGGAGGCAAAGGAATGATGATAGGGAGACCCTAGCCGAGTACAACCTAGAGATAAGTCCCTGTAGAAGGAATCATCGGCCTTTGAGATAGCAGAGGATGGAGGCTTGAGATCTAGATGTTGACTCTGCATTCCAAATGTGATAGGGCTTCGTTAGTAGACTGTAGCAAAGGTACACCATGTTTTGTTATCCCCCCCCACCGGGTTTGATAAAAATGCATCAGGATATAAAAAGGGATCTACTGATGGTAGGGGAAGCAGAAAGATATGGTTGAGTTATAGCATAGAGCTCCAATTGCCAGCAAGTAAAGGCTAGACATCAGGACCATGACGGGCTAACTTAGGAGATAGTTGTGCCTACGTAAGAGCTGGAAGTAGCCAATACAAATTTAATAAAAAATTTACCTCATACCAGACATAAATTCGACCCTACTTGAGTAAGTGTTGGTGGGCTAATGGGATCAACTCATTTCTTTCCAGTCAGAATTACGTTTCAACTAAAGATTATGCTAAGTTATATACCAGAGAGATAGTCCCGCAACATAGTGTCCCAGTGCCTGTTATCTCTAACAAAGGGGCATATTTTACAGCTGGACTTTCGAAGTCGTTCTAGAGAGATGCTCTAAAATAGGTACGGGCATGTATACTAGACTTCAAGGAAGTTGAGATAACCATCTACCTCATATGGGGTTGTATGTGAAAGTAGTCACAATTTCAGAATTAGGATGGCGCCTTATGAGGCTATATATGGATAGAAGTGCAAATCCCACACAAGATGGTGTAAGATGCTCTGAAGTATGGGAATCAGGTTAATGGGACTCGGCAAGATAGAAGACAAGATTGAGCTCATGAGAGAGAAGTTACTGATAGCCTAGGGTCGTTAGTAGTCCAATTCCTATGTACGGTGTAGGGAGTTGGAGACTGAGGCAATGACAGGGTATTCTTGAAAATTTTGCCAAAGAAGGGCTACGTGAGATTTGGCGAGAAGGAGCCCTAGATTCACTAAGCTATACCGGATCCTCACATGGCCTATGAGTTAGAGTTGTGTTCGGAGGCTAGGATAAGTTCATCAATGCTACGCCAACGCGTAAGGGACCTTTCACTGGTTATCCCAGTTGAGGATTCTCAGGTTACAGAAGAGCCATCCCACGAGGAGACTCCAATAATTATATTAGATAGACAGGTTTGTAGGAGCTATCTTGAGAACCAAAGATGTAGCTTGTTACAGTATTATGGGGGAAATAGAAATTTAGAAAAGATGAATTGAAAATCCAAGGATGATCTGAAGTTTGGATATCTTAAGTTGTTCCACGATGATAGTATACCGACATAGTTGATTTTTATTAAGGCATAATAGTTTCAGATGCTATATAGTCGACTTTGTCGCTATTGTTACCAGTTGTTTACATACATATGGTATTATTGTATTATTCAGCTGCAGATAGCATCCTGCGAGGTGCCTATATTGGACTTTTCTGTGTTTTAGGTTTTCGGGAGGTCCATGTTACAGAGGAGACTCTGCCAAAATTTTTTGGGCAATGGTTACAAGAGTTGAGTCTCTTGAATTTAAGATTATATTCTAGGGTGATTGTTACCAAGGGGGGATGATGTTACACCCCGTAAGTTTCTATCGGTTAACCAACACATGCATACGTGTGTTGAGAGTTTTGGAGTATAATGCATGTAAGGAAGGGCATGGGGAATGAACATACGAGCACGGTACTGAGCTAGCGAGTGGGAGAAGGCTGGAGGCAGGCCGCATGGGGCATCGCATCACGGACCTCCCTCCTCCGTGTTGGTCGGCGTGTCGTGCCCGTAAAGCAGCGCGATGGGGGGGAGGGGCATCGCGAACCCTGCCCAAACGCCTCATCTATATATATGTTTAAGCGTAAGTCCCAATTCATTTCCAACATTTCATAAAACAAACCCTCGGGTAACACAAAGTTCCCTCTCAACTTTTCATCCATTTTTCATCAAATTATTCCGCTAAACTCCATTCAAACGCAAATTTGTCTTGGATAGAAAGTTTTGGGCCTACGAGGAACATCCCTAAGGAGTTATTTCTTGAAATCTCACTCGAATTGTTGGAGTCCCCCAGAGTAAAAGTTGTGGAAATCACTTCTAATTAAGTCATAAGAGGCTATAAATGATAAGCACTTGTACCTTCTAGACTCTCGAGAATTTGTGAGTTTTTGGTTGAATTAAACGAAGTTGAATCGTAGTCAATGTTCTTTGAAAGATATCGTCCTTAGCTGTTCCTATTATTGAAACTAGCCTTATTCTCTCAGTGAAAGGGCTACAATTTGGTGGAATCACCGGCTCCAGGATGGAACTGTTTAGGGTAAACGAAAATCGACATTTGAGGTATTTTAAGGCTTATCTCTTCAGCAAGTTATTCTCATCATATAGTGATACGACCTATGCCCTTGAAAGTAGATAATGATCTTATATGTTGTGATTAGCTACTTCTAGTAGATAATGATTATGTACTTCGAGACATGGGACCTAAAATCCTGTATGGCTCCAAGCTAACCCATGGTACATACATAGCATGACTTGAGAGCATAATCAAGCGGAAATTAACATAAGCATGGATAAGCGGATGTATAAATATCATAAAGCATAAACAAAAGCGATAATATCCCAACGGTGAGTCACAAAGCTGAACATGCTAAGTCTATGCCTAAAAGCCTCTTCTATCTGATGAGATGGTGGGATAAGCCCCCAGCTAACTCCAAGTCTGAAACTAAAACAAACATAACAAGTTAAACTGATAGATGTCCTCGGGAGATGAGGACTCACCCAAAGCGGGATGGAGCTGAACTAAGTGAGTGCAAGCTAGTCTTGAGATAGGGAGGGATCACCCTAACCTATATCATAAGACGATATAGCAGAGAGTATGTGGTCAGTACTTTGAATGTGTTGAGTATATAAGGTAAGTAAAATTTGCTAGAAAAATGTTAATTGAAATCATGAATATAAATCAAGAAATGTCATGAGAGTAAGGCCTGCATGCTAAAGGCCATATATATGAGATATGCATAATCATAAGTTGTTCATCATAAATTGTACATAATGACCCAAGATCTAAAAATAGAAATCATATGACTTGTCATGCTTGAAATCGTAAGTGAAAGCTCATAAACTTATCACTAGGTCAAATATGCTATAAAACATAATATCATAAGTCCTGAACACGAGTAACTAAAATCATGAGGAACAATAGGAGACTCGTCATAATCGACAACCACCATGTATAAGCGCATAGTCATCCCACATCTTGTCCATATAGAGGAAAGTCATCCTAAGCCTTGCCAGGGCAAAGGACGAATGGGGTGTGATATCACGGGTGTGCCCTTGAGAGGGGAAGCACTCTCTTGAGAGGTCCCAATAAAATTATCCTAAGTTAGTGCATAGTTTAGAGAGTAGGATCCTCAAAATCCCTGGCCTACTCGGTGGTAGACACTACTCCAAAAACATGCATATTGCTCATATAATCATATTCTCAAAACATAGTTCAAATATGAATAAATGGGGGAGTCTTGACTCCAAATATCTCTTTAAAACTGATCTTGTAGGCCTTGGCCAAAATCATGATAACATACTTAACTTGCATGGGCTTGCCCAAATTATGGAATCATACATACTTGAAATAAGCTTCGTAATTCAAAGTTATGATATCATAAGTTAAGAATTCATAAACATACATGCTTACTAGATAACTCATCATATTTGAAATCATGAAATCATAGGCTTGATCTTCATAAAACATGCATAATGAGGAATAATTTCTAATAACTTGAAATCATGAATTGATAACTAAATAGAAGGTAAAATCTACCCAATTTAGTCTTATATCATACATTGAAACATGAGGGGTGACACACCCCAAACCTGGGGAGGTGTGACTGGCACCTGGTGCCACCGCTGATATGAGCATATGCGACGCCCAAAAATAAAACAAAGGCTAGAACCTGGTTCGGCAACACACAACTATAAAATCAGAGTATGACGATAGACTAAAATAGAAGCTGGCTCACCTGACCAACAAAAAATAAATACAATAGGTCGTCAAGGCCGCGGAATGGAAAACAACTATACAACATGGCCCACCTAGTTCGCCACAACAATTTCTATGAGCCTTTATGAATACAATAGTAATCAAATGATCGAGATAGGGCCCCGAACTACCCTTAACTAAAATATTTGGCGACTCTGAAAGACCTGGAGTGCACCAACTCAGTTGGAACTCCACTCAGCACCAAAGAAATCAATCTAACAACCCACCATCACCTGCAGACATGAGTGCAGCGGCTCGACTAGGGCGTTAGCACAATAATGTGCTGAGCATGAAAGGCAGAAACAACTGGAAGACTTAGATTAAGGGTCAACAGATATACTAGATATCACGGAAGGAGAACTCAACTTAAGGAAAGCCATAGAATCTACCTAGCCCTCATAAGCCTGGAGAGTATAAGTAAACATACAAATAGAACCTACCTGGCCCCCCATAAGCCAGACAAGTCCAAAAGTAAACAACAAAAATGTGGCACCTAGCCAACACTGCTCACCTGTCATCACCTCTAGACCTCTCAATGGCCTCAACTAACGCCAGCCAACATCTAGCATCCACTGCTATCAGATAACATATAACACAAACAACAACCACAATATGATGCCAAGCAAATCAAAAGTAAATATTAGTGAGTGAACATCATCAAACAAGCACTCTTAGACCCTCTTTCGGCTGTGCACAATTAGCAGAGCTCTATCCATTTGGGAGAACCAATCGCGATCCCAAGAAGGCTCAGACATGTCGGACCACTCTCGAATCATGTCTGAACTCAACACTACAGAGGAAATCATTCTCAACCCTGTAGGTCATTTCACTCCTTGGACTCAACCCCTCAGCCAGAAACACTCTCGTGCATTGGGTATCCACAAGCCACAAGGCACCTCAGGCTCGATCCTTAGCCGGCACAACTCTCGTGCATCTGGTATCCACAAGCCACAAAACTTCAAACATAAAAAACATACATCACAACATTCACAGTCAACAAAAATAATAATACATGCTTAAATAGCCCACAATTGGCTCTCAAACCCCACAACCCGACTATTACAACATAGTACTATTCTTTCACGTCTAGCTGTCTACTAGCGAGCCACTAGCCAAGCTAAGGATTACCATCCTAACCAGTCTATCCACAAGCTTTACAAATAGCTCACAAGTCACTCTACTTACCACTAAAATCAAGGGACACGAACAAATCAGCCCAAGTGTCACCATGGTCGTCACGTGCCATTGACACTGTTGACACGATCGCCGATTCGAATATAACAAAAGATCACCGGAATCCTTGAACTTAACCACTCTAATACCTCATTACTTGTCAATATCATCACCTAATCTTATTCATATTAACAATCCATAACTTTCTACAAGAACCACATGCCTCACACACACCCTCTTGACACGAGCCTAATAATTTGCCATGATTATGATTTTCCACACTCAAGCCTGAACCACCAAACAAACCAGAACCTTATACACACATTCATCAACATATATAAAGAGGCATAAGAGTTCAATTATAACATAAAACAAGCCATCACAAAACAACCAACACACACGTCAACACGGACGACAATGACTACAGAATTCATGCCGACAAAGGGAGGGACAAGCCTAACGTACCTTAGCTTCAAGCCTAGAAGAACTTGAACCTTCAAAACCACAACCTACTGCATTAATGAATTCAAAGATTCTGCAAAAAAACATAGTCAACAATGATGACACCACACACGGTACTTAACCGATAAGATTCATAAGAATTCGATGATGAAAACTCTGAGACAACAATCTACTGACGTTAACACACCTATAAACCACCTAGATAACCAAGGAAACTACAAAAGAAATCTTACCAAATAGAAGATTCACGAAACAACCACCACAACACCGAAGAAAGGCACCAAAATGCAAGTTACACGCGATTCCCGACTTTCGGACATCAAAATCATGTTGAGCCATGGCTTCTAGCTCCAAAACCCTTAGAAATCCATGGAAGGACCTTGAGGGAGGTTCTGAACGTGAAAAGTTCTGGAAAATGAGAAAAATAAGGCAACCAACCGACCAAGGGGATTTTTATAGTCCTCCACCGCCTTAGATCCTTGTGACATGCATGCTTGCGCGATCTCGTGACAATGTGAATATCTCTCTACTCAAAAGTTGGATTGGTGAACGGTTTGATGAAATGAAAACTATAATCATAGACCTTTAATTTGATAGGCCGCGCATCCATAACTCTTTATATATTGGGAGAAAAGATTTGAGAAATTTGACCTAAAATTTGGGGAATTTCAAGAAGAAAATTTTGTGAGAACTTTTGTCGAATTTACTTCTACAACTTGATCGACGCCCAATCTTAAATTCAATAATAGAGTGGCTCAAATATCTCATAAAACTTACTTCTTAGCCTATTAGGTACACTTATTCCTACCTAAAAAGTACGAATTTATTGCTCAAATTATCTGGGGTGTTACAAGGGGATTGGACCCATAGACATAATATAGATAATTGCATGGATTGGGGTTGAAACCTAGAAGTTAAATACACTTAATTGGAGGCTTGATTTCATAAATTAGAGAAGAAATTAGGCATGAGGGTGGATGAAATCCCCCATTCATGGCCCTACATACCTGGCCTTGAAGAATCCTTGATGCCCAAGAGAGATTGAAGAGGAAGAAAATGGAGGATCCTTGCTTCACATGAGGCTTTTATCTTCTAATGGAAGTGTTAGGATTAGAATGAGGGCTTAGGACTAGTAAAACCCTTCTTCTTAAGATCAAAATGACATATTTAGGAGTTAGGAACTTAGAAAATTATGAAAACACCCTTAATGAATCGACTGGAATAAATGACTCTGTCAGCCCCAATGAGGGACTAGACAATCCGTTGGGGGATTTGACGGGTCATCCCCTAACCCTTTTCCATTGACAACTTCTTCTCCAATCTCTGATCCTCCTTATTCCACAAGTCACTTTATGAATCGTCAGGGACTTGATGACTCATTCCCTTCGTCCGTGAAGTACATTGGAATTTCACACTTTTTACACCACTGCCCACTTAAAAGATCACACCACGACTCATGGGGTGTCCTAACAACTCTTTACCTAATCCGTCATAACTTCGGGGAAGTAATATTTATTCCAAATTGTCACCACTTATCGGGTCACTCAACGATCTGTCAAGTGACTTAGCGAGTCACTTGACGAGTTGTTCTATGACCCGGTATAGATTTTCTTATTTTCTTTATTTTAACCCTCGGGTCTATTCTAGGGACTTTTGGGGTGTTACAACTTAGGTGTGTGAAAATGAACCATGCTAGCAACGAGAGTAGTGTGTATTGTTTAATGGAAGGAGAGGATGATTCGATGATTAATGATGTGGTTGGTATCATTCGCTTACCACCCACGGTAGGGAATGCGATTTTCCACATAATAAGCACCATGTTGCATCTGTTGCAAATGAAGGGGCTGTTTGGAGGACAAGTTAGTGAGGATGCTAATAGTCACCTCCGGAACTTCATTGAAAATTGTCAACCATTCGGTATAATCAACATTAGTCAAGAATCCATCCTTTTGAGATTATTCCCATTCTCTTTGATGGGAGAGGCCGTGGTTTGGTTGGAGAAGTTGCCTATCGGGTTCATTACATTGTGGAATGAGCTAACTGAAGCATTCTTTGATAGATTTTTCCCACTTTCCTAGATGCTCCAATTGAGGGATGAGATTATAAATTTTAGGAAGCTTCCGAGAGAGCCTATTCATGAAATGTGACTCCAATTCATAAAGAAGGTCTCCATTTTCCCCAACCATGGTCTGCCCAATGCGGTGTTACTTCGAAGTTTCTATAGGTCTCTTGATTCTATCAACAAATCAGTGGCTAAGAATCTTGTAGGTGGTTCAATTATGGACCAAACATTTAGCTTGGCGAAGGCACTACTTGATAGGATGACAGAGACTAATAGAGCATGGCACACTTGAGACACTGAGGTGTTTTCAAGTGGTGCATCTTCCATCCAACTAGTATGAGTTAAAAAGGTTAGATGAAGAGTGGGATGAAACACTTGCTAAGATGATAAATCAAGTTGAGTTGATGGCCAAGCACATTTTGGGATCTGAGCCAAAGGCATCAATGCTCTTGGGACCCAAGGTCACAACCCATATGAGGAAGATGTTTCACAGCCAAGATATAATGAGGAGTGTCAATTCATGGCTGGCTAGATGATTGGTTCTCATCAAGGATATTAAGGTGCCAATCAAGGCCCTTGGAATCCTCCCGATGGGAATTAATGTTGGAGAGATTGAGACAACCAAGGATGCGGTGATAGAGATAACATGTGGAGGAACAAGAGCCCAAACGAGATGAGGATAGATACCACATAAGTGCAAACTCATATATTCCCCCTCCTAAAGCTGATGTGGCCTTGATGCAGCCAAGTCTAAGTGATGCGGGTAGTTCCAAAATTGAGGAGATGCTTTTGAGAGCATTGAATAAAATGGAGTCCACCAATAGTGGTGTTAAAGAGTTGAAAGGGGAGGTGTATAACCTTTCCCAAATGGTGAGTTCCCATTTAGATTCAATCAAACATTTGGAATCCCAGATGAATTATCTATCTACCCAAATGAACCTACGAATGAAAGGAATTCTTCCTAGTGACATGATACCAAATCCAAAGAAAGATGCTCATTGCATGGCTATTGTCACAAGGAGTGGGAAGGTTGTTACTAATGAGGGTGATAATCCCAAGGTAGTTGTTGGTCCTAAACCAATTGAAGAAGATTTAAGTGAGGAGGTGCCAAAAGTACCTATTTGTGTAGGGAATGAAGAAGTGCTTGAGGAGGAAGAGGTTGAAACTCCTCCTAAAGATGGGAATGCTGATGAAGAGAGCGAGGAGGCCCCCAATGCTAAAGGCTAAGTGCCTAGAGTTCCACCTCCTTACCCTCAGCAGTTAACCAAAAAGAAAGACAACAATTGGTTCAAGAAGTGCGTCGATATGATTAGCAAGTTGTCCATCAACATACTACTAGTACATGCATTGCTCCAAATGATAGGTTATGCCAAATTCATAAAGGAGCTTCTGAATAAGAAAAGTGTTGTGGATGCAGGCACAGTGGAGGTATCGCATCATTATAGTGTAGTGATGGCAAGCAACCTTGCTTTGAGAAGGGATGATCCCGGAGCATTCACTATTCCTTGCACCGTTGGGGTGTATGTGTTCAACAAAGCACTCTACGACCTTGGGGTGATCATAAATTTGATGGATCTTTTGATCTTCACAAATCGAGGATTGGGGAGTCCCAAGCCTACCATAATGAGGTTTCTTATGGTTGATCGAACGATAAAGCACCCTGTGGGTTGTGGATATATTGGTCAAGGTGGACTCTTCCAGTAGACTTTGTGGTGTTGGATTGTGATATGGATATTAAGGTGCCTATTATCTTGGGGAGACCATTCTTGGCCATTGGGCGAGCTCTGGTAGATGTTGAGCTTGGAGATTTTAAGTTCCGAGTGGGTGGTGATGAAGTGACATTCAATGTATGCCAACCTATGAAACCACCCAATGAATGTAAAGTGATAGTTGTGATGAATGAGGAAGAGGAGAAAGAGAATGATCTTGAGATGGAGGATAACCCTCCGGATGAGTGCTATCATTGTAAGGTGAAATCATCGTGCCACGATGTTAAATCAAGCACCTCTTAAGAGGCAACCCAAGTGTCTTTAAATTCATTTTTTACTTTACATCTTTGTTGTTTTTGTTGTGTAGGAGGATTGGATGGTGAACAAGGTGAAACAAAATAGAGCATGGGCACCTACATGAGACCTACGAACAACAGGTACCAACCTGCGAAGTGCATTTTTGGCCCAGAATGCTTGGAAAATCAAGGAGGACCTAGGCCTCACCTGCGAAATGCAGGTGTAGACCTGTAGAATGCAGGTGCAATGCAGGATGAAAGAAGTACACCTAGGAAGAAATCATGAAAAAGGATAGTAACCTACATCTCACTTGCGAAACATAGGTGCAGATTTATGAGACACAGGTGGAGAGAACATTCCAAACAGTGCATTGGGCAAAGGGAAGGCCACTTGCATTTGATTTGCGATTCCCAGATTCACATCTGCGGCCACAGGTTCAGCGCAAGTGACGACATGAGGTAAAATGTCTAAAAGGACCGACTTAGTTGACCAAACCCAAACCAAGTTTGCCCCATGTCTATTCAACTTCTCTTCCAATTTCCAAAACTGCCATTTTCCACCCTGCCTTCCCATTTCCTTAACTCCTCTATCACCATTTTAGTTTCCCACATTCTCCCCTTAACTCCCCACGAATTCCACCATAATTTTTCACCTTCTCCTTCCCTATAAATTCCCTCCTTATTCACCTTGTTTCACCATTACCAACATTTGCAAACACAACACAAAAGAAGAAGAGCTTGGGGCGTGCCGTTGCTTTGAAAAGAAAAGCTTTCAAGTTTCCAATTTCATATCTCTACTTACTATCTTTGGTATGCTTCTTAATTTTTCATCTTTGTTTTATTGAGCTCAAATGGTATATGTGTCATGGAAAGCATGATAGATTTCCTTTTTATTGCCCAATGTTTACTCATTTCCCCAATGAATATTTTTCATGTCTATGTGAAAGTCGATTTTTGTGTGTGTTGTGGGTGAGCTTGGAATTACAAAAATCAAATAGGTAGGAATTATTGTTTCTTGACTATATCTATTGGTTGTGCTATTATTCTTTAAAAGTTTAGTTGGAGGGGAAGTCTGAGTAACCCATTTGCTTAAGATGCACGATTTTTCCCGATGATAGATAAAGTGGTGTCTTTCTTAAGGGAAAATCATCATCTCTCTTGTGTGCTTGTAATGTAGATGAAAAATGTGATAGTGTGGGTGAGTAACGTGAACTGGTGAAGTTTCTTGGATGATTGTGGTTCGGGTTAGTCACTTGATGTTTTTCGATGATAGACGGGGTAAGGTCCTTCTTAAGGAAAGACATTAGATAGTTATATTGGCCTTGTGTATTAATTGATATTGTTTTATATCTTTAGGGAAAGTTTGAGTACCTATTAGATATTAATTTTACTCATAATTGTTGAAAAATTAAAGTGCAAGCATGAAATTGAAGTTCTGGCCTCTGTTGAGCAACTTCATGCCGCAGATCTTGACCTGCGGAATGTAGGTGCAACATAGGAAAAAGGAGTGAGCTTCAACTCACTACCTCAAACCTATTTTACACCTACGAGCCATAGGTCCCCATCTTTGAAATGTAGATACAACGCAGGTGGGAGTGCGAAAAAGTAGAGTTACTGCTTCGCACCTGCAACTCACTTGCGGGCCGCAGGTCCCTACCTGGGGAACGCAGGTGTAGCACAGGTGCTGACAGTGATTTAATTTGCTATTTTTTATTGTAGCCATCAAACTTCCTTTTTTTCTTTCCTTAGCTTAACTCAACTGTTTCCCTTTCTTTTCCTTAATGAAAAATAAAAAAAGAGTTTGGTTCTTGTGTATGACACTCACATTGTCTTGTAGGAAATTTTCTTCTAAGCGACAGGACAAAGGGAAGGCCCTAACTTCTTCCAAGAGAAAGCGCAAAGGCAAGGAAAAGGAAACTCAGATCCATCCTAATAGCAGAGATGCCATCCGGTTCTATATGGACGACATGAAGGAATACTACATCAAGTATCAGGACCGCCGTTCACTCCAAAAAATGCTTCAATCTAGAGGGGCTGGGGAAAGACTTTCCTTACATAAACAAGTAGTTTTCGGAGTGATAGTGGCACCCATTCTTGGATGCTCTACCTGGTTACTACCCCAACCTAGTGGTAGAGTTCTATGCCTTATATTGAGCGAGGTAAGACTCGATGAAGCACACTGAAAGGTAGAGGAGTTCCCAAACCTTCCATCAATCTGGGTTTGTGGATTTTAGGTGGACATTACACTTGGTGCTATAAACTCTATCTATTAGGGTGAGGAAATTAAACTAGGGACTGATTTTGATAAAAAGGTGGCGACCAAGGGTGATCAATGCCCTATGGATGGAACGGACTATTGCAGATAGGCAACCACTGTGGGCCACCTTGGGAGGAGGAAAAATGAGGCAAAACCTCTAAAATTCGAAGCCAATCTGTTGCTTGATTTGGTGTGTTGTCGCCTCATGCCCTCCAATAATGAGCAGCAGATCAATATTGAAGCCGCCATCCTAATCACATGCATCATGTCTGGAGTGCATGTCAACTTTGGTGAGATAGTCACCACATAATTCAAAAGAAAGGATAGTCAGCAAGGTCTCTCTATGCCTTTCCTGTTCTTATCAACCAGCTAAGTGCTAAGGCAGGCGTCCCTTTCTTCCCATATGAACAACCTAGCTCTACTATCATGATAATTTATATTGACAAAAAGAGGGATGCAGATGCTCCCAAAAGCAAGAGGAAGCGACTCCAAACTTGGGATGCCCTAGAAGATTCAGTAGCCCATGATTTTGATGAGGCTCCAGTGGTCCCCGACCTCAATTATCCTGATCACGGGCAAAAATATATGCCCGAGATACTCTTTATTACTTAAATTAGTCTTGTTTATCTAAGTTATCATATACATTTTCATGTAATTTTAGATAAAATAAAGATATGTGCTAACCAACATGATTAGCCTTTGTTTTGTAGGTTTTGATGATGTTTGAGTAACTAATCCATGAGTTGGTGAAGTAGAAGCTTGGAAACGGAATTAACACGCGAACATCGGCAAGGAAGAGGCACAAAACAGCCCACCGGCGCGTCGACAAGGTGCCACGGCAGGCAGGCCGCTCAAAACAGCCCACCTGCGCGTTGGCAACGTGCCACGGTAGGTGGACTCCGCGACCATGGGGCTACAACGCGCTGCCCAGGCAGCGTGACACGTTGCCAACCCGACAAGGTGCTGCCTGGGCCGATTTCGGGTGATTTTCCAGAGAGCCTCCGCATTCGTAGCGTGTCACGGAGGCCGTGCTCCGCGATGCACTCCGTGACACGTTGCTTGTTAATCCGGGAAAGATTCCTACTAATATAAATAGCACACTTAGGTTTATTTTTCAGAATTGAGACTTGGTGGAGCAAGGACGTGGGTTAGGAGCAGTTGAGGGACGAAAAAGCTAAGGGTTTTTCTCTCTTTCTTTCTTCTTTCAATCAATTGTACGTATGATTTACACTAATTTGAGGATGATCAATCCACAAATGAGTGGCTAATTCTCTTCCTTGCTAAGGTTTTGAACATGTGTATTGAATTTTGATTGTGAATTATATGGTTTTTCATCTTCTTCTTTCATGTTGTTCTATTAATTCTTGTTCTTACTGCATTAGTGTGTGGCCAACATTAATGTACATCTAAAAAGTCCAATTTCACTCGAGAGAGCAAGAAATTGGAAAGTTGTGAATTAATAGGGTATTGTTCTTAACTTGATTTGGGAAAATTGGGTTTTGATGTGCTTTCCTGATAGAAATATACTTGAAAGCCGTATTAGTCAATTTAGGAACCAGAATTGTATTGCTAGGTCATAAATTGCATTTGATCACAGAAATGTAGACGAATGGTTTATGATTCTAAAGTGAGATTAAATACGAGAGTTTTAATCTCTAGGCTAATGTTCTTGGCTAGCAACATGAAGAGAAGAATAACCGAATTATGATTACTATCGAATTCATTACTTGTTCTTAGCCTTGGCATGCTCTTATCCATAGTTTCAATTCAAGTAAATATTTGTTAATAGTTTTAGTATATAGTTTATAAACAAAATTATTTAACTTTTGGTTACATTGTTGTCAGCATAATTAGAAGTAAACTAGAATATAGTATACTTAAGCAATTTTACTTATCCAGATTCTCCTTGGATCGATACTTGGCTTACTTAGCCACTTTATTACTTGTTTGACCACGTGCACTTGCGTGTCGGTTTTTAACCCCTACCAAAGCACCGAGCAGATCCCACTCCCGAAATGTCAGGACATGCTTCGGTGAAAGTGCCACCTCAGGGGTTTTTCACCACTGCCTTCATCTTCTAGGATGAGTGGGCTTTAAAAGCTGGCTGATATGACCCATTCTTATGAGAACCAAATGAAGAAATTGGCCATGAATCTGCTAGCCCTCATCTAGAAGTTGGTGAAGAGCACCATGAAGGGTGTTTTTGACAACTTAAATAAGTTATGCTCCCGAGTTGATGTGGTGGAGGGAGCGGTCTCCTCTCTTTAGGTTGATGTGAGAGAACTGAAGAATAGGGCACCCATAACCAATCTTGATACGAGCTTGTTAGATAAACCATGGCTGCCCTGCACATAGCCCGAGGCCTTATTGAGACTTGCTTGCAGACTTAGTGGAGGACGGTGAGGCTGAGAATGAAGATGATGATGGTGAGGGTGAGGTGGCTGATGATGTATAGAAGAGTAGCTGGTTCAAGAAGTTCTTACCCCTCCTTATTCTTCATTTGTACATTGGGACAATGTATAATTTTTTAGTTGGGGGTGGGGAGTGCTCTCTTTTGTTATTGGTCATTTTGTTTTCCATTTGGGTGTTGATTCTTTTTGCCCTTATCGGGCTTGGTTGTTACTTGGTTGTTGATTCTTTTAAAGTTTTTCGCATGGTTTCTTAGTTGAATAAATGCCCTCATCGGGTTTGTTTTGAATTTATGAAAATGTTGGGATGAATTCCTTGTGTCAATGATGTGAAGTGCCATCAACAAGTTGGTTTTACATTCCAATTAATTCTTGAACAGTGCTTAGGCAATCACCTTTGTAGATAATAGATAGTAATAAACTCCAAGGGTTTTCTTTATACCGTGGTTCTTTTTCAAGGAGCAAAGTTTATTTTTCTTTAATTGTGTGTCGAACTTACCCTGAGAGGTACCACCAAATGTTGGGTGACATTTCTCTACGATAGATTGAGAGATGACTTTGTTACGGGAAAATGCCATGTCTTTAAGTCATTGTTGCACTTACCTTGATAGGTACCACCAAAATAAAAATCTTTGTATTAGCATAGGGAAATGAGTTTTATAGTTGAAAAGGGGCTTGAATTTGGAAAAAAAGAGCACTCTCTTGTCATGAGTTGTAAATTCTTTGTTTGGCTTTTTGATTTGCAAATCAAGTGTGCAAAACTTGAAAATAGCTTGTCTAAAGTCACACCTTTGAATTGATTGCGAATATAGTTGAACTCTTTGGAGTGTGATGCCTTGTGTGGTGAGTTTTGTTTAGCTTGATTCTTGTGTATGCATATTGTCAAGAACTTTCCCGAAATGTGATTCAAGGCCAAATCCTAGATGTAGCTGCACTTGGGAAATGAACTTAGGCCTTTTTTGGTTATTCACTTCACCACTAAATGACCTCCTTGAATATCAATCCATTGTTGAGCCTTAAGCCTTTTCTTTGGAAACCACATTACAAGCCTTATACCCTTTTTATTCCTACCCTTTGGCACTATTCTCTCTAATTGCTAGTGAAAAAAGAAAAATGTAGGCAAAAGCCTAACTTTGGGGGTGTTTAAAGAAGAGGAAAAAGAGGGATGAGCTTCTAGGAGAGGTAGCACCTATTGCTTGAGGAAAAGACAAAATTTCAAGTTGAAAAAAACTCTTGATCAAAAGAAAAAGAACAAAAGAGAGAAAGGTTGAATGGTGCTATCTCTTGACGAAGATAAGGATTAATAAAAATAAATTGAAGGTGCCAAAAGGGTGGATAAAATAATTTTTTTTTGTGAAAGATGAGAAGGGAGAGATAAGGTAAAGTAAACTCGCTAAGTGTAGG
Organism: Datura wrightii; assembly: GCA_035772735.1. NCBI lineage: Eukaryota > Viridiplantae > Streptophyta > Magnoliopsida > Solanales > Solanaceae > Datura > Datura wrightii. The sequence goes on from JASDFA010000010.1 coordinate 122,294,505, forward strand.
AAGATGTTTGAATGTGTGCACAAAAGGCATCGGGGAGGTTCTAGTCACTAGATCTAAAGGTTGTCCTATCTTTGAACCCTAGACTTTATTATTACCCGAAAGTCCTTAGTGATTCCAAGAGTAGAAACTCTACATTAGTGGCAAATTATATGAAGGGAAAGCCTATGGTTCAATGTGTATGCACTTGAATATCTTTGAGAGAGTGAGCTTCTTTGCATCAATTTATAACCCCTTTGTGTGAATTGCATCTATGTGAATGAGATTCTCTCTTTTGGTGAGTGGCATCACTTCCGTAGAGTAGAATGCTGAAATTTGTATTTTCAATTGAGAGGTATGAATGCGACAAGTTGTGTAGTGAACTTTGGGGAAAACCTTGAATGTTTATTATCAATGAATTTAGATGCTTGTGAACCTTGATTTGTTTAAACATGCCCCTATTTTATGTTGAAAGAATGAAAGTGAGATCTGATAAATGTTTGTGGTTACCAATTGAATGTGTGCAACATGTTTTGAGTCATTTTATTCTCTTGAGTCGGTATGTGATTTTGGGGTTGTACTAAGTTTAGCAGTCCTTTGTGTAGCTCTTATGATGAAGATGTTCAATTCAATTCTAAGTTGTGGGTGAATGCGTTGCTTGAGGACAAGTAATGATTCAAGTTTTTGGGTTTGATGAGTTGGTAATTTACCAACTTATTAGGCTTTTAAGCATGAGCTATTGCCTTGTTTTCATAACAAATTAGGAGGTTTATTCCTTTTTTCCTTTGATTGTGCAGGTATAGAACTTAGATAAGGAAAACAGAAGAATTGAACAAAAAGCACCCTGCTAGAAGCAAGGTACATGCTTGCCGCACATTGGCACCTATAAAATGAAGGCACCACATAGTAAGAACTAGATATGAGTAGAAAAGAACCCTCGAAGTACAGGTTGGCACCTGAAAAATGTAGGTGCAACCACATGAGGACTTCAAGAAACATTGCTAAGACCTGCGGCTAGCGGATGTGCACTTGTGAAATGCAGGTGCCTCACAAGTGACCAATACGCTGACAAGGGCAAAAATGTCCAGATCTGGCATAAAAGTACCCGCGATGCTTCCAAGATCATACTTGAAAAGCTGTGCAAAGAGAATGTGTATATTTTACAGTGAATTGTACACTCCCATATCACATCTTATCATAACATAGAATTGTAGAGAGAGAAATAGAGAATACACTTTACCTTTTCTTCATCTTCTTCAATTACATTGGAAAATACGCCATTATTGTAGGTTTAAAATCTTAAATATACTATTCATGATGATGATTGTTAATGATTTATCTATGGGAAATCTTCATTTATGAGTAGCTAATTTGCTAGCTAGGGGTGTGTGCTTGATGAGCGTTTACTTCGATTGGGTATTGATCAATTGTTATTAACATTCATCTAAAAGCATGGATATATTATTTCCTCTGAGTTTTAATTGAAAATTAGTGATTACAAACACTAGTTAGTTTATGTATCATTCTTGAGCTTGAGAGTGAGATATGGGTGAGGAAACAATAGTGAGGATTTGGAGTGTGGATGTCTGGGGTTGATCTAGAGATAGTAAAAATCCACATCCCTACTGCATTAAAGGGTTAAGGCTAGAGATAGCTTGATCCTTCCTCAAGCTTGGTGTGGCTGATTTTTGAATGGGACCTTGGGGTTTGAGAAAACCCAAGGCAAAAACATCTTTGTGATTGAAAATAAGAGGATGTGCTTTGATCCATGGTATCCATGCTATAAATTGAAGTTAAGACAATTGAATCAACCCTAGTCTAGTTAACACTTCATCTATGGAACATCCCTAGCCCTTTCCTGTTGCTTCCAAAAAATCTTTTGTTCAATCTAGTTTTATAAATTCTCCCCCAATTCTTTACTTTATACATGTTGACAATGATGCATTCTAGTTTGAGTTCGTTTACAATTTTTGATTTACCTGTCTTTATTCTTTATGGGATTTGACCCCGACACCCGTTGGGCATTTTATTTTTGACAACAACTGCTGCCACCTCCCTTAATCGGGAGAGATGTATTGAGCATTACAAGATCCTCAGAAGATTAAGGTAGTGAAAGATTGGCTGAGACCCACAACTCTTACATAGATTTGCAGTTTCCTGGGTTTAACAGGTTACTACCAGAAGTTTATGGACGGATTCTCCGATATGTATGCTCTATTTACCAAGTTTACTTAGAGGAGGACTAAGTTCCAGCAATCAGAGGCTTGTGAAAAGAGATTCCAAGAGTTGAAGACCAGGTTGACTATAGCTCCAGTGCTGACTTTGTCGAAAGGAACTGATGGATTCATAGTGTATTGTGATAGTTCTAGACTGGACTCGAGTGCGTGTTGATGCATAATAGTAAAGTGATAGCCTATGCGTCCATACAACTAAAAGTTCATGAAAGGGACTACCTAACACATGATATGGAGTTGGCTATATTGATTTTTGTGCTAAAGATATGGCACCATTATCTGTATGGAGTTCATGTTGACATTTTCACATATCATAAGGGTCTTCAATACATCTTCAAACAGAAGGAATTGAATCTCAAGTAGTGAAGGTGGCTCGAGTTGCTGAAGAACTATGATATTGACATCTTGTATCACATGAGAAAGGCTAATATGGCAGCCGATGCTCTTAGATGATACTCCATTGGGAGCTTGGCTCATATTGATGGGAGCAATAAATTGTTGGCTAGGGATGTTCAAAAGTTAGCAAACCTAAGGGTCGCTTATTAGATTCTTGAGATGGTGGTGCAGTGGTACTAAATAGAGCAGAATCGTCTTTACTGGTAGAAGTAAAGGGAAAGAAGTATGATGATCTGATATTCCATGGGTGTATGGTACCTTTGATGCTTAAAACTAAGAAAATATGTTAATCCCCGGTATATTTATATAGATATGATGTGTTTTTGTTAAGTGTTGTAGGGAAACAGGTTCGAAAAGTGAAATTGGGAAAATAAGTAAAGAAATGGGATAAGTCTGGACTGTGAGGAAGGTAATGAGTCATCATGACACGCAATGACTCATCCCCTAAACCGTTATGTGAGGAGGGCCATGAAATCAGAGAGTGAAATTGTAGAAGTGCTGGTAACGAGTAGACTCAATGACTCATCAAGACTTATAATGACTCGTTATATGTGTCGTTGGAATGAAAGGAAAAAGGGGAATACAGTACTAAGAATCTTAACAAAAGTATCAATGAGTCATCAAACCACTTAACGACTCGTCAAAAGCAGTCGTGGTCACACATTAAGAATACTGGAAAATCAAGTCCTAGAGGTAACAAAAGACTTAATGACTCATTACATCTCTTAGCGAGTCGTTAGTTGAGCCATCAACAAGAAGGAAAATCTGTTGAAACTGGAACTGTTATGACACATAATGACTCATTAGGTCTACTAACGAGTCGTCACCACTGCCGACCTGATTTCCTTGTCTATGTAGGATAGGATTTACTTTATGTCTATAAATACTTTGTTTATATTTTTTTTACAAGTTTCGAATTTTTTCATAGTTTTGTGTGAAATTGACGTTCAAGAAACATCTTTTGTTAATTTGTTCTTGGGTTTTGAGAATTCAAACAAGCTTTGATCTTTGATTTGTGGTTATTGTTGATTTATTCAAGAAGTGTGCTTTCTAATACAAATTCTTATAAGTTTACAATTATAATTTCTTCTAAACTTATTAATCATAATTCTTCAAGCATGAGTAGTTAAATCCCATAACTACGGTTGTGGGAACCATGAAGAATTAACAAACATAGACAAAATACTTAGTGATTCTTGAATAGGGTTTATGCATGTATTGTTCTTCCCTTCATTTTAATTATTTTTTAATAGTCGTGAAAATTGGAACTCACCTCATTCTTGTTCACCAAACCAAGGGGGTAATGAATGGAAAAAGTAATTAACAACGGAGATTTGAGGCTATCAACCCTCATCTAATAACATGATCTTGTCCGTGAATAGCTAATCTAATATCAAAGATAAGGGTTAATCATGTACACATCTGCATATGGATCAAGCTATGTGGTGATAATCATATATTTAGAGGACCAACCATCTAGGTGAAAATATCTTACTGATATTGCATTCTAAACACCAGAATAGATCACTAATAGAATAACTGCGTTGTTCTAAAATCATGGGGAACATTGTCCTAGTCAGTTCACTCATTCAATACAATCAACATTAGCGAAGAATTTACACATTACCAATAACACCCCAAAAGTGCCTAGGAGTAGACCCGGGAAGCTAAAATGCAAAACTGCAGAAATTTGGGGAAAAAGTTGCAGGATGAGAGGACCAATGACTCGTGGTATGTAACCATGAACCGTTGTAAGCAGTCATGGTAAGAGGCTCGGCCTGGTGATAGTGTAGACAACAGGCGTCACAACGACTAGTTGTGAGGAATGAAGGCCCGTTGTCTGGAATCGTGGTAAGGCAGTGGACCTTACCGTGGAGACGACGGATGGAAACCACAACCCTTTATAGGATAAAATGAGTCGTGGTGAGGCTCGTTGTGAAGGTGTCTAGATTTTCGAAAGAGGGAAACAATAACTGGTTCAAATACCCGTTGGATCCTAGGACGACTTGTCCTATATGTTCGTGGTCTGAATTAGAGATATGGTTGGGGTAGTGCTTAGCACGGGCAGATACCACGGGTCGTGGTATCTTCCAACGGCCTGTTGGTTTATCTATTGTTTGGTCGAGTGACTAGTTTTTAGTGAACTCAGTAAGGGAATTTCTATCATTTCCTAGTCCTAAGGCCCTATACTACATTGTTTAAGGCTCGTTTTAGTGGGTTTTAAGCAGGGAAAAACCTATTCTAAGTCATTCATCCCATGCATGCAAGTCTGAAGGTTTGAAGAGGAGGTTCAAGGAAAAATCTCAAGGTTTCAGTTGGAATCTTAGCTAGGGAAATTAGAGGGTGTTAGAATTCACCATTCCTAGGTATGTAAGGTTATGAGTGGGTGTCTCCTTCCACACCCATGCCCATGATAAATTGTCTATGGTCAAGTATGGGGTTTTCACCTAATTGTATGATTCTTCAATCTCTATACATGGGTATGATTAGATTATGTTTATATTGTTGAATTGTGAAACTTGGGAAGATTTCAAATTGTTTTCAATCCAAATTGTGATTTATAAATTATGAAATTGAATGCCCATGGATGAGAAGTTCATGAAAGAAGAGAATAATGTTGAATGTATGATGATGATGATGAGATTTAATAACGAATAGCATGTTTCTAAAGCTACCCATGATTATGATGTAGTTTACAAAGTGAATTAAGTAGATCTAAGTTGATAAAGCTTTGGTAAATGCCCATATGTTGATTTAATGTGTTGATTACCTACATAATCTTACCACATTGTTTAAAGTGAAGTTTCCCAATTTTTCATAAATTCTAGCTGGTGGTATGTTGAGTTAAATATTTCTACATGTAGCTTACCATATGGTTTGGAGTAAATGCTTCCACCTATGATTGAGCTTGTGGTATCTATTGAAATAAAGCCTTCCATGTGAATGAATTCATAATTGAGATGTGTGTCATTATGAGCTCTGTCGATAGACAATGTTGAGCTTCATTTTCATATGATGTCGAGTCCATGCATGATTTCACTATGATCTTTGTCAATAGACAATGTTAAGATTCATTTCATACGATGTTGGGCTATGCATGATTTCATCTTGAGCTTCGTCAACAGATGATGCTGAGCTTCATTATATACTATGTAAAGCGTTGCATGTTTTTAGGAGAAGAGTATAGCACCGAGCGGGTTAAGGGTCGATCACTCTATGCCCCAGAACTATGCGCCAAAATAGGTTGATACTATTATATTATTGAGACTTCCCTTGTAAGCTATCCCTAGCCCGATTGGCCCTTCAGCTTGATTTCGATATCGTGGTATCGTCCATCGCTCTGGCAAGGTTATGGATGGCTCTACCCACTTGAGTGTGATAGTTGGGACCACGTAAGATCTATAGTGGTATATCGGTTAAGTGACGAGTCTCCCACTATCTATCTCATTCAGCTTTGCATATCCATCACTCATGATGATTACTTTACTCATGCATGTTCTGAAAGTAACGTTTGACTCAGTGTTCAGCTTTTCAATATTAATGTTATGTTTCATCTTTGAGTCATTCGAATCAGTCATGATGTTATAAAGCTATGCATGGTCATGTTATGATAAAATTGCAATTTCAGAATGAATGTTTGTAACCCATCTACTTATATTTGAAAGCTTGTGATATGGTATAGAATGTTTTAAATGATTTACTTTGCCAGAGTAGTTTTACTTACCTTTCATACTCGGTACATTCTACGTACTGATTGATCTTGTCACACCCCGCCTTGGGGGGTATGACTGGCACCTGGTGCCCTACTAGGACCTGACCTGCTGGACTGTTAAGCCTGGGCGCATCTGGCGCCTGGCTGGCTCTAACTCACATTTCTGGAAACAAAGGGCTATATGACGGCTGTAAATACAGGCCCCGGCCCATTGGCCTATAGCCTCCTGTACCTGCACTAGCAGCTGACCAGAAACATAGTAATTCAGGGAAACCTATGCGGGCCGACAAGGCCACCATGCTGTCTAGTTATCTATAACTCAAACATAGCATACTAAGAAGCTACGTGACCGGCAAGGTCACCACTACTGGCAAACTATGGCCCTACACAACCATTACAAAAGAAAGAAAGAGTAAAGGAAACTATACAATTGCACGGCCCCACACGACTGGCTCATCTAACCACAGGGAATACATACAGACTGCAATCCTCTAGGAATAGTAATAGAACTGGCCGGGATAGGGCCCCGACCTACCCGTACTATATACAACAAAAGAAATTGAACTACACCTCTGAAATTCAGCCTCCAGATGACTGGAGCTGAATACTCAACCGCTGACAGGGAGTCACGTAGAATCGCCTGCTCGTCTATGAGTACCTGCAGGCAAGTAATGCAGCGCCCCACTGGGCGTCAGTACCACTGGTACTGAGTACGTAAAGCAACTGAAATAATATAACTAAAAACAACATCTGAAAGCAATAATATGACCGATGAAGCAGAAGTAGGAGGAATAACTTAACTGTCTGATGAAGTAGATCGTACCTATTCTTACTGATACCGAAGGAAGTAGGAATCATACCTGGAGGCGTATCATTCTACTACCAACCCACTCGCGTCTAATACAACATAGCATAGCATACATAACATAACATAGCACACACAAACCTTACCCGGCCCCCATAAGCCGGGAGGTACAATCAACACAGAATCTATGCCCCTACCCCGGTCATCCTATCTCCTATAGTGGCTGTAAGCATCCTGCTGGTCCCTGGGTATGCACTTGGGCTCGCTGAGCCCCTGACCATAACTGTATCTGAGTTCGAAGGACTCTAAATCAACACCCCGGGCGTACCCGCTCGACGGGGGTGTATAAGGGCCGACCAAGGCACAATATGGGGAAACTGGCATCCCATCTTCGTCCCCTTGCGGGACGGCATATCACTCCGTAGAGCGACGTATCCTCGTCCTCTGGCGGACGAGTCGATACAGCTATTAACCCTGGGTGGTCAGGGATGCTAGGTAATCCAACCCCAATCAATACAATGTCTCAACTAATCATGCTGTCTGTGTATCTCATAAGCTAAGGTTAACAGATGTAGGGTATCGTATAAATCACATACTAAGCTAACAATAGTAATCTGTAAGTGTCTGATACATGCTGGGACAGGTAAGTATAAATATAAATATAGCCTCCTGTCAAACTGTACTGGGTAAAAGTTATACGAGGAAGTGTTTCTACTGAAAGCTATACTGTTTACTAAGTTTCTGTGTTAACATAATTTCCTATTTCTAACATGCTTTCTAAACCATATACAGTTACTATTCTATATCGGGAATGCTTTACTGATACTGTACTACCTTGCGAGGTTTCAGCTAAACACAACAATAACTTAACATGGCATATTACATCATATACTGAATATATTGGGCAACCTTAACCACTTACGCCCAAATTTATGTCGTACGGATAGGTATCGTACACGTTACAACCCAAAACTGCTCATATTGCACCCATATTCATAATAACACAATAATCGATTTCCGAACATTCTACTGGTCTGTAAATTACTATACTGCTTCAATGCTACTTAACTTGCCGAGGAAACTTAACTTTACATACCTTATCTTTGAATATTCGTCCGTCGGACGAGGCTCGGCCGGTACTTCTACTGTTTTCTCCCAACTGCCTTCATAAATACGTCAATCAATACTAAATACAACGTTATTGTAAAGAGCGACGTTACTTTCGATTTAATTTATAGCCTAAACTTAGGCTTATCGAAAGACGGTCAAAAACTCGCTATTTTTCAGCGGCCCAAAAGGGAGAATTATTTACTTCTCAGCTAGGAACACATAGACATTAATTTAGATCAATTCTGCTTACTTTAGTTCGGCAGCTCGCCGATTCATCCGCCGTATTTCGCGAAACTAACTCCGTAGAAATGCTCTCTGCTGCTAAATACCTTGGTATCTAGGATAAATTTGGGTTTGGGCAGCGTTTGGCAGTGTAATCGGACGAAAATATTTAATTTTCTTCGTCTTCCCTCTGTTCACAGCGTTTCTGGAAATTTTACTAAGTGTTAAATGATTTCCAACCGAAGTGGGGGCTTTATATACTTGGGCCTGGACAAGGGCAACGTGTCACGGAGCCATCGCGGAGGCCTCACCTCCGTGACACGCTGCCATCGCGGAGGGGCTCTGCCTCGGCTCCTCCCACGATGGTTCGACGGGTTTCTCGTCCGATCTTTTTCCCGGGCCTTTCCCTAGCACGTATGGCCTTCAAATATGCTTAACCAACGTGCGAATAGGTCATCTAAGTGCCGGGAATTCTACAGGGTATAACATTCTCCCCCACTTAGGAACATTCATCCTCGAATGTATACTGCTATCTAGAGGACTGCTTACTTTACTTTCTGGGAAAATTTTGGCAGAGTTTCCCCTGTAACATGGACTATCGCAAAAACCTGAAATGCAGAAAAGTCCAACACAGGCACTGCACACAATGTTCTAAACTTCACTGGACAACTAAATATCACTCCTTCTTTATCATTTACACACATACAATCATAAGATACTGTATAAGTACTGATACGGGCATACCTGTCGTCTGACTAGGCTTGAAATAGGTGAGGATATCTGATTTTCATGTCTTGTTCAGCCTCCCACGTCATTTCTTCCCGATTTCTGTTACGCCACAATACCTTGACAGACGCAACGTCTTTAGTTCTCAGCCTGCGAATCTGTCTGTCTAAAATGGCTACGGGAACCTCTTCATAGGCTAACTCCTCTGTGACCTGAACATCCTGGACTGAAACTACTGTAGAAGGGTCCCCTACGAACTTTCTTAACATTGAAACATGGAATACTGGGTGAACAAATGCTAACTCTGGAGGCAAGTTTAACTCATATGCCATGCGGCCTATTCTTCGCCGAATCTGATACGGCCCAATGAATCTTGGGCTAAGCTTGCCTTTCTTGCCAAACCTCATTACCCCTTTCATCGGGGACACTTTCAGATATACCCAGTCGTTTACCGAAAATTCTAGATTTCTGCGCCGTCTATCTGCATATGACTTCTGACGGCTCTGAGCGGTCAGTAAATGTTCTCGGATAAGCTTTATCTTTTCCTCTGACTGCCGAACAATGTCTGGGCCAACTAATACTGATTCTCCTATCTCAAACTAGCCCACCGGCGATCTACATTTCCGCCCGTACAATGCCTCGAAAGGCGCCATCTGAATAGCTGAATGGTAGCTGTTATTATAAGAAAATTTGATTAACGTAAGATGTTCATCCCAGCTACCCCCAAAATCTAACACACACGCTCGTAGAATATCTTCGAGCGTCTGAATTGTACGCTCAGCTTGCCCGTCTGCCTGAGGATGGAATGCTGTACTCAGATTAATCTGCATCCCCAGACCTTTCTGAAATGACTGCCAGAACCTAGCTGTAAACTGTGCCCCTCTGTCTGAAATGATAGATGCCGGCACTCCATGCAATCTAACTATTTCTCTGATATACAATTCGGCATAATCCTCAGTTGAGAAGGTAGCCCTTACTGGCAGTAAATGAGCTGATTTTGTCAGCCTGTCAACTATTACCCAAATGGAATCATTTCTGCGTCTAGTACGGGGTAACCCTGTTACAAAATCCATGTTTATTACTTCCCATTTCCACATAGGTATCATTATCTCTTGAGCCAAACCACCCGGTTTCTGGTGCTCTGCTTTCACCTGCTGACAATTAGCACACCTAGACACAAATTCGGCTATCTCAGTTTTCATACCTGGCCACCAGTAGATGTCTCTAATGTCGTGGTACATTTTCGTCGCCCCTGGGTGAAGGGAATAGCGAGCGTAGTGTACCTCATGCATGATCTGTCTGCGAAGTCCTGAGACATTCGGGACACAAAGGAGGCCCTTACAATATAGCACATCATCCCCGGTTGTCTGAAAATCTGGCTCCTTACCCTTCTGAACTCTATCTCTGAGCTGGACTAAATCGGGATCCTCATACTGTCGTTCTTTTACCTCCGCAACTAGCGATGATACTGCAGAATTCTGAATTACGGCCCCATTATCTCCTGTTTCCATTACCCGAACAGCTAGTCCAGCTAACTGATGAATTTCTTTAGCTAATTTCTGTTTTTCGGGTCGCAAATACGCCAAACTCCCCATTGACTTACGGCTCAGGGCGTCTGCCACAACATTGGCTTTCCCCGGATGGTACAGGATGTTCACATCATAATCCTTCAACAATTCTAACCAGCGCCGTTGTCGCAGATTCAACTCCCTCTGAGTGAAAATGTACTGCAAGCTCTTATGATCTGTATATATATCAACATGGACGCCGTACAGGTAATGCCTCCACATCTTCAAGGCATGAATTACTGCGGCCAACTCTAGATCATGGGTGGGGTAATTCTTCTCGTGTTTCCTCAGCTGCCTGGAAGCATATGCAATTACTCTACCATGCTGCATCAACACACAACCCAATCCGACACCTGACGCGTCGCAATAGACTGAATAACCTTCTGTGCCTTCCGGCAGTGCTAGTACTGGGGCGGAGGTTAATCTGTCTTTCAGTTCCTGGAAACTCTGCTCGCATGCCTCCGTCCACTGAAACTTTGTTGCTTTCTGTGTCAATTTCGTTAAAGGTGCTGCAATAGTTGAGAATCCCTCAACGAACCTCCGATAGTATCCTGCCAACCCCAGAAAGCTACGAACTTCAGTCGGGGTGGTAGGCCTAGGCCATGACTTAACTGCTTCTATCTTCTGCTTGCCTACCTGTATACCAGTGTCTAAGACAATATGCCCTAAAAAGGCTACTGAGTTAAGCCAGAATTCACACTTCGAAAATTTAGCATACAACTGGCGGTCCCTAAGAGTTCGGAGCACTGTCCGCAAATGAGTCCGGTGATCTGCTTCAGAGCGAGAATACACCAGAATATCATCAATGAATACTATCACGAACAAGTCCAGGAAGGGTCTGAAAATACTGTACATCAGGTCCATAAAGACTGTTGGGGCATTCGTTAGCCCGAAGGACATAACCAGAAATTCAAAATGCCCATATCGGGTCCTGAATGCTGTCTTAGGAATATCCCTCTCACGTACTCGGAACTGGTGATATCCGGACCGCAAGTCAATTTTAGAAAAGTATCTGGCTCCCTGTAGCTGATCAAATAAGTCATCAATTCTGGGAAGCGGATACTTGTTCTTTACTGTAACTTTGTTTAGCTGCCGATAATCTATACACATTCGGAGCGAGCCATTTGTCTTTCTCACAAACAAGACTGGCGCACCCCACGGGGATGTACTCGGCCTGATAAAACCTTTATCTAACAGGTCTTTCAACTGCTCCTTTAATTCTCTTAGTTCTGCAGGAGCCATACGATAAGGAGGTATTGATATTGGCTGAGTGCCTGGTAGCAAATCAATAGCGAAGTCTATTTCCCTTTCTGGGGGAATACCAGGTAACTCATCAGGAAATACATCTGGAAATTCATTTACCACTGGGACAGACTGGAGTGTCGGAGATTCTGCCTGGACATCCTGAACTCTGACAAGATGGTAAATACACCCCTTAGATATCAATTTTCTCTCCTGAAGGTAGGAAATAAACCTACCTTTTGGCGTCGCGGTGCTGCCCTTCCACTCCCGTACTGCCTCCCCCGGGAAGTGGAATCAGACCGTTTTGGTCCAACATTCAACATTAGCAAAACATGGTACTAACCAATCCATACCCATTATGGCATCGAAGTCTATCATTTCTAACTCGACCAAATCTACTGTGGTCTGACGATCAGCAACCTCTACTGTACACCCGCGGTAAATTCGGCTAGCTGTGATAGAGTCACCAACGGGCGTAGATACTAGGAAGGGCTGCTGTAATGATTCTGGTACAATACTAAACTTCCGTGCCACAAATGGAGTAATATAGGACAAAGTAGACCCTGGATCAATTAGCACATAAGCAGGGTGTGAGCAGATAGTTAGCATACCTGTCACAGCATCAGGCGATGCCTCTGAATCTTGCCTCCCTGGTAAGGCATATGTGCGGCTTGGACCCGCGCCTGTACTGGAGGCCCCTGATTTGCCTCGACCCCTGCCTGCTGAAACTGAGGGCCTACGCCCAGTCGTGGATGCTGTAGCTCGCGACCCTACTGACGCCCTATCCTGTCTGTCCCGGTCCTCTCGACCTCTGGCTGGGCAGTCTCTCATCAAATGGCCTTCTTGGATACAAATATAGCATGCGGTGGAACCATACCTGCACGCTCCAGAATGGCGTCGGCTGCATATAGGGCAAAGTGGTAGGGTATACCTACTCTGCTCCACCCTTCTCTGTGACGGTGAGTCTGCAGTCTGCGAACCTCTACCAGCCTCCGACTGCCCCCTGCGGTTGGATCTACCTCCCTGTGACTGTGGCGGAGGAGGGGGCCTGGGCGGCCTATCTGACAATCATGGCCTGGGTCCTCCCCGGGCCTCTCTTTGTTACTCAACTGGCCTATCCCGGCGACGCTGCTCCTGATTAACCCTTCTAATTTCCCGATGTCGCTGTCTGATGCCCTCAATATTCTGGGCAAATGCCTGGATTCGGGAAATATCCATATCTTCTCGCAGTGTGGCCGTGATGCAAGTCTCGACATACTCTGGGTTCAACCCCATAATAAAACGGTGCACTCTGGATGCCATGGTATCAACAAAAGCTGGTGCATATCGAGCCAAAGAATCAAACCGCAAGGAATATTCCCGAACATTCATGGCCCCTTATTCTAGATGTAGGAATTGGTCTACCCGGGCCTGTTGAATCTCCCGTGGCAAATAGTGATCTAGAAAGGCTCCTGAAAAGCTGGACCAGGTGGGAGGGGGAACATCTCTCCCTCGGGACCTCTCCCAGCTTTCATACCATAACACCGCAATATCTCTCAACTGGAATGCGGCCAATTCAACTGACTCAGTAGGTGTAGCATGCATAACCCTGAAGATTCTCTGCATCTGATCCAGAAAATCCTGGCGGTCCTCTATTCGGTCCGTGCCTGTGAACTATGGGGGATTCAGGGCTAAGAACTCTCGGACCCTCGAACTACCAGGCCCTCCTGATGCTTCTGCAACTGTGGATGGCATTTGCTGACGCTGAGCAGCCATCATCTGTGCTATCATAACTACAGCACTCCTAACCTCCTGGTCGGAAGGTGTCGGTATAGGGACTGCTGAAGATACTGTTGCTCCAAATGGCTCCTGACGTGGTGGAGACTGCTGAGGAGGCTGAGATGAAGCCTCTGTAGGGCCCTCTGATCGGGCTGTCTCCAAATGAGGGGGAGGCATCCTGCTGGTGCCCTCCCCTGCTGCAATGTCTAAGCTCCGACCTGTAACGGGATGGCGCTAGTCTGACATTATCTGTAGCCAAAGAATATGGTAAGATTTTAGGAATTCAACCCTATACTGTACAGCTCTATAGCACGACTGAATCAGAATAAAAGACAACCATCCTATCATGCCTTGCAGCCTCCTACCCATAGTATGTGGTGCACAACACATCCATGGACAGGACTCTACTTAGCACGGCTTGCAGACTCCCTAGGATACGACCTGCTCTGATACCAAGTTTGTCACACCCCGCCTTGGGGGGTATGACTGGCACCTGGTGCCCTACTAGGACCTGACCTGCTGGACTGTTAAGCCTGGGCGCATCTGGCACCTGGCTGGCTCTAACTCACATTTCTAGAAACAAAGGGCTATATGACGGCTGTAAATACAGCCCCCGGCCCATTGACCTATAGCCTCCTGTACCTGCACTAGCTGCTGACCAGAAACATAGTAATTCAGGGAAACCTATGCGGGCCGACAAGGCCACCATGCTGTCTAGTTATCTATAACTCAAACATAGCATACTAAGAAGTTACGTGACCAGCAAGGTCACCACTACTGGCGAACTATTGCCCCACACGGCCATTACAAAAGAAAGAAAGAGTAAAGGCAACTATACAACTGCACGGCCCCACACGACCGGCTCATCTAACCACAGGGAATACATACAGACTGCAAGCCTCTAGGAATAGTAATAGAACTGGCCGAGACAGGGCCCCGACCTACCCGTACTATATACAACGAAAGAAACTGAACTACACCTCTGAAATTCAGCCTCCGGATGACTGGAGCTGAATACTCAACCGCTGACAGGGAGTCACGTAGAATCGCCTGCTCGTCTATGAGTACCTGCAGGCAAGTAATGCTGCACCCCACTGGGCGTCAGTACCACTGGTACTGAGTACGTAAAGCAACTGAAATAATATAACTGAAAACAACATCTGAAAGCAATAATATGACCGATGAAGCAGAAGTAGGAGGAATAACTTAACTGTCTGATGAAGTAGATCGTACCTGTTCTTACTGATACCGAAGGAAGTAGGAATCATACCTGGAGATGTATCATTCTACTACCAACCCACTCGCGTCTAATACAACATAGCATAGCATACATAACATAACATAGCACACACAAACCTTACCCGGCCCCCATAAGCCGGGAGGTACAATCAACACAGAATCTATGCCCCTACCCCGGTCATCCTATCTCCTATAGTGGTTGTAAGCATCCTGCCGGTCCCTGGGTATGCACTTGGGCTTGCTGAGCCCCTGACTATAACTGTATCTGAGTCCGAAGGACTCTAAATCAACACCCCGGGCGTACCCGCTCGACGGGGGTGTATAAGGGCCGACCAAGGCACAATATGGGGAAACTGGCATCCCATCTTCGTCCCCTTGCGGGACGGCATATCACTCCGTAAAGCGACGTATCCTCGTCCTCTGGCGGACGAGTCGATACAGCTATTAACCCTGGGTGGTCAGGGATGCTAGGTAATCCAACCCCAATCAATACAATGTCTCAACTAATCATGTTGTCTGTGTATCTCATAAGCTAAGGTTAACAGATGTAGGGTATTGTATAAATCACATACTAAGCTAATAATAGTAATCTGTAAGTGTCTGATACATGCTGGGACAGGTAAGTATAAATATAAATATAGCCTCCTGTCAAACTGTACTGGGGTAAAAGTTATACGAGGAAGTGTTTCTACTGAAAGCTATACTGTTTACTAAGTTTCTGTGTTAACATAATTTCCTATTTCTAACATGCTTTCTAAACCATATACAGTTACTATTCTATATCGGGAATGCTTTACTGATACTGTACTACCTTGCGAGGTTTCAGCTAAACACAACAATAACTTAACATGGCATATTACATCATATACTGAATATATTGGGCAACCTTAACCACTTACGCCCAAATTTATGTCGTACGGATAGGTATCGTACACGTTACAACCCAAAACTGCTCATATTGCACCCATATTCATAATAACACAATAATCGATTTCCGAACATTCTACTGGTCTGTAAATTACTATACTGCTTCAATGCTACTTAACTTGCCGAGGAAACTTAACTTTACATACCTTATCTTTGAATATTCGTCCGTCGGACGAGGCTCGGCCGGTACTTCTACTATTTTCTCCCAACTGCATTCATAAATACGTCAATCAATACTAAATACAACATTATTGTAAAGAGCGACGTTACTTTCGATTTAATTTATAGCCTAAACTTAGGCTTATCGAAAGACGGTCAAAAACTCGCTATTTTTCAGCGGCCCAGAAGGGAGAATTATTTACTTCTCAGCTAGGAACACATAGACATTAATTTAGATCAATTATACTTACTTTAGTTCGGCAGCTCGCCGATTCGTCGGCCGTATTTCGCGAAACTAACTCCGTAGAAATGCTCTCTGCTGCTAAATACCTTGGTATCTAGGATAAATTTGGGTTTGGGCAGCGTTTGGCAGTGTAATCGGACGAAAATATTTAATTTTCTTCGTCTTCCCTCTGTTCACAGCGTTTCTGGAAATTTTACTAAGTGTTAAATGATTTCCAACCGAAGTGGGGGCTTTACATACTTGGGCCTGGACAAGGGCAACGTGTCACAGAGCCAACGCGGAGGCCTCACCTCCGTGACACGCTGCCATCGCGGAGGGGCTCTGCCTCGGCTCCTCCCGCGATGGTTCGACGGGTTTCTCATCCGATCTTTTTCCCGGGCCTTTCCCTAGCACGTATGGCCTTCAAATATGCTTAACCAACGTGCAAATAGGTCATATAAGTGCCGGGAATTCTACGGGGTATAACAGATCTTGGGCAAATTTATATGCCCAAGTGATACGCAAATGTGTCATTTTAGCCTTGTTTATCTATCAATGTTTATACATTCTCATGTGATTGGTAATAAAATGTGAATTTATACTAACCAACATGATTAGCATTGTTTTGCCGGTAAAATGTAATTTTGGAAAGCTAAAATGCATGTTGGAATAGATTGGGGTTGGACTCGGATGTGAGCAAAGGACAAGGCATTGGAAGGCACAAAATAAAGAGGCTCCGCGATGGAGCCGTGTCACGCTGCCATCGCGGAGGCCTTCTGCCTGGATAGGGAATTTTTGGACAATTTCTAGTGAGGGTTCGCGTTGGGTCCGTGGCACGGTGGCCTAGCTCCGTGTTGCACGCCGTGCCACGTTGGGCCTTATTACCTGGACCCCCAATTTCCAGTGAGGGTCCGTGTCGGTGGCGTGTCACGGAGTGCATCGCGAAGCGCTGCCTCTGTTACACGTTGCTTGTTATTCCGGAAAAAATTCCACTAGTATAAATAGAACACTTAGGTTCATTTTTCAATATTCTGACTTGGTGGAGCAAGAACGTGGGTTACAGGCAGTTGAGGGGACGAAATTATCAGGGTTTTTCTCTCTTTCCTTCTCCTTGAATTCAATTGCTTGTATGTTTAACACTCATTTAACGATGTTTAATCCACAAATGAGTGGCTAATTCCTCTTCTTGCTGAGGTTAAGAACAATTGTATTGAAATGTGATTGTTGATTAGATTGGTTTTTCATCTTTTCTTCCATGGTTGTTCTATTGATTCTTGTTCTTACTGCATTAATGTGTGGCCTACGTTAATGTACATCTAAAAAGTCCGGTTTCACTCGAGAGAGCAAGAAATTGGAAAGTTGTGAATTAATAGGATATGATCCTTTCTTAGTATGGGAAAATTGAGAATTGATTTACCTTCAGGATAGAAATATACCTGAAAGTCGTATTAGTCAATTTAGGAACCGGGTTTGTATGGCTAGAACATGAATTTTGTTTAATCACAGAAATGTAGGTGGATGGTTCATGATTCTTAAGTTGGGTTAAATACGAGAGTTTTAATCCATTGGCAGTAGTTCTTGACTAGCAATCGGATGAAAGGTTAACCAATTTATATCGATAATTAATTTCATTACATGTTCATTTAACCTCAGCATGCTCACATTCATAGTTCAGACTCACATTAGATAATCGTTTTAGACTTAGCATAAAAATTAGAACCCAAAAATATCAAACTCTTGGTTACATTGTTGTCTTCATTGTTAAAATTAAAATATAGTAACACTTGAGTAGTTTTTTACCTTATCCCAGTCCTTGTGGGATCGATACTTGGCTTACTTAAGCTACTTTACTACTTGTTCGACCACGTGCACTTGCGTGTAATTTTATACCCAAGCAAAACCACCGAACTAGTTTTTGGCGCTGTTGCCGGGGACTGGCAATTGGTGAATTTGTCTTAAGTATTAATTTACTATATTTTTATTTTCTTAGTGTTGACAACTTGGTCTTAGCTTGTATTTTCCAGATTTAATCTCTGTTGAACACTAGCAAGAGACAAGGAGCTGGTGGACTCGTATTTAGAGCCAGAAAGATTATTTCATCGTCAGCGAAGAGAAGCTCTAGAAAGAAAGCTGCAGTTGCTCAGACAAACACTCATGGAGCAACAACAGAATCCACCAGTAGTACGGGCAATGTTAGTGCCCGAAGAAGTAGCAGCTCGGCCGGTTCGCGAGGTGGCAATCCCACATGCTAATAATGTCACATCTTGCATCCGCAAACCTGAGCCAGGAGGGAGGTTCGAGCTCAAACAAAACATGGTGCAATTGCTGCACACTAGCGGGCAGTTTATAGGTCTCCCTCATGAAGATCCACAACAGCATCTCCAAAATTTTTTGGAGATAAGTGACACTTACATCCCCGCTGGAGTGTCATCAGATTATGTCAGGCTTACATTGTTCCCATTTTTACTATTGGGAGAAGCCAAGAGGTGGTTGAAAGCTGAGCCACCTAATTCTATTTCTACGTGGGATGATCTTGCAAGGAAATTCTTGATACGATTTTTTCCCTCCGGTAAAACAGCAAGACATAGAAGTCAAATTCTAAGTTTCAAACAGAGAGAGGGAGAGAATCTATATTAGGCTTGGGAGAGATTCAAGTCCATGTTGCAGGATTGTCCTCCTCCTCATCAATCCAATGATGTGCTGGTGCACACTTTTATAGAGGGATTGGAACCCCATACAAAAATATTGCTAGACTCAGCAGGTGGGGGACAAGTGCTGAAGAAAACTTATGAGGAGCTGTATACCTTGTTGAACCGTATTTCGCAGGGCAATCTGGAGTGGAATGCTGATTCATCAAGAGGAGGGACAAGGAAAGCAGCAGGAGTTCTAGAAGTGGATGGGTTTATAGCTATTGCTGCACAGATAGCTGCCTTACAGAATCAACTCGACACCTACTTCAGTAACATGATAATGAACCAGCCTCAAGCCCCAGTGAATGCAGTGCAGCAGATTTGGTGTGAAGTGTGCGGGATCACTGAGCACTCAGCTGAGTGTTGTGGAGCAAATCCTGACTCAGTGAACTTTGTGGGAAATGTACAAAGGAACAACCACCAGCAGTAGGGCAATAGCTACAATTCCAATTGGAGGAATCATCCTAATTTCTCCTGGGGTAGCAACAACCATCAGGGGCAAAGTTTGAGTCAGGGTGTGCAAAGGAACCAAGGAGGGCAGCAGAATTATCAAGCACAATTTAGAAACAACAATGCACCTCCTCCACCACCATCACCCAGCATTGAGGAGATGTTCAAGATGATGATAGCTAACCAAGCTCAATTGCAGGCTGACTATGTGAAATAGGCAGCCGAGGTGAAAAACAACCAGTTAGCTACTAAGGCACTTGAATATCAATTTGGGCAATTTGCTGGAGCCCAAAACACCAGGCCTAGAGGAGGACTTCCGAGTGACACAGATCCCAACCCCAAGTAGGTGAATGCGGTGACCACAAGGAGTGGTTTGCAGCTAAAAGAGGTGGAACCAGAAAGACCACCTCAACAATCGGGAGCAGCAGAAGTCGAGAGGGAGCAAAGTGATAAGAGGGGGAAGACAAAGGAAGCTGAATCAGAAAGACCACCATCCCCGTTCCCTCAACGATTAAAGAAACACAAGGAGGAGGCGTGTTTCAAGAAATTCATGGAGGTGCTGAAACAGGTACATATTAACTTACCTCTTGTTGATATTTTGCAGGGAGTGCCGAAGTATGCAAAGTATATAAAGGACATCGTGGCAAACAAAAGTCGATTGACTGAGTATGCTACGGTGGCTCTCACGGAGGAGTGCACTTCCTAGATACAAAACCGACTGCCCACAAAGCTCAAAGATCCTGGGAGCTTTACTATACAGATTACTATTGGGCAGAGTATCCGAGATCGTGGATTATGTGATTTGGGAGCGAGCATTAATTTGATGTTGTCATCGGTATTCAAAAAGTTGGGTCTAGGGAGTCCTAGACCCACAACAGTGATCTTGAAATTGGCGGATCGGTCCTTAGCCAGACCTGATGGCATTTGTGGAGGACGTTCTGGTGCAAGTTGGCTCCCTAATCTTCCCGGTAGATTTCGTCGTGCTAGATTTTGAACCAGACGCGGAAGTCCCATTTATTTTGGAACGTCCTTTCTTGGCGATCGGGAAAGCGCTGATTGATGTAGCTGCGGGGCAGCTAACCATGCGAGCACATGATAAGATAGAGGTATTTGATGTGTTTAAAGCCATGAAGCTGCCGACAATACATGAGGAGCTTTCAGCAATCAGTGTGGTTGAACACGAAAGAATTCGTCAGATTGTTTAATCTTAAGACCCACTGGAAAGAGTGTTGATGCACTCCGATCATTTTGGAGATATAGACGCCTATGAGGTGGTCCAAATGTTGAATGAGGCACAAAGGCAACCGAGGAAACATGAATTTCAATCATTGATGAGGTCCCTAGAACCTTTGCCTAAACCATCCGTTGAGGAGGCACCAAAGCTGGAATTGAAAGAATTGCCTCCCCATTTAAAATATGTCTTTTTGGGGGAAAATGAGACGTTACCAGTCATCATCTCCGCAGAATTGACAGAGGCACAGGATAAAGAAGCATTGGGTGTCCTCAGAAAAAGGAAGAAAGCAATGGGTTGACAAATGTCAGATATTCAGGGTATCAATCCAACTTTTTGCACACACAAGATTTTCATGGAGACAGGAGCAAAACCAACTGTTCAGCCACAACGAAGGCTAAATCCAGCAATGAAGGATGTGGTGAGGAATGAAATAATCAAGTGGCTTGTTGCAGGCGTGGTCTACCCGATTTCAGACAGTGAATGGGTCAGCCCCGTTTAGTGCGTTCCAAAGAAAGGAGGGATGACCGTGGTCACCAATGAGAAAAATGAGTTGATTCCTACACGAACCGTCACAGGCTGGCGGATTTGCATGGACTACAGAAAGTTGAATGAAGCCACAAGGAAAGATCATTATCCCATCCCGTTCATTGATCAAATACTAGATAGGTTGGCTGGACAGGAATATTATTGTTTCCTTGATGGGTACTCTGGTTATAACCAAATAGCCATAGCTCCTGAGGACAAAGAGAAGACTACTTTTACCTGTCCTTATGGGACATATGCTTTTGGCGGATGCCATTTGGGTTATGCAATGCACCCGCCACATTCCAGAGATGCATGATGGCTATTTTCCACGACATGGTGGAGGATTTTGTTGAGGTATTTATGGATGATTTTCTGTTTTCGGTAATTCATTTGCTACGTGTTTCCAGAATCTTGACAGGGTGCTGGCTCGCTGTGAGGAATCCAACCTTGTATTAAACTGGGAGAAATGCCACTTCTTAGTCAAGGAGGGTATTGTCCTTGGCCACAAAGTGTCTAAAAAGGGGTTGGAAGTCGATCGTGCTAAGTTCGAGGTTATTGAGAAGTTGCCACCACCTGTGTCGGTGAAAGGTGTTCGCAGTTTTCTTGGGCATGCAGGGTTCTACAGACGGTTCATCAGAAACTTTTCCAAAATTTCTAGACCATTATGCAGGTTGTTGGAAAAAGAGGTAAAGTTTGAGTTGAATGATGAGTGTGTTAAAGCATTCGAGGAGTTGAAGCAGAAATTGATAGAAGCACCTATCCTTACTTCTCCGGATTGGGGACAACCATTTGAGCTAATGTGTGATGCGAGTGACATGGCTGTGGAAGCTGTATTGGGGCAAAGGAAAAATAAAATCTTTCATTCTATTTATTATGCAAGCAAAATGGTGAATACAGCCCAAAGCAATTGCACAGTCACGGAGAAAGAAATGCTAGCGTTGGTGTTTGCATTTGACAAATTCAGGTCCTATTTGGTGGGTTCAAAAGTAGTGGTTTATAACGATCATGCAGCGATTCGATACCTATTTAACAAGAAGGATGCTAAGCCCAGACTGATCAGATGGATCCTGCTATTGCAAGAGTTCGATCTTGAGATCAAGGACAAAAAGGGGAGCGAGAATCAGGTGGCAGATCACTTATCACGATTGGAGAGCCGGTCGCATGTGATGGAAAGTGATACCATCAATGAGGAGTTCCCGGATGAGCAGCTCTTGGCAGTAGGGGAAGCTGAAGTTCCTTGGTACGCAGATATAGTCAATTTGCTAGTGACTGGAGTCTACCCACCTGAGGCAACAGACCAACAGAGAAGGAAATTGAGGCATGATTGTCGGCATTTTGTTTGGGATGAACCATACTTATTTAAACAGGGGCCGGATCAGGTGATGAGAAGATGCATCCCAGAGAGTCAGATTGCAGAGGTGTTGAGGAGCTATCACTCTTCGTTGTATGGGGGTCACCATGGAGACGAGCAAACAACACACAAGGTTCTATAGTTAGGATTCTTTTGGCCTACACTGTTCAGAGACTCTATGGCATACATCAAAATGTGTGACAGATGTCAGCGTACAGGAACAATTGGTAGAAGACAAGAGATGCCGCTGCAGAATATACTGGAAGTAGAGACCTTTGATGTATGGGGCATTGATTTTATGGGCCCGTTCCCACCGTCATTTAGTAATCGTTACATCTTGGTGGTTGTAGACTATGTATCAAAATGGGTGGAAGCAATAGCTTGCCCCAGGAATGACAACAAGGTGGTAACAAAATTTGTGAAAAAACATATTCTTACCAGGTTCGGGACACCCCGAGCCATTATCAGTGATGGAGGGGCTCATTTTGTCATTGCAAGTTTCAAGAAACTACTAGCCAAGTATGGGGTGCGCCACAAGGTGGCAACAACATACCACCCCCAAACTAGTGGGCAAGTAGAGATGTCAAATAGAGAAGTGAAGCAGATTCTCCAGAAAACGGTAAATACACAACGGAATGATTGGTCAAGAAAACTTGATGATACGTTGTGGGCGTACAGAACTGCTTACAAGACACTGATAGGAACCTCACCATACCAATTGGTCTATGGGAAAGCGTGTCATCTACCGGTGGAGCTAGAGCACCGAGCCTTCTGGGCCGTAAAGAAATTGAATATGGACTTGGAGCTAGCGGGAAAGAAGAGATTAATGCAACTCAATGAACTTGAAGAGTTCCGCTGGCATGCTTATGAGAGTGCTAAGTACTACAAGGAAAGAACAAAAAGGTGGCATGAAAAGCATGTGGTGCACCGCATTTTTGAACCAGAGCAGAAGGTATTGCTCTTCAATTCAAGATTGAAGTTGTTTCTGGGAAAGCTGAGGTCCAAATGGTCGGGGCCATTTGAAGTGGTGAGAATGACCCCGCATGGGGCAGTAGAGTTGTGGCAAGAAGATCGGAGTACGACGTTCTTAGTCAACGGGCAGAGATGTAAGCACTACTGGGGAGAGGACAGTGGTCGAAAGAAAATGTCCATCACGCTCGAGGACAACTGAGCTGAATGACGTCGAGCCGTGATGGTAAACCAGGCGCTGCACGGGAGGCAACCCGTGAAATTTTTCTTTGTAAATTGTGAATAGATTTTTTTTATTTTCTTGATTAACAACAAAATTTTTAGTTTTCATTTTTGTTTTTATTTTTCATTTTGAGTGAAACCTATAATTCTAACCAATTTTTTGTAGTAAGATGAATTTCAGGTCGAACGGAGGGAAAATATGCAAGGAATTGCAAAGGAAAATTCGAGGTATGAAAATCAAGAAAAAGTGGCAAAACAATGAGCTAGGGCGATAGCTCCGTGTCACGGAGGAAGGCCTCCGTGTTACCCTCCGTGAAACGTTGAGGTGTAAATTTGAAATTTTAAAAGAATTCCAGAACACCCTCGCGACAGCTCCGTGTCACGGAGGCAGTGCTCTGCGATGCACTCTGTGACACGTTATCTCGACGGGTCACACCGGGTAGCCGGGTGACCTGGGCGAATTTCCCATTTTTAAACCCCGAATCCCCCTAAATTTTCCTTATTTCTCACACACTCCACGACCAATCCCCCTAAAACCCCTCCTCCTTCAACGTGACACGGAATAGGCCAAGGATTTCATTGAGTTTTCTTCAATTCTTCGAATTCAAGGTATGTTCTTCAATTCCATCTCATTTCTTGTCAATTTTCTTCGATATTGAACATGTGATATGAGATAAACTTTCCCTAAGTAGAAATTAAGTGTAAATTCAATTGAATTATTGCTGATGGATGTTTGGAGTATCATTGTGATTGCTTGAACTCGTTAATTGCAAATTTAATCGAATTTTTGATACAATCATAGCCAGGGCTTGCTTTTGAATTTGAAGTGGAAAAATGTAGTGAACTCGTGAAATTCATGCTGGGTTGTACATGTTGAGTGAGATGAGTCAATGTGCTAATTGTTATTATGCTAAAAGACCGACGGATTCTCGGGTTAGGGGAATAGTGAAATTTGCAAGAAGTGGGTGAGTTGTATAGGTTCATGTAGATAAATTCTTGTTGTTTTCGTTTCTTTGTTTCTCCTTGCTACGTGCGATGGGATTAAATTGTTATCGATGGTAATGATTGTGGTTAGCTGTACGAAGTCTGAGTAGTACATAAAATATATACAGTCGAATTCCTCAAATGCACTAAGCATGTTTGTATATTTGGTTGTTTGTTTGTGTAAATAGGTATGATCTTGCCGTAATGTTGTAATTTTAGCTAAGGACTAAGTGTGGGGTAGCCTAGCTTAACCCAACCTTAGTCGAAGCAAATTTTCATGGGCTTAACATTGAACGTGTCTGTTTGGTTTGACAGGAACAATGGCAAGCAGGCAGGATAAAGGGAAAGGCGCATCAACATCTGGCGCCGGAAGAAAGAGAATCAGACTGGGCACAGCAGTCCCAGCAGCACCAGCAGTTCCACGCGGCCAACGCCGCCAATACGGAACCAGGTGGGTAATAGAAGAGGGGAAGAAGTGGTATGCAAAGCACAAGGAGAGCAAGTACTTCCCCGAGGAACACATAGCACGGGAACCGTTGGCATAGGAGTTCCCTAGGATTTTCCACAGGATCGAGGTAGCTGGGATCAATTTCATCTTTGAAGAGCCCAAGGAATGCAACTTGCACCTAATTCGGGAATTCTATGCCAATTGGAACCCGACTCTCAGAAGTCACACCATCAAAATCAGAGGGCAAATAGTCACCTTTGAGCCCCACCACCTCAATGCTATCCTAGGGGCGCGGGACATAGACGCCCACGTGCTTCGACAGCTGAACATCACTCCACCATATGCGGACATCAGACGGACTTTGTGTGGAACCAGATCGACGGCTAGATGGAGCAGAGACAAGGAGAGGGGCTACCATCAGACTTTGCCCTATTCACAGATGAACAAGGAAGCCAGGATATGGCTTAAGATCGTCTATTCCTGCCTAATCCCAGGGGTACATATGACAGATGTAACCCGGGATCGTGTATGCCTGGTGTACGCCCTGATGAAAGGACTGGAGATCAACGTGGGGGCGGTGATTATCTCCGCCATAAAGAGAGCCCGGTTGCATCAGGGGCACAGATACGGATTTGGTGGACTACTCACCACATTCCTGAGGGGCCTAAATGTTGAGGAAGAGGCCCTTGACTACATCCCACAGATGGAGCGGCGGGCCTTAGATGTCACTAAAACTAAGGCACCCGACACCACCCACGGGCCTGTTCTTACACTTGCCGAGCAACATGCTCGGGATGATCAGTACATGGCTCGCATGTACGGGATACAAATGCTCCAGCTGAGGATAGGCAGGAGGCCGGCAACAGAGGAGGAGCTATGGCAGCTCGAGCTAGACTACCCTTTTGGCGAAAATGCCAAGGCTCTATACCAAGTGGGGCCAGCTTTTGTGGAGCCCACGGATGATGATGTCCCCACAGACAAGGAGACACGTCGGGAGGACTCTGATGTGGAGTCCGATGATGACGATGGGGGTGATTCAGACATGGGAGATGAATGCAGCAGCACCTGATGAAGAAGTGGAGTATTTTGATTGATCAGGGAGTTCCACCACCCAATTTTTGTGCTATTTTAATTTTTGTGAACACTGGGGACAGTGTTCGAGATAAGTGTGGGGTGGGAGTAGTTAGGTGCTGGTTGTGCTGTTATGTATGTTCTAATCTGTTGCTGTGCCTGTGAGAAATTTTTGTGACCCTGTGATTTGTGATTGTTAAGTTGTTGTCCTGCATTGTAATTATATGTGAAACTGTTGTGTGTTGCTGAATGTTGCTAAGCTGATATTGTACATATTTTTGTTTATCGAAATGATCGATAATTTTTAAAAAATTTTCAATTCTTGGGTTTCTCGGCGTTTGTTTTTGGTTCTTTTACCGAGAATGGTCCCATTGAACTGAAGTCCTAGTTAGTGACCGTTCCCTATGATGGATGGATGACGACCGTCTTAAGGGAAATGTAGTCGTTAGGAGTAGATTCTTTTTCATTTATATTTTTTTAGTTGTTTTTCTTTTGTGGGTTGCATCCCAAAACCTGTAGTTACTTTATGGTTGCGGAATTCTGGTTGTGTGTCGTACATGATATTTGAAATGCAAAGGTGATTCGTATGAAAGCATACAACTTTGTAAATATGTTGAGATACCTAGGCCATAGAGTCGATTCAGTGTGATTAAGGCTTAATGTTTGAATTCGTGTAATTAGCTGATTGAAGAGTCTGTGAATACGTCTTGAATTGAGCATATGAAATAAGTGTGAAGTGAGGTCTTGTTATTCCATGCTATTGTGAAGTGTCTAGAACTTGCCTGGTGTGTGTACAAAACGAAATGAAGGAGGTGTATTGTAGGAAAGGATGTAGGCATTTCTTTGTCTTTAACCGAAAGTTTCTATTTTTCATTATTGTACCCACCTTGATTGTATACCCTAGTCAGCCCGTTGAGCCTTTAGCCTATTGTTTTTTTCTTTTGTCAAAAAGTGTAAACCGAGCTTAATCCCTTCTTTTCATTAGCCGTAAAGTCCATCCAAAACTCTTAAGCGCTTAAGAAGAGAAAATAATTTTCCCAATGTGTCAAAGAGTGAGAATGGTGAAAAGAAAAGAAAAGTAGAGTGATAAAGGGAAAGAAAAGGTTGAAGGTGCACTTGTTATAAATAAACTATAATGAAGGTGTACGAATAATCTTTGTTGTTGTGTCAACTATGCTTAATAAGATGGGCCAAACTAAAGAAAAACTTCAATAATGGGAGGATGAAGAAAGAAACACTGCCCATGAGTTTGATGGGATGTATGGAAAAGGCGCTTAAGGATGCTAGTGGCTATTATTGGCTAGCCCAATATTTACTAGTTCCGTAGCTTACATTACAACCCGTTAAATTCCTACGTGATCTTACATCACACTTCTTTATATTAGTGGAGTAATACACTAAAGGCAAGCTTATGGGTCGTGACATGATGCATGTGAATTCTTTTGGGAGAGAGAGCAAAATTGTGTTTATATGCCCCTGCTTGAAATTTTGTGAGTTCATATGATCAAAAAGGGGAAAATTCTCTTGTGTTGTGAGGGCACATGCTTGATGAGAGATTAATTTTCGTGTCGAACAACTTGATTAGCTGATTTGCATGAGTTTGCCAATATCAAGAGTCGATTCTTAAGTCTAGGAGGTCTTGATGTATTGAAGGTCATTGCATTGATTGGACCATGCGTGTTTTCTTGATGATTTGCTGTATTGAATAATCGGTATGACTGTAGCCTAAATTGTCGAACCAAAGTAGCGAGGTTTGGATGTAAATTGCATGAGGTGTAAGATTGTTGTTCGAGGAGGAACAAGGATTTAAGTTTGGGGTAAGTGATCTTGGGCAAATTTATATGCCCAAGTGATATGCAAATGTGTCATTTTAGCCTTGTTTATCTATCAATGTTTATACATTCTCATGTGATTGGTAATAAAATGTGAATTTATACTAACCAACATGATTAGCATTGTTTTGCAGGTAAAATGTAATTTTGGGAAGCTAAAATGCTTGTTGGAATAGATCGGGGTTGGACTCGGATGTGAGCAAAGGACAAGGCATTGGAAGGCACAAAATAAAGAGGCTCTGCGATGGAGCCGTGTCATGCTGCCATCGCGGAGGCCTTCTGCCTAGATAGGGAATTTTTGGCCAATTTCCAGTGAGGGTTCGCGTTGGGTCCGTGGCACGGTGGCCTAGCTCCGCGTTGCACGCCGTGCCACGTTGGGCCTTATTACATGGACTCCCAATTTCTAGTGAGGGTCCGCATCGGTGGCGTGTCACGGAGGCAGTGCTCCGCGATGCACTCCGTGACACGTTGCTGTTATTCCAGGAAAAATTTCCACTAGTATAAATAGAACACTTAGGTTCATTTTTCAATATTCTAACTTGGTGGAGCAAGAACGTGGGTTACAGGCAGTTGGGGGGACGAAATTATCAGGGTTTTTCTCCCTTTCCTTCTCCTTGAATTCAATTGCTTGTATGTTTAACACTCATTTAACGATGTTTAATCCACAAATGAGTGGCTAATTCCTCTTCTTGCTGAGGTTAAGAACAATTGTATTGAAATGTGATTGTTGATTGGATTGGTTTTTCATCTTTTCCTCCATGGTTGTTCTATTGATTCTTGTTCTTATTGCATTAATGTGTGGCCTACGTTAATGTACATCTAAAAAGTCTGGTTTCACTCGAGAGAGAAAGAAATTGGAAAGTTGTGAATTAATAGGATGATCCTTTCTTAGTTTGGGAAAATTGAGAATTGATTTACCTTCAGGATAGAAATATACCTGAAAGTCGTATTAGACAATTTAGGAACCGGGTTTGTATGGCTAGAACATGAATTTCGTTTAATCACAAAAATGTAGGTGGACGGTTCATGATTCTTAAGTTGGGTTAAATACGAGAGTTTTAATCCATTGGCAGTAGTTCTTGACTAGAAACCGGATGAAAGGTTAACCAATTTATATCGATAATTAATTTCATTACATGTTCATTTAACCTCAGCATGCTCACATTCATAGTTCAGACTCACATTAGATAATCGTTTTATACTTAGCATAAAAATTAGAACCCAAAAATATCAAACTCTTGGTTACATTGTTGTCTTCATTGTTAAAATTAAAATATAGTAACACTTGAGTAGTTCGTTACCTTATCCCAGTCCCTGTGGGATCGATACTTGACTTACTTAAGCCACTTTACTACTTGTTCGACCACGTGCACTTGCGTGTAGTTTTATACCCAAGCAAAACCACCGAACACTGATCACATACTTTCTATGTTGTATCATTTCATGATATAGGACCCGGCTCATAGCTTCAGCCCCGATCTTAGTCAGCTTTCCACAGTGCTTATCAGGTCAAGATTGGTGAGTCCTCATCTTTCGAGGACTAGACTCTCAATTTTCATTTCATATTTTAGATTCAGTATCGTTGAGTTAGTTGGGGTCTTTTCCCATCAACTCGTCCAGATTAGATGCTTTCAGACTTATGTATGTGTAGTTTTGTATATTCTTCTGATGTGCTATTGTATGAGACTTCTGCTGAGTTTATGTTTATGGTTTCTTATGTTTATTGAATGAATTAGTTGAATGGCTATGCCATGGGTTGACTTGGGGTCTCTCGGGGTCCCTTATCCCGTGTCTATGATCTAAGCCTCCGTTTAGGTCATGAAAAACTTGGTCTCAGAGCCATAGGTTTGAAGTGTACTAGGGAGTCTGAAAGCCGCGTTAAGTAGAGTCTTTTTCATGAGTGTGAAGCGCGCCACACCTATGACGAAGAGGCTACTAAACTTTTAGGAAATGTTCCTTTCTTTCATGATCTATGTCGTGTGATGAAAATCCTTTCTATCCTTCTAATTTGTACTATTCGCAATTGCAGAATCATGGCACCTCGAAGGAGGAATGGAGGTGGTGTAGGCCACGAGGATGGTAACGGTTATGAGAATCAGCCAGCCCTACCAGTTTAGGAGCCTCAGGAACTAGAGCCAGCCGCTCATGCTGAGTTTCGAGCTGCCATTCAGATGCTTGCATAGGCCTTGGCCACTCAGGCCAACCATTAGGACGTTTCGCCTGTTCCGCAAAATGGCAATGCAGCGGTGGCTCGAGTCAGGGACTTATTGAGGATGAACTCCCCGGAGTTTCTGGGGTCCAAGGTAGATGAGGACCCGCATGATTTCATGGATGAGATTGTCAAGATCACCCAAGTTATGGGGGTGAGTAGTGCTGAGTGCACAAAATTGTCCTCCTACCAGTTGAAGGGGGTTGCGCATATTTGGTTCCTCCAGTGGAAGTACAGTAGGGTCACAGGAGCAGGTTCAATCACATGGGAGGAATTTCAGGTTGCATTCCTAGATCAGTACTTCCCTCGAGAGATGAGGGAGTTGAAAGCAGCTAAGTTCGTGAACTTAAGGCAAGGAAGGATGACCGTTCAGGAGTATGCCCTTGAGTTCACCGTGGCTGACCAGCGGGCGCGGGTGAGTAGGTTTACGCATGGTATAGCAGGTTACTTGGACAAGGACTGCCGGATAGCTATAATCCACCAGGACATGGACTTCCCTTGCATAGTGTTGTATGCCCGGCAGATGGAGGCGGGACATTTGAGGGAAGCGGAGGCCAAGAGGGCCAGGATGGAGGACCACAGATTCTCTCAGTAGAGATCTGGTGGTGGGTTCGATAGCAGACCCATCAGAGATCATCATCCCCAACATCTTTTGCACCGAGTGTGCCATCGAGGCCCCGACATGATCAGAGGGGGAGTGCTTTAGGCTCGAGGGGTCATAGCAGAAGACCCGCAGATTCTAGCATTCTAGCTTGTCGCAGGTGCGGCCAAGGACACACAGGCTGGTGCTTGATAGGGTTAGGAGCTTGTTTTTGATGTGGGCAGCCTGAACTATGCTTAGAGATTGTCCCGCTGCGAGACAGGATCAGGCTGGGGGCCGAGGCCCATCTTCTAGTTTAGTAGCCCCTCCCATACGCACATCACATCAGGGGGCAGCACCAAAACAGGTTCTATTCCTTATCCACTCGTCAGGAGCAGGAGGCCTTGCCAGATGTAGTCACTGGTATGTTGAGAGTTTTTCATGTTGATATGTATGCTTTGCTAGATTCAGGGGCTACCCTATCTTTTGTGACATCATATATAGCTAGTAGATTAAGAGTCAGTCCCGATGTCTTATCAGAGCCCTTATCAGTTTCTACTCCAGTAGGTGACTCAGTTATAGCTAGACGGGTATATAGAGATTGACCGGTCTTAGTTCTTCATAAGGTCACCTTAGCAGACTTGATAGAGTTAGCCATGACCGATTTCGATATTATTCTTGGCATGGATTGGCTATTTGCATGCTATGCTTCAGTTAATTGTAGAACCCGGTCAATAGAGTTCAGATTCCCGAGTAAGTCAGTCGTAGAATGGAAGGGTAGTTTCACTGTGCCTATAGGTCGATTCATATCCTACCTTAAGGCCAGGAAGATGATTTCTAAGGGTCGCATGTACCATCTAGTTAGGGTTAAGGACGTGGAGTCCAAGACCCTGACCATTCAGTCAGTTCCATAAGTATGTGAGTACCCGGAGGTCTTTCCTGATGATTTGCCAGGTGTACGTCCCGAATGGGAGATTGATTTAGGTATAGATATTCTCCCCGACACGTAGCCTATATCCATTCCACCCTACAGAATGGATTCATCCAAGCTAAAAGAGTTGAAGGATCAGTTGAAGGACCTATCAGATAAAGGTTTAATTAGACAGAGTAAGTCTCCATGGGATGCACCGGTGTTATTTGTACGGAAGAAGGATGGTTCCCTTTGCATGTGTATTGATTATCGACAGTTGAATAAGGTTACCATCAAGAACAGGTACCCCTTACCCAGAATTTATGATTCGTTTGACTAGCTTCAGGGTGCCAAGTGTTTCTCCAAGATTGATCTTAGGTACGAATATCACCAACTCAGGGTTCAGGAGAGTGACATCCCAAAAACTGCTTTTCGGACTTGGTATGGTCATTACGAATTTGTTGTTATGTCTTTTGGACTAACCAATGCCCCTGCAGGTTTTATGGATCTAATAAACAGGGTATTCAAGGCATATCTAGACATGTTGGTGATTGTGTTTATCAATGATATCCTCATATACTCTCGGAGCGAGGAGGAGCATGCCGCTCACTTGAGAGTAGTGCTTCAGACCCTCAAGGACTAGCAGTTATATGCAAAGTTCATCAAATGTCAGTTTTGGTTGGACTCAGTGGAATTTCTAGGCCATGTGGTGTCAAGCGAGGTATAAAAGTAGATTCTCAAAAGATCAAGGCGGTAAAGAATTAGCCCAGAACAGTGAACCCATCAGACATCAGGAGCTTTTTAGGCTTAACAGGTTATTATTGGAGGTTTGTTGAGGGCTTTTCAACAATTGCAGCCCCATTGACCAGATTGTCTCAGAAAAAGTTAAAGTTCCAATGGTGGGAGGCTTGTGAGAAAAGCTTCCAGGAGTTGAATACCCGACTCACTTTAGCACCAGTGTTGACGCTACCAGAGGGTACAGATGGCTTTGTCGTGTATTGTGATGCTTCACGAGTTGGACTCGGGTGTATGTTGATGAAACATGGGAAAGTGATAGCATATGCCTTGAGTCAATTGAAAGTTCATGAAATGAATTACCCGACCCATGATCTTGAGTTGGCCACAGTGGTGTTCACATTGAAGATATGGCGGCATTACTTGTATGGGGTCTACGTGGATGTATTCACAGATCACAAGAGCTTGCAATATATGTTTACGCAGAAGGATCTCAATCTTCGGCAAAGGAGGTGGCTGGAGTTACTAAAGGACTATGATATGAGTGTCCTTTACCACTCGGGCAAGACTAATGTTGTAGCAGATGCACTTAGTAGCCTCTTTATGGAGAGTGTGTCCCACGTGGATAAGGGAAAGAAGGAGTTGGTGAGAGATGTACATCGACTTGTGAGGTTGGGAGTTAGATTGTTTGACTATACCGATGGCGGCGTTGTGCAAAATAGATTAGAATCGTCCTTGGTAGTGGATGTGAAAGATAGGCAAGATGAGGATCCGATGTTGGTAAAGCTGAAGGAAGCTATTTAGAGTCAAAGAGTGGAGGTTTTCTCCCAAGGGGGAGATGGTGTGCTACGATACCAGAGTCATCTATGTGTCTCAGACATTGATGATTTGAGAGTTTGAATATTGCATGAGGCACATGGTACCAGATATTCTATCCATTCGGGATCCACAAAGATGTATCGGGACTTGCGAGAAATCTATCGGTGGGATGGTATGAAGAAGGATATTGTAGATTTTGTAGCCAAATGTCCTAATTGTCAGCAAGTGAAGGTTGAACTTCAAAGGTCGGGAGGCGTACTTCAGGATATCAACATTCCCACAAGGAAGTGGGAAGAGATTAATATGGATTTCATTATTGGTCTACCTCGTACTCACCGACAATATGATTCCATTTGGGTGGTGGTCGACAGGTTAACCAAGGCTGTACACTTCCTACCGGTCAAGACCACAGATTCAGCAGATGATTATGCCAAATTATATATTCGGGAATTGGTTCGACTTCATGGAGTGCCCTTGTCTATTATTTCAAACTGAGGTGCTCAATTTACCTCCTAATTCTAGCATTCTTTTCAAGGGGGCATGGGACTCAAGTTAAGCTCAGTACAACCTATCATCTGCTAACAGACGGCCAGGCGGAAAGAACGATCTAGGCCCTTGAGGATATGTGGAGGGCATGTGTGATGGACATCAAAGGTAGTTGGGATGATCATTTTCCCTTTATCGAGTTTGCCTATAACAACAACTATCACTCTGGCATCCATATGGCACCGTTCAAAGCTCTTTATGGGAGGAGGTGTA
Organism: Datura wrightii; assembly: GCA_035772735.1. Lineage (NCBI taxonomy): Eukaryota > Viridiplantae > Streptophyta > Magnoliopsida > Solanales > Solanaceae > Datura > Datura wrightii. The sequence goes on from JASDFA010000010.1 coordinate 122,328,590, forward strand.
GATCGCCCATCGGGTGGTTTGAAGTTGGGGAAGCCGCTATGATAGGTCCTGATTCTGTTCATGAGGCCATGGTAAAGGTTCAGTTGATAAGAGACATGCTAAAGACCGCTTGGAGTCGACAAAAATTATATGCTGATGTGAGGAGGAGGGACCTAGAGTTTGAGGTGGACGATTGGATATTTCTAAAGGTATCTCCCATGAAGGGAGTGATGCGGTTCAGAAAGAAAGGGAAACTTAGCCCCCTCTATGTTGGTCCCTATCGAGTTGTGAGGAGAATTGGTAAGGTGGCGTATGAGTTGAACTTGCCATCGGAGTTATCTTTAGTTCATCCCGTGTTTCATGTATCGCTTTTTAAGAAATGTTTGGGTGATCCAGCCTTAATTGTCCGGTGGACAACATTAGGGTAAAAGACAGTCTTAGTTATGAGGAAGTTTCAGTGGAAATATTGGACCAACAGGTTCGCAGGTTAAGGAACAAGGAAGTAGCTTCAGTTAAGGTATTATGGAGAAATCAACATGCCGAAGGAGATACATGAGAAGCCGAAGCAGATATGATGGCTAGATACGCATATTTATTCTCTACTGGCTCAGTTTCAGCTTGAGCTATCAGTTTTACACTCAGACTCTATTTAGTCTTCGTGTTTGAACTATGCACACAAGTTTCTTTTATGTATGTGGATGTGTGTATGATTGGTGAATTCAGTTCAATTGTGTGTTCTGAATAGGAGGTATACATTCCGTTAGTTTTCGGTTAAAATGATCGGTTTCATATATGATAAATTGTATGGTTCTGGTTTCTGCTTGTTTCCAACATTCAAGGATGAATGTTCCCAAGGGGGAGATATTGTAATACCCTGAAAGTGCCTAGGAGTAGACTCGGGAAGCTAAAATGCAAAACTACAGAAATTTGGGGAAAAGGTTGCAGGACGAGAGGAACAATGACACGTGGTATGTAACCATGAGCCATTGTAAGCAGTTGTGGTTAGAGGCTAGGCCTGGTGACAATGTAGATAACGGGTGTCACAGCAACCCGTTGTGAGGAAGGACGGCCCATTGTTTGGAGTCAGGGTAAGGAAGTGGACCTTTACAGTGGAGACGACAGATGGAAACCACAGCCTGTTTTAGGATACAATGAGTCGTTGTGAGGCTCGTTGTGAAGGAGTCCAGATTTTCGGAAGAGGGAAACATCGACTGGTTCAATGACCTGTTGGACCCTAAGACAACTCGTCCTGTATGTCCGGGGTCTGAATTCGAGATATGGTTGGGGCAGTTCTTAGCACGGGCAGATACCACGGGTTGTGGTATCTTACAATGGCCCGTTGGGTTCATCCGTTGTTTGGTCCAGTGACCAGTTTTCAGCGAACTCAATAAGGGCATTTCTATCATTTCCTAGTCCTAAGGCCCTATACTACCTCTTTTAAGGCTCGTTTTAGTGGGTTTTAAGTAGGGAAAAACCTAATCTAAGTCATTCTTCCCATGCATGCAAGTTTGAACGTTTGAAGAGGAGGTTCCAGGCAAAATCTCAAGGTTTCCATTGGAATCTTATCTTGGGCAATTAGAGGGTGTTAGAATTCACCATTCCCAGGTATGTAAGGTTATGAGTAGGTGTCTCCCTCCACACCCATGGCCAATTTCTATCAAATCATGATAAATTGTCTATGATCAAGTATTGGGTTTTCACCCAATTGTATGATTCTTCAATCTCTATACATGGGTATGATTAGATTATGTTTATATTGATGAATTGTGAAGGTTGGGCATATTTCAAATTGTTTTCAATCCAAATTGTGATTTCTAAATTGTGAAATTTGATGCCCATGGATGAGAAGCTCATGAAAGAAGAGAATAATGTTAAATGTATGATGATGATGAGGTTTATAACGCATAGCATGTTTCTAAATCTACCCATGATTATGATGTAGTTTACAAAGTGAATTGAGTAGATCTAAGTTGATAAAGCTTTGGGCAATGCCCACATGTTGATTTAAAGTATTGATTTTCCATACATAAGCTTACCACATTGTTTGAAGTGAAGTTTCCCAATTTTTCATAAATTCTAGCTTGTGGTATGTTGAGTTAAATATTTCTATATGTAGCTTACCACATGATTTGGAGTAGATGCTCCCACCTATGATTGAACTTGTGGTATGTTTCAAAATAAAGCCTTCAATATGCATGAATTCATAATTGAGATGTATGTCATTATGAGCTTTGTCGATAGACAATGTTTAGCTTCATTTTCATATGATGTCGAGTCCATGCATGATTTCATTATGAGCTTTGTCAATAGACAATGTTGAGCTTCGTTTCATACGATGTTGGGCTATGCATGATTCATCTTGGGCTTCGTCAATAGATGATGTTGAGCTTCATCAATAGACGATGTTGAGCTTCGTTACATATGATGTAGAGCATTGCATGTTCTTGGGAGAAGAATCTAGCACTGAGCGGGTTAAGGGTCGATCACGCTGCACCCCAGAACTACGCGCTAATGTAGGTTGATACTTTCATATTATTTGGACCTCCCTTGTGAGCTATCCCCGGCTCGATTGGCCCTTCAGCTTGATATCGATATCATGGTATTGTCCATCGCCCTGGCAAGGTTATGGACGGCTCTACCCTCTTGAGTGTGATAGTTGGGACCATGTAAGCTCTATCGTGGTATGTCGTTTAAGTGACGAGTCTCCCACTGTCTATATCATTCCGAGTTGCATATCCATCACTCATGATGATTACTTAACGCATGCATATTCTAAAAGTAAGGTTTGACTCATTGTTCAACTTTTCAATATAAATGTTATGTTTCAGTTTTGAGTCATTCGAATCAGTCATGATGTTATAAAGCTATGCATGGTCATGTTATGATAAAATTGCAATTTCAGAATCAATGCTTGTAACCCATCTACTTATATTTGAAAGCTTATGATATGGTATGGAATGTTTTAAATGATTTACTTTTCTAGAGAGGTTTTACTTACCTTGCATACTCGGTACATTTCATGTACTGACCGCATACTTTCTATGTTGTATCGTTTCATGATACAGAACCACGCTCGCAGCTTCAGCCCTGATCTTAATCAACTTTCCAGAGTCCTTATTAGCTCAGGATTAGTGAGTCCTCATCTTTCGAGGACTAGACTCTCAGTTTTCATTTCATATTCCAGATTCAGTATCATTGAGTTAGTTGGGGTCTTGTCCCATCAACTCGTCCAGATTAGAGGCTTTCAGACATGTATGTGTAGCTTTGGATATTCTTCCGATGTGCTATTGTATGAGACTTTCGCTGAGTTTATGTTTATAGTTTCTTATGTTTATTGAATGAGTTAGTTGAATGCCTATGCCATGGGTCGACTTGGGGTCTCTCGGGGTCCCTTGTCCTATGTCTATGATCTGCGCCTCCGTTCGGGTCATGACATTACCACATACTATTTTTACATTATTTCTTGTTATAAACCTCCCCCATAGGAAATAAGTTGACTAATAGTATTAGTAAATGTATTAACCGAGGTCCTCACCATATTCCTCCTGGTTTTGTACCCCAACCCTTGTTGGATTCTATATTTGAAAATTGATCGCTTTATATCTCATCTAGAGGTGTAATTTGGGTGACGTCAAATTTTGGCACCGTTTCTAGGGAATACGACATAGGATTTAGCTAATTGTGTTTGCTTTTCTATTTGTCCTTATTTATATTTTATTTTTCTTTGTTGTTTTTTTTTTCTTTCTAGGTTTCAAGTTCATGAACGCCCAGTACCCGGTGCCAAGATAAACCCCTGATTCGAATTGGTCACGAACTTGATCAAACTCTGAGAAATAAAAGAAAAATGGCCAACGTTCGTGGTTAAGAGATTGTGGAAGAAGAAACAGCCCCGATGTTGGCTGAAGAATAGGCTCATGGATGAGAATGTGAGGTAGCTAAGCTTACTGAAGAGCAACGCCAAGCTATAGATGTTGAGCGAGCTAGGTGGAACAGAGGTCAAGACCAGCAGAGGCACCGATATTTTGATGACAATGATGATGCTGATATTGATGAGGCTAGTGCTGCTGGTGCTATTGTTCCTCCCATTTGCCTACTGGGGCAAAGTTTGATATTTGTAGCACAATGATCTAATCGCTCAATACGAAGGTGATATTCGCTGGTCATACTATTAATGATGCACATACTCACTTGACGAATTTTATGGGTATTTTCAAGGCATACAAATAGTCGAGGGTGAATCAGGATGCAATCTGGTTAAGGTTATTTCCCTTTTCACTAGGGAGTGAGGCAACACTTTGGTTGGCTGAGTTGCCAAATGATTCAAGTACTACATGGAGGGAATTCAAAAAGGCTTTCATGGAGAGATTCTTTCCACCTTCTAGAGCATTGCAACTGAAGGATGAGATATACAACTTTAAAGAGTTGAATTCTGCGGCACTACATGACACTTAGTTGCGGTTCAATAAAAAGCAAAAACAAGTCCCAACCATAGGATACACTGGTGGAGATTTTCTATAGGTCTATGAATGCTAATTCAAAGGCAGTGACCAATACTATTTCTAATGGGACATTCATGAGTCACACCTATGTTGAGGTTGCTGAGGGACTTACCAAGATCACTAAGACCAATCGCGCATGGCACACAGGAGAGGTAAAAGTTCTTGCCATTACTTATGCAGCAGGTATGTCTGTGGAGTAGAGACGGAAAGATTAAGAGAAAGATTATGATATTACTAAGATTAAAACCATGATGGGACTCCTTACCAAGCATATTATGGGAGCTGGGATAGAAAAAGGTAAATTCAGTAGGTTCTATAGGCAAAGCCCAAGGGAATGATGGTGGAGAGTCAGAGTCTGAGGAAGAAGCTAATTATTTAAATGATCAAGCGGTGGGTTTCTGGATCAACACGTAACAGTCTAACCAGACTCTTGGCACCAAGGTTAAGGGAACCAAGGTCAAAGCTATTATAGAGACAATAATTACAATCGAGGATAATTCAGGGATAGGAGTAGAGGTAGAGACAATGGTGACTGGAAGAAGTGTGATGGTTACAAAAATGATAGAAGTGGTATATATGTTCCTCTAGGAAATTGAGAAGTAGCATCTAGTGCTTCTAGGGTGGAAGATATGTTATCCAAAGTCTTGAAACAGATGGAGGCTAATGATGGCCATTTTAAGGAGCTTCGCGTAGATATTTCTGGAATGAACCAAAAGGTAAAGTCGCAAGCCATGAATTAGAGGTAGAAGGGCACATCCCTAGTAATATAGTACAGAATTTGAAAAATGACAGCCACTACATGGTTGTTACTACTAGAAGTGGAAATGTGATAGTTAATACTCCTATGCCGATTGTGGTTGATGAGCGAGTTGAGCCTGAGTTAATGAATGATGATAAGGTGTTAGATTCTGAGGATCGGGTCATGGTTGATGATACAACTGAAAAGAAAACTCCTAGTATTGGAAAGGAGAGTGTGTTTGAAAAAAGAAAGGAGAAGGAGATCCCTCAAAAGTTGACTCTCATTCCTAGACCTCCTCCACCTTTCCCATAGAGGTTGAAGAAGAGGACCGAAGAAGAGAAGTATCACAAATTTATTTCGATGATGAAGCAATTATTTGTGAACATTCCTTTAGTCGAGGAACTTGAGCAGATTCCTGGCTATGTGAAGTTTATGAAGGAACGTATCACTAAGAACAGGACCGTGAGATTTCCGCTCGCAGACAATTTGCACCATTGTAGTGTAATAGCATCTTAGTCTCTTTTGCAGAAAAAGGAAGCCCTAGAGCGTTCATCATACCTTGCACTATTGGAGCTTTTAATTTTGCTAAGGCTCTATCTAATCTAGGGGCTAGTATTATTCTTATACCGCTTGTAGTGTTTAGATAGGTAGGCATGGGAGCCCCCAAATCGACTATAATGTGACTTCTAATGGCAGATCATGCGGTGAAAAATCCTATAGGAATTCTTTATGATGTTCTAGTAAAGGTTGAGTCCTTTATATTTTCAATCGGTTTTGTTATTCTTAACTCTGTGGTGGATTTTGAGGTCCCCATTATCTTAGGGTGACCAATCCTTGCCACTGGTCGTGGTCTTGTGGACCTTGAAATGAGATAACATAAGTTCCAGTTGGATAATGAAGAAGTGACTTTCAATGTGTGCTGGTCTGTGAAGCAGCCAAATTTTATGCAGGTGGTCTTAGTGATTGATATTGCGGAGACTAAGCTCCCAATGATGCCTATCAAGGAGAGGTTGAGTATTGAGGACTTAGGAGCAATATTGATGAATTGTGATGTTGATGAGATAGAGGGGTGTGATGAGATAGTTTATGCACTTGCTAGTATGAAGTCGTACACTTATGCTCCAGAAAAGATTGATTTGGATATGAAGAACCATGCAACCCCACCAGCTAAGCCTTCTATAGAGGAGCCTCCAGTCTTGAGCTCAAGGTGCTCCCATCTCATCTCTGGTATGTATTCTTGGGAACCAGAAATACCCTCCCGATCATAGTAGCAGAAGACATGGTGGAATGACAAGTGGAGGCTTTTGTCTCCATTTTAAAAAGGTATAAGAAGGCCATTGGATGGCCCATTGCAGATATTATTGGAATCCCACTCGGTATTTGCACGCATAAGATCCATCTTGAGCTAGATTGTATTCCGAGTATTGAGCATCAGCATAGGCTGAATCCCACTGTGCAAGAGGTCATCAAGAAGGAGATTATAAAGTGGTTAGATGCGGGTGTGGTATACCCTATTACAGATAGCAAATGGGTGAGCCCTGTCTAATGTGTGCCAAAGAAGGGTGGAATCACAGTGGTTCCAATTGGGAATAATGAGATCATTCCATTGTGGCCGATCACCGGTTGGCAAGTGTGCATGGATTATAGGAAGCTGAATCATTGGACCCAAAAAGACCATTTCCCGATGCTATTTATGGATCAGATGCTTGACCGACTTGCAAGTAGAGGGTGGTAATATTTTCTTGATGGTTATTCAGGATATAATCAAATTTCCATAGCCCTGGAAAACCAAGAGAAAAGCACCTTCACCTGCCTTATGGGACATTTTCCTTCAAGAAGATGCCATTCAGGTAATGTGATGTTCTTGCCACTTTCCAATGTTGCATGATGTCTATATTCTTAGACATGGTGGAGGACACCATAGAGGTCATTATGGATGATTTTTCTATTATTAGTGACTCTTTCAATGATTGCTTGGCCCATCTGAGCAAGGTGTTGTAGAGATATGAAGAGACCAACTTGGTGCTAAATTGGGAGAAGTGTCAGTTCATGGTCAAGGAGGGTATTGTGCTCTGCCACAGGATTTTGGCAAGGGAATAGAGGTGGACAAGGAGAAGATTGATATGGTAGCTAGTTTGCCACCTCCAATTTCTGTGAAGGGCGTTCAGAGTTTTTTATGTCATACGGGGTTCTATCAGAGATTCATCAAGGACTTCTCAAAGTTTGCACATCCCGTGCGCAAGCTACTTGAGAAAGAGGTAAAGTTTGTATTTGATCATGCATTCTTGAAGGCTTTCAAGCGCTTGAAGGAGAGATTGACTAATGCTCGTATCATAGTTGCACTTGACTGGTAGATTCTAGCAGAATGGCCCTAGGTGCTATTTTGGGCCAAAGGCGCGAGAAGATATTTCATCTGATTTACTATGCTTCCAAGGCACTTAATGTAGCTTAGAAAATTACACTATGACTAAACAAGAGTTGTTGGTTGTGGTATTTGCATTTGAGAATTTTGGGCTTACTTTTGGAACTAAAGTGATCGTTCATATAGACCATGCAGCTTTTTGGTACTTGATGGCAAAGAAGGATGCCAAAACACAATTGATTATATGGATACTTCTTTTGCAAGAGTTTGAGTTTGAGGTTAAGGATTGGGAGGGGACCGAAACTTGGGTAGCAGTTTACTTTTCTAGACTGGAGGTAGATGTAGCATTGAGAGATGAACTTGATATAGATAATACATTCCCTGATGAACAAGTTTTGGCTGCATCACAAGATATTATTCCATGGTTTGCAGACTTTGCTAATTATCTGGTGAGTGACGTGGTGCCTGCAGATTTATCCTATCACCAGAGAAGGAAGTTCATGTCGGATGTGTGGAAGTTTTTCTGGGATGAGCCATACTTGTTCCGCATTTGTGCTGAATGGGTGATCTGTAGGTGTGTTCCTGAGGCTGAGATGCTGAGCATATTGGAGGATTGTCATTCATCCCTTGTTGAGGGTCATCACAGCGACATCCGCACCACTCACAAAATTCTACAATGTGGGTACTATTGGTCGACTATTCATCAGGATGCGCATGACTTTGCTAAGGCATGTGATGCATGCTAAAGGAAAGAAGGAATATCACGAAGGCATGAACTCCCTCTCACCCTTATTCTTGTGATTGAACTTTTTGATATATGGAGAATTGATTTCATGGGCCCATTTGTGAGCTCGAATAGGATAAAGTACATATTGGCAGCTGTGGATCATGTATAAAAGTGGGTGAAGGCAGTTGCACTTCCTAACAATGAAGGCAAGAGTGTCACAACATTTTCTCCAGATTTGGGACTCCTAGAGAGATCACCAGTGATGGGGCTTTGCACTTTTGCAACCGGTTGTTTTGGACTTTTCTTGAAAAATATAGGGTGAAGCATAGGGTGGCAAAAACTGACCACCCGCACTCTAGTGGGAAAGTTGAGGTATCCAATCCGGAATAAAGACCATCCTTGTGAAGACTGTGAATGCTAATAGGACAGATTGGCCTAGGAAGCTCGATGATGCCTTGTGGGCATACTAGACTACCTTCAAGACCCCTATAGGTATGTCTCCCTATCAGCTTGTGTGTTGAAAAATATGTCATCTTCCGGTTGAACTTGAGCATAAGGCCATGTGGGCGCTTAAGAAGCTAAATCTGAATTGGAGTGATGCGGAAAACTTGAGTCTTGATCAATTGAATAAGTTAGGTGAATTTCATTTGAAAGCCTATGAAAGTTCATCCATATACAAGAAGAGGATGAAAATATATCATGATTGGAAGATTGAGCAAAGAGAGTTCATCCCTGGTGATCTGGTTCTGTTGTTCAATTCAAGGCTTTACTTGTTTCCTAGAAAGCTAAAGTCTAAGTGGTTGGACTATTCTGTGGTGCAAGTATTTCCGTATGGTGCAATAGAGCTATAAAATCATGAAGGAAAATGGTTCAAGTCGAATGGTCAGCGGGTAAAAGCATATTTGGGAACAAGTGAAGAAATCAAACTGGTTGACCTTTGGTCCTGGGGTGAAGTCGAAGCAACATGGGGACCCGCATCGCATTGCAACATTAAATTAAGCGTTGTTCGGGAGGCAACCCATGGAGGTATCTTGGTAAAGTTTGAGTAACCAAGGTACCCGCATCATGCCGCAATGTTAAATCAGGCGCTGCTTGGAGGGTAACCCAAGTTGTAATTGTAAATTTAACTTTAGTGTTAACATGTGTTAAGATGTGTTGTGTGTGAAGTAGGGGAATTAGAGTGAGCATAAATATCTGGTGTTAAAAAGCACAGAACGAGTCACTATGAGAACTAACGACTCGTCGTCACCATCTCGTGATCACTAAAGTAGAAAAATTAAGATCTGAAGTTCACTTGAAGAATAGACTAACGATTCATTAAGTAGCTTAACGAATCATAGGGTCCCTTGTATTGACAAAGGCTGAAAGCATACTGCAGGAACATGGCCAACAACTCAGCACATGAACCATTAAGTCACTTAACGAGTCAATGTCTGAGTCGTTAGGTCCCAGGTAGGTCTCTATTAGAAAATGTTATAATGGGTATATAGAGAGTTGTGGATCCTGCCAATGACTTTTTATGACTGGTCGTGGTCTAAGAATTCAAATTTTTTTAAAACCCGACCTAACCTGCAATTTACAAGTTTAAATTGATTTCTTCTTTATTTTTTTCACTCATTTCCCCCATTAACTCCATATTCAAAACTCCAAATTAACGGTTCCCTTCCCCCTCCTCACCCCCACACGTTCATTCTTTACCTTCAACCTCACAACATAAAATCATCACTACCATGGAACACTATCACACACTCCATGGTCAAAAATTCCTCAAATAGTCACCGTCACTAATCCTTGAAGAACATATTTGAGTTCTCATCTACTTTATTCAATACACCATATCGTGAGACAAAGTGAGTTTTGTTTTCTTACTTAATTGATGTGTTCAACTGATCTCCCCTGCCTGAATTTGCCAAAGTAAATTTGAAGTTAGCCATATGTTAAACCCTAGGGAGAATTGAATTCATCCGCATATATTCATGAATAAATGAAACTGTTTGGGTAGATTAATTTTGAGTAAAATTGTGGTGGGTTGCATTTGTGGAAACTCTTTTGACTAGTATTGAATAATAGTTGGCTTGGGTTGTCTATACCCATTTAGTCGGCGAGCATTATGATTTGTAATTACTTTGGTAATGAAGTTTGGATTGTTTTGCCTGCCCAACTCCTACCAAACTAGGTTGCAAAATTGTGAAATGGGTGAAGCTTGAGTTACCTAGTATGGACAAAATTCTAAACTTGATCAATTTGTCTGTTACAGTGATGACGACTCACTTAATGACTCATTGGGATACTTGATGAGTCGTCATATGAGTCATCACCACTGACTTCAAATAACTGAAACACTGGACTCTTAGGAACGAGTCACTTAACGAGTCATTATGTTACTTAACGACTTGTTAGGTGATTCATTTTGAGTGGGAAAATCTAAAAAGCTTCTTAAGTTGAAGTAACAACTGACTTAACAAATCATTACCACAATTAATGACTTATCAAGTCACTCGTTAGGAGTGATGCCTAACATGTTATATCTCTGAATTTCACTTGACGGATGGCTTAACGAGCCGTTACCACTAGTGATGACTCATCAAGTCTCTCGTTGTAACAGATATTAGAAATTTCTTCTTCCACATTTATATTGAGATGTACTAACCTTACTTCCGCAGGTACAATGGCATAAAAAGGGACTTCAAAGCAGGGAAAAACCCAGAAGCAACTAGCACAGGAAAAGCCCTCAACTCACAAGTTGATCGATGAACCAACCTCCTCAAAAGAGTCAAGTGGCTCCGTGGAGGAATATGAGGCTGAGCATGAGTAGTTGGAGCGGCGATTGACCAGGCTTCAAACTAAAAATCCAGTATGTGCAGCTATAGTCGAATCTCTGGTTCCAATTGCACAGGTCCCGTCCAATGATGAAGGGGAGGAAGATGGAGACTCATCACCGGAGGATGTGGGTGGTGAATCAAGTGCTGAAAAAGAAAGTGAGTCACCTTATAAGGACTCAAGTGGAGCAAATGAGGAGATCGAGGCATCTGATGCATTTCCACCGAGCAAGGCACAACCAACGCAGCCGATTAGGAGGTGGACTATTCTTGGCATGAGGGTGATCTATAATTTAGACATCATAGAAAATGACAGAGGTTACCCAAAGCGGAGCATGTATGAGGAACCTCGAGTGATCATAGCTGGGATCAAGGACTTTCCTGAGATTTAGACACTCTTTGATAGCTACAAGATCAGCTGGATGGGTGAACCCTCTAGTCGGTACAGTGATCCGCAGGTGCGAGAGTTTTGATGCCGCCACATTAAAAAGTTAGGTGCCAACTGGAGAAAGAAGCCAGTGTTGCACAGTGTCATGGTTAGGGGTACTCAGGTAGAGCGCAACATCTTGTGGATGTTGTATGGTCTAGATTTTGAGCCTCCGACCAACACGACCGAGTTTGATCACCGAGTGAGTAAGCTGCTAAATATTAAGAGTAAGTAATTGATTTTTGAGGATAAAAAGAGAGATTACAATTAGTTGGCATGGATTATTGCTACTAAAAGTACGAATATGGAATAGCTTACAGGTCAGGAGTCACAAATCAAAAAGGTATACTCTGAACTTCCAAGTAAAATTTTGGTGGTCGCTGGTGAGGCACCGTCAGGGGCCAACTAGTAATGACAACATTGTATCCCTAAATCCTACTGCAATGCTGGCTAGTATCATGGAGGGTTATGAGATAAATTTGTCACGGTATATTGCAGAAGAGATTAGGGAAAGAGCCATTTTGGACAAGACCATTATCCCCTTCCCATGTTGTTCAGTAAACTATGTTTGGAATCTGGAGTGCCACAGTTGTAGGATATTAAGCAGTTTGTAGATGTGTAACAACCACCAACATTGGATTAATAAGGGATGATACTAATCTTTTATCCAAAGCACAGAGTCAGATAGCCATATCCACTAGTGCAGCTATTCTTGATGATGTATTGAGCACGGGTCCACAAATTGAGACTTCGGGGTTCACTGAGTTAGAGATAGAGGCTACGGCTTCCTGTGATATTGGGAGCATGCCCGAGACCTTGTATTATCCCAAAAATCCTAAGATTAGGCCCAAAAGTTGAAACGGAGGAAATAGAGTTTTCTGCACCAGGTCACAGGATGAGTCATCTAGTGATGCGTGGGGTGCACCACGAGTCATTGAGTGACTCGTGGGGAGGTGTTTGGACTGGGTTGAGATTTTGAGTTTTGAGGTGACCATGGGTGTGACCACGAGTCATGGTCAGCACCAAGATTTGTTATGTGGGTCGTGGTCAAGAATGATTGAAGGTGGAAGGAGTTTGGGTAGTGTTGATAAAGAATTGGTCACCACGAGTCATGGCGTCCCTTGTGATGACCCTCAAAAGGCAAATTTCCAAAACAGGCAATGACTTGAGACCACGAGTCGTGGTCTAGGGCATGAGTTGTCTAGTCCCTCATAGGAACTGGCAATTTGCAATTTCCTGTGAATTTATTAAGGGCTTTTCTATAATTCCTAAGTTCTTAAGGCCTATACTATGTCATTTTAAGCTCAGAATAGTGTGTTTTAAGAGGGGCAAGTTTATTCTAAACCTATTCTCTTCCATACATGCAAATCTAGAAGCTCCTAAGGGTGATCAAGCCTAGATTCATCAAGTTCTTCCCCAAAATCTATTTGGCTTTCAAGAGGGTTGTATAATCAGATTCTTCCAGGTATGTAGGATTATGAATGAGTGTATTCATCCACACCCATTCCCAATCCCTCTTCAATTCATGAAATTATAGTTGATGAATCTATGGGGTTTTAAGCCAAAATGTGAATTTTCTATGTATCAATCACGGGTATGATCTAAGCATGTTTCTAATATTGAATTATGATTAATGGGCATATTTTACAATATTTAAATTATAAATTATGTTTTCAAGTTTTGTAAATTATGATGCCCATCCATGAAAGTTCATGAAAGTTGAGATCTATGTTATATGTATTCAAGCATGATGAGATGTATGTGATGAAAGTATGATTTCGAATTACCCATGTCTATCCTATGTTTTCAAATGATTTAAGCCTATGTCAAGCATGTCTAAGTATTGGGCAACCCCATATGATCAAGTATGTTTCATGATTTATCTAAGCTTCATGTATTAGCTTACCACATGGATTTTGGAGTTTAGACTCCCACTAATTTCAACTTGTGCTTTGGTTTGAGCCCAAGTCTCCTCATGTATGATTACAGATTTATGCATGTATATTATGAGTCAGCTTCATCACTAGACGATGGTTCAGCTTTGTTGAAAAATGATGGAGAGCATATGCATGTTTTTGGGAGTATTATCTAGCATTGAGTAGGATAAGAGTCAGTCAACCCTATGCCTCATAACTATGTGTCAATGTAGGTATGTTCAGATTATTTGGGACCTCCCTTGTGAGATTCCCCGTCCCCAAGGGGCCTTCAACTTGATATTGATATCATGGTATCTTCCTAGCCTTGGCAAGGCTTTGGATGGATCTACCCAATTAAGTGTAATAGTCAGGGTAAGCTCTATCGTGGTAATTTCAATTATATGACGAGTCTCCCATTGTTCCTCATGATTTCAGTTGTGCATGTTCATCAGCAGTCATGATATTATGTTTTCAGCAGGTTTGACCCAATGTTAGTTTTACTTATGATGATCAGTTTTCAACTTTGGTTCATTCAATTCAATTATGATATTCAGTTATGTTCAGATCATGATTTCAGAAAATAGCATGCAAGCCTTATTCTCAGAATCTTATCTTGCTTATGTTTTCATGATATGTGTGATTTATGATTTTTATTAACTTAGCGGTTTTACTTACCTTACATACTCAGTACATTCCACGTATTGACCGCATATTCTATGTTGTATCAATTCATGATACAGGCTCGGATATTCAGGCTCAGTCCCACCATTAGCCAGACTCCCTGTATTTGCATCTTCAGTCTCAGTTAGTGAATCCTCGTCTTTTGAGGGCCCTTTATCAGTTGTAGTTAGTATTTTCAGTTTCAGACTATCGTGAGTTAGTTGGGGTCTTGTCCCATCAACTCATTAATAGTAGAGGCTTTTAATATATAACATGCATTCAGTTTCAACCTTGTGTTATGTAATCAGATGTTATGATATTTTCAGACTTTCGCTATATTATATATGTTATACTTCCACTTGATAATGTTCATTTATACATCATGTTCATGCCATGGGTTGACTTGGAGCCTCTCGGGGTTCTTTGTTCTGTGTCTCGATCTGGGCCTATGTTTGGGTCGTGACAAACTTGTTATTAGAGCCTTAGGTTTTGAAGTGTCCTAGGGGGTTTGAAAGCTACGTTAAGTATAGTCTTTTTCATGGGTGTGAAACACGCCACACTTATGACGAAGAGGCTAACATTTTAGGAAATGTTCCCTTCTTTCATGATCTAAGTCATGCGAGGAAATCTCTCTCTATCCTTTTAACTCGTGCTACACGCGTTTACAGAATCATGCCTCCTCACTGAGTTAACGGAAGAAGAAATGGAAATGAAAATGGCCATGAGAATGGCAATGGAGATGGGCACCAGCAGGACCCACCAACCCATGAGGAGCATGTACCCAAGCAGGTTGCCCACACAGAGTTCAGGGCAGTCATACAGATGCTATCTCAGGCATTAACTACCGAGCTCAATCAACAGGCAGTAGGGCATGTTCCTCAGAATGGGAATGCGGTGGCAGCAAGAGTAAGAGATTTTCTGAGGATGAACCCTCTAGAGTTTCTTGGATTAAAAGTGGACGAGGATCCATATGAGTTTATTGATGAATTCTAAAGATAACCCACATCATGTGGGTGACTGGAGAGGAGTGCACCGATCTAGCCTCATATTAGTTGAAAGGGGTTGTGCACATTTGTTTCAAGCAATGGAAGGATAGTAGGGCAGTTGGAGCAAGCCCTATTGGTTGGGATGTGTTTCATGCCGCATTTCTAGATCAGTTCTTTCCTTTTGGGATGAGGGAGATTAAAGTTGCTGAGTTTGTGAACCTGAAGCAAGGAAAGATGAAAGTTCAAGAGTATGCCTTGGAGTTCACTCGCCTGTCCAAGTATGCACACGAGATGGTGACAGATCAGAGAGCCGAGTGAGTTGATTCGTGCATGGTATAGCATACTATTTGGTCAAGGATCGCCAGACCGCGGTGCTGCATCAGGACATTGACTTTCCTCAAATAGTTCTATACGCTAAGCAGATGGAGGCAGTACAGGTGAGTGAGGGGGAGAGAGAGGCAAAGAGGGCCAGGACTAATACATTTAGATTCTCTCAGCAGAGACCTAGTGGTCAATGCCAGCAGTCACACCAAATATCTTCAATCTCGGCGTCGTCAGCTATGAGTGTGCCATTTAGGTCCAGGCACAACCATAGTGGGAGAGCATTAGGCTCTAGAGGTCAGGGTAGTAGACCCGCAGAGTCCAGCATTCAAGAGTGTAGCAGGTGTGGCCGGAGACACATGGGTCAGTGCTTAGCAGGTTCAGGTGCTTGTTTTGGGTGCGGGAAGCCTGAACACATGCTTAGAGATTGCCTAGCAGCCAGACAGGGCCATGACAAGGGCCAAGGCCCAGCCTCCAGTTCAGCAACTCCACCAGGATGGCAGCTTAGCAGGGGGCATCTACTAGTGCGCGTGGTGGTCAGCGCCAAAATAGATTCTACACCCTAGAATCTCATCAGGAGCAGGAGATCTCCAGATGTAGTCACTGGTATGTTACGAGTATTGCACCTTGATGTATATGCATTGTTAGATCCAGGGGCTACTTTATCTTTTGTGACGTCGTATATTGCTAGTAATTTCAGAGTCTGTCCCGAAATCCTATCAAAACCCTTCTCAATCTCTATTCTAGTCAGTGATTCAGTTATAGCTCAATAGGTATATAGAAATTGCCCTATCACAGTTCTTCAGAAAGTCTCCTCAGCAGATTTAGCAGAGCTAGCCATGACCGATTTTGATATTATCTTTGGCATGGATTGGCTACATACATGTTATGCCTCAGTCAATTATAGAACCCGTTCAGTAGAGTTCAGGTTTCCGGGTGAGCCAGTCCTAGAGTGGAAGGGTAATTCAGCTGTGCCTGTAGGTCGCTTCATTTCCTACCTTAAGGCCAGAAAGATGATTTCTAAAGGTTTTCTATACCATTTAGTTAGGGTTAAGGATACTACGTCTGTGACCCCGACTATCCAGTCAGTTCCTATAGGGTGTGACTATCCAGAAGTGTTTCCAGATGACTTGCCAAGAATCCCTCCTGAGCGAGAGATCGATTTGGTATTGACCTTCTTCCCGATATGTAGTCTATGTCTATTCCTCCTTATAGAATGGCTCCAGCTGAGCTAAAGGAGTTGAAGGAGCAGTTGAAAGATCTCTTAGACAAGGTTTAATCAGACCTAGCTAATCCCCGTAGGGTGCACCAGTTTTCTTTATCCAAAAAAAGGATGGTTCCTTTCGGATGTGTATTGATTATTGGCAATTGAACAAAGTGACAATCAAGAATAGGTATCCTCTCCCCAGGATTAATTATTTGTTTGACCAGCTTCATGGCGCTATGTGCTTTTCAAAGGTAGACCTCAGATCCGGATACCATCATCTCAGGCTTCAGTAGAGTGACATTTCAAAGACAGCCTTTAGGACTCAGTATGGTCACTATGAGTTTGTAGTTATGTCTTTTGGACTAACAAATGCTCCTGCAGCTGTTATGGATTTGATGAACAGGGTGTTCAAGCCATACTTTGATACGTTCGTGATTGTGTTCATAGATGATATTCTTATATACACACGAAGCGAGGAGGAGCATGCCGCTCATTTGAGGGTGGTGCTATAGAACCTTAAGGATTGCTAGTTGTATGCTAAATTATATAAATGTGAGTTCTGGTTGAACTTAGTGGCATTTTGGGTCATGTGGTCTTAAGCGAGGGTGTATAGGTGGACTTTCAAAAGATAGAAGTGGTGAAAAATTGGCCTAGACCAGTGAATCCTTCGGATATCAGGAGTTTCTTGGGTTTAGATGGTTATTATTGGAGATTTGTTGAGGGGTTTTCATCTATTACATCCCCGTTGAATAATTTGACCCAAAAGAAAGTGAAATTTCAATGGTAGGAGGCTTGTGAGAAGAGCGTCCAAGAGTTGAAGACTCGACTCACCTCAATAGCAGTGTTGACCCTACCTGAGGGTACCAATGGGTTTTTTGTATATTGTGATGCTTTGAGGATCGACCTGGGTTGTGTATTGATGCAACATGGTAAAGTTATAGCCTATGCTTCTAGGAAGCTAAAAGTCCATGAAAAGAATTACCCGACTCACGACCTAGAGTTGGCGGTGATAGTATTTGCCTTGAAGATTTAGACACTATCTATGCGGGGTCCGTGTAGATGTGTCTACGGACCACAAAAGCCTATAGTAAGGGTTTACCCAGAAGGATCTAAATCTACGACAAAGGAGGTAGATGGAGCTTCTTAAAGATTATGATATGAGTGTCCTCTATCATTTGGGCAAGGCCAACATGGTGGTATATGCTCTTAATAGGCTTTCCATGGCGAGTGTATCCCATATAGATGAGGAAAGGAAAGAATTAGTGAAGGATGTACATCGGCTTGCACGGCTAGGAGTCCATCTTGTTGACTCGACAGATGGAGGTGTCATTGTTTAGAATGGTCCAGAGTCATCCTTAGTGACTGAAGTTAAAGCTATCCAAGAAAAGGATCCTATTTCGGTAAAGCTAAAGGAAGTCATTCAGAATTAGAAGCTAGAAGTCTTCTCCCAAGGGAGAGATGGTGTTCTTCGATATCAAGGTCGTTTGTGCGTACTGGATGTTAATGACTTGAGGGAGTGGATGTTGCACGAGGCTCATGGTTCCATATATTCCATACATCCAGGTGCCACCAAGATGTATCGTGACCTACTGGAAGTCTATTGGTGGAATCGCTTGAAGGAGGACATAGCAGAGTTTGTGACTAAGTGTCCGACTTGTCAACAGGTGAAGGTTGAGCATCAAAGGCATGGAGGTGTGCTTCAAGACATTAGTATCCCTACATGGAAGTGGGAGGATATCAATATGGACCTCATTACCGGGTTGCCTCATACTCACCGACAGTATGACTCTGTTTGGGTGGTAGTAGACAGGTTGACTAAGGCAGCTCATTTCCTACCGGTAAAAACTACTAACTTATTGGAGGATTATGCTAAGTTGTACATTTGGGAGTTAGTTCGGTTGCATGGAGTGCCCTTATCCATCATATTAGATAGAGGTACTCAGTTTACCTCCCAGTTTTGGAGATCGTTTCAAAAGGGACTTGGTACTCAAGTCAAGCTTAGCACATCATTTCACCCGCAAACAGATGGTCAGGCGGATCAGACTATTCAGACTCTGGAGGATATGATGAGAGCGTGTGTGATTGATTTCAATGGTAATTGGGATGATCATTTGCCTCTCATTGAGTTTGCATATAACAACAACTACCATTCCAGCATTCATATGGCTCTGTTTGAGGCTATTTATGGGCGGAGATGTAGATCACCTATTGGTTAGTTTGATGTCAGTGAAGCTACGTTGATAGGACAGGTTGAAAATGGCTTAGAGTCGCCAAAACTCCTATGTGGATGTGAGAAGAAGAGAACTTGAATTTGAAGTTGATGATTGGGTGTTTCTGAAGGTATCTCCCATGAAGGGAGTGATGACGTTCGAAAAGAAAGGGAAACTCATTCCCCGTTATGTTGGCCCATACCGGATTGTGAGGCATTTTGGCAAGGTGGCCTATGAGTTGAAGTTTCCCTTAGAATTGGCTTCAGTTCATCTAGTCGTCCATGTATCGCTGTTAAAAAGGTGTTTAGGTGATCCATCTCTGGTTGTTCCGGTGGAGAGTGTAGGTGTGAAGGATGGCCTTAGTTATGAGGAGGTTCCAGTGGAAATACTTGATCATCAGGTTCGAAAGCTAAGAAATAAAGAAGTAGCCTCAGTCAAGGTTTTGTGGAGGAACCATCATGTTGACGGAGCTACATGGGAAGTCGAAGCAGACATGATGGCTAAATACCTACATTTATTTGGCTCAGTTTCAACTTGAGGTATTAGTTTCCTCCCTAGTACTCTATTCGGTTTCGTGTTTAGATAATATGCCCCAGTTTCTTACATGACAATGTATGTATGTATGATTCAGGAATTCAGTTCAGTCATGTAGTTTAGTTCGGAGTTAGTCACTCCGTCAGTTTTCAGCTTATATGTTCAGTATTTGAGTATGATGATTGCATTTCTCTACTTTTCAGTATGTTTTCCCACATTCGAGGACGAATGTTCTCAAGGGGGAGATATTGTAATACCCCAAAAAACCTAAGATCAGACCCGGGAGTTGAAACGGAGGAAACAGAGTTTTCTGCACCAGGTCACACTACTAGTCATCCAGTGACCCGTGGGATGCACCACGAGTCATTGAGTGACTCATGGGGAGGAGTTTGGACTGGGTTGAAATTTTGAGTTTTGAGGTGACCATTGGCGTGACCACGAGTCCTGGTCAGCACCATGATTAGTTGTGTGGGCCGTGGTTAAGAGTGATTAAAGGTGGAAGGAGTTTGTGCAGTGTTGATGACGACTTGGTCACCACGAGTCGTTGGGTACACCACGAGTCGTGGTTTCCCTTGTGGTGAACCTCAGAAGGAAGATTTCTAGAGCAGGCAACGACTTGAGACCATGAGTCATGGTCTAGGGCATGAGTCGTCTAGTCCCTCGTTGGATCTGGCAGTGTGCAATTTCCTGCGAATTTATTAAGGGCTTTTTCGTAATTCCTAAGTTCCTAAGGCCAATACTATGTCGTTTTAAGCTCGGAATAGTGTGTTTTAAGAGGGGTAAATTCATTCTAAGCCTATTCTCTTCCATGCATGCAAGTCTAGAAGCTCCAAAGGGTGATCAAGCCTACATTCATCAAGTCCTTCCCCAAAATCCATTGGGCTTTCAAGAGGGTTGTATAATCAGATTCTTCCAAGTATGTAGGGTTATAAATGAGTGTATTCATCTACTCCCATGTCCAATCCCTCTTCAATTCATTAAATTCTAGTTGATGAATCTATGAGATTTTAACCCAACATGTAAATTTTCTAAGTATCAATAATGGGTATGATCTAAGCATGTTTCTAATGTTGAATTATGATTAATGGACATATTTTACAATGTTTTCAATTATAAATTATGTCTTCAAGTTTTATAAATTATGATGCCCATCCATGAAAGTTCATGAAAGTTGAGATCTATGTTATGTGTATTCACTGAGGTCGCTAAAAATCTGACTGATACTAGACTTCCATGATTCTGATTGAGATTTTAAACATAAATTAAACATATGTGCTTCCCAAAATTGATGGAACCATGATACAGGAAAAACTAGTTCAACCTACAAGTTCTAATTTCTACCGAGTTGAGGATAGGGATGAATTATGCTAATAGCTGTAATCTTTCAAAATTTCTAGAAATAAGGAATAAATACGAAACCTATGCCCTTTTAATCCACAAAGAAATATTTCTGAAAACTTTTCACATTTCGAAACTACAGGGATACAACTGATAAAGAAGAAATTAGACAAGGGTTTTAGGGACACAACAGAAGAAATATTCCCTTGTTGAATTCCCACATAATTGATAAAGAAATCTGAAGAAATCCCTTGAGAATCTGAGGAGAAGTGGACTGCCCTAGTTCTTGCTCTGAGCCTTTCTAAGAGAAATTTTACGTTCTAACTGTTGAGGGGATGTGAGAAATGAAATAAACCGTCAGTTACCCCCTCTAGAACCCGTGATTAAAACCCAAAATAATGTATTTTAGAGTATACAAGGTTAGGAGATTACGTAAACCTTGTTAGAACATGCGCAGCGGAAGCAAACATAATTGCATCAACAATCTTACATGAATCACTAGATAACAACGACGAGTTAGATTACGAAATACTAACCTCTTGAAGCCTTCGCACAATGCGTCCAACTCACTCTCCAGGTCTGCAGTCTTCTATTATGTTCACAGTAATCTCCGAGCGGGGAATACTTGTGTGGGCAAGTATTGCTTCTCAAAAAAGGTGGTTCTTTCAAGAAGGAAAAAGTCTTATTTATAATCACGTTTTTAGGGCTTGAAACCCTAATTCCAAAATGTATAGGATTCCTCCTTTCGTTGCACAATTCACACGTTTTTAAGGGTGTAAAACCCAAACGTGTACTGCTTACCTTCTATGAAGTTTACCAAAATCTTATAGGATTTTACTACTTCAAGAAAACAGGTTTCTTCCTTTATCAAGTTCTTTAATTAATGAGGCATAGCAGGGACCACAGATTTAGTTAGTGATGCTTCCAATTATGGTATTAATTCTAAATATTGAATGAATTAATCTACCATAATAAATCACGGATTATTCCACTAAAAATCCGTAATTGCACTCCTCGGTATAATTTCAAAATCAATCATTAAATTCTTATTGAACTCCTCATGTTAAGATTACAGATGCCAATCAATTTAATCCTTTATTCAAACGCTTAACTTGTTTCATGTGACGGATACATAATTCATCTGTAGGGTTTTCACAAGAAAACTTATAAGCAATTATAAAGGGGTATCATCAATCTCAAGGTCGAGACATGGATTCCATCAACTAACTATCATTTCACAAATATCATTTGTCATCATCCAACCTATTGGGAACATTTTAACTCGCGAAAGAGTTTCACCCTTTGATAGATCAAAACAACAACAAAATGACATTGGTCATAATAATTATATCAAGATTAAGAGTACAAGTACATTTAATAATCTAGAGAATTTATTTTACTAAGTCAGACAAAAACTATTCTCTACTTGGTCCGTTCAATACATACAAAATGTACTAGCACAAGAAGTTGGAACAATACCATTCCCATAATCAAGATAAATTATATATAATCATGTGCTACAATCATACCGATGAATTTTTTCAATTCTCATCTTAGATTGTGAACATATACAAACTTTATACTTATAAGAACCGATGATTTAATCTTCTTTGTATAAGCTAAACTCTATCCACTAAACCATCTACTATATAAGTAAAGGACACACATTAAAAATCAATCTATTTAAAGCAATACTTTATTAATCCAATAAATAAAAAGAAAGTCTTATATAAAACTGAAACATAACACTATACTAAACCGCATGGTTAATAGTATATCCTAACAATCTCCCACTTAAACTCATAACCATGCACCTACAACTTTAACGCCCATTCCTTCTACATGCTTATCAAAAGACTTCTGTGACAAGCTCTTTGTAAATGGGTCCGCCAAATTATTCTCCGATGCAATCTTCAAGACCTTCACATCTCCTTTATGAGTTATGTCCCAAATTAAGTGATATTTTCTCTCAATGTGTTTGCTTCTTTTGTGACTTCGTGGTTCCTTTGAGTTTGCAACCGCACCACTATTATCACAATAAAGTGTAATTGGTGCTTCAATTAAAGTAATCACTCCAAGATCTTTTAGGAAGTTCCGAAGCCAAACAGCCTCCTTAGCCGCCTCAGAGGTCGGTACATACTCGGCTTCCATGGTGGAATCAACAACACATGATTGCTAGATACTCCTCCAACTTATGGCTCCACCTCCTAAGGTAAACACATATCCTGAGGTAGATTTTCTAGAATGTCTATCAAACTGAAAATCTAAATATGTATACCCAACGGGCACCAGATAACCTGAGTGAAAATCTAGCATATAATCCCTAGTCCTTTTTAGATACTTGATTATACGCTTAACTGCAGTCCAATGTTCATTCCCAGGATTTGACTGACATCTACTAACCATGCCAACAGCAAAGCAGATGTCAGGTCTAGTACATAGCATAGCATACATGAGATTCCCAACAACAGAAGCATAAGGGATCCGCCTCATCCTCTCTATTTCGTCAGTCCTTTTAGGAGAATGATCCTTCGATAGAGAAATTCCATGCCTAAAAGGAAGAAATCCCTCTTTGGAATTTTGCATGCTAAACCTGGTAAAAATTGTATCAATATAAAGCGCTTGAGACAAGCCTAATTTCCTTTTCTTGCGATCTCGCATGAGCTTGATCCCAAGGATATGAGTCGCTTCACCCAAGTATTTCATATCTTTTCCTGATTTCAACATACTCACATTATTTCCTATGAGCAAAATGTCATCCACATACAGTATCAAAAATGCTACTTTATCTCCCTCCCACTTTTTATATATGCATGACTCATTCTCACATTGATCAAAACCAAATGACTTAATCGAATTGTCAAAAAAAGTGTTCCATGCCCTAGATGCTTGTTTCAACCCACAAATGGATCTTTTCAGCTTACACAACATGTGCTCATTTCCACTTTCCATGAAACCCTCTAATTGTGCCATATATATACACTCATCAAGACTTCCATTAAGAAAAGCCGTCTTGACATCCATCTGCCAGATCTCATTATCATAATGAGAAACAATGGATAAGAGAATTTTGATGGATTTAAGCATGGACATCGGCGAAAAGGTTTCCTCATAATCAATTCCTTCTTTTTGAGTAAACCCTTTGGCAACAAGCCTAGCTTTAAAAGTCTACACTTCTCTATCCAACCCTCTCTTTTTCTTATAGATCCATCTACAGCCAATGGGTTTTACTTTTGTAGGTGGTTCTACAACATCCCAAACTTGATTGGAATACATAGACTCTATTTCAGATTTCATAGCGACTATCCATTTTTCAACATCTATATCTTGTAGTGCTTCGGTGTAACTAAGGGGTTCTGTATTAGGTTCTTCAGGGATTCTATCATAAGATTCTCCCAAGAGGACAAATCGAATGGGTTTTCTAATAACTCTCCCGCTACGACAACTCACTACAAGATCATTAATCTGATCTTATGGTGGAACCATAACATCACTTTCGGGAACTGAATCCTGATTATCACGAACTTCTTCCCCAAGCACAGGCTAGTCAAACGTTGCTCCCACTATCTTGAGGTAGTGAGATGTCCGACCTTTGCACTTGTGCCTCCCGTTGCCTATTGACATCTCCCCACTACTATAATGGAGTGGTATGTCATTACTTGCTTGTGGGATTTGTTCTTGAGATACATCATTTGTTATTCCATTGTTCAATTCCTGTAAAGCGAGTTTACTTGTCGGAACATGGTTTATTAAATAGTCCTCTTCCAGAAACTTGGCATTTGTTGTAGTAGTGACCTTCTTGTCTTTAGGACAATAAAACAAACCACCTTTCGTACCTTTTGGATATCTAACGAAGAAACATACTTCTGTCCTTCATTCCAACTTATCAGTTTTTCCCTTTAGCATGTGGGCTGGACAACCCCATAACTGAATGTGTCTTAGACTAGGCTTTCGTCCAGTCCATAATTCTATTGGAGTTAAAGGTACTGATTTGGAAGGAACCAAGTTCAATAGGTAGTTTTCCGTGTCTAACGCATATCCCCAAAAGGAAGAAGGCATATTCGAATAACTCAACATTGATCTTACCATTTCCAAAAGAGTTCTGTTTCTTTTCTTTGCCACACCATTTTGTTGTGGTATTCCTAGAGCAGATAATTGAGATGTAATTCCAGAATATGATAAGTATTTAATGAATTCAGTAGAAAGATATTCACCACCACGATCAGATCGTAATGATTTAATATGTTTATCATGTCTCTTTTCCATTTCTGCCTTAAATTCTTTGAACTTGTTAAAGCATTCAGATTTACGGTGCAACAGGTAAACATATCCATATTTAGAGTAGTCACCTGTGAAGGTCACAAAATACTCAAAACCACCTCTTGCTTGTATATTCATAGGACCACACAAATCAGAGTGAATTAATTCCAACTTATCTTTAGCTCTATTTCCTTTAGAAGGAAAAGGTCTCTTAGTCATTTTCCTTCTAAACAGGATTCACAGGTTGGTATTGCCTCCACTTTCAATGAACTCAAAGGTCCATCAGAGACCAACCTTGAAATCCTATTTAGATTTATATGACCTAGACACAAGTGCCGTAAGTAAGTTTGACTCAATTCAGAACACATTTTCTTTTATTCGGTAAATTAATGTTATTTAGTTCCTTTGGTTGCAGCAAGTTAGGAGGTGTTTCAAGCACAAATAGATCATGCACTCTACCAGTAGTATAGATAAAATGCTTGTTAAATTTGATAATAGCAGAATTATTACCAAAATATATATTATAACCAATATCCATCAATTTTGAAACTGAAAGAAAATTCCTTCTAATAGAAGGTACATAGAGAACATCTTTTAAATCTAAAACTCTAGAACTACTAAAATAAATACTAATATCTCCAAAAGCTAAGGCCGGTGCTGGTTTGCCATTGGCTTGAAAAACGCAAATTTCGTTCTCACTTAGCCGTCGTGTTTCTCGAAATCCCTGCAAAGAAGCAAACATGATTAGTGGCTCCAAAATCTACAACCCATAGCATCATAGAAAAAGATGCTAAACAAGTTTCAACGACATTTAAGTAAGAAGAATTACCTTGTTTGTTCAATTTAGCCAGGTAGTCAGAACATTGCTTATTGTGATCCCAAGTTTCTTGCAATGATAGCACTTGCCTTTCGGCTTAGCCACACCACCATTTTCAATTCAAGATGCCTTGTGAGTTCTCTTCTTTTTCTATCCGCCTTTCGGCTTAGAATAAGGAGTTCTCTCAACATTCAATGCCACAATAGGAGTTTGCTGTTTGATAATGGACTCAGCCGCTTGCAGCTCATTCAACAATTTCGCTAGAGACAGATCCATCTTGGTCATGTTATAGTTCAAGCGAAATTGTTGAAAACTATTAGGTAAAGTCTACAGGATCATCTCAACTTGAGATTCCTTATCAATCTTAGCTCCAAGGATTTCCAGTTCATTAAGAAGACCAATCATTTTAAGAACATAGTCCCTCACGGACGAACCTTCAACCATCTTAGGTGTTCAAAAGGCTTTCATGGCTGTCTGCTTTGCAACACGATTTAGCTCAAGGATCATCTCTTTGAGACTTTCAAGAATATCGTAAGAAGATTCCATGGACTGATGTTGATGTTGCAAAACATTCGATATTGAGGCAAGAATGTAACATCGCGTCATCTCATCAGCCTTAACCCATTTTCATAGGCTTTGCTTTGGTCCATGGTGGCATTCTCAGGTTTTTAAGGACATTCCTCAACCAACACAAAATTATACCCTTCAGTAGTTAGGAGAATATCCATATTTCTTTTCCAGTCAATATAATTCACTTGTTTTCTTTTAAAATAGTGGCGAGAGGATTGAATGAAGTTATTATTAATCTGGGAGGAAAAAGATATCAAATAGATCATTAAGCATGCTACAAGAATATTTAAATTCATGTTAACACATAACACATACAACCACACATATTAAATGGCCATATTCGATAGGGAAACTTAACCATTCATGCAAACTATATGACTTATGACAGATCTTTACCCTATAAATCAAAATAGAACTAACTCAGTTGGAGAGTAAACTACATATTTAAGACAGGTAAATATCTAATAATGTAAATCTCCGTTCCATTGAACCAACATGTAACTCAGTTGAAGAGTTAATACAAGTTTCAACAATAGGAGACAAGCAAATACAAATCCCACAATGAATCTATCCGATGGGGAAAGAAGACCAATGTCAACATGTAAACTCATTACATTACTGTTAATTACCAGTGGAGACCATAAGAATTGAACCCTAACAACATTGATTCTAAGAAACTAATTTTTTCTCAATTTTTAATTTTTCAGAAAACAGAAAAATGCCCAAAAACCCATCAAAACGACTCCAAATGGACAAAAAATGACCTTAATCACGGCAAAGTGGTGAGTATTGCTCAGTGGGTTGTTTCCTATGAAGCTACCAAATTTCAAGTCAATTGGAGTTCGTCAATATTTGAAAAACTCCAATAACGACCAAAACTGGCAGCCGCGCGCGCCTGGGCAGCATCCTGCGCGACTAGGCAGTGCCCATGCGCGACTCGGCAAATATTTTTTTTTGTTTCACAAAACATATCATAAATTGTTTATAAAACAGTTTTTCAAATATAAAAATCATTAAAACACTCATTTTCATCTATGATACGATTTATGAATTCATGCCAAAAAGACAATACTTAAAACAACATTTTCCTTGAATTGTTCAAATTATCTAGGTAGATGTAAGTTGGCTCGTGATGCCAATTGTTAGAACATGCGCAGCAGAAGCAAGCATGAACAAGGATCAACAATCTTACATGAATCACTAGATAACAACGACGAGTCGGATTACAAAATACTAACCTCTTGAAGCCTTCACACAATGCGTCCAACTCGCTCTCCAGGTCTGCAGTCTTCTACTATGTGCTCAATAATCTCCGAGTGGGGAATACTTGTGTGGGCAAGTACTGCTTCTCAGAAAAGGTGGTTCTTTCAAGAAGTAAAAAGTCCTATTTAAAATCACGTTTTTAGGGATTAAAACCCTAATCCCAAAACGTATAGGATTCTTCCTTTCCTTGCACAATTCACACGTTTTTAAGGGTGTAAAACTCAAACGTGTATTGCTTACCTTTTATGAAGTTGTCCAAAATCTTGTAAGATTTTACTACTTCAAGAAAACAGGTTTCTTTCTTTTCGAAGTTCTTTAATTAATGAGGCATAGCAGGGACCACAAATTTAATTAGTGAGGCTTCAAATTATGGTATTAATTTGAAATATTGAATGAATTAATATACCATAATAAATCACAGATTATTCCACTAAAAATTAGTAATTGCACTCCTCGGTATAATTTCAAAATCAATCATTAAATTCTTATTTAATTCTCCATGTTAAGATTACAGATAACAACCAATCGAATTAAATTTCTGACTATTTAATTAATTGATCAATTTAATCCTTTATTCAAAAGCTTAACTTATTTTATGTGACAGATACAGAATCCACCTGCAGGGTTTTCATATGAAAACTTATAAGCAATTATAAAGGGGTGTCATCAATTTCAAGGTCGAGACATGGATTCCATCAATTAACTATCATTTCACAAATATTATTTGTCATCATCCAACCTATCGGGAACATTTTAACTCACAAAAGAGTTTCACCCTTTGATAGATCAAAACAACAAGCAAATGACATTGATCATAATAGTTATATCAAGATTAAGAGTATAAGTACATTTAATGATCTAGAGAATTTATTTTACTAAGTCAGACAAAAACTATTCTCTACTTGGTCCGTTCAATACATACAAAATGTACTAGCACAAGAAGTTGGAACAATACCATTCCCATAATCAAGATAAATTATATATAATCATGTGCTACAATCATACCGATGAATTTTTTCAATTCTCATCTTAGATTGTGAACATATACAAACTTTATACTTATAAGAACCGATGATTTAATCTTCTGTGTACAAGCTAAACTCTATACACTAAACCATCTACTATATAAGTAAAGGACACACATGATAAATCAATCTATTTAAAACAAGACTTTATTAATCCAATAAATAAAAAGAAATCTTATATAAAACTAAAACATAACACTATACTAAACCGCATGGTTAATAGTATATCCTAACAAAACTCCCTACGAAATTCGTAGGAAAAAGGACTCTTCCAGTCCCCATTAGGCACTTCACGAGTCGTGAGGTCGGGGACGACTCGTAGTGACCAGTTGAGACGTCTGCTAGAAAATTTCTATGGATTCCCCAATCTGGCAACAATTGACTTCACGAGTCGTCAGGAGACTTAATGACTCGTGAAGTCTCCTGTTGGCACTGAACCTGAATTCCTCTTTAGGAAGTCACCACAGGCTATTAAATGACTCGTTACCAGTTGTGGTGCCCCAAATGAGTCGTGGTGAGGACCCGTTAAGTACACTTTCCCGAATTTCTCCAACCTTTAGCCAACCCTTGACCACGACTCACATAACGACTCGTGGTCACACCCGTGGTCATTCAATTTTCTAATTTTTCAACCAAGTCCGGACCCTTCCCCATGAGTCACTCCACAACTCGTGGCCTACCCCACGGATCACAGGACGACTCATTTTGTGACTTGGTACAGAAAATTCTATTTTCTCCATTTTAACTCTCGGGTCTGATCTTAGGGTTTTTGCGGCATTATATATAGTATATTGCGTATTAATATATATATGCATATGTAGTTTCAATTAAACAAGCTTTCATTTTAAAATATAATTTTTACTTAATTTTTATAAAATATTTATATAATAATATTTGTACAATTTTACTTGAATTTTATTTATTTATATTAATAATAATATTTATATTTTTTTATTATAAATTAAACTATTATGTTACCTATTTATTAAATTATTTACAAGTATAGTATTTTATTAATTATATAGAAGCTATTTTTAAATTTCTTCTAATTTATTTAAAATTTAGCCATTTTCTATGTAAATTTTATCAATTTTAGCAATGTTTGATCAAAATTTGGCCACTTTTTAAATCCAATTCAATTTCAATTAATTCCTACTCATTTATCCAACCTGCGACCCATCGGATGACCCAAAACCCGGCCCATCTGTCCTAAATCTAATCCTAGTCATTCATTCCCCTATATCTAACGACCATAATTGAACCTATTTTTACTTTCCTTTAATATCCCAAATACCCCCAAACCCTAATCATTCCCTCTCTCATTCTCACCCTCACTAGCGCCGCACCACCACTGCCCAACCTCACCGCTCTCCTCTCACTGCCCCGATCGTGAACCACCGCCAGATCTCCCTCCGCCTCCTCTTTGTCCTCTTCTCTCCGGCACCACCATCATACTCTCACTCACCCTATCTATGACCATTACCACCGTAAACTCCACCATCAAAAATAGCCGCCACCCTTACCACGGGTATGGTCGGCGAAACCAGCCCTTTTTCCCTCTCCTGACCTCCTCTTCTTCTACCACCCTCGCCTCTCTCAGCCTCATCATTTTTCCCCAGTGGCTGGAAAACAACCATATCTGCCGCGAAACCTTTGTCTCTTCTCTTCCCCTCCACCGCTCTAGGAAATGCAACCAAAAAGCGACTAGATCGAAGTCGATATCTCTAGTCGCGGATAGATTATTGAATAGTGATGATGAGTTTATGGAATTTTTGTTATGAATCCTGGACAAATCTATCCATGACACGGTTCCTTGACATTTTCTGAAAGCCTCCTTCTTCTCTCTCCCGCTTGTTCTTGCCTATGCTAAGCTAGATCTAAATTATTTATTACGCTCCTCTGAAAATGTTTATATTACTATTTGTATTTGCCCTTAGAATATCACCTAGAAGCATCTAATTATTTGTGCAATTTTCATATCTGTTGTGCTGATCTGACCTAATATTCTTATGAAAAATATTTATTTGGTTCTACATGTCTTTAGGCATACATCACTTTTCTTGCTAAATATTTTTTGAAGAATCGTTTGCTATTTGTCCTATACTTTTTGGTACGTACATATATGTATACATACTAACTGGTGGATTGTTTTTACCCTCTGTTTAGAACCCTGATGTTGATCTTCTGATATTCCCTCTTTTGCCCTTCATTACTAGGTATAAACTCATGAACATATTTGATAGCTTCATCTCTGCTCACTTGGCCTCTTTTGAAAAATGGGTAGAATTAAATTGTTGCTATAAACGGCTTTAATAATTGATTCGAGATTAAGGTGTGATTCGCATTTATTGCTACTTCAAGATTGTATGTTTAACTGAAACACCGTTGATTTAGTTATTGATACTCCTTATTTGATTGCCTCTGGGAATTTCGCTTATTTTAAAAAATAGTTGGCATGTCAAATATAGTAATTTAGAATCAATTTGCATAATGAGAATAATTTCATGATAAAAAAATCATGGCAAGTCTTCTCTATTTAGTTTATTTTCCTTTGCTGACTAGTCAATATATATAATATGTGATTCTTATATTTTAAAATTATTTTATACTGTAATTACCATGATTGAATTCTTTAAGATTTTTATTTTTTTTTACAATATGCACCCATTTATGGTAGGTAAATATGTATTTTCTCTTTTATGCTCGTAGTTATGGTAACATATTTATTCCTTAAAAAAACTTTGCTACGATATATTTAATTAAAGAAAATAATTCCTTAATTTGATTTTGCCTTTCATGATTTTATAATTGATTGTTCTCTTTATATTTAAATGCTTATTAGTATCAAACTCTCATTAGTTGATATTTAATTAATTTTATTTAAAGAAAATTATGTGATTAAGTTCTTTCCTTCCTTAACCGATTTTGAATATATGTATTATGGTAAAAATTTAATTTGTTTGATTCTGCTTTGATTTATTAATCAAGGAAGATTTCTCTAAATTGATTCTTTAATTATTTCCTTTCTCTTTATTTTATGATTGATTGTTGGGTTTTATCTACTATAAAAAGCATCCCCCTTTCCACTCTTTAGTCATTCGATATTTTCAAATCCTAAAATTACTTTAATCCTAAGTTTCTTTTGTTTCTTCACTCCCCTCTCCCTTCTCAACACAAGAACTGCTTGTAAGCCAAGAGATTCTTGTGATCTTGATGTGTTGAGGTCTGGATCTAATGTTGTTGAAAAGTCTCTTTGAAACTGCTGATAATTGCTTATTGAAACTATGATCTTATACTCATTATTAACTGGTCAGTTTTACTTCCCCACGTTTCCTTTAATAAAAATGTGTGAATTCCTTTTGATATCTTGATATGTTTTTTATATATTCTTTGTGTTAGAAATATATGCTTATATTTTGTAATAACGTACTTGTATGTTGGAATAAGTATCTTTATGAAATATATAGTTAAATAAGTTGATATTTCTGGAGTCCAGAATATGTGCTCATACGTGTATATTTTGTCGGTGTTATTTGTTTAACATATTTTTTATAAATTGGAGTGGAGAGTCGCTGGGACAAGAAATGGCTTGGGAATTTAATTATCTTAGAATTACATGTTTTTATTTGTAATTTGTTTATTTATTTATTTCTTATTAATTGTAATAAACATTAATAATAGTGAAAAGGGATTTATGGGGGTGGGGTTTGTATGTTTTTTTACTGATTTGTTTCTTGATAGCTAATTAGTCAATCTCACATAGAAATCCTGCATATATGACTGATACGTATATAATTATCATAAATCATGCCTATAGGAACTACGACATTTTGGTTTGAAGCATGTTTCATGTATAATTATTAGAAATCTTGCCTATAGGAACTACGACAATTTGGTTTGAAGCATGTTTCATGTATAATTATTAGAAATCATGCCTATAGGAACCATGACAATTTGGTTTGAGGAATGTTTCATGTTTAAATGTTAGTAAATCTATCTATAGAAATTATTTTCGGTATACGTTGGTCTGTTCAATGTTATTCAAATGGCATATTTAATGAACTGCTTTACATGTATTTCCTTCATTTAGGTTTTAAAATCTGATTAAAAATGAACTGTTTGAACCAAGTTTGATGATCACTAATCAATTAATTCATAATTTGTCTAAGTCAAACAACCTATCATGAAAATATTTATCTTTCCGAGACAATGTCTATAGGTTTTATCTATATGCTTAACTTGCTTAATCCAATGATACCGGTTTAAGTACATTAATTATTGCTTTTGGGTCATGTTTACAAGAATAACATCCCACGTATTAGATTCCGTATCGCTTGATTGAAACTGCTGTAACAGTATATGTCATATAAAGATCTTGTCAATAGGAATAATAACTTATAAATCATGAAATCCTTGCCTAAAGGACATCCCCCTGACTCATATAAATTCTGTCAAATGTGCTACCTTTTTGGTGTTCTTGCATTAGAAATCACGTCCTCATTGATCTGTCCATCATTTAGAAATTCTGCCTAACAGTGTTACATTATGTGCCACGTATTTAAATTTGACATTTTGCATCTAATATCATGATTATCGGATTCTCATTTATGTTTGCGTTCATTAAGATTTTTCAAAATTTATGCTACATGTTTAGACCTAACATATCACATCAGCGATCATGTTTATAGGATTCATTTGCACTCATTTAGAAATAATGCTCAAGTATTACAGGCTTATGTGAAAACCTTTTTATGTTCATTGTGTTTCTCTAGCCTTTATCTGTTGTTTGACGCTTAATCACCCTTAAAAGCCCTAAGAACTTTAGACCCCAAAATTCAAAATAGCAGTCCAAACGCCTCTTGGACATTATGTTTGGGACAACGATGCATCTGCTAGGGCATTAGTTTTTCTTTATCTAGAATGGTTTAGGATTAATAATTAATTAATTAGGTTGATAGATGGGACATGATAGTCTGTGCTTGCTAAATAATACGAGAAATCCTAACGATTGCAAATTATTATTTTAGTTGCACGGGGTGATTCCTTTAGGTTAAAATAACCCCCCTTCTAAATGCAAAACTACGTCTGATTCGGGGATATATAGGCGTCTCTCTGAGGCTCGATTCAATCCTTCAGAATTTTATTTATTTGGTTTATGTTAGTCTTTGCATTTCATAAACTTCTATTTTATTTTATGAATTATCAGCTGTGGTTTTTAATTTTATATTCATTCTTGTTATATTTTATCAATTATTTGTATGTTGTAAAAAGTTGTTATTATAATAATAACTTTGGTCTTTTAGTACGTATTGTCTCAAATTTCTTTCTCCTTGCTTGTATGAGAATTCTATAATTTTAATCAATAAGTTTAGCATATTTTGGTAAGTTTAGTTATTTAGTTTATTTTTAAATATAGGTTAAAATCAATTTCTCTTTGCTCGCTAGTTCCCCACGTAGTAATAAATCCGGCTGGAAACCACATTTGTGGACCTCGAAAGGTGCCTAATGATCTTGGGCAGATTTACATGCCCAAGTGATACTCAAACGTATTATTTTCGCCTTGTTTGTGTGCAATATGTATATATTCTCATGTAATTGGTAATAAAATGTGAATTTATACTAACCAACATGATTAGCATTTGTTTTGCAGGAAAATATGATTTTTAGGAGCTAAAATGCATGTTGGAACTATATCGGAGTTGGACTTGGATACGAGCGTGGAAAAGACATTGGAATGCACAAATTATAGGGGCTCCGTGATGGAGCCGTGCCACGCTACCATCGCGGAGGCACACTGCCTGGAGAGGAAATTAAATGGCAAATTCCAGTGAGGCCTCGCGACAGCTCCGTGGCACGGAGATAGGCCTCCGCGTTGGCCTCCGTGCCACGTTGAGGCTAATTTACCGGACCCTGGATTTCCAGTGAAGGTCCGCGTCCACGCCGTGTCACGGAGGCAGTGCTTCGCGTTGACCTCCGTGACACGTTGCTTGTTATTCCGGGAAAAATTTCCCTCTAGTATAAATAGCACACTCAGGTTTATTTTAATTAGTTCAGACTTGGTGGAGCTAGGACGTGGGTTAGCAGCAGTTGAGGGATGAAAAAGCTAAGAGATTTCTTCTCTTCCTTTCTTCTTTCAATCAATTGTATGTATGATTTACACTTGTTTTAGGATGATCAATCCACAAATGAGTGGCTAATTCTCTTCCTTGCTAAGGTTTTGAACATGTGTAGTGAATTTTGATTGTAAATGATATGGTTTTCTTCTTCTTCTTTCATGTTGTTCTATTAATTCTTGTTCTTACTGCATTAGTGCTTGGCCGACATTAATGTACATCTAAAAAGTCCAATTTCACTCGAGAGAGCAAGAAATTGGAAAGTTGTGAATTAATAGGATATTGTTCTTAACTTGATTTGGGAAAATTGGGTTTTGATGTGCTTTCCTGATAGAAATATACTTGAAAGCCGTATTAGTCAATTTAGGAACCGGAATTGTATTGCTAGGTCGTAAATTGCATTTGATCACAGAAATGTTGACGAATGGTTTATGATTCTTAAGTGAAATTAAATACGAGAGTTTTAATTTCTAGGCTACTGTTCTTGGCAAGCAACATGAAGAAGAGATTAACCGAATTATTATTATAATCGAATTCATTACTTGTTCTTAACCTTGGCATGCTCATATCCATAGTTTAAATTCACAGTAAATAATTGTTAATAGTTTTAGTATATATATATTTTATAAACAAAAACTCATTTAACTGTTGGTTACGTTGTTGTTAGCATAATTAGAAGTAAGATAAGAATATAGTATACTTAGGCAGATTTTACATATCCTGAGCCTCCTTGGATCGATACTTGGCTTACTTAGCCACTTTATTACTTGTTTGACCACGTGCACTTGCGTGTCGATTTATAATATATAATACCAACCGAAAAAGACTGAACAAGTTTTTGGCGCCGTTGCCGGGGAGGCTAGGCAATTGGTGAAATTGTGATAAGTGTAAATTTACTGTATTTTGGTTTTATTTTCTTAAGTGTTGACAACTTGGTCTTAGTATTTGTTTTAATTCTTTGTTCATTTTAATTTTTCTCTCTTTTGGATATCGTCATTGACATGACATCTTGGAATATAAATGGTGGATACGCATATTTCGGCGAATCTTGCATGAATTGCGGAGGATCCCATTTGTGGCAAAACTGCAACACGTGCAATATATGTGGGTGTCAATATGGCCATTGGGATGATTGTCCAAAGGAATATTCCCTTCCCCCAAGCCCCCGCTATGATCATTCTGTTGTTTTTGCTGAATATAGGCATGTCGAAAATGAGGACTTGGGACGCCAAGTTCAAATAGAGGACATGATGAAACAACTCCTGGAGCAATCAGAAGCAATGAAGG
Source organism: Datura wrightii (assembly GCA_035772735.1). Taxonomy (NCBI): domain Eukaryota; kingdom Viridiplantae; phylum Streptophyta; class Magnoliopsida; order Solanales; family Solanaceae; genus Datura; species Datura wrightii. The sequence goes on from JASDFA010000010.1 coordinate 122,364,649, forward strand.
AGTCGGTGGCAGAATTGATAATTCAGCAAAAGGAGAATGCAGAGGCCGTAAGCAGGATGAGCGTCAAACTCACGGAGATGTGTGCTGAGGCTGAAGCTTGTGATAATTCACAGGTGACAGTTTTAGCCGATATTCAAGAGGAACTACAAGAGGAATACAAGGGTGAATTTTTGGATGAAGCCCAACAATTAGAATCTCTTGAGTGTCCCCGTGATCGGCTCATACCTATAGAAAATCTATTCATGGAAGAAGAGAAAGAATATCTCCCATTTGACCTTAATGGAGAAATAGATGTCGATGTTGAAAAGGTGTACACAAGTAAGGAAGTCAAGCACAATGCAATTTCAGAGTTGAGGTTGATTGGACCACACTCGAAGCATTTTTCGACATTAAGTTTGGTCGACAACATAGAAATAGAGTCTTCCAGGATTATAGAGAAATGTCTAGAGGAGGACCAAGCCCCGTATATTCTGAAATTTGCTAACTCGAAGCAACGAAATGACTTCACTTACTCAAGGGCCAATAAAGTCATAAGAAAACATCTACTGCTTGGTCCTTACAATTTTTCACCACCACCCCAGGAGCATAAGAGGAAATTAGAGAAGAAATTAGGGGTGAAATTCATATCCTCAAGGCGGAGGAAGAAGCGGTGAAACTTGGTACGTCGAGCCACGACGGTAAACCAGGCGCTGCACGGGAGGCAACCCGTGAAAAATATTTTCTTTCTTTCTTTTCTTAGTGTAAATAATTTTTTTTATTTTTATTTTTCTTTTCTTGATTAGGTTTAAATTTTTCATTTTAGTTAGTATTTTTTTCATGGTAGTTAGGAAAATCTATTAATCTAACCAATTTCGTTTAGTGAAGTGATTTTCAGGTCTAACGGAGAAAAATATGCATGGAAACGGGAAAAATAAGGCAAGGTATGAAAATAATTTTTATTGAAGAAACAGTGCACTGGGGCGTTGGCTCCGTGTCACGGAGGAGTGGCTCGGCGTTACCCTCCGTGACACGTTGAAGGCAAAATCAGATTTTTTTAAAACTTTTCAGAGAGCCAACGTGTTGGCTCTGTGTCACGGAGGAAGGGCTCCGCGTTACCCTCCGTGACACGTTGCCCTTTATTCAGTGCCGGGTCACACCGGGTTGCCGGGTGACCCGCATGTTTTTCTTTAAATTAACCTAAGTTTTTCCCCTTTTCTCCCCATTTCTCTCCTCCTCCGCGACCAAAACACCCAATTCCCCCTCCCCAACCAACGTGCCACACTAATAGGCAAGGAAAACGTCAAATTTCTTCGGTTCTTCAACTAAAAGGTATGTTTTCATCGTTTCTCTCATGTTTTTGGCAATTTTAGTCGAATTTGAGCATGTGAGGTGAAATATATCACCCCAAGTAGCAATTAAACATGATGTTGAATTATTTTGTGATTGATTATGTTCGGATTGTTGTAATTAGCGTTTGAACTTGTCGATTATGTGAATAATTCGAATTTGATTGAAATATTGCATTCTAGGGCTTGAGTTATTGAAATTGAATTGGGGAACTTGATAGTTTGATGAATTAGATGCCGTGGTGTGGTTGTAAATTGAGATAAGTCGATGTAAATATTGTATGAATGTTAAGAGAAGACGAATTCTCGAATTGTTGGGGAAAATGCGAAAATTTTGTAAATTGGTTTGATTGTTTAGATTTGTATGTAAATAGAATTTTCGTTGTTGTTTTTGTTTTTTGTTTTGTTGCTAAGTGCGATGATTGGATTGCTATCGATAGTAGGATTGGGAGTAGCTGTATGAAGTCTGAGTAGTACGCTAACCGTTATGCTGTCGAAATTTTTCGTGAACGCACTAAGCAATATACCTTATAGTTGCTTGTGTTTGGGGTTGTAAATAGAGTAATCCTTGCCGAAGTATTGTAAATATAGTTAAGGACTAAGTGTGGGGTAAACTTAGTTTAACCCGACCTTAGCCTAAGTTAACTTGTATTTAGCTTAACTTTGTGCTTGTTTATGTATATTGACAGGTACAATGGCAAGTCGACAGGACAAGGGCAAGGGTGCTTCTACCTCAGGCACCGGCAGAAAAAGAATGAGATTGGGCACCGCAGTCCCAGCTGCACCAGCTGTTCCGCGCGGCCAATGCCGCCAATACGGAACAAGGTGGGTAACCGAGGAAGGAAAGAAATGGTATGCTACGCATAAGGAGAGCAAGTACTTCCCGGAGGAACATATTGCACGGGAACCACTAGCATAGGAGTTCCCACGTATTGTGCAAAGGATTGAAGCAGCTGGGCTCAGCTTTATCTTTCAGGAGCCCAAGGAGTGCAACCTTCATTTGGCCCGAGAGTTCTACGCAAATTGGAACCCGGCCATCAGAAGCCACACAATAAAAATCAGAGGGCAGATTGTCACTCTGGAACCCCAGCAATTTAATGCCATCGTTGGAGCGCGGGACACAGACGCCCACGTTCTCCGCCAGCTAAACATCACCCCACCATATGCCGACATCAGACGTACGTTGTGTGGGGCTCGATCCACGGCCCGATGGAGTAGACATAAGGAGAGGGGTTACCACCAGACTCTGCCTTATTCGCAGATGAACAGGGAGGCCAGAATATGGCTGAAAATTGTGTGTTCGTGCTTGATCCCGGGAGTTCACATGACGGATGTGACCCGGGACCGTGTCTGCTTGGTGTATGCCCTTATGAAAGGGCTTGAGATTAATGTTGGGGTGGTAATTATATCCGCCATGAAGAGAGCTAGACTACACCAGGGCCACAAATACGGATTTGGCGGACTCATCACCACCTTCCTCCAAGGCCTCGATGTCAAGGAAGAAGCCTTGGATTACATTCCGCAGTTGGAGCGGAGGGCCCTCGATGTGACAAAAACTAAGGCCCCCGACACAACACACGGGCCAGTGCTGACTTTGGGCAAGCGACATGCTCGTGATGATCAGTACATGGCACGTATGTTCGGCATACAGATGCTTCAGCTACGGATTGGTGGGAGACCAGCCACCGAGGAAGAATTATGGCAGCTGGAGCTGGATTACCCATTTGGCGAGAATGCCAAAGCCTTATGCCGAGTGGGACCAGCCTTCATGGAGCCGACTGATGACGATGTCCCTACTGATGAGGAGACGCGTCGGGAGGACTCCGATGTGGAGTCCGATGACGATGATGGAGCTGACTCAGACATGGGGGACGAGGCAGCAGCACCAGATGAAGAAGTCGAATATTTCGACTGATCAGGGAGTTCCACCACTCGAAATGTTGTTTTGTATTTTTTTGTGAACACTGGGGACAGTGTTCGATTTAAGTGTGGGGTGGGGAGTAGCTAGGTGCTGGGACTTGGGCTCTAATCTGTTGTATGCTTTTTCCTTGGTTTGTATGTATGTTTGTGTTTTCCCTGTGGTGAACTGATTTGTGTTGTATCTGTATATATTTGTTTGTGTGGTTAATGATGTGTGTTATGAAAAGTTGTGGTTGCCAGTGTAAATATTTTGTAAATAATTTCTTTCTTATCGAAATGATCGATATTTTTCAAAATTTTCGCGAAAATGTTTTTGCACTTGTAAATATTTTCTTTCTATCGAAATGATCGATGTGTTGCAAAAATTTTCGGTTTTTATTTTGTTTGGGTTTCTCGGAGTTTGTTTTTGGTTCTTTTACCGAGAATAGTCCCATTGAACCGATGTCATAGTTAGTGACCGTTCCCTATGATGGATGGATGACGACCGTCTTAAGGGAATGTAGTCGGTAGGAGTAGGATTTTAATTTGTTTTTAATTTTTCTTTGGTGGATTGCATCAATGAACTGTAGTTGCTTTATGGTTGCAAAAATTTCGTTGCGTGTGTAACTGATGTTCAAAATGTGAAAATGATTCGTTTGAAAGCATGCAATTTTGTCAATATGTTGAGTTACCTAGGCTGTAGAATTTGATTCAGTATGATTGAGGCTTAATTTTGAATTCATGTGATTGGCTAATTAGAGAGTCTGTGAATGCATCTTGATTCGAGCATGTGCATGAAGTGTGAAGTGAGGTATTGTTATTCCATGCCATTGTGAATTGTCTAGAACTTGCCTGGTGTGTATACAAAACGAAATGAAGGAGGTGTAGTGTTGGAAAGGATGTAGGCATTTCTTTGTTTTTAACCGATAGTTTCCATTTTTTTCTTGTCAAACTCTACCTTTTTATATGTTGTATACCCTAGTCAGCCCGTTGAGCCTTTAGCCGATTTCTTTCTTTCTTTTGTCCAAAATTGTATAAACCAAGCTTTATTCCTTCTTTTCATTAGCCTTAAAGTCTATACAAAACTCTTAAGTGCTTACAAAGAAAAGAAAATGTTCCCAATGTGTTAAAGAGTGAAAAGAGTGAAAAGAAAAAGAAAAGCAAAGTGAGGAAAGAAAGATGATGTTGAAGAGGCACTTGTTATAATTAAATGATATTGAGGGTACATGAAAACCCTTTGTTTTGTGTCAAGTGTGTTTGACGAAATGGGCAGTACGAAAGTAAACCAGCATGAATGGGAGAAAAAGAGAAAAGAGAGGAACAATGTCCATGAGTCGATGGGAATGTGTTGAAAAGGCACTTAAGGATGCTAGCGACTATTATTGGCTAATCCAATATATATACTAGATCCATGGCCCCGTTACAACCCACTAAAGTCCTACTTGATCCTACATTGCATTTCTTTATATTAGTGGAGTAATGCACTAAGGGCAAGCCTATGGGTCATGACATGATGCATGTAAATTCTTTTGGGAGAGTGAGTGAAATTAATTTTTATATTCCCCTACTTGAATGTTTGTGTGTTGCATGAACAAAAAGGGGAAGATTCTCTTGAGTTGTGAGGGCACATGCTTGATGAAAGATTGACTTTCGTGTCGGATTTCTTGATTAGCTGATTTGCATGAGTTTGCCGATATCAAGAATCAATTCTTAAAGTCTAGGAAGCCTTGATGTATTAAAGGTCATTGTATTGTAAGACCAAGCATGTTTTCGTGATGATTTGCAAAAATTGAATAATCGGTATGACCGTAGCGTACATGGTCGCACCATGGTGACGAAGGTTGGGATGTAATTTGCATGAGTTGTGTATGTGTTGTTCGAGGACGAACAAGGATTTAAGTGTGGGGTAAGTGATCTTGGGCAGATTTATATGCCCAAGTGATACTCAAACGTATTATTTTCGCCTTGTTTGTGTGCAATATGTATATATTCTCATGTAATTGGTAATAAAATGTGAATTTATACTAACCAACATGATTAGCATTTGTTTTGCAGGAAAATATGATTTTTAGGAGCTAAAATGCATGTTGGAACTATATCGGAGTTGGACTTGGATACGAGCGTGGAAAAGACATTGGAATGCACAAATTATAGGGGCTCTGCGATGGAGCCGTGCCACGCTACCATCGCGGAGGCACACTGCCTGGAGAGGAAATTAAATGGCAAATTCCAGTGAGGCCTCGCGACAGCTCCGTGGCACGGAGATAGGCCTCCGCATTGGCCTCCGTGCCACGTTGAGGCTAATTTACCAGACCCTGGATTTCCAGTGAAGGTCCGCGTCCACGCCGTGTCATGGAGGCAGTGCTCCGCGTTGACCTCCGTGACACGTTGCTTGTTATTTCGGGAAAAATTTCCCTCTAGTATAAATAGCACACTTAGGTTTATTTTAATTAGTTCAGACTTGGTGGAGCTAGGACGTGGGTTAGCAGCAGTTGAGGGACGAAAAAGCTAAGAGGTTTCTTCTCTTCCTTTCTTCTTTCAATCAATTGTATGTATGATTTACACTTGTTTTAGGATGATCAATCCACAAATGAGTGGCTAATTCTCTTCCTTGCTAAGGTTTTGAACATGTGTAGTGAATTTTGATTGTAAATGATATGGTTTTCTTCTTCTTCTTTCATGTTGTTCTATTAATTCTTGTTCTTACTGCATTAGTGCTTGGCCGACATTAATGTACATCTAAAAAGTCCAATTTCACTCGAGAGAGCAAGAAATTGGAAAGTTGTGAATTAATAGGGTATTGTTCTTAACTTGATTTGGGAAAATTGGGTTTTGATGTGCTTTCCTGATAGAAATATACTTGAAAGCCGTATTAGTTAATTTAGGAACCGGAATTGTATTGCTAGGTCGTAAATTGCATTTGATCACAGAAATGTAGACGAATGGTTTATGATTCTTAAGTGAAATTAAATACGAGAGTTTTAATTTCTAGGCTACTGTTCTTGGCTAGCAACATGAAGAAGAGATTAACCGAATTATTATTATAATCGAATTCATTACTTGTTCTTAACCTTGGCATGCTCATATCCATAGTTTAAATTCACAGTAAATAATTGTTAATAGTTTAAGTATATATATATTTTATAAACAAAAACTCATTTAACTGTTGGTTACGTTGTTGTTAGCATAACTAGAAGTAAGATAAGAATATAGTATACTTAGGCAGATTTTACATATCCTGAGCCTCCTTGGATCGATACTTGGCTTACTTAGCCACTTTATTACTTGTTTGACCACGTGCACTTGCGTGTCGGTTTATAATATATAATACCAACCGAAAAAGACCGAACACCTAACACCTTTCTTTCGAGGTAATTTGAACCCTTGCCTGACTCTGGCGATGTAGGCTAGTTAAACGGATTTTACGCATAGTTAGTTTAATACGGTTCCCTAACACACCATAATTCGTTAGGTGACAACTCTTTGCTTTATCCTTCAAGAGTTGTCACATGTTGAATCTCACTTTTCGCGAGAAAAATGTGTTACACCCCATAAAATGTTAATGGTTAGTAGGAGTACGCGTAAGTTGTGTCGAGTAAAGAGAGCTTGACGCATGGGAGAAGAACCTCGGAAGCAGGGTCGAACAAGACCAGCGCGTAAAGGGCCAGCCCAACGCGCCATTCGGCTTGCGCAAGGGGCAGCGCGGCGCGCCAGTCCTCTTGGCGCTATCAGCAGCGGGGGGCGTCTCTCCCTTGGGGCGATAGGTAGCGCAAGGCGCCACCGCTGCCACCACCTATCTATATATATATATAAACCCATATTTCATTTCAATTCATTTAGATAACATACTCCCTCGGCCAGAGAAGAGGAAAAATGCAACTCTCATCGAAATTCCGTCAAATTACGCCACCAAACGCCCTCCAAACATAAATTAACTTTGGGTAACGAGATTTAGGCCTATGGGAAGCATTTATACAGAGTTATTTGTTGAAAACTTGCTCGGCATACCAGAACTCCACCCAGTAAAAGTTGTCAGAATTGCTCCAAATTGGACTCTAAATGGTCACAGGCAATAGGTAAGCATTTCTCCCTTCTCAACTCCCGAGAAGTTGTAAGTTTTTGGCCGAATGAAATGGTGTTGAAGTTATAGTTAACCCTATTGAAAAGATATTGTTATTGGTTGTTCTTATTATTGAAAATAGCTCTATTCTCTCAATGTAAAGGCGGCAACTAAGTGGAATTACTTGCTTCAGGTGGAGCACTATTTAATGAACGAAAGTCGACATTCGAGGTATGTTAAGGCTTATCCCTTTGGCATGTATTTCTCATCGTATAATGATACGACCTATGTTTTCTGTTATACCCCGTAGAATTCCCGGCACTTAGATGACCTATTCGCACGTTGGTTAGGTATATTTGAAGGCCATACGTGCTAGGGAAAGGCCCGGGAAAAGATCGGCCGAGAAACCTGTTGAACCATCGCGGGAGGAGCCCAGGCAGAGCCCCTCCGCGATGGCAGTGTGTCACGGAGGTGAGGCCTCCGCGATGGCTCCGTGACACGTTGCCCTTGTCCAGGCCCAAGTATATAAAGCTCCCACTTCGGTTTAAACTCATTTTATCACTTAGTAAATTTCCAGAAACGCAGTGAACAGAGGGAAAACGAAGGAAAATTATAAATTATCATTCGATTACGCTGCCAAACGCTGCCCAAACTCAAATTAATCCTAGATACCAAGGTATTTAGCAGTAGAGAGCATTTCTACGGAATTAGTTTCGCGAAATACGGCCAACGAATCGGCGAGCCACCGAACTGAAGTAAGTAGAATTGCTCTAAATTAATGTCTATGTGTTCCTAGATGAGAAGTGAATACTTCTCCCTTCTGGGCCGCTGGAAAATAGCGAGTTTTCGATCGTATTTCGATAAGGCTAAGTTTAGGGTATAAACTATATCGAAAGTAACGTCGCTCTTTACAATAAAGCTGTATTTAGTACTAATTGACGTATTTATGAATGCAGTTGGAAGAAAATAGTTGAAGTACCGGCCGAGCCTCGTCCGACGGACAAATAGTCGAAGATAAGGTATGTAAAGTTAAGTTTCCTCGGCAAGTTAAGTAACATTGAAGCAGTATAGTAAATTACAGACCAGTAGAATGTTCAGAAATCGATTATTGTGTTATTTTGAATATTGGTGCAATATGAGAAGTTTTGGGTTGTAACGTGTACGATACCTATCCGTATGATATAGATTCGGACGTAAGTGGTTAAGATTGCCCAGTATATTCAGTATGTGACGTAATATGCCATGTTAAGATATTGTTGTGTTTAGTTGAAACCTCGCGAAGTAGTACAGTATTCGTGAAGCATTTCAGACATAGAATAGTAACTAAATATGGGTTAGGAAGCATGTTAGAAGTAGGAAATCATGTTAATATAGAAACTTAGTAAACAGTATAGTTTTCAGCAGAAACACCTTCTTGTATAACCTTTGCCCCAGTACAGTCTGACAGGAGGCTATACTTATATTTATACATACCTGTCTCAGCATGTATCAGACACTTACAGATTACTATTATTAGCTTAGTATGTTATTAATATGATACCTTACACCTGTTAGTCTTAGCTTATGAGATACACAGACAGCATGACTAGTTGAGACCGTTGTATTGATTGGGGTTGGATTACCTAGCATCCCTGACCGCCCAGGGTTAATAGCTGTATCGACTCGTCCACCAGAGAACGAGGATACGTCACTCTTCGGAGTGATATGCCGTCCCGCAAGGGGACAAAGATGGGATGCCAGTTTCCCCATATTGTGCCTTGGTCGGCCCTTATACACCCCCGTCGAGCGGGTACGCCCGGGGTGTTGATTTGGAGTCCTTTGGACTCAGATACAGTTATAGTCAGGGGCTCAGCGAGCCCAAGTGCATACCCAGGGACCGGCAGGATGCTTACAGCCACTATAGGAGATGGGATGACCGGGATAGGGGCATAGACTCTGTGTTGATTGTACCTCCCGGCTTATGGGGGCCGGGTAAGGTTTGTGTATGTTGTGTTAGGTTATGTATGTTATGCTATATTATATTAGACGTGAATAGATTAATAGTAGAATGATACGCCTCCAGATATGACATCCACTCCTCCCAGTATGATTGAGAACAGGTACGACTTACATCATCAGACAGATAATCTAGCTCTTTCTATTTCAGTTCTGTCAGTTACATTGTTAATTTTCAGATATCTTTTCAGTCATTGCTTTACATACTCAGTACCAGTGGTACTGACGCCTGGTGGGGCGCTGCATTACTTGCCTGCAGGTACTCATAGACGAGTAGGCGATTCTACGTGACTCCCTATCAGCGGTTGAGTCTTCAGCTCCAGTCATTCGGAGGCTGAATTTCAGAGGTGTAGTTCAGTTTCTTTTGTTATATATAGTACGGGTAGGTCGGGGCCCTGTTCTGACCAGTTCTATTACTATTCCTGGAGGCTTGCAGTCTGTATGTATTCCCTGTGGTCAGATGAGCCGGTCGTGCGGGGCCGTGCAGTTGTATAGTTGCCTTTACTCTTTCTTTCTTATGTTGGCCGTGTGGGGCCATAGTTTATCAGTAGTGGTGGCCTTGCCGGTCACGTAGTCTTTTTGGTATGTTACGTTTGAGTTGCAGATAACTAGACAGCATGGTGGCCTTGTCGGCCCGCATAGGTTCCCCTGAATTAACTATGTTTCTGGTCAGCTGTTAGTACAGGTACATAAGGCTATAGGCCAATGGGCCGGGGGCTGTATTTACAGCCGTTATATAGCCCTTTGTTTCCAGAAATGTGAGTTAGAGCCAGCCAGGCGCCAGATACGCCCAGACTTAACAGTTCAGCAGGTCAGGTCCTAGTAGGGCACCAGGTGCCAGTCATACCCCCCAAGGTGGGGTGTGACAAACTTGGTATCAGAGCAGGTCGCATCCCAGGGAGTCTGCAAGCCGTGCTAAGTAGAGTCCTGTCCATGGATGTGTTGTGCACCACATACTATGGGTTGGAGGCTGCAAGGCATGATAGGATGGTTGTCTTTTGTTCTGATTCAGTCGTGCTATAGAGCGGTACAATATAGGGTTGATTTCCTAAAATCTTACCATATTCTTTGACTACAGATAATGTCAGACCAGCAACAACCTACCACAGGTCGGAGCTTAGACATTGCAGCAGGGGAGGGCACCAGCAGGATGCCTCCCCCTCATTTGGAGACAGCCTGATCAGAGGGCCCTACAGAGGCTTCATCCCAGCGTCCTCAGCAGTCTCCACCACGTCAGGAGCCATTTGGAGCGACAGTATCTTCAGCAGTTCCTATACCGACACCTTCCGACCAGGAGGTTAGGAGTGCTGTAGTTATGATAGCACAGATGATGGCTGCTCAGCGTCAGCAAGTGCCATCCACAGTTGCAGGAGCATCAGGAGGGCCCGGTAGTTCGAGGGTCCGAGAGTTTTTAGCCCTGAATCCCCCACAGTTCACAGGCACAGACCGAACAGAGGACCCTCAGGATTTTCTGGACCAGATGCAGAGAATCTTCAGGGTTATGCATGCTACGCCTACTAAGTCAGTTGAATTGGCCGCATTCCGGTTACGAGATATTGCGGTATTATGGTATGAAAGCTGGGAGAGGTCCCGAGGGAGAGATGTTTCCCCTCCCACCTGGTCTAGCTTTTCAGGAGCCTTTCTAGATCACTATTTGCCACGGGAGATCCGACAGGCCCGGGTAGACCAGTTCCTACATCTGGAACAGGGGGCCATGAGTGTTCGGGAATATTCCTTGCGATTTGACTCTTTGGCTCGATATGCACCAGCCTTCGTGGATACCATGGCATCCAGAGTGCACCATTTTATTATGGGGTTGAACCCAGAATATGTCGAGACTTGTATCACGGCCACACTGCGAGAGGACATGGATATTTCCCGAATCCAGTCATTTGCCCAGAATATTGAGGGCATCAGACAGCGACATCGGGAGATCAGAAGGGCCAATCAAGAGCAGCGTCGCCGGGGTAGGCTAGCTGAGTTACAGGGAGAGGCCCGGGGAGGACCCAGGCCACGATTGTCAGACAGGCCGCCCAGGCCCCCGCCTCCGCCATAGTCACAGGGGGGTAAATTCAACCGCAGGGGGCAATCAGAGGCTGGTAGAGGTTCGCAGACGGCGGACTCACCATTACAGAGGAGGGCGGAGCAGAGTAGGTATACCCTACCACTTTGCCCTATATGCAGTCGACGCCATTCTGGAGCATGCAGGTATGGTTCTACCGCATGCTATATTTGTGGCCAAGAAGGCCATTTGATGAGAGACTGCCCAGCCAGAGGTCGAGAGGACCGGGACAGACAGGATAGGGCGTCAGCAGGGTCGCGCGTTACAGCATCCCCGACTGGGCGCAGGCCCTCAGTTTCAGCAGGCAGGGGTCGGGGCAGAGCAGGGGCCTCCAGTACAGGTGCGGGTCCAAGCCGCACATATGCCTTACCAGGGAGGCAAGATTCAGAGGCATCGCCTGATGTTGTGATAGGTATGCTAACTATCTGCTCACACCCTGCTTATGTGTTAATTGATCCAGGGTCTACTTTGTCCTATATTACTCCATTTGTGGCACGGAAGTTTAGTATTGTACCAGAATCATTACAGCGGCCCTTCCTAGTATCCACCCCCGTCGGTGACTCTATCACAGCTAGCCGAATTTACCGCGGGTGTACAGTAGAGGTTGCTGATCGTCAGACCACAGTAGATCTGGTCGAGTTAGAAATGATAGACTTCGATGCCATAATGGGTATGGATTGGTTAGTACCATGTTTTGCTAATGTTGAATGTTGGACCAAAACGGTCCGATTCCACTTCCCGGGGGAGGCAGTACGGGAGTGGAAGGGCAGCACTGCAACGCCAAAAGGTAGGTTTATTTCCTACCTTCAGGCAAGAAAGTTGATATCTAAGGGGTGTATTTATCATCTGATCAGAGTTCAGGATGTTCAAGCAGAATCTCCGACACTCCAGTCTGTCCCAGTGGTAAATGAATTCCCAGGCGTATTTCCTGATGAGTTACCTGGTATTCCCCCAGAAAGGGAGATAGACTTTGCTATCGACTTGTTACCAGGCACTCAGCCGATATCAATACCTCTCTATCGTATGGCTCCTGCAGAACTCAGAGAATTAAAGGAGCAGTTGAAAGACTTGTTAGATAAAGGTTTCATCAGGCCGAGTACTTCCCCGTGGGGTGCGCCAGTCTTGTTTGTGAGAAAGAAAGATGGCTCGCTCCGAATGTGTATAGATTATCGGCAGCTAAACAAGGTTACAGTAAAGAACAAGTATCCGCTTCCCAGAATTGATGACTTATTTGATCAGCTACAGGGAGCCAGATACTTTTCTAAAATTGACTTGCTGTCCGGATATCACCAGGTCCGAGTACGTGAGAGGGATATTCCTAAGACAGCATTCAGGACCCGATATGGGCATTTTGAATTTCTAGTTATGTCCTTCGGGTTAACGAATGCCCCAGCAGTCTTTATGGACCTGATGAACAGCATTTTCAGACCTTTCCTGGACTTGTTCGTGATAGTGTTCATTGATGACATTCTGGTGTATTCTCGCTCTGAAGCAGATCACCGGACTCATTTGCGGATAGTGCTCCAGATTCTCAGGGACCGCCAGTTGTATGCTAAATTTTTGAAATGTGAATTCTGGATTAACTCAGTGGCCTTTTTAGAGCATATTGTCTCAGACGCTAGTATACAGGTAGATAAGCAGAAGATAGAAGCAGTTAAGTCATGGCCTAGGCTTACCACCCCGACTGAAGTTCGTAGCTTTCTGGGGTTGGCAGGATACTATCAGAGGTTCGTTGAAGGATTCTCAACCATTGCAGCACCTTTAACGAAATTGACACAGAAAGCAGCAAAGTTTCAGTGGACGGAGGCATGCGAGCAGAGTTTCCAGGAACTGAAAGACAGATGAACCTCCGCCCCAGTACTAGCACTACCGGAAGGCACAGAAGGGTATTCAGTTTATTGTGACGCGTCAGGTATCGGGTTGGGTTGTGTGTTGATGCAGCATGGTAGAGTGATTGCATATGCTTCCAGACAGCTGAAGAAGCACGAAAAGAATTACCCCACCCATGATCTAGAATTGGCCGCAGTCATCCATGCCTTGAAGATGTGGAGGCATTACCTGTACGACGTTCATGTTGATATTTATATAGATCATAAGAGCTTGCAGTACATTTTCACTCAGAGGGAGTTGAATCTGCGACAACGTCGCTGGTTAGAGCTGTTAAAGGACTATGATGTGAATATTCTATACCACCCCGGAAAAGCTAATGTTGTAGCAGATGCTCTGAGTCGAAAGTCAATGGGGAGCTTGGCGTATTTGCGACCTGAGAGACAGAAATTAGCTAAAGAAATTCATCAGTTAGCTGGGCTAGCTGTTCGAGTAATGGAAACAGGAGATAATGGGGCCATAATTCAGAATTCTGCAGTATCATCGTTAGTTGCAGAGCTAAAAGAACGACAGTACGAGGATCCCGATTTAGTCCAGCTCAGAGATAGAGTTCAGAAGGGTAAGGAGCCAGATTTTTAGATAACCGAGAATGGGGTGCTACGCTGTAAGGGCCGCCTTTGTGTCCCGAACGTCTCAGGCCTTCGTGGGCAGATTATGCACGAGGTACATTACGCTCGCTATTCCCTTCATCCGGGGGCGACGAAAATGTACCACGACATCAGAGACATCTACTGGTGGCCAGGTATGAAAACTGAGGTAGCTGAATTTGTATCTAGGTGTGCTAATTGCCAGCAGGTGAAAGCAGAGCACCAGAAACCGGGTGGTTTGACGCAAGAGATAATGATACCTATGTGGAAATGGGAAGTGATAAACATGGATTTTGTAACAGGGTTACCCCGTACTAGACACAGATATGATTCCATTTGGGTAATAGTTGATAGGCTGACAAAATCAGCTCATTTCCTGCCAGTGAGGGCTACCTTCTCAGCCGAGGATTATGCCGAATTGTATATCAGAGAAATAGTTAGATTGCATGGGGTACCGGTATCTATCATTTCAGACAGGGGGGCACAATTTACAACTAGGTTCTGGCAGTCATTTCAGAAAGGTCTGGGGACGCAGATTAATTTGAGCACAGCATTTCATCCTCAGACAGACGGGCAGGCTGAACGTACAATTCAGACGCTCGAAGATATGCTACGAGCGTGTGTGTTAGATTTTGGGGGTAGCTGGGATGAACATCTCTCGTTAATTGAATTTGCTTATAATAACAGCTACCATTCATCTATTCAGATGGCGCCTTTCGAGGCATTGTATGGGCGAAAATGTAGATCGTCGGTGGGCTGGTTTGAAACAGGAGAATCAGCATTAGTTGGCCCAGACATTGTTCGGCAATCCGAGGAAAAGATAAAGCTTATCCGAGAATGTTTACTGACCGCTCAGAGCCGCCAGAAGTCATACGCAGATAGACGGCGCAGAAATCTAAAATTTTCAGTAAACGATTGGGTATATCTGAAAGTGTCCCCGATGAAAGGGGTAATGAGGTTTGGCAAGAAAGGCAAGCTTAGCCCAAGATTTATTGGGCCGTATCAGATTTGGCGAAGAATAGGCCGCGTAGCATACGAGTTAAACTTGCCTCCAGAGTTAGCGTCGGTTCACCCAGTATTCCATGTTTCTATGTTAACAAAGTTCGTAGGGGACCCGTCCACAGTAGTTCTAGTTCAGAATGTTCAGGTTATAGAAGAGTTAGCCTATGAAGAGGTTCCCGTAGCTATCCTAGACAGACAGATTCGCAGGCTGAGAACTAAAGACGTTGCATCTGTCAAGGTATTGTGGCATAACAGAAATCGGGAAGAAATGACATGGGAGGCTGAAGAGGATATGAAAACCAGATACCCTCACCTATTTCAGGTTTAGTCAAACAACAGGTATGTCCGTATTATTACTTATACAGTATCTTATGATTGTATGTTTGTAAATGATAAAGAAGTAATATTTAGTTGTCCAGTGAATCTTAGAATATTGTGTGCAGTGCCAGTGTTGGACTTTTCTGCGTTTCAGGTTTTTGCGATAGTCCATACTACAGGGGAAACTCTGCCAAAATTTTTCCAGAAAATAAAGTAAGCAGTCCTCTAGATAACAGTATACATTCGAGGACGAATGTTCTTAAGGGGGGGAGAATGTTATACCCCGTAGAATTCCCGGCACTTAGATGACCTATTCACACGTTGGTTAAGTATATTTGAAGGCCATACGTGCTAGGGAAAGGCCCGGGAAAAGATCGGCCGAGAAACCTGTCGAACCATCGCGGGAGGAGCCGAGGCAGAGCCCCTCCACGATTGCAGCGTGTCACGGAGGTGAGGCCTCCGCGATGGCTCCGTGACACGTTGCCCTTGTCCAGGCCCAAGTATATAAAGCCCCCACTTCGGTTTAAACTCATTTTATCACTTAGTAAATTTCCAAAAACGCAGTGAACAGAGGGAAAACGAAGGAAAATTATAAATTATCGTCCGATTACGCTGCCAAACGCTGCCCAAACTCAAATTAATCCTAGATACCAAGGTATTTAGCAGAAGAGAGCATTTCTACGGAATTAGTTTCGCAAAATACGGCCAACGAATCGGCGAGCCACCGAACTTAAGTAAGTAGAATTGCTCTAAATTAATGTCTATGTGTTTCTAGCTGAGAAGTGAATACTTCTCCCTTCTGGGCCGCTGGAAAATAGCGAGTTTTCGATCGTCTTTCGATAAGCCTAATTTTAGGCTATAAACTATATCGAAAGTAACGTCGCTCTTTACAATAAAACTGTATTTAGTACTAATTGACGTATTTATGAATGCAGTTGGAAGAAAATAGTTGAAGTACCGGCCGAGCCTCGTCCGATGGACGAATAGTCGAAGATAAGGTATGTAAAGTTAAGTTTCCTCGGCAAGTTAAGTAACATTGAAGCAGTATAGTAAATTACAGACCAGTAGAATGTTCAAAAATCGATTATTGTGTTATTTTGAATATTGGTGCAATATGAGAAGTTTTGGGTTGTAACGTGTACGATACCTATCCGTATGATATAGATTCGGACGTAAGTGGTTAAGATTGCCCAGTATATTCAGTATGTGACGTAATATGCCATGTTAAGATATTGTTGTGTTTAGCTGAAACCTCGCGAAGTAGTACAGTATTCGTGAAGCATTTCAGACATAGAATAGTAACTAAATATGGGTTAGGAAGCATGTTAGAAGTAGGAAATCATGTTAATACAGAAACTCAGTAAACAGTATAGTTTTCAGCAGAAACACCATCTTGTATAACCTTTGCCCCAGTACAGTCTGACAGGAGGCTATACTTATATTTATACTTACCTATCTCAGCATGTATCAGACACTTACAGATTACTATTATTAGCTCAGTATGTGATTAATATGATACCTTACACCTGTTAGTCTTAGCTTATGAGATACACAGACAGCATGACTAGTTGAGACCGTTGTATTGATTGGGGTTGGATTACCTAGCATCCCTTACCGCCCAGGGTTAATAGCTGTATCGACTCATCCGCCAGAGGACGAGGATACGTCACTCTTCGGAGTGATATGCCGTCCCGCAAGGGGACGAAGATGGGATGCCAGTTTCCCCATATTGTGCCTTGGTCGGCCCTTATACACCCCCATCGAGCGGGTACGCCCGGGGTGTTGATTTGGAGTCCTTCGGACTCAGATACAGTTATAGTCAGGGGCTCAGCGAGCCCAAGTGCATACCCAGGGACCGGCAGGATGCTTACAGCCACTATAGGAGATGGGATGACCGGGGTAGGGGCATAGACTCTGTGTTGATTGTACCTCCCGGCTTATGGGGGCCGGGTAAGGTTTGTGTATGCTGTGTTAGGTTATGTATGTTATGCTATATTATATTAGACATGAATAGATTAATAGTAGAATGATACGCCTACAGATATGACATCCACTCCTCCCAGTATGATTGAGAACAGGTACGACTTACATCATCAGACAGATAATCTAGCTCTTTCTATTTCAGTTCTGTCAGTTACATTGTTAATTTTCAGATATCTTTTCAGTCATTGCTTTACATACTCAGTACCAGTGGTACTGACGCCCAGTGGGGCACTGCATTACTTGCCTGCAGGTACTCATAGACGAGCAGGCGATTCTACGTGACTCCCTGTCAGCGGTTGAGTATTCAGCTCCAGTCATTCGGAGGCTGAATTTCAGAGGTGTAGTTCAGTTTCTTTTGTTGTATATAGTACGGGTAGGTCGGGGCCCTGTCCCGACCAGTTCTATTACTATTCCTAGAGGCTTGCAGTCTGTATGCATTCCCTGTGGTCAGATGAGCCGGTCGTGCGGGGCCGTGCAGTTGTATAGTTGCCTTTACTCTTTCATTCTTATGTTGGCCGTGTGGGGCCGTAGTTTATCAGTAGTGGTGGCCTTGCTGGTCACGTAGTCTTTTTGGTATGTTACGTTTGAGTTGCAGATAACTAGACAGCATGGTGGCCTTGTCGGCCCGCATAAGTTCCCCTGAATTACTATGTTTCTGGTCAGCTGTTAGTACAGGTACAGAAGGCTATAGGCCAATGGTCCGGGGGCTGTATTTACAGCCGTTATATAGCCCTTTGTTTCCAGAAATGTGAGTTAGAGCCAGCCAGGCGCCAGATGCGCCCAGGCTTAACAGTTCAGCAGGTCAGGTCCTAGTAGGGCACCAGGTTCCAGTCATACCCCCCAAGGTGGGGTGTGACATTTTCGAACGTAGATAGTGATCCTATATGTTGTAACTAGCTGTTGTTAGTAGATAAGGATTATACATATTGTGATTAGCTGTTGTCAGTAGATTATGACTATATAAGTTGTGGTTAGCTGCTAAAGATATTTCAAGAGTATGTTACAGTATTCCTCGTCGGGAAAGAATATGCTAAGTATGACTCACGCTAGGAGCATCATAGAAGCTCCTCTATTCTTCTATTTACTATATTAGTAGAATTCTTGTGTTTTGCTACCATGCCAAGGCCTTAGAAGTTTAGGGTTAGCTGTTGAGCCTGAGTTGGTAAATTGGACAACATAGGGAGCAGCCGGGTGATATAACTATCGGTTGGGCACCTGTATGGTCAGTAAATCTTTCCTAGAGGTTGTTGGCATACGTTGAGGCCTCCAGGGCCAGAATATGAATAGGATAGTCTTACCTAGAGTCAGCGGCACCAGGAGTGCCCAGTGGAATGAGTGAAAGCCTGCCTGTAGTTAGCCACTGCCAATGTCTATTAGTTGCAGTTGACTTAGTGTTTGTCATACAAGTCGCCCAGGAAGTCAGCCTAATTGCACAAGTCAGATATGCCCGGGAGTACCCCAAGGAGGGAACCTCATCAGCAGTTAGATATGGGCCAATGCCCCAGTTTACTCTTATAAATACAAAGGTACAGGTTGCCGCAAATGGCCAGGTCTAGGTAAACTTGCCTACAAGGTTAGGGATCACCAAAGAAGATACATGAAATCTGAACAGACCATGTTGAGATCTAAGGGTTTGGAACTATAGTAGTACAGTAGTACCTTCAGGCTGAGAATTATAGTAAACTGCCTGGGGAAGGTTAGGGGCTGACTGCTCAGGAGCATGTCCAATAAAGTAGAAGCCCCACAGTTACCCTAAGCAAAAAAACTAAATAGTTGGTCGTCCACGACCTTATGGTTCACTTACGAGTTATCACTGTCTTAGCATGACATTCAGAGTATCGTTAGGCCACTTCAAATCTCGCCTTATCTAGTCTAGACCATTAGAGATTATGAACATTGCCAGGATCCTCAGATCAGGTATAGGCACACGAGGTATGTATGTTAGAAGCTACGCAGACTATTTTAGGGGCGAGTAGCAGTCGCGTTAGGCCTTAAGAGCCAAATATGCCTTCTGAGTGGCTTGGTTGAGACTAAGATGCAGTATACCGATTGGGATTGACCCTACCTAGGGTAGCCTTCCATTGACCAACCTCAGGGTTGGTAGTTGTGTCGTTGCCTTTGGGGCTATATGGATCACTCCAAGGAGCTATATGTTGTCCCAAGGGACTATGCTGAGGCCTAAGGGTCATATTATATCCATTCCATGGCTGGACTTTTATATTTATGCCGTATGAACATCACTAACCCCCATTGAGCCTAGTGCCCAAGGTGCAGTTACAGGAGTTCACCTGACTCAGACACAGCTACAGGAGCCGAGTGGGCTCAGTTGCAGACCCAGGGGACCGGTAGGTTGGCTAAAGTTACCTGTAGACCCATATTGACCATATTAGGGGTATATAGATTGGAGTGTGCTCGCCAAGGATTATGGGAGCCCGAGCGGGTTATTATGTGCTGGTGTACCTTCTAGGCTTATGGGGGCCAAGTTAGGTTCTTGCTAGTATTCTTTCCTGCTAGTTATAACTTATGAGTGTATGGTTGTACAGTCTTAGTTCATATACGTGTCGTGTTTTGCTAGCTGCAGGTTAATGATAAGGAAGCTTACAGGTTAATTTCTGCCCCTTCCTGTTATTTACTTCCAGTTCTTTATTAGCTTCTATTTAGTCTTATTTACTGCCTTACATATTCAGTACATATTGTACTGATGCCAAACAATGGGGTGCTGCATACTGGCATAGGTTTAGACAAATAGGTTTCAGGATCTCCGAGCAGCCATTCAGAGTCAACAGTTCAACTAGCTCCTTTTGTTCGGAGTTGCCAAGTTGTAAAGGTTATCTATTGTCTAATTTGTTTAGTATTTGGGTAGGCTGGGGCCCTGTCTTGACCAATATCTTAACTCCTAGAGGATTGCAAATGATAGTATTCCATTAGTTAGCTGTTGTTGTCCGTGTAGGGCCCATGTATGTTTTATTTTATTTGTTAGCCGTGTGGAGCCTAGTATAGCTGCTTATTTTCCTTTTCATTATAATTAGACAACATGATGATCTTGTCGGCCCGCATAGGATCCCTATTAATGTTATGTTGGTTGGGTTAGCTATTTTCTTTTATACGTGCTTTGTGTCCTTGTCAGCTTGAGGTCGTGTTTACAGCTGAGATATATGACAACGCTCAAATCATATCTCCTACCGAAGTATGAAGCAGATGTTTTCAATAAGAATCCAACTAGAGGTTGGGGTTGATCCCACAGGGAATATGGAACAGCTAGACTAAAGTCGGTAAGTGAACTTATTAGGTAGTTACTCCAAAAAGAGGGGTTCTAAAAAAACAATAAGTAAAAACACAATTAAAGCTTTAGTTGAAATCAAGAATGAAAGATAACTAAGGTTTTGTGTTCTCCATGGGTTCATAACTGCTTCGGGTATATATACGTGATCATCACCAATGCTTACTTGTAGAACTGATAACTTAGGTTCATTCAAACGACTAACTAGTCCCTATTGAATGACTATACTCAATCACCAGGTCAGGTCTCATGAGCGATTGCAAATTAATCATTATCAATATTTCCCAAATTTAACTATCCTGCGACCACAACTCAATTTAATACAATGATCATCAAGATCAAGGCTTTGTTGTAGTTCTCTTTTCCTAATCTCTACCTCTCTTGGCTCAAGCAAGTAAAGAATTCGGGCATGTCCTAACATTGTACACCATTATAAAATGTTTAAGCATGAAGAGAATACAATACAAGTGTTTTGCATTGGTTTTGAATCACTTTTATGTAACCCTAGCTTGTTAATCCACCATGGTTCCCACAACCCTAGCTATGGAGGTTGTAGTCTCTCATAGTTGCAAGATTGTGATTCGCATTCATATATAAATACATAAATCAATACTTACAATTATGGGTGAGGGAAAAACTTCTTTTGATTAATCAGCAAAATCCTCAAGAAAAATATGAAGATCAAAAGAAAACCAAGAAAAAGTTGATCACAAGTTGAAAAACTCAATTCTCACATCTAAGTCTCCTCAATTTTGTTGCTAATCAATTGTAATCACTCCTAATTACCTCTCTCTAATGAAAATAAAATATAAAACATATTTATACAGACATAAAAAGTTATTTTCCTAGGCTAATAGGGTGTATTTCCATAACTAAGCCCGCCTGCAGCATGACTTGTCCTACAACCCCTAGCAGGTATGTACGGGTTGTACCTACTTACCTTAGGTCATCGGCTAGCTGAAATTTGGCTAAGTGTTGGACCTTGGTATGACTCGTACATACTTCCTATGAGTCGTACTGAGCTTTCGTGGATTGACTTTGAGACATTGAAATTTTTCTGAAGTTCATCACGAATGTTTTGGTACGACTTGTACTGTCTATCCATAGCAGGAGTCAGCCTCTTGTGCAAATTTTCTGAATCTTCCCACGACTTCTTGACTACGGCCCATACAAGCTTTGTAGGACTTGTACTGAGAGTCGTAGGATACACATTTTCATCCTTAGCCTTCTGAAACTTCTCACGACCAGCAGTATGACTCGTAGCACCTTCCTACAGCTCATACTTAGGAATGTGAGTTAAGCCTATTTTCTGCACTTTCAGCCTATCTTTTGCACATTTTTTCTCCAACACCTGTTTTTCCTGTAACCAAACAAAAAGTGCCTTATATCCATATAAATATACCTAAGTCCATGTTATTTTCTTAGTTCTTAGCGTCGAAAGTGTTGTAAACTCACAGCACATCAACACCCTCAACTTAAGACTATTGCATGTCCTCAGGCAAAGAAAAAGAAAAACTAAACATGATGTTCAACTAGAAATAAACCTAGGATACTACAACCAGTACTAAACAAAACTTGCACTATACATTCAATAATTTTATGACCCTTTTCCATGAACCAACATCAGCTAATGTACCACAAGCAACCACAAAACATGATAAACAGGGATCAAGACATGTCATCTAGCTATCAACGGGTAATCAAGTCATCACCAATGTTTTTCACACAGACCAATGGTAAAAGTAAGAATAATCCATGTACCCTCACAACAAATGAAGTCCCCACTCACATATATAGTGTCAAATATTGCATGGGACTAAACAAGCAAGGCGTTCACTCTCACAAAGAATTTTCAAGTATTATGTATCAGATACCATATGTTTGCCCTTATTTTCTCTGCTTTGGTTTATCAGATGGTCGTGTTAGGATAACTATAGTATTTGATATGCCTTGTAATGTAGGATTTAGGGATGGACATGATAAATATGAAAGATTTTATAAGTGACTATTCCTTCCTTGGCACTAATACGCTGGCTACACCATTCACTTATCTCACCCTTTTTGCTTGTTATTTCTTTTCTTCCCTTTTCACCTCTTTTATGTACATTTGTATGGGTGTGGTGTATTTTTAAAATTTTCCAACATTTTTTTCTTTTGAAAATTCTTTTTCAAGATTTTCAACTTTTTTTCTCCTTATTTTTACCTTTTCTCTTTTCTCTCCCTTTTTCTCGTTCCCATCACTTATGCACCCCTACTCTAGCCACCCTCAACTTAGGCTTTTTTCCTATGTTGAGGTTCACAATATCCAAGGAAGAACCAGGGCCAAACCAAGTTCATTATAAAGAAATAGCTGCAGTTAATCGGTAAATCAAAGAAAAATGGTCTATTAAAGGCTCAAAATTGGGATCAAGGGAATCATATGATTTGGTAGGGTTATTTAGGCTAGAAATGAGCTTCAACAAAAACGGCCTATGATCATATACTAACCAACCATCCTTAGCCTATGCAAAGACCAACCTGGCAGGTTCTAGATCTTCAACATAATACAGAACTAAATACTACGCCTCACTCGCTCATGGTACATGACTTATATTCACCTCACCTGTCTAGTTTATACATGGCCTAACAAGACTCCTCATGCTAATAAACTAAATGAGATCAAAAGATCCACAGAAATCATGCATGCAGGGTCAATTTTTTTCAAAAATCAAAACTAGTACATTTTCATTGGCTCAGTAATCCTAAGCTATTTCCTAATTAAACAAAAATCACAAAATAAGAAATAAAATCCTAAACATATAAGTTCTACTACATAGCATGTCCGAGGGAAAAGAAACACGGCAAGAAAAATACTTAGAAGAATCAATAGTCCCAAAAAATCACAAGTGCACTCGCTCCCCTTTTTGAAAATTATGCTTTGTCCCCGAAGCATGAACTATAAGATCATAGGGAAGGGAACATACCTGTGGCACTCTAGGAACTCCTATCATCCTGCAAAGGAGGTACCTCCGCTGTAATTGTGGCGCTAGTGGTGGCCGACGCACTCAATGAAGTATCCACAGGGGGAGTGGTTACCCCCTCAGTAGTTGTGGCCGCTTCTATGGCCTCCGTGTCAATAAGGGCTGAATGTGGCTCACCCGAAGGGTCACGGCCGCTGGCAATATAGGGCTCAGTCATGGTGGAGCTGCCTGATCCTCTAGATCACTCCTGTAACTCTGACATATGTGCGTCATGAGTGTGCAGGCTCTCTACTCTGGCCCGCTTGCGTTCTTTCCTTTCCTTCTTCCTCTTCTTTTTCAGACTCTCCTCTCCAACCTTCTCAGAAGCTCTTTTCTTTCCCTTATCTCCAGAAGCTACTTTCGGCTCCCAATAAGCTGCTAAATCAATCTACTCATCAAGCTCTGTATCTAGTTCTAGAACAGTGGGGGCTGCTATGACTGTCGGTCGTTGTGATGACAACTCAACTACTTATCTCCGAAGAGCCCCCAACTCCTCATGGAGACTTCTAGCGTCAATCTGCTCCACCATCTGCACATTGAATTGACTCTCTAATCCATCCAAGCAAGCATGTAGAGCCTGACCTATTGTATCTGACTCCGCTTTGATTTATGACTTTACATTTTCCATCATAGCTTGAATTTTTTGCTCAGCCATGGTCAACTGTTTGGCCAGTTTCTGGAGAAAGTCATGAGGCACCAAAATATGCCCTGCTGGAATTTGGGTCTATAGGCTAGGCTGTGGTGCAGCTGAAGTGCTAGGAGCTGACTTTGAATGACCGACATCTATAGCTGGTGTCTCAGTATGCTCCTATATAGTGGGGACATTCACCTAAGTGTCCTCTGCTGGACGGACTAATGGAATTGTGGTGGGTATTCTGGCTCGACTTACCAGGTTTATCTCATCCTGGATAAGGCGTGTCTGCAATCCTCTGGCCTCAGATCAACCGCTCCTCACCCCATCGTATTAGCACCCCTGCCTCTGTACATAGCCTGAATGCAAGACTCGGGAATGGGATGGTAGTGCTCACTCCCACCACCCGATCTTGTATCTCCTCTGCTATGATCCTTGGGATGTAAATAGGATAACGGGACATGAGGCATGCCACCAAAGCTGCCCTATCAGCACTCAATGTATTGTCATTGACCGTGGGTGCTAACCGGTGGTGTACTAGTGTCTAGCAGGCTTTTTCTATTAAGTTGAGTGAGTTATTTGTCACCTGTTTTTTTGCAGTAACCCATTCAGCTTCGTCTTTATTTTCAGTAATCACACCTGCCAACCATTGCAGCTGCCTCTACCTTTCCTGCAAGCCCAAATTCCTGATCAGCTCCATTACCTCCACCCTATAGTCATACTCAGGCATAATCCATGTAGGCACGAACTGTGTTCCATAAAGAACCCGAGAGATGGTCTGCTCTGATATATCTACCTCTCGTCCTCGGACCATCACACTTTCCAGTCGGGGATGGTCTTTTATTTTCTGCACCTCCTTTGCCTTTAGCTCATGGTGGCCAAATAGTTGGCATAGAACTCTCGGACCAATTCTGCTATATACTAAGCTGGAGTCTTGGCCATCCACTCAAAACCATAGAAGCTGAATATCCGCTTCATCTCCGCTTCATCTCCTTAACTTCATTCAATGAGTTTGTGAGGATCCTCGGTTCTTCCTGGATGCTTTGCCTTGGCTTGTTCTTGGCGGTGAGAGAAATGTCCTGCTCATAAATCTCTCTGGCTCCCGGCAGTCTCAACCGAACTATGTGGTTTTCTCTGGGTGGGGTCTGTACATGTGCAGCATTTGGAGCCTCCGCCTCTGATTCATCATTGCCACTTGCTTCACCTGATTAGGTCTCCTCAGAGCCTTCTTCTGTATTTGAGTCATTTCCCGACTCCTGATTACCTCCTCTAGCTCCTTCCTCAGACTGGGGAGCTTGGGAAGATGTGCCAATGGCTGCTTCGGCTTGTGCTCTTGCTTTGTCCCTAGTGCTTCTGGTTCCGTCAGTGTCTGAAGTATCTACCTGGTAATCCACAACTGAACCACTAGGGGAGTTTTCTACTTGCCTAGCCTTGGACTCAGATGTTTCATCAATTAATGTTCTCCGAGCTGTTGCTTTGGATGCTTTTTGCTTCATTGCCATTGTTCCTGTAGAGAAGAAAGTTAGAATTCCATATTTGAGAAAAGTGAACATGAAGATAACACTGTCATATTCTTAACACGGGTCGACAGTACGGGTCGTATCCTAAAGGTACGACTCGTATGAAGGCCCATAAACTCTATATGCTTGTTATGACTCACAGTTATGACTTGTACCATGAAGGTACGACCCATAACTTGAGTCATCTAATGAAACCTCAACATTATCATTTCCTCTGTATTTTTCCATGACTCATGGTATGACCCATAGGTCGATTCCACGAGTCGTAGGAAGGACTCTTCTGATTAGCACTGTTCAATTCTTTGGTACGAATGCTCAGTACGACTCATAATGACAAACTACGAACCGTACTATGCTTCATACCACTTTGGCTTATTCAATTTTTGTTTAGTTTGCAGGGGTTCTTTTTCACAATTTGGGTACTCAGATTTCCCCAGGCCTAGGCATATCATTCAATCAATTAAACAGACTCATCCCTCTCCTTCTTAATCACTACTCGTAACTCAACTTTTGAAAACTTCAATTCACAAGTTTAACCCAACAAAAATAAAATGTTTTCCAGTCGTTCATGGTTTGATAACATCCCTGATCATTGTATTTTTGAAATTTTTTTTCGAGCAAGTCAATACTCACAGGAGTTTTGACAGTGAAAGCTTCAAGCAAGTTTAGATTTTTCGATATTTAGTGCATTACTTACTTATTGCTTCTTTCTTCGACTAATAATCACAAATGTGGGTAGAGTTGTGCTTAATTTGAGCACAAAATTGCTTGAAGACTCCTAGCTTTTGAGTTACGGGTGTGAGAGGTTTGAAGGTAGGGTTCGTAGGTTGATTTTGTTTTCATGGGAAGAGGGGTTGTGTGAGGTGTTTTATTTAAAATAGGAAAAAGGTCAGGTCTGAAAACCTGGGTCGAGTCGGGTGATTTTTAAACTTTTGACCAGTCACGACTCGTATCACGAGTCGTATGAAGGAAGTACGACTCGTCCCTTTGACCCATGAGTAAGAGTTTTTGAAAACTTACCTGGGGACCTACAAGTACCTCCTACAACTCGTACAAGGTATGTACGATTCGTATGATGACTCATAGGTTGTTTCCTTGAATTACATCTCTGAACCTCACCTCGCCTCCTGTTAAGGGTTGTAGAATGCTTTCATGAGTCGTACTGAGAGTCATAGTAGCTGCTTTTTCAGTAGTTTTTCTGCCTCCTATTTTTTTTGTTTTCCCTGCACACTAAGCATATATTAGTTCAGTAACTTGGGTGGCCTCCCATGAAGCACTTGATTTAACGTCACGGCACGACGCAGATGGACCCGATTACTTAGACTTCACCAAGCCCCCACTAGGGTTGCCTCTAAAGAAGCGCCTGATTAACACCGCGGCATGACGCAAGTCTCTTGACTACTCAGAATTCATTAAGTGACTCATACTCATCCTCCAGTACTGAGATTACACTGTATTCCTTGGGTTGCTGCATTGTTCAGTAGATGCTCAAAGAGACCTTCTCTTTGTTTAATCTGAACTTCAGCTGGCCAGCCTCCATATCTACTAAGGCCCTCCCAATCGCAAGGAATGATCGTCCCAAAATGATGAGGACCTCACAATCGACTTCGCAATCCAAAATCACGAAGTCAGCTGGGAATATAAATTTGTCCACCTTGACTAGTACATCAAACAAGATCCCAACTGGTTTCTTCACAGTTTTGTCGGCCATCAGTAGTTGCATAGTAGTCGGTGTGGGGACTCCTAAGCCCAATCTCTTGAAGAATGCCAAGGGCATCAGACTGATGCTTGCATCCATATCACAGAGTGCCCTTGCGAACTCGACATTGCCAATGGTGCACGGTATAGTGAAAGCACCTGTATCTTCCTTCCTTTGACCCAGGATCCATGTAGCTATGGCACAATAGTGATGTACATTGTCTACTGGCTCATAGCTTACGGACCTCTTCTTCCTCACAAAGTCCTTCATAAGCTTAACATATCCTGACATTTGTTCCAATGCCTCTACCAATGGTATATTCACAGACAGTTGTTTAAGCATCGAAAGGAATTTCTGGAACTTACAATTTTCCACCCTTTTCTTCATTCTTTGAGGGAACGGTAGAGGTGGTCGTGGGATAGCTCTGTGCACTTGAGTTGCTCCTTGATCAGTGTCAGATTCCTTTCCTCTATCGGGGCCTCTAGCAACTCAACAGTCTCTATCTCAGCACTCTTATCACTTTTCTTAATAATGCTCTCTTTCTTTCGTTCAACGACAACTAGAAAAGGGGGGGGTCAACTGTGGTCTTACCACTCCTAGTCTTCACCGCCATGTAGTGGCCATCATTCTTTGGGTTCTGGATGGTGTTGCTAGGCAGTGTACCCTTTGGTCTAGTGTTTAGAAATGCTGATAGTTGCTCAAGCTGCTGCTCAATTTGCTTCATGGCGATTGCATGAGATTCCACTCTCTGACCCATACTAGATATGTCACCATGAATCTTATTAAATTGCTCATCAGTGGACCTCACCTTCTTCAACATCTCGGCCACCATGCTCTCTAACTTTGATTGCCCAGCCTCCTCCTCTCATGCATTAGGAGGCACATAAACTCCAGCCCGGTCATTGCGGTAGCCATCATTTCTTCTCCATTCTCTATCGCGCTCACGACCGCAGCTCCTATCTCTGTACTCGTTTCGGTTGTAGTTGTCTTTGTATTGGTTTTGACCTTCATTTCCAAAACCTTGGTGGCAATTGTCTTGTCCAGACGCTTGGGCGTTGGCTCAAAAACCAACCACTTGTCTATCCAGGAAATTTGCCTCTTCCTCGGAGTCAGAGTGATCAGCTCCCGACTCCATTCCTTGTGTCACTACTGCATTTACCTTTTTGGCTCCTACTCCCATGATGTGCTTTGTAAGCAAATCCAACGATGTGCACATGTGAGCCAACTATTGATTGTATTCTTCTTCCTTCCTACGTTGGTCTGCAGTCAAACCAACAACATATGTACCGACCGCTGCATCAGCCTCCCTTGTATGTCATGCCCTGTTTGCCTTAGTAACCCTATCAAGGATTGTAACAGCTTGCTCCCAGGTTTGGCTCATCAATGCTCCTCTTGCCATCGTGTCTGCAACAACTTTTGTGCTATTATTTGAAGACCTATAAAAAATTTCCAACAAACTATCATCTGGGATTTTATGGTTCGGGCACTTTGTCAACTTCTTCTTGAACCTTAGCCAGGTTTAATAAAGTGCCTCTGTCTTGAGTTGTCGAAAATTGTAGATTTCTTCCGTTAGCTGCAACATTTTGGAGGGGGGAAAAATCTCTCTAAGAAGGCCTACTTGAGTTCCCTCCAGTTAGTTATAGAGTCGTTGGTCAACTCCGATAACCATTAAGTGGCTTCCCCTGCTAGAGAGAAGGGGAAAAGTCTGAGCTGAATGGCATCTTGGCTAACTCCGGGAAACCTGTACGCCTTGCATATTCCTATGAAGTTCATCAAGTGTAGGTTGGCGTCATTCGCTGTGTGACCACTGAACACCCCTTTCATGTTTAACAATTGAATCATGGTGCTCGTGATGTCAAATTTGGCCCCAACAGGCAGTGGTGGTGGCACAATTCCCCCAGTCGACCCAAATTCATCAATGTCTAGGTCCTCATCATCGAAGAACTAAGGGGCAAGTTTATAACCTCTGTTTCCACTCCCATGTCGACCAACATTAACTACCTCTTCTCTGATATCTTTTGAATCTTGAATTACAGCTTGCCGAGATAGCTCAGCTTGCGTAGCTTTTTCAACTATGCGGGCATCTCTCTGTGCCTGGTTCTCCATCCTGTGCAGTTTTTGTTCAATTTCTCGGTTCAACAGAATCAAGGGATCTCTACTACTCTGAGTTACTTGCATTCACCTGAAAACAACCTTTGGGTATGAAAAACAAAAAGAAAACATAATTAAGGAAATAACTACCAAAAGAGTCAAATACAAGCAAATAATCTAGTCTTAGCTGTATTCCCTGGCAACGGGCGCCTGTTTTTTATAATGCTCCAACAATACCTCCTACCAAAGTATAAAGCGGACGTTGTCAATAAAGAACCCAACTATAGGTTGGTGTCGATCCCACAGGGAATATGGAAGAGTTAGACTAAAGCCGATAAGTGAACTTGTTAGGTAGTTACTCCAAATAGGGGGGTTCTAAAGAATACAATAAGTAAAACTACATTTAAAGCTTTAGTTGAAATCAAGAATGAAAGATAACTAGGGTTTTCTGTTCCCCATGGGTTCATAACTACTTTGGGTATATATACATGATCATCACCAATGCTTAATTGTAGAACTGATAACTTAGGTTCATTCAAATGACAGACCAGTCCCTCTTGAATGACAATACTCAATCACCGGGTCAGGTCTCATGAGCGTTTGCAAATTAACCGTTATCAATATGTCCCAAATTTAACTATCCTGCGATCATAGCTCAATTTAATACAATGATCAAGGCTTTGTTGTAGTTCTCTTTTCCTAATCTCTACCTCTCTAGGAACAAGCAAGTAAAGAATTTTGGTATGCCCTTACATTGTAAACCGTTAAGAAACATTTTAAGCATGAAGAGAATACAATAAAAGTGTTTTGAATTGGTTTTGAATCACTTTTATATATCCCTAGCTTGTTAATCCACCATGGTTCCCACAACCCTGGGTATGGAGGTTTTAGCCTCTCATAGTTACAAGATTGTGATTCGTATTCATATTTAAATACATAAATCAATACTTACAATTATGGATGAGAGAAAAACTTCTTTTGATTAATCAGAAAAATCCTCAAGAACAATATGATGATCAAAAGAAAACCAAGAAAAAGTTGATGACAAGTTGAACAACTCAATTCCCACGTGTCACGCCCCGCCTTGGGGGGGGGTGTATGACTGGCACCTGGTGCCCTACTAGGACCTGAACTGCTAGACTACTGAGCCTAAGCACATGTGGTGCCTGGATGGCTCTAACTCAGATTCAAGGAATCAATGGGCTATATAACGGTTGTAAATATAGCCTCCGGCCGACTGGGCCTATAGCCACCTGTACTATAACGACAGCTAACCGGAATCATATCAATATAAGGGAGCCTATGCGGGCCGACAAGGCCACCATGCTGTCTAGTTATCTGTGACTCAACAATGGAATACTGAATAACTACGTGCCCGGCAAGGTCACCACTACTGACTGGATAAGGCCTCACACGACCAACATAAACTGAAATGCTAAACAGCTATAACAAACTGCACGACCTCACATGACCGGCTCAACTGACCACAGAAAAATATATACAGACTGCAAGCCTCTAGGAGTACTGATAAGATGGTCGGGAAAGGACCCCGACCTACCCGTACTGTACAACAAAAGGAAATGATATAAACCTCTGAAATATCAAGCTCCGGATGACAGGAGCTGATGAACCTGCGCTGGCTAGGATCACGAGGGATCGCCTCCTCATCTACGAGTACCTGCAGGCAAGTAATGTAGTGCCCCACCGGGCGTCAGTACCACTGGTACCGAGCATGCAAAGCAACTAAAATAATACAACTGAATACATATAACATAACTAACAAGTCTTTGAGCAGAAGATAACTGAATCTGAAGAGCTGATAGGAACTAGATCAAACCTTTCTGCATTGATAGGCAGGAGCGTGTCTGTAGTCACAGCGGCCTGCTGTCTATTAACTATTATATATAAAGCACATAAATACATATACATTTATCAAGCAAGAGCCAATACCAACCCCCATAAGCTGAATGGCGCCAAATAAGCAAACAATCTATATACCCCTACCCGGGTCAAAACCAACCAAAAATAAGTCACTCCACTCATCTGCTCACTCGGAGCTCCTCTACCGGCCCCCTGGGTCTTCGGCTTGGGCCTTGGCCTCCGATATAAGTAACCGTGTCTGAGTCCGGGGTACTCCTGTACTGCATCTGTAACAGATAGGGTCTGTTTCCCTGGACACAACTCAACAAGGCTATCTGAAACAGGAACTGTATCTATTCCCTGGACACAACTCAACAGGGAATGTCTGTACTGGACAGTACCCTGGACACTGCTCAACAGGGCTGTCTGTACTATAGTGCTGATCAGACTAATATGGGGAAAGCTTCATCCCATCTTCGTCCAAGCTGGGGACGGCATGCCACTCTTTGGAGCGACATAAACCCACTCGCTCAGTGGGCGACACAATTACCAACCCAGGGGCGGCGAGGACGCTCAATAAGGTGCCCTCACGCCACATCAAGTCTCAACAAACAAATAGCACATACAAATAGCAAGCATGTGTAACTGAAAAAGACTATCTGAAATCTGATTTCTTATTCTAATCTCTTTATGTATTATACTGATTCTTTACTGATTACACTGATTCTGAAATCTTTATTTAACTGTTTGGCTAATCTGTAGCCGGGATACTATTAGTCTGAATGGCTAATCTGTAGTCATAAAACTATCTGTCTATCTGATTTTACTTTACTAACTTTATTTTGAAAATCTGTATCATTTTATTCTACAACATGCTTACTAATCATACAATAGGCAATACTTAATCTAGAATGCTAACTCGCCCTTTGGCGCATGCTTTACTAACTTCCGGATTGAATACGATACGGCAACACAACTCAGAATCTATTATACTTACCTAATTCTCAACATTCAACTCCGAGGGTTTCAAATACGGAGTTTACTATGATTTATAAGACTAAAACCGCTAACTTGCCGAGGAGACTACTTCACATACCTTAACCTTGAGTTATCCGACTATCGGATGAGGCTCAGCCAGTATTCCAGCTATTCTTCCCAACTGAAATTATATACATGTTAATTAGTGCTAAATACAACTTTATTCTGAAGGACGACGTCACTTTCGATATAATTATAGCCTAAACTTAGGCTTATCGAAAGACGATCGAAAACTTGCTATTTTTCAGAAGTCCAGAAGGGAGAAGTATTCACTTTATGGCTAGGAGCACATAGACACTAGTTTGGAGCAATTCTACTTACCTTAGTCCGGTAGCTCGACGATTCGTCGACCGTATTTCGTGAAACTAAATCCGTAGGAATGCTCCCTGCTGCTAAATACCTCGGTACCTGAGGTTAATTTGAGTTTAGTCTATGTTTGGAAGCGTAATCGAACGATAATATCTTCACCTTCTTCGTCTCTCTCTATTTGCTGCGAGTTCTCTGGAAATTATAATGATTTAAACAAAAATAAACCGAAGTGGAGCTTTATATACTTGGGCCTGGACAGGCCCAATGTGTCACGGAGCCAACGCGGAGGCTCCACCTCCGTGACATGTTGCCATCGCGGAGGGGCTCTGCTCCGGCTCCTACCGCGATGGTTCGACATGTTTTACGTCCGATCTTCTCCCGGGCCTTTCTCTAGCACGTATGGCTTTCAAATATGCTTAACCAACGCACGAATAGGCCATCTAGGTGTCGGGAATCTTACGGGGTATAACATTCTCCCCCCTTAAGAACATTCGTCCTCAAATGTAAACTTCTATGTAGAGGACTTCTCAACTTAATCAACTTGTTACTAAGAACATTTTGGCAGAGTTTCCCCTGTAATACGGATTATCCCAAAAACCTGAAACGCAGAAAAGTCCAATACAGGTACTGCACACAATACTTTAAGATTCACTGGATAGTTAAACATCAATCTTTCTCATTTATACATACACAACCACAAGGTACTGCATAAGTAATAATACGGACATACCTGTCGCCTGACTAGGCCTGGAATAAGTGAGGATATCTAGCTTTCATATCTTTCTTAGCCTCCCATGTCATCTCCTCTCGGTTCCTGTTACGCCACAATACCTTGACAGACGCAATATCTTTAGTTCTCAATTTGCGAATATTTCTGTCTAGGATAGCGACTGGAACCTCTTCGTAGGCCAGCTCTTCTGTAACCTGGATATCCTGGACTGGGACTGCTCTAGATGGGCCTCCTATGCATTTCCTCAACATAGATACATGGAAGATCGGATGAACAGATTCCAATTCTGGGGGCAAGTTCAACTCATATGCTACTCGACCTATCCTTCGACGAATCTGATAAGGCCCAACAAACCTCAGACTGAGCTTACCTTTCTTGCCGAATCTCATCACCCCTTTCAATGGAGATACTTTCAGAAATACCCAATCATTCACATCAAATTCCAAGTTTCTACGCCGCACGTCACCATATGATTTCTGGCGGCTCTGTGCAGTCAGTAGGCGTTCTCTGATGAGCTTTACCTTTTCCTCCGACTGTTGAACAATGTCTGGCCCAATCAACGCCGATTCCCCTATTTCAAACAAGTCAACCGGCGATCTGCATTTTCGCTCGTATAAAGCCTCAAAAGGCGCCATCTGAATAGCCGAGTGATAGCTATTATTATAAGCAAACTCAATTAGGGGCAAATGCTCATCCCAACTACCACCAAAATCTAGCACACACGCTCGTAGCATGTCCTCGAGCGTCTGAATAGTGCGCTCAGCCTGTCCATCTGTCTAAGGGTGGAATGCTGTACTCAAATTAACCTGCGTTCCCAGACCTCTCTGAAACGACTGCCAAAATCTAGCTGTAAACTGTGCTCCTCTGTCTGAAATAATGGATACTAGTACTCCGTGCAACCTGACTATTTCTCAGATATACAACTCCGCATAATCTTTGGCCGAGAAGGTAGTTCTTACCGGTAGGAAATGAGCTGATTTTGTCAATCTGTCAACTATTACCCATATAGAGTCATGTTTGTGTCTGGTACGGGGTAATCCTGCTACAAAATCCATATTCATGGCTTCCCATTTCCAGAGAGGCATGCCTATGTCCTGAGTCAAACCGCCTAGTTTCTGGTGTTTTGCTTTTTCCTGTTGGCAGTTAGGACACTGGGCTACAAATTCAGCAATTTCTCTTTTCATTCCTGGCCACCAATAATTCTCATTGATATCATGGTACATTTTCGTCGCATCGGGGTGAAAAGAATAACTGGCGTAATGTACCTCGTTCATAATCTGCTGGCGGAGCCCTAAAATATCTGGAACACAGAGGCGACCTTTACATAACAACACTTCTTCCTTAGTTATCTGAAAATCTAGTGCTTTCCCCTGTTGGATTCTGTCTTTGAGCTGGATTAGGTCAGGATCCTTATACTGCCGTTCTTTCACTTCCACAACTAATGACGACACAACGGTGTTCTGAATTACCGCTCTGTTGTCCTCTGTGTCTGCTATACGAACGACTAGGCTGGCTAATTGATGTATCTCCCTTACCAATTCCCACTGCTCGGGCTGCAAATACACCAAACTCCCCATGGACTTTCGATTTAGAGCATCTGCTACAACATTGGCTTTTCCCGGGTGGTACAGAATATTCACGTCATAATCCTTTAACATCTCCAACAAGCGACGTTATCGCAGATTCAACTCCCTCTGAGTGAAGATATACTGTAGGCTCTTATGATATATGAAAATATCTACATGGACGCCATACAAGTAATGTCTCCATATCTTTAAGGCGTGGATCACTACGGCTAATTCCAGGTCGTGGGTAGGGTAATTCATTTCGTGTTTCCTCAGCTGTCTGGAAGCATACGCAATCACCTTACCATGCTGCATCAACACGCAACCCAACCCAATTCCTGATGCGTCGCAATACACTGAATAACCTTCTGTACCTTCGGGCAATGCTAACACTGGAGCGGAGGTTAATTTGTCTTTTAACTCCAGGAAGCTCTGCTCGCATGCCTCTGTCCACTGAAACTTCGCTTCCTTCTATGTCAGTTTGGTCAGAGGTGCCGCTATAGTAGAGAATCCCTCAACAAATCTCCTGTAATATCCCGCTAACCCCAGAAAACTGCGAACTTCGGTCGTAGTTGTAGGCCTAGGCCATGATTTGACTGCCGCTATCTTCTGCGTGTCAACCTGTATACCAGCATCCAACACAATATGCCCTAACAAGGCTACCAAGTTAAGCCAGAATTCACACTTGAAAACTTAGCATATAACTGGCGGTCCCTGAGGATCTGGAGTACTGTACGTAAATGAGTCCGGTGATCTGCTTTAGAGCGAGAATACACCAGAATATCATCAATAAACACGATCACGAACAGGTCCAGGTATGGCCTGAAAATGCTATTCATCAGGTCCATGAATACTGCTGGGGCATTCGTTAACCCAAAGGACATAACTAGAAATTCAAAGTGTCCATATCGGGTCCTGAACGCCGTTTTGGGAACATCTCTTTCACGAACTCGAACCTGGTGATATCTGGACTGCAAGTCAATCTTGGAAAAGTATCTGGCCCCTTGTAGCTGATCAAACAAATCATCTATTCTGGGGAGCGGATACTTATTCTTTACTGTAACTTTGTTCAACTGCCGATAATCTATACACATACGGAGCGAGCCATCTTTCTTCCTCACAAATAGAACTGGCGCACCCCATGGTGAAGTACTCGGCCTGATGAAACCTTTATCTAGCAAATCTTTCAACTGCTCCTTCAACTCTCTGAGTTCTGCAGGAGCCATACGATAAGGAGGAATTGATATAGGCTGAGTGCCTGGTAATAAATCAATAGCGAAATCTATTTCCGTCTCTGGGGGAATACCAGGTAACTCATCCGGAAACACATCAGGGAACTCGTTCACCACCGGAACAGATTGGGGTGTCGGAGATTCTACTCGGATATCCTGAACCCTGACCAAGTGGTAGATACATCCCTTAGTTATCAATTTCCTCGCCTGAAGGTAGGAAATAAACCTACCTTTTGGAGTAGCTGTGCTGCCTTTCCACTCTCGCATTGCCTCTCCTGGGAAGTGGAATCGGACTATCTTGGTCCAACATTCTACGTTAGCATAGCATG
This sequence comes from Datura wrightii, assembly GCA_035772735.1. Classification (NCBI taxonomy): domain Eukaryota; kingdom Viridiplantae; phylum Streptophyta; class Magnoliopsida; order Solanales; family Solanaceae; genus Datura; species Datura wrightii. The sequence goes on from JASDFA010000010.1 coordinate 122,401,050, forward strand.
GCACCAACCAATCCATACCCATAATAACATCGAAATCAATCATTTCTAACTCTACCAGATCTACTGTAGTCTGGCGATCAGCAACCTCCACTATACACCCTCGGTAAATTCTACTAGCTATAATAGAGTCACCGATGGGCGTGGATACTGAAAAGGGCTGTTGCAATAATTCTGGTGCAATATTGAACTTTCGTGCCACAAATGGGGCAATATATGACAGAGTGGACCCTGAAACAATCAGTACATAAGCAGGGCATGAACAGATAGTCATCATACATGTCACTACATCTGGAGATGCCTCTGAATCCTGTCTCCCCGGTAATGCATAAGTACGGCTTGAACCCGTACCTGAATTGGAAGCTTCTGATCTACCTCAGCCTCTGCCTACTGAACCTGAAGGCCCACGCCCTGCTGAGGCTACTGGGGCTCGTGGCCCTGTGGATCCCCTATCCTGACTGTCCCTACTCCCCTGACCTCTGGTCGGACAATCTCTCATCCGATGCCCCTCCAGTCCGCAAATATAAAACCCAGTGGAGCCATATCTACAAGTTTTGGTGTGTGGTCGATTACAGTAGGGGCAGGGTGAGGGTGCAAATCTGCTCTATTCTCCCCTTCTCTGCTGCGGGGACTCTACTGTTCTGGAACTGCCACTGGGCTCTGACTGCCCTCGACGAGCAAATCTACCTCGCTGCTGCTGCTGCTGTGGAGGAGGTGGGGGTCTAGGGGGTCTACCTGATAGTCGTGGCCTGGGTCCTCTCTGAACTTCTCTTTGCATCTCGTCATATCTATCTCTGTGGCGCTGTTCCTGACTGGTCTGTCTACTACTCTGTTGCCGCTGTCTAAGACCCTCAATGGTCTGAGCAAAGGCCTGCACTTGGGCAATACCCATATCTTCTCGTAACGTAGCCGTCATGCAAGCTTCAATATATTCCGGGTTCAGACCCATAATAAATCTGTGAACTCTAGCTGGCATAGTATCAACAAATGCTGGAGCATAATGGGATAAGGAGTCAAACTGTAAAGCATACTCGTGTACGCTCCTCGCCCCCTGCTCCAGATGCAAAAACTGATCCATCCGGGCCTGCCGGATCTCTCGTGGCAAGTAATGGTCCAGGAAGGCCTCCGATAAGCTGGTCTAGGTCGGATGGGTAACATCTCTCCCTCGGGACCTTTCCCAACTCTCGTACCATAGTACTGCTATGTCCCGCAACCGAAACACTGCCAACTCAATAGACTCTGAAGGGGTCACATGCATAACCCGGAAAATTCTCTGCATCTGAACTAGAAAGTCCTGAGGGTCCTCTGCCTGATCTAACCCAGTGACCTGTGGAGGACCTAGTGCCAAAAATTCCCTGACCCTGGAACTACCTGACCCACCTGAAGGCTCTGCTGCTACAGGTGGCACCGACTGGCGCTGTGTGGCCATCATTTGTGCCAACATAACAACAGCGCTACGAACCTCCTGATCTGATGGCGAAGGCACAGGAGCTATCGGGGGCGGTGTAGTGCCCAACGGCTCCTGATGTAAGGGGGACTGTTGAGAAGGTTGTGATGAAGCCTCTATATCGCCCTCAGATCGGGCTGACTCTGAGTGAAGCTGAGGCATCCTGCTGGTGCCTTCTCCTGCTACTGTGTCTAATCTCCTACCTGTGGCAGGGTGTCGCAGATCTGCTTTTCTTATCTGTAGACAAAGGATATGATAAGTTTTAGGAACTTGACCCTATGTTGTACTGTGCTATGGCACGACTGAATATGAAAGAAGAGTAACCATCCTATCATGCCTTGCAGCCTCCTGCCTATAGTATGTGGTGCACAACACATCTATAGACAAGACTCTACTTAGCACGGCTTGCAGACTCCCTGGGACACCACCTGCTCTGATACTAAGTTTTTCACGCCCCGCCTTTGGGGGGGGGTATGACTGGCACCTGGTGCCCTACTAGGACCTGAACTGCTAGACTACTGAGCCTAAGCACATCTGATACCTGGTTGGCTCTAACTCAGATTCAGGGAATCAACGGGCTATATAACGGTTGTAAATACAGCCTCCGGCCGACTGGCCCTGTAGTCACCTGTACTATAACGACAGCTAACCAGAATCATATCAATATAAGGGAGCCTATGCGGGCCGACAAGGCCACCATGCTGTCTAGTTACCTGTGACTCAACAATAGAATACTGAATAACTACGTGACCGGCAAGGTCACCACTACTGACTGGATAAGGCCTCACACGACCAACATAAACTGAAATGCTAAACAACTATAACAAACTGTACGGCCTCACACGACCGGCTCAACTGACCACAGGGAAATATATACAGACTGCAAGCCTCTAGGAGTACTGATAAGATGGTCGGGATAGGGCCCCGACCTACCCGTACTGTACAACGAAAGGAAATGATATAAGCCTCTAAAATATCAAGCTCCGAATGACAGGAGCTGATGACTCCGCGCTGACTAGGATCACGAGGGATCGCCTCCTCGTCTACGAGTACCTGTAGGCAAGTAATGCAGCGCCCCACCGGGCATCAGTACCACTGGTACCGAGTATGCAAAGCAACTGAAATAATACAACTGAATACAGATAACATAACTAACAAGTCTTTGAGCAGAAGATAACTGAATCTGAAGAGCTGATAGGAACTAGATCAAACCTTTCTGCATTGATAGGCAGGAGCGTGTCTGTAGTCACGGCGGCCTGCTGTCTATTAACTAATATATATAAAGCACGTAAATACATATACATTTAGCAAGCAAGAGCCAATACCAACCCCCATAAGCCGAATGGCGCCAAACAAGCAAACAATCTATATACCCCTACCCGGGTCAAAACCAGCCAAAAATAAGTCACTCCACTCATCTGCTCACTCGGAGCTCCTCTACCGGCCCCCTGGGTCTTCGGCTTGGGCCTTGGCCTCTGATATAAGTAACCGTGTCTGAGTCCGGGGGACTCCTGTACTGCATCTGTAACAGATAGGGTCTGTTTCCCTGGACACAACTCAACAGGGCTATCTGAAACAGGAACTGTATCTATTCCCTGGACACAACTCAACAGGGAATGTCTGTACTAGACAGTACCCTAGACACTGCTCAACAGGTCTGTCTGTACTGTAGTGCTGATCGGACTGATATGGGGAAAGCTTCATCCCATCTTCGTCCAAGCTGGGGACGGCATGCCACTCTTTGGAGCGACGTAAACCCACCCGCTTAGTGGGCGACACAATTACCAACCTAGGGGCGGCGAGGACGCTCAATAAGGTGCCCTCACGCCACATCAAGTCTCAACAAACAAATAGCACATACAAATAGCAAGCATGTATAACTGAAAAAGACTATCTGAAATATGATTTCTTATTATAATCTCTTTCTGTATTATACTGATTCTTTACTGATTACACTGATTTTGAAATCTTTATTTAACTGTTTGGCTAATCTGTAGTCGGGATACTATCAATCTAAATGGCTAATCTGTAGCCAGAAAACTATCTGTCTATCTGATTTTACTTTACTAACTTTATTCCAAAAATCTATATCATTTTATTCTACAACACGCTTGCTAATCATACAATAGGCAATATTGAATCTGGAATGCTAACTCGCCCTTTGGCGCATGCTTTACTAACTTTCGGATTGAATACGATACGGCAACACAACTCAGAATCTATTAGACTTACCTAATTGTCAACATTCAACTACGAGGGTTTCAAATACGGAGTTTACTATGATTTATATGACTAAAACCTCTAACTTGCCGAGGAGACTACTTCACATACCTTAACCTCGAGTTATCCGACTGTCGGACGAGGCTCGGCCAGTATTCCAGCTATTCTTCCCAACTGCATTCATATACACGTTAATTAGTGTTAAATACAACTTTATTCTGAAGGACGACGTCACTTTCGATATAATTATAGCCTAAACTTAGGCTTATTGAAAGACGGTCGAAAACTTGCTATTTTTCAAAAGTCCAGAAGGGAGAAGTATTCACTTTACAGCTAGAAGCACATAGACACTAGTTTGGAGCAATTGTACTTACCTTAGTCCGGTAGCTCGATGATTTGTCGGCCGTATTTCGCGAAACTAAATCCGTAGGAATGCTACCTGCTGCTAAATACCTTGGTACCTGAGGTTAATTTGAGTTTAGACTACATATCTTCACCTTCTTCGTCTCTCTCTGTTTGCTGCTAGTTCTCTAGATATTATAATGATTTAAATAAAAATAAACTGAAGTGGAGCTTTATATACTTGGGCCTGGACAGGCCCAACGTGTCACGGAGCCAACGCGGAGGCTCCACCTCCGTGACACGTTGCCATCGCGGAGGGGCTCTGCCCCGGCTTCTTCCGCGATGGTTCGACAGGTTTTACATCCGATCTTCTCCCGGGCCTTTTTCTAGCATGTATGGCTTTCAAATATGCTTAACCAACGCGCGAATAGGCCATCTAGGTGCCGGGAATCTTTCGGGGTATAACACCACGTCTAAGTCTCCTCAATTTCGTTGCTAATCAATTCTAATCACTCCTAATTATCCCTCTATAATGAAAATATAACATAAAACATATTTATATAGACATAAAAATGTTTTTCCTGGGCTAACATGGTGTTTCCATAACTGAAGCCGCTTGCAACACAACTTGTCCAACAACCCATAGCAGGTATGCACGGGACGTACCTGCTTCCCGTTGGCCATCGGCTAGCTGAAATTTGGCTAAGTGTTAGACCTTGGTACGACTCCTACATGCTTCCTACGATTCGTAATGAGCTTCCATGGCTTGACTCTGAGTCTTTGAAATTTTTCTGAAGTTCATCACGAGTGGTTTGGTATGACTCGTACTGTCTATCCGTAGTAGGAGTTAGCCTCTTGTGCAAATTTTCTAAATCTTCCCATGACTTCTTCACTACGGCCCATACAAGCTTTGTACGACTCGTACTGATAGTCATAGGATACACCTTTTCATCCTTAGCCTTCTAAAACTTATTATGATCAGTAGTATGACTCGTAGCACCTTCCCACGGCTCGTACTGAGGACTATGAGTTAAGCCTATTTTCTGCACTTTCAGGCTATCTTTTGCATATTTTTGCTCAAACACCTATTTTTCCTGAAACCAAAGAAAAAGGGCCTTATATCCATACAAATATACCTAAGTCCATGCTATTTTCTTAGTTTTGAGCATCAATAGTGCTGTGAACTCATAGAACATTATATAGCAGTTTGTTTTATTGATTTTGAGTAACTAGTAGGCACCAAAGGTGCTTATGCCCTACCAGGTCAGCCTAGATTCCAGTATGACATTAGGTGTCAGCTATGCCTCCCAAGGTGGGCGTGACAAACATGGTATCAGAGTAGGTCGTTTCCCAGGGAGTCTGCAAGCCATGTCTAGTAGATTCTTGCTTATAAATGTGTTGTGCACCACATTTTATAAGCAGGAGGCTACGAGGCATGATAGTATGGTTACCCTCCTTCTTCTCAGATCGTGCTATAGAGTCTAGTGGTGTAGGATGAGTCCCTAAGCCTTCATTGTTATGTTTGTGTAGAGTAATGTTGATATGGGATAGACTTCAGTCAGCTGCAAGTCAGCTACAACAGCAGGAGAGGGAACCAGTGAGGGGCCACAGTTGGGAGACAATCAGCGTGAAGGTGGAAGTAGATGTTTTTTTTAAGGAACCTCATAAGGTAATAGATATGCCAGCACCGTCCCCAACTCTTTTTATAGCCTTAAAGTAGAAGGTTAGGAGTATAGTATATATATGAGTTGACTCAATTAGTCGACATTTAGAATTAGCCAGGGGAAACAGTTAATGTTGGACTACTTGGAAATACACGAAGGATTGTGCGAAATTTGTACCTCCAGCCTTTAGAGTTGTTGAATTTTGTGCCCTAACCATGTTATACCATGATAGGGTTACTTCCCACTTCCCAATTTATTATTTCAGTACAACAAAAAGTGTAGGTAGCAATGTCATGTTGCCCAGAATAAAGGGTAAAGGAGCGCTAGAATTGTTGACTCTGAGAAGGATTAGAAAATGTTTAAGACCCCTTGTGTTTACAAAGTTACCTAGACCCTCCTGATAATAAATTAGAAGGGTGGTTAATATTGCTAGTAGCAACCAAGTATGTGTGAGAATCTGTAAGCAACGGACTCCCATCAATAGTAAAGTTTAGGCCAAAAATAGGCTGATTCCGTCGCAGTGAGTTAATGACGGTAGAACATACCTGCAGAATGATATCCATGGCCCTAGTTTGTTATGCCGAAGGATAGAGAGACTATATGAATAAAATTGGCCGAGTATGGGTCAGAATGACACAGGTAGGTAAATTTGGCCACTAATATCCTTGCCAAAATGGTGCATAGAGCACGAACCCCAGATCTCAGCCTATAGAAGTAAGGGGAAGGCACGAGTATCTAACTGAGGAGCAAAACATAATCACGTCCACATTGTAGTAGGTTGACAGAGCATGGGACCACCGTTGAGTGTTGAGAAATAAGTATCGGGCTAGTGTTTAAGGGATAGTGAAGTTATAACCTAGAATGCCGCAATATCACCACCAGTTGTGGAGGTAAAGGGGTAACGACATGGAGACTCTAACCTAGTACAGTTCAGAGACAAGCACCAGCAGGGAGTCATCAACCTTTGAGGTAATAAGGTGTGGAGTCGTGAGACCCAGAGTTTGACTCTGCATTCCAAAGATGGAAGGACCTCATTAGTAGACTATAGCAAAGGTGCACCATGTCCGTTTCTCCCTCCACCTAGTGTTTAACAAAAATGCATCAGGTTGTAAAGAGAGACCTACTGATGGCATGGGAAGAGGGAAGATATTGTTTAGTCATAGGAAAGAGCTCCAATGACCAGCCAGGAAAGGCTAGGCAGTATGAACCGGGTAGGCTAATTCAGGGGATAGCCGCACCTGCATGGAAGTGGAGAATAGTCAGAACGAATAAAGCTACAAGGTTGCTCTGTTTTGGGTGTAAATTTAGCCTTATTAAGTCCTTGTCGAACATCTAGTGAGGTCAACTCATTCTTGCCAGTTATAATTACGTTTCAATTAAAGATTGCACTGAGTTGAATGCTAAAGAAACAATCCGGCTACATGATGCCCTAGTGTTTATCAATTTTGGCAGAAAGGCACAACTCACCGTTAGGTGTTGGAAAGGGTGTTAGGTCAAATTAGGGGACAGATTAACTTGAGTATAGCTTCTCATCCCCAGACAAATGACTAGGCAGAGCACTAGATTCACATGCCTAGAGATCTGTTATGGGTGGAAATACAGGCCCCTATATGATGACTTGAAGCGGGTAATTTGGTAGTAGTTGGATAGGGCATACTAATACATCAGCCAAATGAAGGAAGTTCATCTTATTGGGAAAGATGTACTGGCAACCCAGGGCCATTGGGAGTCTTACTCTAACGTATGACATAGGGAATTAAGGATTAAAGCAGCGAATGGGCATTCTTGAGAACCTCTTATGAGATCTGATAAGAAGGGCAAGCCCAGCCCTAGATTCATTAGGCCTTACCGGACCCTTCGGAAGATCAGCCAAGTGGCCTATGAGGAGAAGTTACCTTTGGGGCGAGGATCTGTTCATCAAGACTACACAAGTGCGTAGAAGACCTTGTCTCGGATTGATTCAATTGAGGATGTTTAAGGTACAGAAGCACTGTTCCACAGAGGGACTCTAATAGTTACAGGGCCATCTTGAGAACCAAATTTGTAGCTCATTAGGGTATCATGGGGGGATAGAAATATAGAAGCAATGAATTAAAAAACTACAAATGATGCAACTATGACGATGATTATATAGACTCATACAATTTAAGTTAAAGCTAGATTGTTTCAGATGTTATACAGTTGATTTTGGTTACCGTTATTATCAATTGTTTACATATAAGTGACAGACCTATGTTTCAGTTACAAGTAGCATCCTATGAGACATCTGTGGTGTACTTTTCTACGGTTCAGGTTCTCCGGATAGTGCACAATATAGAGAAGACTCTGCTGAAACTTTTCTAAGTATTAGTCAAACTAGCTTTAGGTGGAGAACTGTTAATAAATGAAAGTCGGCATTCGAGGTATCTTAAGGCTTATCCCTTTGGCAAGTTATTCTCATTGTATTATGATACGACCTATGTTTTTGAATGTAGAGAGTGATCCTATATGTTATAACTAGTTGTTGTTAGTAGATAAGGATTATACATGTTTTGATAAGTTGTTGTCAAGAGATTATGATTATATAATTTGTGGTTAGCTGCTAAGTATTTTTTAGAGTATGTTATAGTATCCCTCGTGGGGAAAGAATATGCTAAGTGTGACTCACACAAGGAGCGTCATCAAAACTCCTCTGTTCTTTTGTTCACTATATTAGTAGAATTCTGGTGTTTTGCTGCCATGCCAAGGCCTTAGAAGTTTAGGGTTAGCTATTGGGTCTGAGTTGGTAAATTGGACAGCATAGGGCACATCCAGATGATATAATTATCAGTTGGGCACCTGTATGGTCAGTAAAGCTTGCCCAGAGGCCATTGGCATACCTTGACGCCTCCAATGCCAGATTTGAATAGGATGGTCTTACCCTAGAGTCAGCGGCACCAGGAGTGCCTAGTGGTCGAGTGACAGCCTGCCTATAGTTAGGCACTGCCAGTGACTATTAGTTGTAGTCGACCTAGTGTCTTTCATATAGGTCGCCCAGGAACTCAGCCTAATGGCATAACTCAGATAGACCCATGAGTACCCCAAGTAGGGAACCTCGTCAACAGTCGGATGCAGGGCAATTGCCCCAATTTGCTCTTATAAATACTCAGGAATAGGTTGCTGCAAATGGCTAGGTCTAGGTAAACTTGCCTACAAGGTTAGGGATCACCAGAGAAGATACATGAAATCTGAACAGACCAAGTTGAGATCTAAGGGTCTAGAACTATAGTAGTACAATATTACCTTTAGGCTGTGAATCCTAGGAAACTGCCTAGGGAAGGTTAGGGGCCTATTGCTCAGGAGCATGTCTAATTAAGTAGCAGACCCACAGTTACCCTAAACGAAGAAACTAAATAGCTGGTCATCCGCGACCTCATGGTTCGCTTACGAGCTATAACTCTCTTAGCATAAAACTTAGAGTATCGTTAGGACACTTCAGATCTCGCCTTATCCTGTCTAGACCATTAGAGATTATGAACAGTTCCAATATTCTCAGATCAGGTATAGGCACATGAGGTATGCTTGTTAGCAGCTATGCAGACTATTCTAGGGGCGAGTAGCAGTCGCATTAGGCCTTAAGAGATAGATATGCCTTCTGAGTGGCTAGGTGAGACTAAGATGCAGTATATCGGTTGGGATTGACCCCACCTAGGATAGCCTTCTGTTGTCCAACCTCAGGGTTACTAGCTGTGTAATTGCTTTCGAGGTTATATAGATCGCTGCAAGGAGCTATATGTTGTCCCAAGGGACTATGCTGAGGCCTAAGGTCCACTTACAGTCCATTCCGTGGCTGGAATTTTATATTTATACTGTATTGGCATCAATGACCCTCGTCAAGCCTAGTGCCCAAGGTGTAGTTATAAGAGTCCAACGAACTCAGACACAGCTACAGGAGAGGAGCGATCTCAGTTGCAGACCCAAGGGACTGGTAGGATGGCTATGGTTACCTGTAAACCCATATTGACCATATTAACGGTATATAGATTGGAGTGTGCTCGTCAAGGCTTATGGGGGCCCCTGGCGGGTTATTCTATGTTGTTTGTACCTTCAAGTCTTATGGGGACCAGCTTAGGTTCTTGTTTGTATTCTTGCCTACTAGTTATAACTTATGAGTGTATGGTTGTATAGTCTTAGTTCATATACGTGTAGTGTTTTGTTAGCTGCAGGTTAAGGATAAGGAAGCTTATAGGTTAATTTCTGCCCCTTCTTGTTATTTACTTCCAGTTCTTTATTAGCTTCTATTCAGTCTTATTTACTGCCTTACATATTCTGTACATACTGTACCGACGCCCAACTATGGGGCGCTTCATACATGCATGTAGGTTCAGACAGATAGGTTTCAGGGTCTCCTAGCAGCTGTTCAGAGTCAGCAGTTCGGCCAGTTCCTTTCGTTCAGAGTTGCCAAGTTGTAAAGGTTATCTATTTTCTAATTGTTTAGCATTTGTTTAAGTCGGGGCCTTGTCCCGACCAATATCTTCACTCCTAGAGGCTTGCATATGAAGTATTTTGTTAGTTGGTTGTTGTTGGCTATGTGGGGCCCATGTAAGTCTTATTTTATGTGTTAGCCATGTGGGGCCTAGTATAGCTGCTTATTTTCCTTTTCTTGATAACTAGACAGCATGGTGGTCTTACCAGCCATCATAAGATTCTTATTAATGTTATATTGGCTGGGTTAGCTGTTTTCTTTTTCAGGTGTTGGGTGGCCTTGTCGGCCCAAGACTGTGTTTACAACTGAGATATAATAGATTATTTTCTTAATTTTGAGTAGCTAGTATGAACCAGAGGTGCCTATGCCCAGCCAGGTCAGTCCATATTCCAGTATGACATTAGGTGCCAGTCATGCCTCCTAAGGTGGGGCGTGAGAAAATCGACGCGACAATATGGTGACTCTGTTGGGGATTTTAGATTCTAACCATATTGGTTTTATTTTTATGTTGGGAATTTTGATTTCTTTCCTTTTGCTAAATGATTTTATTTTCCTTGCATGTTTATTGCCATAATTAATCTATATTTATTTGCTGAATATATTCATCTTTACTTATTTGATTTATTTCCATGATGAATCCTTTTTTCTTTTCCCTTTATTTGATTTTATTTAATAATTTACCGTGTTTAATCCCTTTCACTTTTTCTATTTTTTTTTTTGTTTAGTTGATTAGTTTTCTTATGCAAGCCTTTTCCCTTTATTACCCATTATCTCTTCAAACACGAAGTTACTAATGATTTTCTTTCATTTTTCATATGTATTATGTAATTTGTAAATCTCAACTACTTGTCTAAGTGTTAATGTTTTCCATAAACTGTCATTTATGCTTATATCTTCCTCCACTTGGAACCTCTTTTTTTAAAAAAATCTTTTGGAACGGTTGCGTGGTCACACGGACGTTCATTTTTAAAACACCTATGTTGGAAAATGTCTCATGGATCGGTCGATAAAAAGTGTGTCGACAGTCATGAGCCTTCCCACTCTCAAGTTTTCCGCTTGAGGGAATCATATCTAAACCTACTCTCATTCTTAGAGCTTTACCGTATAATCCTTTACTAACGAATGTATATTTTCTTAAACCTAAGATGTCTTGACACCCAAGGTGTGCCAAGGAAAATAGCGAAACCTTTCCCTAAGTCCCAAGGGATTTCTAATCTCGAAAAGGGCGTTTTCATCAAAACTATGTGCATTTAAGAGAAAATATGGTTGAGTGTTGTCATTTTGCTCCTGGGTGGGTAGATTAGTCTAAAATTTTTGTGATGTTGGTATAATGAGTCTTCCTACATCATACCCCAGATTTAGCATGATTCGGTATGTTTCTTCAACAATGAAATCCTGGTGGATCGACTTAGGCAAATATGGTCAAAGAGAAGTAAGGAAAGTGTTGGGACACTTGCCTTCCCTCATGAAAATAACCCCTTGTAAAGAACTCATCGAAGCTGCCATAACATTTTGGGATGACACACATTATATGTTTAGATTTGGTGAGGTCGAGATGAGTCCACTCTTAGAGGAAATTGGAGGTTATGTGGAGAATGTTAGTCTACGCTGGAGGAACAGAAAATGGCAAAGGGCTGAAGTTATCATACCTAAGAGTGTCACTCTAGAAGACATTCATGATATGCTGGGACTACAAGGGCGGCATCTTGTGGCCTATGTTGTAAAAGATAGAATCACAGGTTCCTATTTATATGATAAATTCATCCACAATGAGGCTCGGAAGACTTATGAAATCGAGAGTTCAGATCCTAGCTCAGGGTTAGCAAGAGAATATTTGCATTCATAGTTTATTTCTTGGGATTGATGGTCTTCCCGCGAGGAGTTGAGGAAGACATACACATTTATCTTGTTTTGGTCGCCCACGCTTTATGAAATGGTGTTGATAAAGGGCCTTGTATGATTGTCCCTGTGATTATAGCAGATATTTATCGAGCCTTGGGAAAATGCAAAAAAAGGGGCCAAACGTTTTGAAAGTTGCTACTTATTACAGCAGATGTGGTTAATTGAACATTTGCAAAATGTTAGGGGCAAATTAACATTACTCAAACCCACTGAAACATAGCACATTGTTGCACATGAAACTAGAGTCACCATGGGGGTTAAGAATATTAAAAGGTATAACGAGGTGGAGAAGTGGGGGCTGATGCTGAGTGCTTTGATAGAAGATTTAGTACAATGGATGTTTGATTGGTTCCCTAGTTCGTACTTTGAGACATATACCAACTATCATTGTTATATAGTCTTGATTGGACTCCATGGCCTTCATCCTTATGCCCCAATGAGAGTGATGAGACAAGAAGAAAGAAGAAAAATCATATCTAGAGTTACTGATATGAGTGTTAATCTAGTAGATTATGAGGATGACAAGATTCCCGATGCCACCTACCTCGCCAAGATATGGATGAAGAAAATGATCCTTGATGGAAAAAGCATTGAAGTAGACAGGTACCAAGCAGGCTACGTTGTTGGCTACATTGAGTGGTTACATGCAGATTTAGCGGGAGAGGGTGTAAGAAGCCTCAACCAAGGCAAGCACGTGGCCGACAAAAAGGCACATGCACAAACCCTCTATCGTCGCCTGAAGAGAAAGGTATCTGATTCTGAGGCCTATCACCAACAATTACATGATGACAATGCTAAAGAAATTGCTAAGATGGTCAAAGAACTGGAATACTTGTAAGATCACGCTTTAGACTTAGAAGAAAGGATACAAGAGTTGCGCGATGAATTCAACAAACATGGGGAAGAATGTCTTAGTGGGGAAGCCTTGGGAGACAATTGAGCATTGGCCTATCTCCTATCTAGTCATCATTATTTTGATAAAGTTTTGAAGGATCCAAATAAAGCAAACCCCGATGATGAAGTGTTTAGGATTTTAGTTTAATATTATTTTATTTAGTCATTTTCTTGTATTTGCAATAATTCTATCTTAATAAAGATTTATTTCCTTTTGGGTTTATTTTTGGAGAAAAATGACAATACTTAATTAGATCTATTTCAAATTTGTTAGGCCTACCTCTGGCAAAAAAGAGGCTCCAAAACTAGGAAATGCGTCAACATGTTTATTTATCGTCCAGTCTTTACTTTAAAATAGTATGATTTCTGACATCTCTTACTAACTTTTACTTTGTTTGTTGTTTATTTTATTTTTTTCCTTTTCCCAAAGGTTGATCTGTGCAATCTGGCTTTGTCACTACCCGAACGGAGGCCTGGATCGTAGACACAGGACAAGGGACCCTGAGAGACCCCAAGTCAACCCATGGCATAAGCATTCACTAACTCATTCAATAAACATGAAGAAACACAATCATAAACTCAGCGGAAGTCTAACTTAACATAACAAAAGAATGAACATCTGAAGCTGAATACACGCCTAAGTATGATAAGCCTCTAATCTGGACGAGCTGATTGGACAATACCCCCAAGTAGCTCAATAATACTGAAACTGAAAATACAATCAAGATAACTGAAAGTCTAGTCCTCGAAAGATGAGGACTCACCAATTAAGAAGGTACTGACACTGATAAGCGACTACGAATGGGGATGAACCTGAGGACTGGATCCTGCATCATGAAACGATGAAGCATAGAAAGTACGTGGTCAATACGTAGAATGTACCGAGTATGCAAGGTAAGTAAAATCGCCTAAATAAAACAAATCATTTCTTTTAAAACCATTCATACATAACATAAGCTTTCAAAAATAAATAGGAGACTGCATGCATTCATTCTCAAATTGTACTCTTATCATAACGTGTCCATGCATAGCTTTAGAAATATCATAACAGACTCGAATGACTCAAAGCTAAAACATAACATTTATATCAAAACTGAACAATTAGTCAAACCTTGCTTTATGAACAGGCATGCATATGATAATGATCATGAGTAATGGATATGCGAATTCGAATGATATATATAGTGGGAGACTCGTCACTTAACCGACATACAATGATAGAGCTTATGTGGTCCCGACTAGCCGTCCAAAATCTTGCAAGGCTAAGGACACTACCATGATATTGATATCAAGCTCATGGGCCATTAAGGCCGGGGATAGCTTACAAGGGAGGTGCCAAATATAATAGAATCAACCTACGTTGGCGCGTAGTTCTGGGGCATAGGGTTGTCGACCCTTAGCCAACTCGGTGCTAGACTCTTCTCCCAAAATATGCAATACTCTACATCGTATATAATGAAGCTCAACATTGTCTATTGACGAAGCTCAACTCAAAATCATGCATAGACTGGAATGAAAATGAAGCTCAACATGGTCCTTCGACAAAGCTCACTAATGAAATAATGCATAGACTGGAATGAAAATGATGCTCAACATGGTCCTTCGACAAAGCTCAATGGTGCCATACATCTCAATTATAAATTCATGCATATGAGAAGCTTTATTTCAAAACATACCACAAGCTCAATCATAGGTGGGAGCATCTACTCCTAATCATGTGGTAAGCTACATGTAGAAGTATATACTCGACATACCACAAGCTAGAATTTATAATAAGGATTGGGAAATTTCTCTTTAAACAATGTGGTAAGCATATGTTGGGAAAATCATCACATTAATCAACATGTGGGTATTACCCAAAGCTATATCATTCCAGAACCCAATCGATTCATTTAGGAAACAACATCAAAATCATGGGTAGTTTTAGTAACATGCTTCTCATCATCAACTTCATCACCACTACACATTTACCATAAATCACTCCTTTTATGAAATCTTCACCCATGGGCGTTTTAGATTCAATTTTTTTAGAAAAACAAATTTCATAAGAGAAACAAGTTAGAATCCGCTCAAGCTTCGTAAATCATTAATATCAACTCAATCTAATCATACCCATGAATAGAGATATAAAAATCATGTAACTGATCAAAATCCCATAATTGGTTATTCATAATTTAACACTAATTGATAGGAATTGGGCATGGGTGTGGAAGGAAGACACCCATTAAAACCCTACATACCTTGAAATGAGGAATTCTATCAGCCTTCAATTGCCTAAGATCAGATTCCAATGAAAACCTTGAATTTGGCCTTGAATCACCTCCTTCAAGCCTTCAACCTTGCATGCATGGGGAGTATGCACTTAGAATAAGTCTTACCCTATTAAACCCTTCAAAACGAGTCCTAAACGATGTAGTATAGAGACTTAGTACTAGGAAATAACATAAATGCCCTTAATGAATTCGTTGAAAACTGATCACTTGACCAAACAACGGCTGAACCAATGGGTCGTTGGAGGATACCACGACCCGTGGTATCTACCCATGCTATGAACTTCCCCAGTCATATCTTGGAATCAAACCACGGACAAACAGGATGAGTCGTTCTAGACTCCAATGGGTCATTGAACTAGTCGTTGATTGCTCCCCCCGAGCCTTCTGAACTTCTATCCAACGAGCCTCAACATGGCTCATCATACGCTTCAATAGGTCGTGGTTTCTATCCGTTCTTTCTCACTGAGATATTGGCTCCCTTACCATGACTACCCAGAACGAGTCGTTGCAAGCCACAACAATTCATTGCATGACCCATCGTACCTTCCTACTGCCAAGTCTACTTCCTACCACCACAACAAACGACGGCTCGTGGTTACTTACCACGGGTCGTTGAATCAACCGTTGCTTACCTCTGGTACCTAACCACCTGAACCCACGACCACCAACGACGGCCCGTGGTTACTTACCACGGGTCGTGGTACCTATCGTCCTGTAATCTTTTTCCCAACTTACAACAGTTTTGCCTTTTAACTTCTTGGGTCTACTCCTAAGCACTTCCGGGGTATTACAATATCTCCCCCTTGGGAACATTCATCCTCGAATGTAGGAAACAAGAAACAAACAGAAACATATAATTTATCATACTCCAATGCTGATTATTTTAACCGAAATTTCACGGAATGACTACCTCCGAAAAGAACTACATAGCTGAACTAAATTTAGGCATCACATGCATTTATCAAAACATAATTCAAACTTGTGCACATGAATTGAACTTGGAAACTGATTAGAGAATTAGGGCAAAAACTGATACCTCAAGTCGGAACTAAGCCGGTAGAGAACAAAGGTGGGTATCTAGATATCACGTCTACTTCGGCCTCCCACGTAGCTTCTTCAACATGCTGATTCCTTCATAAAACCTTAACTGAAGCTACCTCTTTGTTCCTCAGCCTTCAAACTTGTCAATCCAAAATTTCAACCAGAATTTCTTCATAACTGAGGCTATCTTTCACACCAATCCTGTCTATCGAAACCACCAAGGTTGGATCACCCAAGCACTTCTTCAAAAGCGACACATGTAAGACGGGATGAACCGAAGATAACTCCGATGGTAAGTCCAAGTCATACGCCACCTTACCAACTCTTTTCACAATCTGGTAGGGACCAACATAACGGGCACTGAGTTTCCCATTCTTCCTAAACCACATGACTTCCTTCATGGGGGACACTTTTAAAAATACCCATTCGTCGACATCAAACTCCAAATCTCTTCTCCTCACATCAGCATACGATTTCTGACGACTCTAAGCGGTTTTCAACCGGTCCCTTATCAACTGAACCTTCACCATCGCCTCATGAACCGAATTCGGTCCTATCATAGCTGCCTCACCAACCTCAAACCATCTGATGGGAGATCTACATCTTCGCCCGTACAGAGCCTTGAACGGTGCCATTTGGATACTAGAGTGGTAATTGTTATTATAAGCAAACTCAATCAGAGGAAAATGATCATCCCAACTACCTGTAAAATCCATAACACATGCCCTCAACATGTCTTTAAGGGTCTGGATTATTCGCTCAGTTTGATCATCCATTGGCGGATGAAAGGCCATGCTGAGCTTGACTTGAGTCCCGAGTCCCTTCTGAATAGACCTTCAAAATTGAGAGGTAAACTGGGTGCCTCTATCTGAAATAATGGACAAAGGCACTCAATGCAACCAAACTAACTCCCATATGTATAACTTGGCATAATCCTCTGCTAAGTCGGTAGTTTTGACCGGTAGAAAATGAGCCGCCTTAGTCAACCTATCCACAATAACCCAAATAGAGTCATATTGCCTACGAGTCCGGGGTAAGCCTGTAATGAAGTCCATATTGATCACTTCCCACTTCCAAGTGGGGATGGTAATATCCTGAAGTACGCCTCCGGGTCTTTGATGATCGAATTTCACTTGCTGACAGTTTGGACATTTCGCTACAAACTCCGCAATATCATTCTTCATACCATCCCACCAATAGATTTCTTGCAATTCCTAGTACATCTTCGTGGATCCTGGATGAATAGAATATCTGGTACCATGTGCCTCATGTAATATCCGAATTCTCAAATCATCAACATCTGGGACACATACACGACCCTTATATCATAGCACACCATCTCCCCCTTGGGAGAAAACCTCCACCTATTGACTCTGCACTGCCTCCTTTAGTTTCCTCAAAATTGGATCCTCGTTTTGCCTAGACTTAACCTCAACTACCAAGGAAAATTCTGACCCGTTATGTATAATAACACCGCCATCGGTTGAGTCGATCAATCTAACTCCCAGCCTTGTGAGCCGGTGGACATACTTCACCAATTCCTTATTTCCTTCATTCACGTGGGACACACTTTCCATGGAGAGTCTACTAAGCGCATCTGAAACAACATTAGCTTTGCCCGGGTGGTAAAGGACACTCATGTCATAGTCCTTAAGTAATTCCAACCACCTCCTTTTGCCAAAGATTTAGATCCTTCTGGGTGAACACATACTGCAAGCTCTTGTGATTCTTAAATACATCCACATGGACCCCATAAAAGTAATGTCGCCATATCTTCGATGCAAACACCACCGCAGCCAACTCAAGATCATGGGTCATGTAATTCTTTTCATGAACCTTCAGTTGTCTCGAGGCGTACGCTCTTACCTTCCCACATTGCATCAACACACATCCCAGTCCGACTCTCGAAGCATCACAATAGACAACAAAGCCATCGGTACCCTCGGGTAATGTCAACACTGGTGCTGAGGTGAGTCGGACCTTCAACTCTTGGAAGCTTTTCTCACAAACATCCGACCATTGAAATTTCACCTTTTTCTGGGTCAACTTAGTCAAAGGCACTGCAATGGATGAGAAACCCTCAACAGACCTCTGGTAGTAGCCTTCTAAGCCCAAGAAACTCTGAATATCTGAAGGATTCACCGGTCTGGGCCAATTCTTCACAGCCTCAATTTTCTGCGAATCTACTTTTATGCCTTCGCTAGACACCACATGGCCCAAGAATGCCACGGAGTCCAACCAAAACTCACACTTGTTGAACTTTTCATACAATTGGCGATCCTTGAGGGTTTGAAGAACTACTCTTAAGTGAGAGACATGCTCTTCCTCGCTCTGAGAGCATATTAAGATGTCATCGATGAACACAATCACAAACATGTCCAAATATGGCTTGAATACCCTGTTCATCAAGTCCATAAAAGCTGTAGGAGCATTCGTTAGTCCAAAACACATAACTACTAACTCGTAATGACAATACCGTGTTCTGAACACCGTCTTTGGGATATCACTCTCTCGAACTCTAAGTTGATGATACCCAGATCTGAGATCTACCTTTGAGAAACACTTAGCACCCTAAAGCTGATCAAACAAATCATCAATCCTGGGTAAGGGGTACCTATTCTTGATAGTGACTTTGTTCAACTACCGATAATCAATGCACATACGAAGGGAACCATCTTTCTTTCGAACAAATAAAACTGGTGCACCCTATGGAGACTAGCTCGGTCTAATGAAGCCCTTATCTAGTAAATCCTTTAACTGATCCTTCAACTCTTTTAACTTGGCTGGGGCCATCATGTAGGGAGGAATAGATATAGGCTGCAGATCGAGAAGAAGGTCAATACCAAAATTAATCTCCCACTCGGGAGGAATACCTAGAAAATCATCAGGAAAGACCTCTGGATACTCACACACTACTGGAACTAACTCGATAGTCGGGTTTTTGGACTCAACATCCTTGACCCTAACCAAATAATACATGCAACCCTTAGAAATCATCTTCCTAGCCTTGAGGTAGGAAACAAAGTGAACTACAGGCACAACTGAACTACCCTTCCATTCTAAGACTGGCTCACTCGGAAATTTGAACTCTACTAACCGGGTCCTACAATTAATGGAAGCATAACAAGCATACAACCAATCCATGCCGAGAATAACGTCGAAACCGGTCATGGCTAACTCTATCAGGTCTGCTGAGGTGACCTTATGGAGGACCAAGACCGAGCAATCTCTATACACCTGTCTAGCTATAACTGAGTCACCTATAGGAGTAGAAACTGAAAAGGATTCTGACAAGACATTAGGACTAACTCCAAAGCTATTGGCTATATGAGGTGTCACAAAGGACAAGGTGGCCCCTGGATCTAACAGTGCATAAACATCAACATAGAATACTCATAACATACCAGTAACCACATCTGGGGAGACCTCCTGCTCCTGATGGGATGCTAGGGCATAGAATCTATTCTGGCGCTGACTGCCAGCTGCATTAGTAGATGCCCCCTGATGTGCTGAGCAAGGGGGTGGGGCTACTGGGCCACGACCCCTAACCTAATCCTGTCTCGCTGCTAGGCAATCTCTAAGAATGTTTCCTAGTTGCCCACACCCGAAACACGCACCCGAACCTGCCAAGCACTAGCCTGCATGCCCTCGGCCACATCTGCTACAAGCTGGAACACCTTAAACTATGGGCCTCCTGCTCTGACCCCTTGAGCCTGATGCTCGTCCTCTCTGATCATGCCTAGGGCGAGATGGCACACTCAAGGCTGATGAAGCTAGGGCGGAAGATCTCTGGTGGGTCTGCTAATGGTGCCCACCTCCTAACTTAAGCTGAGGAAATCTGTGATCAGTCCTGACCCTCTTGGCCTCTCTCTCTCTCGAATGTGCCGGCTCCATCTGCAGGGCATACAACACCATTTGAGGAAAGTCCATGTCCTGATTGAGCATAGAATCCTGCATTCCTTATCCAAGTAACCTGCTATCCCATGCACAAACCTGCTCACTCACGCCCTCTAGTCAGTCACTAACTCAGGAGCATACTTCGATAGGTCGGTGAACTCAAGGGAATAGTCTAGTACTGTCATCCTCCCCTGCTTCAGGTTCACAAACTCTGCTGCTTTTAGCTCCCTCATCTCCTGAGGGAAGAATCGATCGAGGAATGCAACCTGAAACTCCTCCCATGTGACCGGACCTGCTCCAACAACCCTACTGTCCTTCCATTAACGGAACCAGATATCTGCAACCCCCTTCAACTGGTAGGAGGCCAACTCTAAGCACTCAAAACTACTCACCCCCATGACCTGGGTGATCTTGATAACCTCATGCATGAACTCATATGGGTCCTTATTTACCTTGGCCCCAAGAAACTCCGGCGGGTTCATCCTCAAGAAGTCCCTGACTCGAGTAGCCGCTGCACTGCCATTTTGTGAAACATGCGCAACAGCCTCCTGATTGACCTGAGCAGTCAAGGCCTGCGCAAGCATCTGGATAGCGGCCCGAAACTCAGTGTGGGTAGCTGGATCTGGTGCTTGAGGTTCCTAAACTGGTGGGACCTGCTGATGCCCATGACCCATGCCATCCTCGTGGCCTTCACCATCTCCATTTCTCCGTCCGTTCACTCTTTGAGGAGCCATACTCTGCAATTGCGAATAGCACAAATTAGAGGGATAGAAAGACTCTTCATCGCATGACATAGATCATGAAAGATGGAAACATTTCCTGGAACATTTCATAGCCTCTTCGTCATAAGTGTGGCACACTTCACACTCATGAAAAAGACTCTACTTAACATGACTTTCAGACTCCCTAGGACACTTCAAACCTATGGCTCTACCAAGTTTGTCACGACCCAAACGGAGGCCTGGATCGTATAAATGGGACAAAGGACCTCGAGAGACACCAAGTCAACCCATGGCATAAGCATTCAGTAACTCAGTCAATAAACATGAAGAAACATAATCATAAACACAATGGAAGTCTAACTTAACATAACAATAGAATGAACATCTGAAGCTGAATACATGTCTAGGTCTGATAAGCCTCTAATCTGGATGAGCTGATGGGACAATACCCCCAACTAGCTCAATAATACTGAAATTGAAAATACAATCTAGATAACTGAAAGTCTAGTCCTCGAAAGATGAGGACTCACCAACCAAGCAGGTACTGACTCTGATAAGCGACTACGAACGGGGCTGAACATGAGGACTGGATCCTGCATCATGAAATGATGCAGCATAGGAAGTATGCGGTCAGTACGTGGAATGTACCGAGTATGCAAGGTAAGTAAAACTGCTTAAATAAAATAAATCATTTCTTTTAAAATCATTCATACATATCATAAGCTTTCAAAAGTAAGTAGGAGACTACATGCATTCATTTTGAAATCATACTCTTATCATAACGTGTCCATGCGTAGCTTTAGAACATCATAACAGACTCGAATGACTCAAAGCTAAAACATAACATTTATATCAAAACTGAACAATGAGTCAAACCTTTCTTTTTAAACATGCATGCATAAGATAATGATCATGAGTAATGGATATGCAAATTCGAATGATATAGAACGTGGGAGACTCGTCACTTAACCGACATACCACGATAGAGATTATATGGTCCCAACTATTAAACTAAAGTGGGTAGAGCCATCCAAAACCTTTCCAGGGCTAAGGACACTACCATGATATCGATATCAAGCTCATGGGCCATTAAGGCCGAGGATAGCTTGATCTTGGGCAGATTTATATGCCCAAGTGATACTCAAACGAATCATTTTCGCCTTGTTTGTTATGCAATGTGTATACATTTTCATGTAATTGGTAATAAAATGTAAATTTATACTAACCAACATGATTAGCATTGTTTTGCAGGAAAACATGATTTTTAGGAGCTAAAATGCATGTTGGAATTATATCAGAGTTGGACTTGGATGCGAGCATGGAAAAGACGTTGGAATGCGCAAAGTAAAGGGGCTCCGCGATGGAGCCGTGCCACGCTACCATCGCGGAGGCACACTGCCTGGAGGGTACTTTAAATGGCAATTTCCAGTAAGGCCTCGCGACAGCTCCGTGGCACGGAGATAAGCCTCCGCGTTGGCCTCCGTGCCACGTTGAGGCTATATTCCCGGACCCTGGAATTCCAGTAAGGGTCCGCGTCCATGCCGTGTCACGGAGGCAGTGCTCCGCGTTGGCCTCCATGACACGTTGCTTGTTATTCCGGGAAAAATTCCCACTAGTATAAATAGCACACTTAGGTTTATTTTAATGAATTCAGACTTGGTGGAGCAAGGACGTGGGTTACAGGCAGTTGAGGGACGAAAAGTTCAGGGTTTTTTCTCTCCTTCTTTCTTCTCTAATTCAATTGTTTGTATGATTAACACTTGTTTTAGGATGATTAATCCACAAATGAGTGTCTAATTCCCTTCCTTGCTGAGGCTATGAACATTTGTGATGAATTTTGATTATTAATTATATGGTTTTTCATCTTTCTCTTCCATGTTGTTCTATTAATTCTTGTTCTTACTACATTAGTGTGTGGCCGACACTAATGTACATCTAAAAAGTCCAATTTCACTCGAGGGAGCACGAAATTGGAAAGTTGTGAATTAATAGGGTATTGTTCTTAACTTGATTTGGGAAAATTGGGTTTTGATGTGCTTTCCTGATAGAAATATACTTGAAAGCCGTATTAGTCAATTTAGGAACCGGAATTGTAGTGCTAGGTCATAAATTGCATTTGACCACAGAAATGTAGACGAATTGTTTATGATTCTAGAGTGAAATTAAATACGAGAGTTTTAATTTCTAGGCTAATGTTCTTGGCTAGCAACATGAAGAAAAGATTAACCAAATTGTGATTATCGTCAAATTCATTGCTTGTTCTTAACCTTGGCATGCTCATATCCATAGTTTCAATTCACAGTAAATAATTGTTAATAGTTTTAGTATATATAATTTATAAACAAAAACTTATTTAACTGTTGGTTACGTTGTTGTTAGCATAATTAGAAGTAAGATAATAATATAGTGTACTTAGGCAATTTTACTTATCCAGAGTCTCCTTGGATCGATACTTGGCTTACTTAGCAACTTTATTACTTGTTTGACCACGTGCACTTGCGTGTCGGTTTTACATATACCGAACCAGCCGGACAAGTTTTTGGCGCCGTTGCCGGGGAGACTAGGCAATTGGTGAA
Organism: Datura wrightii; assembly: GCA_035772735.1. Taxonomy (NCBI): domain Eukaryota; kingdom Viridiplantae; phylum Streptophyta; class Magnoliopsida; order Solanales; family Solanaceae; genus Datura; species Datura wrightii. The sequence continues at coordinate 122,424,469 of JASDFA010000010.1, forward strand.
ATTGTGTTAAGTGTAATTTACTGTATTTTTATTTTTCTCAAGTGCTGACAACTTAGTCTTAGTATTTGTTTTAATTGTTTTGCATTTTACTTTTTCTTTTTCGAATACCCTTATTGACATGACATCGTGGAATATAAATGGTTTCAATGGTGGATACTCATATTTTAGTGAATCTTGTCTGAATTGCGGAGGACACCACTCGTGGCAACACTGTAACACGTGTAATAGATGTGGTGGTCAAGATGGCCATTGGGATGGCTGTCCGAATGCATATTCCCCTCCCCCAAGCCCCTACTATGATATTTCTGTTGTTTCTCCTTAATATAGGCATGCTGAAAATGAGGACTTGGGATGCCAAACTCAAATAGAAGACATGATGAAACAACTCTTGGAGCAATCAGAAGCAATGAAGGAGGCGATGGCAGTATTGAGAATTCAGCAAGAAGAGAATGCAGAGGCTCTAGAAAGGATGAGCGTTAAATTCACGGAGATGATCGCTGAAGCTGAAGCTTGTGATAACTTGCAGGTGACAGTTTTAGCCGATATTCAAGAGGAACTACAAGAGGAAGACAAGGGTGAATTTTTGGATGAAGCCCAACAATTAGAATCTCTTGAGTGTCCCCGTGACGGGCTCACACTTATGGAAAATCCATTCATGGAAAACGAGATAGAGTATCCCCCATTTGACATTAATGAAGAGATAGATGTCGATGCTGAGAAGGAGTATACAAGTAAGGAGGTCAAGCAAAATGCAGTTTCAGAGTTGAGGTGTATTGGACCACACTCGAAGCATTTTTCGACATTAAGTTTGGTGGACAACATAGAAATAGAGTCTTCCAAGCTTATAGAGAAGTGTCTAGAGGAGGATCAAGCCCCGTATATTTTGAAATTCGCTAACTCAGAGATCCAAAATGACTTCGCTTACTTGAGGGCCAACAAGTGCAAAAGGCAACATCTACTACTTGGTCCTTACAATTTTTCACCACCACCCCTAGAACATAAGAGGAAATTAGAAAAGAAATTAGGGGTGAGATTCATATCCTCAAGGTGGAGGAAAAAGTTGTGAAACTTGGTACGTCGAGCCGCGACGGTAAACCAGGCGCTGCACGGGAGGCAACCCGTGAAAAATATATTTTTTTTTCTCTTTTGTTTAGTAAAGTGTAAATAGTTTTTATTTTAACTTTTCTTTTTCTTGATTTAGTACAAATTTTTCGTTTTAGTTAATATTTTTCATTTTAGTTAGGGAAATCTATTAATCTAACCAATTTTGTTTAGTAAGGTGATTTTCAGGTCAACCGAAGAAAAATGGGCATGGAATCGTGAAAGAAAAGGCAAGGTATGAAAAAATGAATAAAATGAAGAGACAGAGCACTGGGGCGATGGCTCCGTGTCACGGAGGAGGGGCTCCGCGTTACCCTCCGTGACATGTTGAGGTTAAATCTGGATTTTTTAAAAATTCCAGAGGACCATCGCGTTGGCTCCGTGTCACGGAGGAGGGGCTACGCGTTACCCTCCGTGACACGTTGCCTTATATTTGGTGTCGGGTCACACCGGGTTGCCGGGTGACCCGCGTGTTTTTCTTAATTTTAACCCCGAATTTTGCCCTTTCTTTCCCCATTTCTTCTCTTCTCCGCGACCAAACTCCCTAATTCCCTCCCCCAACCACCGTGCCACGGTACTAGGCAAGGAAATCGTCAAGTTTCTTCGGGTATTCAATTTAAAGGTATGTTTTCCTCGTTTTTCTCAAATTTTTGTCGATTCCACTCGAATTTGAGTATGTGAGGTGAGATATATCCTCCTAAGTAGCAATTGAGCATGAAATTGAATTGTTTGTTGATTGATGAGTGTTCAAAATGTTGTAATTAGCGTTTGAACTTGTCGATTACATGAATTATTCGAAATTGAGTGTAAAATTGAATTCTAGGGCTTGGGTTGTTGAAATTGAATTGGGTAACTTGATAAATTGGTGAATTAGATGTCGGGGTGTGGTTGTGAAGTGAGATAAGTCGTGTAAATATTGTTTGAATGTAAAAGACGATGAATTCTCGAATTTTTGGGGAAAATGCGAAAATTGTTCAAATTGGTTTGATTATTCGGATTCGTATGTATATAGAATTTTTGTTGTTGTTTTTGTTTGTTGTTTTCGTTGCTAAGTGCGATGGTTGAATTGCTAGCGATAGTAGGATTGGGATTAGCTGTATGAAGTCTAAGTAGTACGCTAAAAGTTATACTGTCGAAAATTTTTTGGTGAACGCACTAAGCAATAAATTGTATAGTTGTTTGTGTTTGGGTTGTAAATAAAGTAATCCTTGCCGTAGTATCGTAAAAGTAGCTAAGGACTAAGTGTGGGGTGAACTTAGTTTAACCCGACCTTAGCCGAAGCTAATATGCATTTAGCTTGACATTGTGCTTGTTTATTGATGTTGGCAGGTACAATGGCGAGTAGGCAGGATAAGGGTAAAGGTGCTTCTACTTCAGGCACCGGGAGAAAGCGAATGAGATTGGGCACCGCAGTCCCAGCTGCACCAGCTATTCCGCGCGGCCAACGCCGCCAATACGGAATGAGGTGGGTGACCGATGAAGGGAAGAAGTGGTACGCTAAACATAAGGAAAATAAGTACTTCCCTGAGGAGCATATTGCACGGGAACCACTAGCACAGGAGTTCCCCTGTATTGTGCAAAGGATTGAGGCAGCTGGGCTCAGCTTTATATTTCAGGAGCCCAAGGAGTGCAACCTACATTTAGTCCGGGAGTTCTATGCAAATTGGAACCCGGCCATCAGAAGCCACACAATAAAAATCAGAGGGCAGATTGTCACTCTGGAACCCCAGCAATTAAATGCCATCATTGGAGCGCGGGACACAGACGCCCACGTTCTCCGCCAGCTGAACATCACCCCACCATACGCCGACATCAGACGCACCTTGTGTGGGGCTCGATCCACAGCCCGATGGAGTAGACATAAGGAGAGGGGTTACCACCAGACTCTGCCTTTTCGCAGATGAACAGGGAGGCCAGAATATGCCTGAAAATAGTGTGTTTGTGCTTGATCCCGGGGGTTCACATGACGGATGTGACCCGGGACCGTGTCTGCTTGGTGTATGCCTTTATGAAAGGGCTGGAGATTAATGTTGGGGCGGTTATCATATCCGCCATGAAGAGAGCCTGACTACACCAGGGCCACAGATATGGGTTCGGCGGACTCATCACCACCTTCCTCCGAGGCCTCGATGTCGAGGAAGAGGCTTTAGATTACATCCCGCAGTTGGAGCGGAGGGCCCTTGATGTGACAAAAACTAAGGCCCCCGACACCACACATGGGCCAGTGCTGACACTGGGTGAGTGACATGCTCGTGACGATCAGTACATGGCTCGGATGTTTGGTATGCAGATGCTTCAGCTCCGGATTGGTGGGAGACCAGCCACAGAGGAAGAGTTATGGCAGCTGGAGTTGGATTACCCATTTGGCGAGAACGCCAGAGCTTTGTGCCGAGTGGGACCAGCCTTCGTGGAGCCTACTGACGATGATGTCCTCATTGACGAGGAGACACGTCGGGAGGACTCCGATGTGTCTCCCGATGACGACGATGGAGCTGACTCGGACATGGGCGATGAGGCAGCAGCACCGGATGAAGAAGTCGAATATTTCGATTGATCAGGGAGTTCCACCACCCGAAATTTTGTGATCTTAATTTTTGTGAACACTGGGGACAGTGTTCGATTTAAGTGTGGGGTGGGGAGTAGTTAGGTGCTGGAACCTGGGCTAATCTGCTGTATGTTCTTCCTTTGTTTTGCATGTATGTTTTTATGTTTCCCTGTGGTTGTGAACTGATTTGTGTTGTATCTGTATATATTTTTGTGGTAAATGATGTGTGTTTTGAAAAGTTGTGGTTGCCAGTGTAAATATTTTGTAAATATTTCTTTCTTATCGAAATGATCGATATTTTTCAAAATTTTTGCGAAAATATTTTGCACTTATCAAAATATTTTGTAAATAGTTTTCCATCGACATGATCGATGTTTTGCAAAAAAATTTTCGGTTTTTATGTTGGGTTTCTCGGAGTTTGTTTTCGGTTCTTTTACCGAGAATAGTCCCATTGAACCGATGTCATAGTTAGTGACCGTTCCCTATGATGGATGGATGACGACCGTCTTAAGGGAAATGTAGTCGATAGGAGTAGGATTTTTAATTTATTTTAAGTTTTTTTCTTTGGTGGATTGCATCACTGAACCTGTAGTTACTATCTGGTTATGAAATTTTGGTTGCGTGTTGTAACTGATATTCAAAATGTAAAAGTGATTCGTTTGAAAGCATGCAATTTTGTAAATATGTTGAGTTACCTAGGCTGTAGAATTCGATTCGGTGTGATTGAGGCTTAATTTCAAATTCATGTAATTGGCTAATTAAAGAGTCTGTGAATGCATCTTGAATCGAGCATGTGCATAAAGTGTGAAGTGAGGTATTGTTATTCCATGATATTGTGAAGTGTCTAGAACTTTCCTGGTGTGTGTGCAAAACGAAATGAAGGAGGTGTAGTGTTGGAAAGGATGTAGGCATTTCTTTGTTTAACCGAGAGTTTCGATTTTTTTCTTGTCATACGCTACCTTTTTATGTGACTGTATACCCTAGTCAACCCGTTGAGCCTTTAGCCGATTATTTCTTTCTTTTGTCCAAAATTGTATAAACTAAGCTTTATTCCTTCTTTTCATTAGCCGTAAAGTCTATACAAAACTCTTAAGCGCTTAAGAAGAAAAGAAAAATTTTCCCGAAGTGTCAAAGAGTGAGAAGAGTGGAAAGAAAAGAAAAGCAGAGTGAAGAAAGAAAAGAAGAGGTTGAAGAGGCACTTGGTATAATGAAATGATAATAAAGGTGCATGAAAACCCTTTGTTGTTGTGTCAAGTGTGTTTGAGGAAATGGGCCATACAAAAGTAAACAAGCATGAATGGGATGATGAAAAAGAGAAAAAGAAGAACAATATCCATGAGTCGATGGGAATGCTCTGAAAAGGCGCTTAAGGATGCTAGTGACTATAATTGGCTAATCCAATATATACTAGTTCCATAGCTTCCATTACAACCCATTAAAGTCCTACGTGATCTTACATTGCATTTCTTTATATTAGTGGAGTAATACATTAAGGGCAAGCCTATGGGTCATGACATGGAGCATGTGAATTCTTTTGGGAGAGAGAGTGAAATTAATTTTTACATGCCCCTACTTGAATGTTTGTGTGTTGCATGAACATAAAGGGGAAGATTCTCTTGAGTTGTGAGGGCACATGCTTGATGAAAGATTGATTTTCGTGTCGGATATCTTGATTAGCTGATTTGCATGAGTTTGCCGATATCGAGAGTCGATTCTTAAAGTCTAGGAAGTCTTGATGTATTAAAGGTCATTGCATTGTTAAGACCATGCATGTTTTCTTGATGATTTGCAAAAATTGAATAATCGGGATGACCGTAGCATAAATTGTCGCACCATAGTGGCAAGGGTTGGGATGTAATTTTCATGAGTTGTGTATGCGTTGTTCGAGGACGAACAAGGATTTAAGTGTGGGGTAAGTGATCTTGGGAAGATTTATATGCCCAAGTGATACTCAAACGTATCATTTTCGCCTTGTTTGTTATGCAATGTGTATACATTTTCATGTAATTGGTAATAAAATGTGAATTTATACTAACCAACATGATTAGCATTGTTTTGCAGGAAAACATGATTTTTAGGAGCTAAAATGCATGTTGGAATTATATCGGAGTTGGACTTGGATGGGAGCATGGAAAAGACGTTGGAATGCACAAAGTAAAGGGGCTCCGTGATGGAGCCGTGCCACACTACCATCGTGGAGGCACACTGCCTGGAGGGTACTTTAAATGGCAATTTCCAGTAAGGCCTCGCGACAGCTCCGTGGCACAAAGATAAGCCTCCGCGTTGGCCTCCGTGCCATGTTGAGGCTATATTCCCGGACCCTGGAATTCCAGTAAGGGTCTGCGTCCACGCCGTGTCACGGAGGCAGTGCTCCGCGTTGGCCTCCGTGACACGTTACTTGTTATTCCGGGAAAAATTCCCACTAGTATAAATAGTACACTTAGGTTTATTTTAATGAATTCAGACTTGGTGGAGTAAGGACGTGGGTTACAGGCAGTTGAGGGACGAAAAGTTCAGGGTTTTTTCTCTCCTTCTTTCTTCTCTAATTCAATTGTTTGTATGATTAACACTTGTTTTAGGATGATTAATCCACAAATGAGTGGCTAATTCCCTTCCTTGCTAAGGTTATGAACATTTGTGATGAATTTTGATTATTAATTATATGGTTTTTCATCTTTCTCTTCCATGTTGTTCTATTAATTCTTGTTCTTACTACATTAGTGTGTGGCCGACACTAATGTACATCTAAAAAGTCCAATTTCACTCGAGAGAGCACGAAATTGGAAAGTTGTGAATTAATAGGGTATTGTTCTTAACTTGATTTGGGAAAATTGGGTTTTGATGTGCTTTCCTGATAGAAATATACTGGAAAGCCGTATTAATCAATTTAGGAACCGGAATTGTAGTGCTAGGTCATAAATTGCATTTGATCACAGAAATGTAGACGAATGGTTTATGATTCTAAAGTGAAATTAAATACGAGAGTTTTAATTTCTAGGCTAATGTTCTTGGCTAGCAACATGAAGAAAAGATTAACCAAATTGTGATTATCGTCAAATTCATTGCTTGTTCTTAACCTTGGCATGCTCATATCCATAGTTTCAATTCACAGTAAATAATTGTTAATAGTTTTAGTATATATAATTTATAAACGAAAAACTTATTTAACTGTTGGTTGTGTTGTTGTTAACATAATTAGAAGTAAGATAAGAATATAGTGTACTTAGGCAATTTTACTTATCCAGAGTCTCCTTGGATCGATACTTGGCTTACTTAGCCACTTTATTACTTGTTTGACCACGTGCACTTGCATGTCGGTTTTACATAAACCGAACCAGCCGGACATAGCTCACAAGGGAGGTCCCAAATATAATAGAATCAACCTACGTTGGCACGTAGTTCTGGGGCATAGGGTTGTTGACCCTTAGCCCGCTCGATGCTAGACTCTTCTCCCAAAACAGGCAATGCTCTACATCGTATATAATGAAGCTCCAGATCGTCTATTGACGAAGCTCAACATGAAATCATGCATGACTCAACATTGTATGCAATGAAACTCAACATTGTCTATTGACAAAGCTCATTGATGAAATCATGCATAGACTAGTCATCATATGAAAATGAAACTCAACATTGTCCTTCGACAAAGCTCAATGGTGCCATACATCTCAATTATAAATTTATCCATATGCGAAGCTTTATTTCGAAACATACCACAAGCTCAATCATAGGTGGGAGCACATACTCCTAAACATGTGGTAAGCTACATATAGAAGTATTTACTCGACATACCACAAGCTAGAATTTATAATAAGGATTGGGAAATATCTCTTTGAATAATGTGGTAAGCATATGTTGGGAAAATAATCACTTTAATCAACATGTGGGTATTACCCATAGCTCTATCATTCTAGAATCCAATCGATTCATTTAGGAAACAACATCAAAATCATGGGTAGTTTTAGAAACATGCTTCTCATCATCAACTTCATCACCACTACACATTTACTGTAAATCACTTCTTTTATGAACTCTTTACCCATGGGCATTCTAGATTCAATTATTTTTAGAAAAACAAATTTTATAAGAAAAACAAGTTAGAATCCGCCCAAGCTTCGTAAATCATCAATATCAACTCAATCTAATCATACCCATGAATAGAGATATAAAAATCATGCAATTGATCAAAACCCCATAATTGATTATTCATAATTTAACACTAATTGATAGGAATTAGGCATGGGTGTGGAAGGAAGACACCTATTAAAACCCTACATACCTGGAAATGAGGAATTATATCACCCATCAATTGCCCAAGATCAGATTCCAAAGGAAACCTTGAATTTTTCCTTGAATCACCTCCTTCAAGCCTTAAACCTTGCATGCATAGGGAGTATGCACTTAGAATAGGTATTCCCCTATTAAAAACCTTCAAAATGAGTCCTAAACGACGTAATATAGAGCCTTAGTACTAGGAAATGATGGAAATGCCCTTACTGAATTTGCTGAAAACTGATCACTGGACCAAACAAAGGGTGAACTAACGGGTCGTTGGAGGATACCACCACCCATGGTATCTACCCATGCTATGCACTTCCCCAGTGACATCTCAAAATCAAACCACGGAAGAACGGGACGAGTAGTTCTAGGCTCCAACGGGTCATTAAACTAGTCGTTCATTGCTCCCCCTGAGCCTTCTTAATTTCTGCCCAACGAGCCTCACCACGGCTCGTCGTACGCTTCGACGGGTCGTGGTTTCTATCCGTCCTTTCTCTCTGAGATCTGGGCTCCCTTACCATGGCTACCCACAATGGGTCATTGCAAGACACAATGGGTCATTGCATGACCCATTCTACCTTCCTACATCCAAGTCTACTTCCTACCACGACAACAAACGATGGCTCGTGGTTACTTACCACGGGTCGTTGAATCAACAATTGCTTCCCTCTGGTACCTAACCACCTGAACCCACGACCACCAATGACGACCCGTGGTTACTTGTACCTATCGTCCTACAACCTTTTCCCCAACTTACTACAGTTTTTCCTTTTAGCTTCCCGAGTCTACTCCTAAGCACTTTCGGGGTATTACATGCCTACTACAAAAGGTCCAAAGGGGCTCCTCTTTCTCCTCCTCCCATTCCTAGCTACAACAACAGAGGGATGAATTAGATGGATGAACACAACAACTCCACATACAAAAGTGATAACAGTATATCTAGGGATGAAAGAGAAAATTCTGAAGGGGGCTGTCCTCTAGGTTATAACAAAGTGATAATAAGATTCGAGCAGAAAATTTTTGAGCTCTAGGAAAAACTAGCTCAGGTTCGCAGTCTAAACAATCAGGCAGTGTCATTTGGGGTTCAAGATGTCGCCTCCAATTCAAAAGCACCGACAAGCCTTCCTATGACATCCCAACCCGTTGTTGATAATGCTCAAACTCACACCTCCTACTGAAGTATGAATGGGATGTTGTTAATAAAGAACCCAACTAGAGGTTGTGATCTAACCCAAAGGGAATATGGAACATCTAGACAAATGCCGGTAAGTGAACTTATGGGTAAGTTATCTCCAAACAGGGTTTTTTGAAGAAAGCAATAGTAAAACAAGATTATAACTGTGATTTAAATCAAGATTTTGAAAATAACTAGGGTATGTGTTCCCCATGGGTTCATAACAACTTTAGGTATACATATGTGATCAATCCCAATGCTTACTTGTAGAACTGATAACTAGGGTTCATCCAAACGACTGGTTCATCCCTATTGGATGACTATACTCAATCACCAGGTCAGGTCTCATGAGCAATTTCAAACTAACCGTTATCAATATGTTCCAAATTTAACTCTCCTACAACCACAGCTCAAACTAATACAATGATCATCGAGATCAAGGTTTTGTTGTACTTCTCTTTTCCTAATCTCTACCTCTCTTGGTTCAAGCAAGTAAAGAATTTGGGCGAGTCCTCACATTGTACACTGTTAAGAACGCTTATGCATGAAGAGAATACAATACAAGCTTTGTGCATTGGTTTTGAATCACTTTTTTGCAACCCTAGTTTGTTAATGCACCATGGTTCCCATAACCCCTAGTTGTGGAGGTTTTAGCCTCTCATGGTTGTAAGATTGTCATATGCATTCATAGACAAACACATAATTAAATAGTTACAGAAATAGTTGAGAGAAAAACCTTTTTTAAATATGCAAGAATAATCTCAAGAACAATTGATAAAGAAATCAAGAATTGCTCCTAAGAATTGTTAATCACATATAAACTACTCAATTCTATGTTCTCTATTGATTCTCTATTGATTGATAATGAAAATAAGACATAAAAGGTATTTATACAGACATCTGCAATCTTTTCCTAAGCTATCAGGGAGCTTTTCCATAACTGGCACTGCCTGTGCCAAGACTGGTCATACGACCCATAGCAGGATTGAACAGATCGTAACTGCCTCTCTTGCATCCTTGGCTTGCTGAAACTTTGGATAAGTGTTGGGAGATGGTACGACTCATACCTTCTTCCTATGAGTTGTACAATGCATCCATGGCTTGGTCCTGAGAACTTTAACATCTTCTGAAATGCTTCACGAGTGTTGTGGTACGACTCGTACCTTCTTGCCACGACTCGTACTGTCTAGAGTGTCTGAAATTCCATCAAGTCTTGAATAGTCACTGGAGCCCATCATGGCTCATGGTACGGGTCGTATGTAAGTGTTATGACTCATGGGTTCCACCAGTACCAAGGGGTTTCCTTGTGCAAATTTTTTGAAGTTTTCCACGACTCCAATTACAGCTCGTACCATCCTAGTATGCCTCGTACTAAGAGCCAAATGTTTCCTTCTTTTCTATTAAGTCTTTTGAACTTTATCATGGTTCTTAGTACGACTCGTACAATCAAGGTACAACTCGTACTAAGACTAGTACTTTGGCTGATTTTCATTATTTTCAGGCTTCTTTTGCATATCTTTGTTCTGACACTTATTTTCCCTAAAATCAAAGTAAAAGTGCCTTATATCCATATAAACATACCTAAGTTTATGGTATTTTCTCAGTTTTAAGTGTCAAAAGTGTTGTAAGCTCGCAACACATGAACACCCTCAACTTAAGACATTTGCATGTCCTCAGGCAAAGAAAAAGAAAAACTAAACACAATGCTTAACTAGAAAATAAACCTAATACATTACAGCCACTATCAAACAAAATTTGCACTATGACTCCAGAAGCTTTTGACCCTTTTCCCGTGAACCGAATTAGCACATGCACTACAAGAAACTACAAAACATGATAAATAGGGATCTATACATGTCCTCTAGCTATTAACGGGAAGTCAAGTTATCACCAATGCTTTTCACACAGACCGTTGGTAAAGTCAAACACAAACCATACACCCTCACAACAAACGAAGTCCCCTACTCACAGATATAGCAAAATATATGATATGTGACTAAACAAATGAGACTCTTACCCTCACAAAGAAGTTCCAAATACTGCATATTGGATACATAGGCTTTCCCTTATTTTCTCTACTTCGGTATGTCATATGGTTAGGTTAGGATCATTATAGGACTTGTTTTTGCTTGTAATATAGGCTTTTGAGCTGCGTATGGTAGATATGGAATCTTTTTAAGTGACTAAACTTTTCCTTGGCACTACATACATGTGGCTCCACATTTCACTTTCTTCACCCTTTTTTCTTTTTCATCTTTTTCCTCCCTTTTCACTCTTTTTATGCACTTGTACGAGTGAGGTGTGTTTTCAAACTTTTTCATGCATTATTCTATTTTTGAATTTTCTTTTCCAAATTTTCTTTTCTTTTGTCAAACCACACCTCGTTTTCATGTTTTTTTCTCTTTTCTCTCCCTTTTTCACCTTCCCAATCTTTATGCACCCCTTACTCTAGTCACCCTCAACTTAGTTATTTTGCCTATGTTGAGGTTCACAATGTCCAACGAGGGACCAGGGCCAAAAGGTTCATTATAAAAATGGGTACGATTAATTGGTTAATCAAAGAAAAATAATTTATTTAAGGCTCAAAATTGGGATCAAGGAAATCATATGATTTCGGTAAGGTTATTTATGGTAAAAATGGGCTCAACAAAAATAGCCCATGATCCTTTCCTAACCAACCATCCTAAAACCTATGCAAAAACCAATCGGGCAAGTTCTAGATCCTTTACATAGTATTGAACTAGGTATCAGACCTCACTCACTCATGGTACATGATTTATATTTACTCTACCTATCTGGTTTATTCATAGTTTAACAAAAATTACACCTGTTAATACACTAAATGACACAAAAATATCCACAAAATCATGCATGCAATCACAAGTCACAGCTCATTTTTCAAAAACTTTTAAACAGAGTCAAATTTTCAAAAATCCAAAACTAGTGCAACTTATTGGCTGAGTACTCCTAAGTTACTTTCTAATTAAACAAAAATCACAAAAATAAAATCCTAAACATGTCGGTTCTACTAAATGTCATGATCAAGGAAAAAGAAACACAGCAAGAAAAACCCTTGGGCGAATATCCAAAAACAAGGACACCCTCCTTACGAATTAGCTTTGTCCCCAAAGCAATAAAGAATGCAAAAACTAGGAGAGGGAGATACCTGTGGCTACTCAGACTTCACCGTCCATTCATGGGTTACCTCCCATGCAGCGCCTAATTTAATATTACGGCATGACGCAAATCTCTTGATTACTTAGACTTCATCAAGAAACTTGGACTCATCCTCCACTGTGTTAAATTCTTGTCTTTTCCAAGGGGTTCCTTGGATGAGACAAAACAAAACAAACAAAAACGTAAAAAGAGGAAATAACAACCAAAAGTTAAATACAAGCAAATAATATAATCTTAAGTCGTATTCCCCGGCAACGACACAACTTTTTGATAACTCTCAAACTCACACCTCCTACAAAAGTATGAAGCAGACGTTGTCAATAAAGAACCCAACTAGAGGTTGGGGTCGAACCCACAGGGAATATGGAAGATCTAGACTAATACCGGTAAATGTACTTGTTGGTAAGTTATCTTCAAATTGGGGGGTTTTCAAGAAAGCAATAGTAAAACAAGATTATAACTGTGATTTAAATCAAGATTTGCAAATAAATAGGATATGTGTTCCCCATGGGGTCATAACTACTTCGGATATACACATGTGATCAATCCCAAAACTTACTTGTAGAACTGATAACTAGGGTTCATCTAAATGACTGGTCCGTCCATATTGGATGACTATACTCAATCACCAGGTCAGGTCTCATGAGTGATTTCAAACTAACTATTATCAATGTGTTCCAAATTTAACTCTCCTGCGACCACAGCTCAAGTTAATACAATGATCATCAAGATCAAGGCTTTGTTGTAATTCTCTTTTCCTAATCTCTACCTCTCTAGGTTCAAGCAAGTAAAGAATTCAGGCAAGTCCTAATGTTGTACACCGTTAAGAAATGTTTAATCATGAAGAGAATACAATACAAGCTTTGTGCATTGGTTTTGAATCACTTTTGTGCAACCCTAATTTGTTAATCCACCATGGTTCCCGCAACCCCTATTTTTGGTCGTTTTAGCTTCTCATGGTTGTAAGATTGTCATTTTCATTCATAGACAAAAACATAATTAAATACTTATAGCAATAGTTGAGAGAAAAATTTCTTTGAATATGTAAGAATAATCTCAAGAACAATTGATAAAAAATAAAGAATTCCTCCTATGAAGTGTTAATCACACATAAACTACTCAATTCTATGTTCTCTATTGATTCTCTATTGTGTGATAATGAAAATAATACATAAAAGGTATTTATACAGACATCTGAAATCTTTTCCTAAGCTATCAGGGAGATTTTCCATAACTGGCACTGCCTGTGCCACGACTTGTCATACGACCCGTAGCAGGATTGAAGGGATCGTAACTGCCTCTCGTGCATCCTTGGCTTGCTGAAACTTTGGCTAAGTGTTGGGAGATGGTATGATTCGTACCTTCTTCCTACGAATCATACAGTACATCCGTGGCTTGGTCCTGAGAACTCTAACATCTTCTGGAATGCTTCACGAGTATTGTGGTACTGTCACACCCCGCCTTGGGGGTATGACTGGCACCTGGTGCCCTACTAGGACCTGACCTGCTGGACTGTTAAGCCTGGGCGCATCTGGCGCTTGGCTGGCGCTAACTCACATTTCTGGAAACAAAGGGCTATATGACGGCTATAAATACAGCCCCCGGCCCATTGGCCTATAGCCTCCTGTACCTGCACTAGCAGCTGACCAGAAACATAGTAATTCAGGGAAACCTATGCGGGCCGACAAGGCCACCATGCTGTCTAGTTATCTATAACTCAAACATAGCATACTAAGAAGCTACGTGACCGGCAAGGTCACCACTACTGGCAAACTATGGCCCCACAAGGCAATTACAAAAGAAAGAAAGAGTAAAGGCAACTATACAACTGCACGGCCCCACACGACTGGCTCATCTGACCACAGGGAATACATACAGACTGCAAGCCTCTAGGAATAGTAATAAAACTTGCCGGGACAGGGCCCCGACCTACCCGTACTGTATACAACAAAAGAAACTGAACTACACCTCTGAAATTCAGCCTCCGGATGACTAGGGCTGAATACTCAACCGCTGACAGGGAGTCACGTAGAATCGCCTGCTCGTCTATGAGTACCTGCAGGCAAGTAATGCAGCGTCCCACCGGGCGTCAGTACCGTTGGTACTGAGTATGTAAAGCAATGACTGAAAAAGATATCTGAAATCAATAATATAACTGTCAAAACTGAAATAGGAATAACTAGATTATCTGTCTGATGATGTAAGTCGTACCTGTTCTCAATTATACTGAGAGGAGTAGATGTCATATCTGGAGGCGTATCATTCTACTACTAATCTACTCACGTCTAATATAACATAGCATAACATACATATCATAATATAGCACACACAAACCTTACCCAGCCCCCATAAGCCGGGAGGTACAATCAACACAGAATCTATGCCCCTACCCCGGTCATCCTATCTCCTATTATGGCTGTAAGCATCCTGCCGGTCCCAAGGTATGCACTTGGGCTCGCTGAGCCCCTGACTATAACTGTACCTGAGTCCGAAGGACTCTAAATCAACACCCCGGGCGTACCCGCTCGATTGGGGTGTATAAGGGCCGACCAAGGCACAATATGGGGAAACTGGCATCCCATCTTCGTCCCCTTGCGGGACGGCATATCACTCTGTAGAGTGACGTATCCTCGTCCTCTGGCGGATGAGTCGATACAGCTATTAACCCTGGGCGGTCAGGGATGCTAGGTAATCCAACCCCAATCAATACAACGGTCTCAACTAGTCATGCTGTCTGTGTATCTCATAAGCTAAGGCTAACAGGGGTAAGGTATCGTATACTTTACGTGCTGGACTAACAATAATAATCTGTACGTATTCGATACGTGCTGAGGCTGGTAAATATATATATAATGTAAACATAGTCTCCTGCTAAACTGTACTGGGGCAAAGGCCATACAAGATAGTGTTTCTACTGAAAACTATACTGTTTACTAAGTTTCTGTATTAACATGATTCCCTATTCCTAACATGCGTGCTAAATTTTATTAGCCTGTTATTCTATTACTGAATGCTTTACAGATACTGTACTACTTCACGGGGTTTCAACTGAACACAACAATATCTTAACATGGCATATCACATCACATACTAGGGAGAAGTATTCACTTCTCAGCTAGGAACACATAGACATTAATTTAGAGCAATTCTACTTACCTTAGTTTGGTGGCTCGCCGATTCATCGGCCGTATTTCACAAAACTAAATCCGTAGAAATGCTCTCTGCTGCTAAATACTTCGGTATCTAGGATTAATTTGAGTTTGGGCAGCGTTTGGCAGCGTAATCGGACGAAAATTATTTAATTTTCTTCGTTCTTCCTCCTTCTCTGGCTTTTCTCTCTGTTTCCTGGAAATTTTTTTGGAATTAAATGATTTAAACCCGAAGTGGGGGCTTATATACTTGGGCCTAAACCTGGGCAACGTGTCACGGAGCCATCGCGGAGGCCTCACCTCCGTGACACGCTGCCATCGCGGAGGGGTTCTGCCTCGGCTCCTCCCGCGATGGTTCGACGGGTTTCTCGTTCGATCTTTTCCCGGGCCTTTCCCTAGCACGTATGGCCTTCAAATATGCTTAACCAACGTGCGAATAGGTCATCTAAGTGCCGGGAATTCTACTGGGTATAACATTCTCCCCCCCTCCTAGGAACATTCGTCCTCGAATGTATACTGTCATCTAGAGGACTACTTACTTTACTTTTTGGAAAAATTTTGGCAGAGTTTCCCCTGTAATATGGACTATCGCAAAAACCTGAAATGCAGAAAAGTCCAACACAGGCTCCGCACGCAATGATCTATGATTCACTGGAAAACTAAATATCACTTCTTCTTTATCATTTACAAACACACAATCATAAGATACTGTATAAGTAATGATACGGACATACCTGTCGTCCGACTAGGCCTGAAATAGGTGAGGGTATATGATTTTCGTATCTTCTTCAGCCTCCCACGTCATTTCCTCCCAATTTCTATTACGCCATAATACTTTGACAGACGCAACATCTTTAGTTCTCAGCCTGCGAATCTGTCTGTCTAAGATGGCTACGGGAACCTCTTCATAGGCTAATTCTTCTGTGATCTGAACATCCTGAACTGGAACTACTGTAGAAGGGTCCCCTACGAACTTCCTTAACATAGAAACATGGAATACTGGGTGAATCGACGCTAACTCTGGAGGCAAGTTTAACTCGTATGCCACGCGGCCTATTCTTCGCCGAATCTGATACGGTCCAATGAATCTTGGGCTAAGCTTGCCTTTCTTACCAAATCTCATTACCCCTTTCATCGGGGACACTTTCAGGTATACCCAGTCATGCACCGCAAATTCTAGATTTCTACGCCGCATATCTGCATAGGACTTCTGGCGGCTCTGAGCAGTCAGTAAACGTTCTCGGATAAGCTTTACCTTTTCCTCGGATTGCCGAACAATGTCTGGGCCAACTAACACTGATTCTCCTACTTCAAACCAGCCCATCGGCGATCTACATTTTTGCCCATATAATGCCTCGAAAGGCGCCATCTGAATAGCTGAATGGTAGCTGTTATTATAAGCAAATTCAATTAACGAGAGGTGTTCATCCCAGCTACCTCCAAAATCTAACACACACGCTCATAGTATATCCTCGAGCGTCTGAATCGTACGTTCAGCCTGCCCATCTGTCTGAGGATGGAATGCTGTACTCAAGTTAATCTGCGTTCCCAAACCTTTCTGAAACGACTGCCAGAATATAGCTGTAAACTGCGCTCCCCTATCTGAAATGATAGATACCGGCACTCCATGCAATCTAACTATTTCTCTGATATATAATTCGGCGTCATCCTCAGCTGAGAAGGTAGCCCTCACTGGCAGGAAATGAGCTGATTTTGTTAGCCTATCAACTATTA
This sequence comes from Datura wrightii, assembly GCA_035772735.1. Taxonomy (NCBI): domain Eukaryota; kingdom Viridiplantae; phylum Streptophyta; class Magnoliopsida; order Solanales; family Solanaceae; genus Datura; species Datura wrightii. Next base: position 122,441,627 of record JASDFA010000010.1, read on the forward strand.
CCCAAATGGAATCATTTCTGCGTCTAGTACGGGGTAACCCTGTTACAAAATCCATGTTTATTGCTTCCCATTTCCACATAGGTACCATTATCTCTTGCGTCAAACCGCCCGGTTTTTGGTGCTCGGCTTTTACCTGCTGACAATTAGAACATCTAGACACAAATTCAGCTATCTCAGCTTTCATACCTGGCCACCAACAGATGTCTCTGATATCGTGGTACATTTTCGTCGCCCCTGGATGAAGGGAATAGCGAGCGTAGTGTACCTCGTGCATGATCTGCCCACGAAGTCCTGAGACATTCGGGACACAGAGGCGGCCCTTACAACGTAGCACATCATCCCCGGCTATCTGAAAATCTGGCTCCTTACCTTTCTGAATTCTATCTCTGAGCTGGACTAAATCGGGATCCTCGTACTGTCGTTCTTTTACCTCTGCAACCAATGATGACATTGCAGAATTCTGAATTACGGCCCCATTGTTTTCTGTTTCCATTACTCGAACGGCTAGGCCAGCTAACTGATGGATTTCTTTGGCTAACTTATGCTTCTCAGGTCGCAAATACGCTAAACTCCCCATTGACTTACGGCTCAGGGCATCTGCTACAATATTAGCTTTTCCGAGGTGGTATAGAATATTCACATCATAGTCTTTTAACAACTCCAACCAGCGGCGTTGCCGCAGATTCAACTCCCTCTGAGTGAAAATGTACTGTAGGCTTTTATGATCTGTGTAAATATCAACATGAACTCCGTACAGATAATGCCTCCACATCTTCAAGGCATGAATTACTGCGGCCAATTCTAGGTCATGGGTAGGGTAATTCTTTTCATGTTTCCTCAGCTGTCTGGAAGCATATGCAATTACTCTACCATACTGCATCAACACACAGCCTAGCCCGACACCTGACGCGTCGCAATAAACTGAATACCCTTCTGTGCCTTCCGGCAGTGCTAGTACTGGGGCGGAGGTTAACCTGTCTTTCAGTTCCTGGAAACTCTGCTCACATGCCTCCGTCCACTGAAACTTGGCTGCTTTCTGTGTCAATTTAGTTAAAGGTGCTGCAATGGTTGAGAACCCTTCAACGAACCTTCTGTAATACCCTGCTAATCCCAGAAAGCTACGAACTTCAGTCGGGGTGGTAGGCCTAGGCCATGACTTAACTGCTTCTATCTTCTGCTTGTCTACCTGTATATCAGCATCTGAAACAATATGCCCTAAAAAGGCCACTGAGTTAAGCCAGAATTCACATTTCTAGAATTTATCATACAACTGGCGGTCCCTGAGAATCTGGAGCACTGTCCGCAAATGAGTCCAGTGATCAGCTTCAGAGCGAGAATACACCAGAATATCATCAATGAATACTATCACGAACAAGTCCAGGAAAGGTCTGAAAATACTGTTCATCAGGTCCATAAAGACTGCTGGGGCATTCGTTAACCCGAAGGACATAACTAGAAATTCAAAATGTCCATATCGGGTCCTAAACGCTGTCTTAGGAATATCTCTCTCACGTACTCGGACCTGGTGATATCCGAACCGCAAGTCAATCTTAGAAAAGTATCTGGCTCCCTGCAACTGATCAAATAAGTCATCAATTCTGGGAAGCGGGTACTTGTTCTTTACTGTAACATTATTGAGCTGCCGATAATCTATACACATCCGGAGCGAGCCATCTTTCTTTCTCACGAACAAGACTGGCGCACCCCACGGGGAAGTACTCGGCCTGATAAAACCTTTATCTAACAAGTCTTTCAACTGCACCTTTAATTCTCTAAGTTCTGCAGGAGCCATATGATAAGGAGGTATTGATATTGGCTGAGTGCCTGGTAGCAAGTCAATAGCAAAGTCTATTTCCCTTTCTGGGGGAATACCAGGTAACTCATCAGGAAATACATCTGGGAATTCATTTACCACTGGGACAGACTGGAGGGTCGGAGATTCTGCTTGGACATCCTGAACTCTGACCAGATGATAAATACACCCCTTAGATATCAACTTTCTCGCCTGAAGGTAGGAAATAAACCTACCTTTTGGCGTTGCGGTGCTGCCCTTCCACTCCCGTACTGCCTCCCCCGGGAAGTGGAATCGGACCATTTTGGTCCAACATTCAATATTAGCAAAACATGGTACTAACCAATCCATGCCCATTATGGCATCGAAGTCTATCATTTCTAGCTCGACCAGATCTACTGTGGTCTGACGATCAGCAACCTCTACTGTACACCCGCGGTAAATTCGGCTAGCTGTGATAGAGTCACCGACGGGCGTGGAAACTAGGAAGGGCTGCTGTAATGATTCTGGTACAATACTAAACTTCCGTGCCACAAATGGAGTAATATAGGACAAGGTAGACCCTGGATCAATTAATACATAAGTAGGGTGTGAGAAGATAGTTAGCATACCTGTCACAACATCAGGCGATGCCTCTGAATCTTGCCTCCCTGGTAAGGCATATGTGCGGCTTGGACCCGCACCTGTACTGGAGGCCCCTGATCTGCCCCGACCCCTACCTATTGAAACTGGGGGCCTGCGCCTAGTCGAGGATGCTGTAGCTCGTGATCCTGTTGATGCCCTATCCTGTCTGTCCCGGTCCTCACGACCTCTGGCTGGGCAATCTCTCATCAAATGGCCTTCTTGGCCACAAATATAGCATGCGGTGGAACCATACCTGCATGCTCCAGAATGGCGTCGACTGCATATAGGGCAAAGTGGTAGGGTATACCTACTTTACTCCGCTCTCCTCTGTAATGGTGAGTCTTCCGTCTGCGAGCCTCTACCAGCTTCTGACTGCCCTCTACGACTGAATCTACCTCCCTGTGACTGCGGTGGAGGCGGGGGCCTGGGCGGCCTGTCTGACAATCGTGGCCTGGGTCCTCCCCGGGCCTCTCTCTGTAACTCAACTGGCCTATCCCAGTGACGCTGCTCCTGATTGACCCTTCTGATCTCCCGATGTCGCTGTCTGATGCCCTCAATATTCTGGGCAAATACCTGGATTCAGGAAATATCCATGTCCTCTCGCAGTGTGGCCGTGATACAAGTCTCGACATATTCTGGGTTCAACCCCATAATAAAACGGTGCACTCTGGATGCCATGGTATCCACGAAGGCCGGTGTATATCGAGCCAAGGAGTCAAACTGCAAGGAATATTCCCGAACACTCATGGCCCCCTGTTCTAGATGTAGGAACTGGTCTACCCGGGCCTGTCAGATCTCCCGCGGCAAATAGTGATCTAGAAAGGCTCCTGAAAAGCTGGACCAGGTGGGAGGGGAAACATCTCTCCCTCGGGACCTCTCCCAGCTTTCATACCATAGCACCGCAATATCCCGTAACTGGAATGCTGCCAATTCAACTGATTCGGTAGGCGTAGCATGCATAACCCTGAAGATTCTCTGCATCTGATCCAGAAAATCCTGGGGGTCCTCTGTTCGGTCCGTGCCTGTGAACTGTGGGGGATTCAGGGCTAAGAACTCTCGGACCCTCAAACTACCGGGCCCTCCTGATGCTTCTGTAACTGTGGATGGCATTTGCTGACGCTGAGCAGCCATCATCTGTGCTATCATAACTACAGCACTCCTAACCTGCTGGTCGGAAGGTGTCGGTATAGGGACTGCTGAAGGTACTGTCGCTCCCAATGGCTCCTGACGTGGTGGAGACTGCTGAGGAGGCTGGGATGAAGCCTCTATAGGGCCCTCTAATCGAGCTGTCTCCAAATAAGGGGGAGGCATCCTACTGGTGCCCTCCCCTGCTGCAATGTCTAAGCTCCGACCTGTGGTAGGATGTTGCTGGTCTGACATTATCTGTAACCAAAGAATATGGTAAGCTCTTAGGGACTCAACCCTATACTGTACCGCTCTATAGCACGACTGAATCAGAATAAAAGACAACCATCCTATCATGCCTTGCAGCCTCCTACCCATAGTATGTGGTGCATAACACATCCATGGACAGGACTCTACTTAGCACGGCTTGCAGACTCCCTGGGATGCGACCTGCTCTGATAGCAAGTTTGTCACACCCCGCCTTGGGGGGTATGACTGGCACCTGGTGCCCTACTAGGACCTGACCTGCTGGACTGTTAAGCCTGGGCGCATCTGGCGCCTTGCTGGCGCTAACTCACATTTCTGGAAACAAAGGGCTATATGACGGCTGTAAATACAGCCCCCGGCCCATTGGCCTATAGCCTCCTATACCTGCACTAGCAGCTGACCAGAAACATAGTAATTCAGGGAAACCTATGCGGGCCGACAAGGCCACCATGCTGTCTAGTTATCTATGACTCAAACATAGCATACTAAGAAGCTACGTGACTGGCAAGGTCACCACTACTGGCGAACTATGGCCCCACACGGCCATTACAAAAGAAAGAAAGAGTAAAGGCAACTATACAACTGCACGGCCCCACACGACTGGCTCATCTGACCATAGGGAATACATACAGACTGCAAGACTCTAGGAATAGTAATAGAACTGGCCGGGTCAGGGCCCTGACCTACCCGTACTGTATACAACAAAAGAAACTGAACTACACCTCTGAAATTCAGCCTCCGGATGACTAGGGCTGAATACTCAACCGCTGATAGGGAGTCACGTAGAATCGCCTGCTCGTCTATGAGTACCTGCAGGCAAGTAATGCAGCGCCCCACCGGGCGTCAGTACCGCTGGTACTGAGTATGTAAAGCAATGACTGAAAAAGATATTTGAAATCAATAATATAACTGTCAAAACTAAAATAGGAAGAACTAGATTATCTGTCTGATGATGTAAGTCGTACCTGTTCTCAACTATACTAAGAGGAGTAGATGTCATATCTGGAGGCGTATCATTCTACTACTAATCTACTCACGTCTAATATAACATAGCATAACATACATATCATAATATAGCACACACAAACCTTACCCGGCCCCCATAAGCCGGGAGGTACAATCAACACAGAATCTATGCCCCTACCCCGGTCATCCCATCTCCTATAGTGGCTGTAAGCATCCTGCCGGTCCCTGGGTATGTACTTGGGCTCGCCGAGCCCCTGACTATAACTGTACCTGAGTCCTAAGGACTCTAAATCAACACCCCGGGCGTACCCGCTCGACGGGGGTGTATAAGGGTCGACCAAGGCACAATATGGGGAAACTAGCATCCCATCTTCGTCCCCTTGCGGGACGGCATATCACTCCGTAGAGTGACGTATCCTCGTCCTCTGGCGGACGAGTCGATACAGCTATTAACCCTGGGTGGTCAGGGATGCTAGGTAATCCAACCCCAATCAATACAACGGTCTCAACTAGTCATGCTGTCTGTGTATCTCATAAGCTAAGGCTAACAGGGGTAAGGTATCGTATACTTTACGTGCTGGACTAACAATAATAATCTGTACGTATTCGATACGTGCTGAGGCTGGTAAATATATATATAATGTAAACATAGTCTCCTGCTAAACTGTACTGGGGCAAAGGCCATACAAGATAGTGTTTCTGCTGAAAACTATACTGTTTACTAAGTTTCTGTATTAACATGATTCCCTATTCCTAACATGCGTGCTAAATTTTATTTTAGCCTGTTATTCTATTACTGAATGCTTTACAGATACTGTACTACTTCACGGGGTTTCAACTGAACACAACAATATCTTAACATGGCATATCACATCACATACTGAGTATACTGGGCAATCACTAACACTTGCGTTAGAATCTATATCATACTAATAGGTCTCGTACACGTTACAACCCAATGCTTCTCATATTGTACCAATATTCACAATAGCACAATACTCGACTTCTGAACATTCTACTGGTCTGTAATTTATTACACTACACTGATATTACTTTACTTGCCGAAGGAACGAGCTTTACATACCTTATCCTTGAACTATTCATCCGTCGGACGAAGCTCAGCCGGTACTTCAGCTATTTTCTCCCAACTGCATTCATAAACATGCTAATTAATACTAAATACAGCTTTATTGTAAAGAGCAACATTACTTTCGATATAGTGTATAGCCTAAACTTAGGCTTATCGAAAGACGGTCGAAAACTCGCTATTTTCCAGCGGTCCAGAAGGGAGAAGTATTCACTTCTCAGCTAGGAACACATAGACATTAATTTAGAGCAATTCTACTTACCTTAGTTCGGTGGCTCGCCGATTCGTCGGCCGTATTTCACAAAACTAAATCCGTAGAAATGCTCTCTGCTGCTAAATACTTCGGTATCTAGGATTAATTTGAGTTTGGGCAGCGTTTGGAAGCGTAATCGGACGAAAATTATTTAATTTTCTTCGTTCTTCCTCCTTCTCTGGCTTTTCTCTCTGTTTCCTGGAAATTTTTTTGGAATTAAATGATTTAAACCCGAAGTGGGGGCTTATATACTTGGGCCTGAACCTGGGCAACGTGTCACGGAGCCATCGCAGAGGCCTCACCTCCGTGACACGCTGCCATCGCGGAGGGGTTCTGCCTCGGCTCCTCCCGCGATGGTTCGACGGGTTTCTCGTTCGATATTTTCCCGGGCCTTTCCCTAGCACGTATGGCCTTCAAATATGCTTAACCAACGTGCGAATAGGTCATCTAAGTGCCGGGAATTCTACTGGGTATAACAGGTATGACTCATACCTTCGTTCCATGACTCGTACTTTCTATAGTGTCTGAAATTTCACCAAGTCTTGAATAGTCAATGGAGCCTATCATGGCTCATGGTACAGGTCGTATGTAAGTGCTATGACTCGTGGGTTCCACCCATACCAAGAGGTTGCCTTGTTCAAATTCTCTGAAGTTTTCCACGACTCCAGTTACGGCTCGTACCATCTTGGTATGGCTTATACGGAGAGTCGTCTGAGGCCTTCTTCTCTATTTAGCCTTCTGAACTTTATCACAGTTCTCAATACGGCTCATACAATAAAGGTACGACTCGTACTGAGACTGGTACTTTGGCTGATTTTCTACATTTTCAGGCTTTTTTTGCACATCTTTGCTCCAACACTTATTTTTCCTGAAATCAAAGTAAAAGTGTCTTATATCCATATAAACATATCTAAGTCCATGTTATTCTTTTAGTTTTAAGCGTCGAAAGTGCTGTAAACTCACAGCACATTAGCTTCTCCACCTCAAGATACCTACCACACTCCATCTCAATATAATCAATACCTGCATACATATATCCAAACCTAAAAGCTCTAATTACCTCCCACTACCCATCACCAGCTCAAGAATTACCTTCCCTGGAAAATGTAAATACAACATATGCCCACACCTATATCAACCTAATTTATGTGGAGAAGGCACCTGTGACTCACCATATGGAGGAATCTGAGCCTTCAGAGAAAGATAGGTTGATTCCGACTCTAGCAAAAGAGCTCAAAAAAATGAACAATAGACTGCAAAGTGTTGAAGTAACCAAGGGGATAACGAGTCTAGATTTTAAGACATACACCCCGATGTCGAGCTATCGGAGGGGTACAAACCTCTTATGTTCAAATTGTTACTTGTGCCGGTGATCCAAGGGCCCACTTGAGATTATATTGTGATAAGTTGGTAGTAGTGGGACGAAATGAGAAAATAAGAATGAAACACTTTATGAGAAGTTTGACCGGTGATGCTCTTAGCTGGTACGTAGAGAAGCACCCAAAGAAGTGGGTTACTTGAGTAAAGATGGCCACAACATTTGTGGAGCATTTTGGGTTCGACACAGAGAATACATCTGGTTTGTATTATATCCAAAACTTGAAGAGAAAGCCCACAGAAGCTTTTAGAGAATTTGCAACTCGTTGGAGGAATGAGGCCACTAGAGTGCGACCTCCAATGGAGGAGGTACGTATGAAAGATATCTTCATGCGGACTCTAGATCCGCAAGTCTACACTAGATTAATGTTGGTTAGTGAGAAAAGCTTCACTGAGATCATCAAATTAGGCGAAAAGATTGGGGACGGTATCAAGGATGGTACCATTATTAACTTGAATGCATTGCAAGCTGCTAAGAAAGCATTGCAATCCTGAGGTATTTCAAAAAGCCGCAAGAAAAAAGGAAGTTGACACAGTTATGAAAGCCCAAGGGCCAAATAGTTATGTTTACAAACCCCAAAATCCACCCCCACACTACCAAACTTCACCCCCACACTACCAAACTCCACCTCCACCATATTAAGCTCCCCTACCTCATTACCAAACTCCACCCCCATAATACCAAACTCTACCACTTTACCAAGCATAATATCAAACCCCCTCTCCAACCCATTTTCAAAAACCTCTTTCACATTACAAAGCCCCCACCTACCCCATCTATAGCACACAACCTTCTTATACTCAACCAACTCCCTCCAATTATTCATCAAGCCAGAGGCCTAGGGCCTACTTTGAAAGAAAGCCGACAAAAACCTATACCCCGCTGGAAGAACCAATTGCTCAACTGTATGTGAAGTTGACGGAAGTTGGGTACATTGAGCCTATTCCTTCCCTTCCGGTCGATACCCAAGACAAATGCTATGACGATAATAAAGTGTGCATGTACCATTCAGGCATGAGGGGCATACCACAAAGTCCTGCAGATCATTGAAGGAAAAAATCTAAAAACTGACTAATACAAAAACCATTCATCTCAAAGACCCAACACCGAATGTGATGAATAATCCTCTGCCGAACCACCAGATGAACGTGGTTTCTTATGACGAGGGTGAGGATTTGTTGAATACCATTGGGGTCATAAAGCACATAACATGTTCTTCTTGAAACCCTTCTATAACAGTGCAGAGACATCCTCCGTTCATGGTTGAGGTAGCTGCACCAGGACCTCCATTTATGGTGGTAAGAGCTGCTCCGACCTCTTATAAGATGGTACCATGGAGCTATGAGGAGAATACCCCTCGAGGAATAAAAGTGCTAGAAGCAAATTGCAGCACAAGGAGTGACTCGACCAGGATGGATATATACTCCTAATACTCTAGATCAAGGAGCAAACAAAGGGAAGCAACCGGTGGTGGAGGTTGAAGATAATGGTGTTTGGAAGAAAGTATAAGCAAAAGAATATTATGCGGTAGAGTAGTTGGGCAAGAGTCTAGCCCAGATATCCATCATGTCCTTGTTATAAGGTTCTGATCAACACCAAAAGGCTCTGATGAAGGTGTTGACTGAGGCATATGTGCCTGCAAGTATATCCAGCAGAGAAGTGGACTATATGGTGGGTCAAGTCTTTGAGGCCTAAAAGATTTCATTTCATGAAGATGAATTCCCCGTAGAAGGTGTGGCCCATAATAAGGCGCTGCATATCATGGTGCAGCACACAGATAAATTCATCACCAAAGTATTGGTCGACCTGGGTTCTGTCTTAAACATTTGCCCGCTTAACACTTTGACCCATTTAGAAGTTGATCTTGCCAGAATCAAGTTGTGGAAGATGAATGTCAAAGCTTTTGATGGATCGCAAAGGGATACCATGGGGGATATTGATCTAGATATAGTGGTTGGCCCTGCCACATTCACCAACACTTTCCAAGTCATGAACATCCCAGCATCGTACAATCTATTATTGGGGCGACCATGGATACATGCCACAGGAGCGGTTCCTTCAACTATGCATTAATGTTTAAAGTTTGAATGGGGTCACCAAGAGGTCATGGTCCATGGGGAGGAAAGTCATCCTGTTTATGCACCCTTGTTATCCCAGCCGTTGAAGGAGGGGAGGTTTGGACACAGAAAGATTTCACACCCTAGAGCTTGTTGGTGTCATTTAAGGGGGAAGATGATGGAGTAACAAAGTTTTAAGCATGCTACTGTTGTTAGGTTTTGAACCAGGCAAGGGCCTTGGGGCTAGATTACAGCGAATAGCTGAACCTCTACATATGGATACATAGAAGACTACTTTTGGATGAGGATATCAACCCACTACCAAGAAGCTGAAAGATTGGGAGTATCCTCTAGGGGACAATAATTTCTCATTGCCGAATCCCCTACCTTCACTATAGCAATCTTTTGTGTCTGATAGTTTTCTGGATATCAAACGGGCCGAAGAAGATGTTGTGCTACTCAGTCTAAGGAACCTATTCTTGGAAGAGCCAAACGAGGGAAGTTGTTATGCCATTATTGATGAGGAGGAAGGAGGGGACCCACTACAGGAAGCTGGAGCTCAAAGTGGACTAACCAATTGGACAACCACTTTGTTTAGGGCTTGCCGAGCATATGGATAGATTTAAAAGGATAAGTTTTTGTTGTTTTAAAATAAAATATTTATTTTTTGAAGTCGTTAAATTCTCCTGGACATTATGTAAAAATTTTGTGAATTTTTTTCAATTAATAAAATTATTTCCCTTTTATATATAAATTTTGTTTTTACTTATATTTTCAGCAATTTTAATATTAAACGTGTTGAATTAAAGGCGATGGATTCTAATGAAACTGTACAACATATTATCGGCAATTCATTAGAAGCAAAAGAGGATGAGGTACCAGCTGAATTCTCAGAGAAGTAGAGGAGTTTGAGGATAAGCCCAAGGCAAATCTGGCAGAAACAGAGGTGGTAATCCTGGAGGATGCAGAGATACCTAAAGAGACCCAAGTCAGCACTTATTTGCTGAAAGATAAGTTTGGAGACTACATTGAGTTTCTGAAAGAATACAAGGACGTCTTTGCCTGGTCTTATGTTGACATGACTGGGCTTAGCCACTCCATAGTAGCGAATAGTTTTGCCTACTAATCTAGCATATCCTCCGGTCAAGCAAAAGCTGAGGAAGTATAAACCTGACATGAGTTTCAAAATAAAGGAGGAAGTGGCTAAACAAATTGATGTTGGAATTCTTAAAGGGTGGAGCATCCTACATGGTTAGCCAATATCATGTCGGTGCCTAAGAAGGATAGAAAAGTCAGAGTTTGTGTGGATTATAGAGAACTTAATAAAGTCAGCCCAAAAGATGATTTTTTGCTGCCAAAAATCCACATTCTCATTGATAACTTTGCCAAGAATGAGACGCAATCATTTGTGAATTACTTCACTGGCTATCATCAGATTGGAATGCATGATGAAGATGCCGAGAAAACTGCTTTTCTTTCACCATGGGGAGTATATTACTAAAAGGTGATGCCACTTGGGTTGAAAAATGCTGGAGCTACTTACATGAGGGCCATGACCACTATCTTTCACGATATGATCCATAAGGAAATTGAGGTTTATGTGGATGATGTCATCATCAAATCAAAGAAAAGTTCAGATCATTTGGCTGACCTCAGAATGTTCTTTGACAGACTGCGAAAGTATAATTTGAAGCTGAATCCAGCAAAGTGTGCATTTGGTGTTCCCACGGGGAAATTATTGGGATATATCATTAGCCGTCGGGGTATTGAGTTAGATCCAACTAAGATCAAAGCCATCATAGAGCTCTCGCCGCTAAAAACCAAGAAGGAAATTATGAGCTTTTTGAGGTGACTCAACTACATCAGCCATTTTATTGCCTAGTCAATAGTTATTTGCGATCCTATTTTCAAGCTACTGAAAATAGATGCCACTATAGAGTGGACTCCCGAATATCAACAAGTTTTCGATAGAATCAAGGATTATCTATCCAAGCCTTCTATTCTAGTTCCACCAGAACAGGGAAGACTTTTGCTTTTGTACCTGTCCATATTGGATAATGCTTTTGGTTGTGTTTTAGGGCAACATGACAAGACAAGGAGGAAAGAGAAAGCAATATATTATTTAAGAAAGAAGTTCACACCGTATGAAGCTCGATATACCTTACTTGAGAGGAATTGTTGCGCTCTAACTTGGGTTTCTCAGAAATTGAGGAACTATATGTCTACTTACACGACCTATTTGATCTCTAGAATGGATCTGCTAAAGTACATCTTCCCAAAGCCCATGCCAATAGGAAAGCTGGCTAAATGGAAGATATATTGAGTGAGTTTGACATTGTCTATGTCACACAGAAAACGGTAAAGGGGTAGGCCCTTGCGGATCATCTGGTGGAAAACCTTGTGGATAATGAGTATGAACCTCTGAATACGTACTTTCTTGATGAGGAGGTAGCATTCATATGAGAAGATATTACTGAAGAATATGATGATTGGAGGTTGTACTTTGACGAGCCGCTAAATTTAAAGGAGTGGGTATTGGAGCTGTGTTGGTGCAGAGACCAGACACCATTACCCTGTATCAGCTAAATTGTGATTTCCCTATACTAATAACATGGACAAGTATGAAGCTTTCATCCTAAGTATTCGACAAGCGGTTGACATGAATTTCAAGTCAATATTGGTGATTGGAGGCTTAGATTTGTTGATACATCATGTAAGAGGAGAAGGGGCCATGAAGAACATAAATATCTTGCCATATCTACATTGCATGCAAGAATTGTGTAAAAGGTTTGTCAAGATTGAGTTTCGACATGTTCCCCGAGTGCAGAATGAATTTGCAAATGCTTTGGCTACATTGTCCTCGATGATCCAGCACCCCGACAAGAACTACATTGATCCCATTTCCATTCATATACATAAGAAAACTTCTTACTGTTTTCATGTTGAATAAGAGTTAGGTGGTGAGCCATGGTACACCGATATTAAAGGGTATTTGAAGAATGGAAGTTACCCTGAGAATACCACAAGTGTTCAAAAGCACACGGTTTGGAGGTTGGCCAACCAATTTTTTCTAAATGGAGAAATCCTTTATAGGAGAACTCCTGACTTAGGACTGCTAAGATGTGTGGATGCCAAGGAGGCAACTAATTTGATTGAGCAGATCCATGCTGAAACTTGTGGGCCTTACATGAATGGATTCATTTTGGCGAAAAAGATTTTGAGAGCCAGCTACTTCTAGTTGACTATGGAGATAGATTGTATGAAATATGTGCAAAGGTGCCATCAGTGTCAAACCTATGCAAACATGATTCGACTAGCTCATCTCGGTTGTTCGACGCTTGAGGAATGGATGTCATTGGTCCCATTGAGCCGGCAACATCTAATGGGAATAGATTCATTTTGGTTGCAATCGACTATTTTACTAAATGGATTGAAGCTACTTCTCACAGGTCTATCATGAAGAAGGTAGTGGCGGATTTTGTTTGATATCATCTTTTTTGTCGATTTGGGGTGCCCGAGTTTATCATTAATGATAATGATGCTAATCTTGATAGTGACTAGATGAGAGTGACATTTGAAAGCTTCAAAATCAAGCATCATAATTCTACTGCATACATACCACAGATGAATGGAGTCGTGGAGGCCTTGAATAAGAACATCAAGAGGATATTGCATAAGATGATGACAATTATAGACATTGGCACAAGAAGTTTCCTTTTGCCTTATTGGGATATTGTACCACTCTTCGAACGTCTACTGGAGCTACGCCTTATATGTTGGTGTATGGTAATGAGGCAGTGATACCGGCTAAAGTAGAAATACCTTCCTTAAGGATTATTCAAGAAGCAGAACTGAGCGATGCAGAATGGGTACAAAGCAGATTTGAGCAATTAGCACTCATCAATGGAAGGAGGATAAACGCAGTCTGCCATGGTCAACTCTATCAGAATAGGATGACTAAGGCCTTCAACAAGAAAGTTCGACCAAGACTCTTCACACCAAGGAAATTGACTTTGAAGCGGATTTTTCCATACCAAGATGAGGCTAAAAGAAAGTTCTCTCCCAACTGGTAGGGTTCTTACATGGTCCCCAGATTTTTGACAGGAGGAGCACTTATCTTAGCAGAGATGGATGGTGAAATTTGGCCCAAGCCTATCAATTCAGATGCTGTTAAGAGATATTATATTTAGAATTGGAGTTCATTTTATACTTTGCTTTGTAATTGAACTACGCTAGACCTGATTCCCATTTAAGAGAGATACGTAGGCATCCCTATGGGACTTGGTCTATATCTTAATAAAATCTCCTTTTCCCCTTTTGTTTAGCTTGGAACTGGGGCATTTGAGAGGGTCTCAAAAATACTATCAGGTTTTTCTATGGTAATACGGTCAAAAAGCGACAAACTGGGATAGAATTTTTGAGAGGACCTCAAAAATTCACAACGTCACATCATTTGCAAGGGAGTCTACATCATGTTCTACACTGGGACAAAAATTTTGAGAAGGATCTCAAAATTTCATCAGGATTAATTTAAGACAGGGGATTAATTCTCCAAAAGGACGTTGTATGGTTTTAGAATATGTCATGATCCATAATTTAACTAATATTTTTCCTACATAGTTTAACCTTTACTTTTACTACATTATATTCAAAGTATGTCTTTTATTTAAACCTTGTGCCTGGGCGTATACTTGGACGGAGTTCAACAACAGGTGTCTAGAAGGAATGAAGAAACTGCAAGACAGATGTACAGATCAACCTCCCCTGTACAAACTAATAAGTTTTCTTTGAATACAAAAGTAGTGATGTGCCCTTATTCGCGCGTCCGCAAGTGTACGGGTCGTGCAAGTAATATAGTGGCTCTTTTAGAGAACCGGAATGTCGAACCCACAGGGACTAGACCCATTCCTCTAACTATCCATTTCTGGTGTGGTCTTAACTTTCGCCAGTGTTGGTTATATAAGTTTTTGAGGGAGATTTAATTAAATCTAGTTTTGGTCAACGAAATATCCTGAATTTACTCTAGGAGCAACATAGAGTTAAAACCAGATAATCATGCGATACTACGATTTGTAATGGTTTAAGCATGAAACTATTGATTGTTGTTTCACATAATTAGAATTGCACGTTCATGGTCTTTCGAGCCTCGAAACATGACAAACTAGCCTCACTGCATCATTGTGAGCGAGGATGCTAATTTCTAGTTCGCGGGCAATTAATTATGTTGTGGTTTACAGGGAAACGATTAGGGACTTTCGTGCGTCTAACCATTTAACTCAACTTACCCTCACAACTACTTCTTCGAGTGGTGATGTGATAATCCTAAGTTGGTCTCTTAATAACCCCCGTTTTATCAACCACGCAAGGTATTAGGTATATTTCTATCCTAACACGAAATTACATCATGAGATACAAACATGCTCCTTACATTCTCATGTCCTGACCTAGGTAATTCTTTCTCAAGCAATTGCCCAAGCTAACGTATATGTTTTCATGGTGATCAATCACAAAAACAACCAACAATCCAGAATGCAAGACGAAAACATCAATCAATAACTTAATTCCAAAACAATTTCATAAAATCACAATCATAATTCATGGCTTCAACCCTAGAGGAAGGGTTCTTGCCATTCATGTTCGTAAAACTACAACTAACTACTACTAAACTAACATACTTACATGAATTTGGTAGATGAGAAGGGAATTTGACAAACCCTAGATGAGTTCTCCCACTTCTCCCTTCACTCCTAGGTAGTTTTCCAAAATAAAATCGTGACAAAATGATTTTAGGAGCTAAGGGTTCAATTTATACTATGCTGAAAAATTGCAAAATTTGGCCTGTGGTGGAACAGCAACGTGTCACGGAGCTCAACGCCCTACTTGACCTCTGTGACATGGAGGTAACGCGTACCCTCACTGGAATGTGCCAAAATATGCAGTTTTTGGCCAAGTGTTGCAGCGTTGGCAGTGTGCCACGGCCCCTATCACGCAGGGTGCCAGTTATTGCATGTTTTCTTGTTGACTTTCACGTTTTGCTCTTGATTCCATTCCTCCACTTCACCAAATCATGAATTAGTTCCTCAAATGCATTATTAACCTTCAAAAACAAGGACTAATCATGTTGGTTAGTATATATTCACATTTACATAAAATCACATGAGAATGCATATAATTAAATAGATAAACAAGGCAAAACTAAGTTATAAAGTATCACTTGGGCATGCTATTTTGCCCATGATCACCTACCCCACATTTAAAGCCTTGTTCGTCCTCGAACAAACCTTTTACATCTCATGCCTATGGAGACTCACCCATAACTCATTTAGCAAGAATATTCAAGCTACACCTATAATGATTACGTAAGATAACAAGCTAAAAATATAGCATGCACGATTTGATCATCGAAATGAAATACCACTATGTTAAGACTTCTTAACCTCGAGAATCGACTCTCAATCTTAGAGACTCATGCAAATCAACTGATTAAGAAATCCCACATGAATTATATCCTTCATTCAACATGCGCCCTCACGGAAAGAGAGTTACCCAATTTCACATGCAAAAACAATTTTTAAATCACAACATGTGTGGGTACATGAATAGAATTACGCTCACTCTCACAAAGAATTCACATGCATCATGTAATGACCCATAAGCTTGCCCTTAGTGTTTTATTCCACTAATTTAAGGATGTGTGAATGTAAGATCAAGTAGGACTTAATGGGTTGCAATGTAAGCTAAGGGACAGGCAGGTACTATTTTGGCCAATAATAGTGACTAACTTTCCCAAGCGCTTTTAATACATTACGCCCTCATTACGAACTTCCCTTCCCTTACTTCACCTTTTTCTCCTTTCAGCTTTCTTTTTCCTCTTATGTTCCCTATTTCTTTAGGCACTTTTAGCTTATTAGTAAGGAGCTCTATAAAAAAAATTTCATTAATTTGTTTTCTTACTCCTTAATAATAATCAACCATTTTCACACAAGTGCATCTTTGTCCTTTTCTCCACTTCTACAACTTGCTACTTTTCCTTTCTTTTCACTCCTTTACTCTTTCATATTTTTCCATTAAGCGCTTAGGAGTTTTGGATCAAATTCAAGGCTAATGAAAGAAAAAGGATTAAGCTTATGTTGTAGCTGTCAAAGAATAGGCTCAAGGCTCAATGGGGCTAACTAGGATTAATTTCTCAAGGTAGGTAAAATGAGGGATAAAAATTTGGTTCATTCAAAGAAATGCCTAGATCATCTCCTACACTTCACATCCTTCATTTCGTTTTATAAACACACCAGGCAAGTTCTAGACAATCCACAATAGCACAGAATACTCAAAACCCTTACACTCATGGCACATGCTCAATTCAAGACACATTCATCAGACTCTTACTCAGCTAATCACAAGAATTCAGAATTAAGCTTCAATCATATTGAGTCAAATTCAAGAGCCTAAGTGTCTCACACAAAGTTATACACCTGCATGCTTCACACTGAACATACTTGCCTCTTACAATCACGTATAGCACATAACAAGAACATCAAGCACCAATTAGTTATGGTTTCAAAAACCCAAAACCTATCGACTAATGTTTCCTCAAGACGGTCGTCATCCCTCCATCGTTGGAAGCAGTCCCTAACTATGACTAAAACATTATATACAGACAAAGGAAAGAAAAAGAAAAATTTTATTCTTCGGTTCAAATACCCCCTGTCGGAAAAGAACCGAAAAGAAAAACCAACGGGTGATGAAGTCATGCTTGACTCATAAAACAATTTTCAAAATTCTTCTTGAAATTTCCCTCACCCCACACTTAAATCATGCTATGTCCTCATAGCATCAAATTAACATTTAAAGGATCAGAAATACTCCCTGAGCCTCTATGCCAAGCTAAAAGCATGCTTTCCTTTCAAGTTTTCAGAGGTGGGTATTCGACCCCACACTTTTTCTATTCAATGCTCTTTAGCTTCCACCTTCTCGGTACTCAGACTTCCCTCCATCTGTGCTTAACTTTCCACCAAAAACACAAACAAAATAAACATAACAAAATCAACACAAAATCAAAATTACAAATTGTACCTGAGGTACCCTTGGGTTGCCTTCTAAGCAGCGCCTTATTTTACGTCGTGGCACGACGTAAACTGTCCTTTTCAGGACATCCTCATACCTGGGTTCTCTTTCGAGAACCATCTCCTTTTCTTTTGCTGTTTAGAGGAAACAGCCTCCACTCTGTTCCTCTCTTTCTCCAACTTCTTCTCAATTTGAAGTCATTCCATGAAGTTATGGGGTTCGGTGGCTCAGCCTTCAACCACTTTTGCGCCTCTCCCGATAGTGAAAATGGAAAGAGGGTCAATCGGACATAATCTATGGACACGCTGGTTGGGACAAACGTGTCACTAATCTCTAAAAAGCTCTGTGAGTGCTGCTGTGGGTCCTCATGTGCCATCCCAGTGAATTGACCACTAGAATGTAACAGCTGCACTATGTTCTGTTTAAGCTCAAAGTTCCCTCCAGGCTCCAGTTTTACGGATGCTAGAGGTCACATTCGTCGCTAGTGGGATTGCCACTTCGCGAACTGGTCTTGCTGCCATTGCTTTCGATGACAATTGTGCTTGTCCCGCGGGTGGTTGTTTTTGTACCTTTTCTTGAAGTCTCTTCAGCTTTTTCTTTAGAGCTACTCTCCTTCGCAAATGGATTTGATGTTCAGGTCCAAGCAACGGTTCCACAAGCTCTCTATTTCTAGCCAGCTCGGTAGGACAACCTGTCACCTGTAATGAGTAGACTAAGACCAAGTTTCTCAACACTTACGGAAATTTATAAATCACACAAAAACAGATAAATTATCAAAACTTCGCTAAGTCCCTGACAACGGCGCCAAAAAATTGACGTGCCCTTATTCGCGCGTCCGCAAGTGTACGGGTCGTGCAAGCAATATAGTGGCTCTTTTAGAGAACCGGAATGTCGAACCCACAGGGACTGGACCCATTCCTCTAACTATCCATTTCTAGTGTGGTCTTAACTTTCGCCAGTGTTGGTTATATAAGTTTTCGAGGGAGATTTAATTAAGTCTAGTTTTGGTCAACGAAATATCTTGAATTTACTCTAGGAGCAACATAGAGTTAAAACCAGATAATCATGCGATACTACGATTTGCAATGGGTTAAGCATGAAATTATCGATTGTTGTTTCACATAATTAGAATTGCATGTTCATGGTCTTTCGAGCCTCTAAACACGGCAAACTAGCCTCACTGCATCATTGTGAGCGAGGATGCTAATTTCTAGTTCGCGGGCAATTAATTATGTTGTGGTTTACAGGGAAACGATTAGGGACTTTCGTGCGTCTAACCATTTAACTCAACTTACCCTCACAACTACTTCTTTGAGTGGTGATGTGATAATCCTAAGTTGGTCTCTTAATAACCCCCGGTTTATCAACCAAGCAAGGTACTAGGTATATTTCTATCCTAACACGAAATTATATCGTGAGATACAAACATGCTCCTTACATTCTCATGTCCTGACCTAGGTAATTCTTTCTCAAGCAATTGCCCAAGCTAACCTATATGTTTTCATGGTGATCAATCATAAAAACAACCAACAATCCAGAATGCAAGACGAAAACAACAATCAATAACTTAATTCCAAAACAATTTCATAAAATCACAATCATAATTCATGGCTTCAACCCTAGAGGAAGGGTTCTTGCCATTCATGTTCGTAAAACTACAACTAACTACTACTAAACTAACATACTTACATGAATTTGGTAGATGAGAAGGGAATTTGACAAACCCTAGATGAGTTCTCCAACTTCTCCCTTCACTCCTAGGTAGTTTTCCAGAATAAAATCATGACAAAATGATTTTAGGAGCTAAGGGTTCAATTTATACTATGCTGAAAAATTGCAAAATTTGGCCTGTGGTGTAACAGCAACGTGTCACGGAGCTGAACGCCCTACTTTACCTCCGTGACATGGAGGTAACGCGTACCCTCACTGGAATGTGCCAAAAAATGCAATTTTTGGCCAAGTGTTGCAGCGTTGGCAGCGTGCCACATCCCCTATCGTGCAGGGTGCCAGTTATTGCATGTTTTCTTGTTGACTTTCACATTTTGCTCTTGATTCCATTCCTCCACTTCACCAAATCGTGAATTAGTTCCTCAAATGCATTATTAACCTTCAAAAACAAGGACTAATCATGTTGGTTAGTATATATTCACATTTACATAAAATCACATGAGAATTCATATAATTAAATAGATAAACAAGGCAAAACTAAGTTATAAAGTATCACTTGGGCATGCTATTTTGCCCACGATCAAGTAGAAAGGAGCAAAAAGCAACAAAGGATGACATCTTGTTCGCAAAAGAGACACAAAGCTAAGTCACTTTACCTTTTTTTGCATCGCAAGCCCGCTACTTATGTTTTATGCCCCTATTTATATATTTCTTTCATTAAGAGCCCTATGATTTTGTAACACCCCAAAAATTTTCTAGACCAAACTCAGACCTCGCAAGAAAAATCCCAAAGAAATTGGAAAAAGTTGCCTCAGAATGACTGAGACAACGAGTCGTGGTCAGCTCCAATGACTTGTTATGTCGGTCGTGGTCAGCCCTGCTTGGTCATTTGGGAACCAACTGGACAAGAAATGACCCATTATGAGGAATAATAAGTCGTCCTATCATTCATTGGTCCCTAGCTCATAATTTCCTCTTACAGGACCCCACAACTCAATTAATGAGTCATCGTTTGATACAACGACTCGTGGTGTGGGTCATAGGTTAAGATTCCCAAAAACTCCCTTCAGTGATGACCAGTGGAAACAACGACCCATTGTATCCCACAATGAGTCATTTGGACCATCCATGGTGTCATGTTTAGTAATCTTTAGACTTGTTCCAGTGAAGGTAACGACTTAACACAATGGCGCGTTGGGTCCACCAACGAGTCGTTGTGTTACCCGTTGTCCGGCCTCCTAGCTTTCTCATCCAGTGACCAGGGGAGGAACCAATGACCCGTTGGTTCTTCCAAAAAGTCATTGTACCTCTCTTTTTCAATTCCAATGAGCCCATAACCTAGGCAATTGGATCAACGACTGGTCCGAATAAGTGTGGTCTCAACCAACGACTCGTTGAGCGACCCGTTGGTCCCTTGTCTGCAGTTTTTCCAGGATTTTCCCCAGTGATATTTTTCTAATTTTCCACATTATTAATCCCTAAACTAGGTCATTTTAAGAATATTTTCAAAGAATTTAGAGGGGTTAAACAGTTCTCATCCCTCATTCTCCGCTTAGACTTTCAGAATAACATTCTTAGAATCCAGATCTTTCCTCTCAATCAAGAACTAGGGCTCTTTGTTAGTTGCAGAAATTCAAGCTTTTTTTCAAGGGATTTCTTATCCAGTTATGTGGGAATTCAACAAGGGAATTGTTCTTCCCTTATATCCCAAAAACCCTTCTCTAATTGTTCTATGAGTTACAACCCTGTGGATTCGAAATGTAGAAAGTTCTAAGACAAAATTCTTTAAATTTCAAGTGGAGTAGTATTCATGATATTAGCTACTTTATTATTCCCAATTTCTAGAAATTTTGTGGAACTAGAATCTAGTGTAATGATTTAGCCCTAGTTTCTTAGTTCAGAAAAGTGGAGTCTTGCATGTTGTACTAGTTTTCCCTGTGGATTGATTCTATAAGTTTTAGGATTCTCATATTGTTAGTATTTGTTGAAATCTCAGTCAAATGCATGTTAGTCTAGTCTCAGTCAGATTATTAGCATACTTTGTATTATTTAGAAATGTCAACTGATCAATTTGACTACAGTCTTTCCTCGAGGTGTTAGTGGTGCCTCCCAGTTATCAGATATCAGATTTTAGTGGTTTTTAGACGGTTATGCCACTTCTACATAAGCAACTCTGACTAGTCTTAGAACCCCCATCTTCAGATTTAAGTTTGTTATTTAGACGATTATGATGCTTCCAGATAAGAAGCTCTGGCCAGTCTTAGAACGCTAGTTACAGAATTCGGTCCAATAAGACTCTCAGGGTACTTCCAGATAGGTATCCCTGACATAGTCTTGGGCCCTAGTTTCAAGCTATCAACATAATAGTCAGTGTAGAACTATCTAGTGAGAGTAGAACTTAGCACCGAGCGAACTGGTCAACCGCACCCAGGTTCCCAAAACTACATTGCCACCATAGGTTATTTTACTGGCCCTATGTCCCTAGACTTATGATCACTCGGTTCATTCCTTTATACCCTAGCAAGGTATATTGGGTCCTACCGATGGGGTGTATACATCGGACTCCACGTCTAGCTCACGTGGTTATATGTTGGTTAGACTCTCCCACGAGTCAATATTTCAGTTGGTCATTGCATGTCATTATAGTTCAGTTATTCATTCTTTATGTTATGTTTTCTCCCACTTACTTAGTACATTCAAAGTACTGACGCATACCTTTCATGCTGTATCATATCATGATAAAGGCGCAGATTCTCAGCCTCAACACCGCTAGTAGATCTTCTTCAGGAGTAACCATCTGCACCAGTGGTGAGTCCTCATCTTTTGAGGATGATGTTTATTTTCTTCAATTATTTTCTTACAATTAGACTTTAGAGTTAGTTAGTGTCTTTTCCCAGAAACTCATCAAATATAGATGGCTTTCAGACATAGATTCAGACTT
This sequence comes from Datura wrightii, assembly GCA_035772735.1. Lineage (NCBI taxonomy): Eukaryota > Viridiplantae > Streptophyta > Magnoliopsida > Solanales > Solanaceae > Datura > Datura wrightii. The sequence continues at coordinate 122,463,846 of JASDFA010000010.1, forward strand.
TCAATTTTGTTTTCATATGTACAAACTTTTATTATTCAGTTTTCCTTAAATTGTTTTATTATTTAAGCTTCCGCTATGATTACTGTAGTATCCCAGGCAACGACGTCGAAACTTGTTGTGTCCCCGGCAATGACGCCAAAAACTTGTTGACGACTACGCCCAAGCGCACACGCAAGTGTACGTGGTCTTACAAGTAATACAGTGGCCCTTTTTAAGAGCCGGATGTCGAACCCACAGGGACTGGACCAATTCAGCTAATTATCAAGTTCAAGTGTGATATTAACTTTCACAAATGTTGATTTAGAGTTTTTCAATAAAGTTTAATTAAGTCTAGGGTGGTCACATAAATACTCTGAAACAACTCAATGAGCAACTAGAGCTAAGACCAGATAATCATGCGATACTATGCTTTGTAATGGTTTAAGTATGGAATTATCAATTGTCATCTCACATAATTACAATTGCATGTTCATGGTCTTTCGAGCCTCTAAACACGACAAACTAGCCTCACAACTACATCATTGAGCGGGGATGTGACATTCTAGTTCGTGGGCAATTCGATTACGTGGATGTGGTTTACGGGGTTTATGCTCTTGATTAGGGACTTTTATACCTCTAATCATATAACCAAACTTAGCTTCACAACTACTTCTACGAGTGGTGATGTGAAAATTCTAAGTTGGTGTCTAGCTCATCCCATTTTAGTAACCAAGCAAGGCAAATTAGGTATAATTTCTTATCCTTACCGTGAATTATATCGTAAGATACAAACTTGCTCCCTACATTCTTTGCTCTTTCCTAGGTTTACTTTCTAAAGCTTATACCTAGGTGTAACATGTGTGTTTTCATGGTGATCAATCATAAAAACAACCATAATTAAGAACGTAAGACAAAACAACAATCAATAACTTAAAACCGAAACAAATTCACATAGTCACAATCATATCTTGTGGCCTCAACCCTAGAGGAAGGGTTCTAGCCACTCAAGTTTGTATAATTACAAGAAAACATAATTAAAGTAACATACTTACAAGAATTGGTAGAAGAGAAGATGAAATTTAAGAACCCTAGGTGAGTTCTCCCACTTCTCCCTTCACTCCTTGGTGGTTTTTCAGAAATATTACGTGACAAAATGTTTTTATGAGCTAAGGGACCTATTTATAGTAAATGAGAAATATAAAAAATTATGCCCGACATGAAATAGCTCCGTGGCACGGAGATGAAAGCGCTAATTTACCTTCGTGACATGGAGGGATCGCGCATGCACACTGGAAAAAAAAACAATCGCCAAACAGCCCCCTGCCGCATTGGCAGCGTGTCATGCTGCTTGTGCAGCACGCTAGGGGCCGTGGCATATTATTGGTCGTGCACCCTACCTACTGTGGCATGTTTCCAATGACGTGCCCGATTCGCGCGTCCGCAAGTGTACGGGTCGTGCAAGTAATATAGTGTCTCTTTTTAAGAACCGGATTGTCGAACCCACAGGGACTGGACCCATTCCTCTAACTATCCATTTCTATTGTGATCTTAAATACCTCAAGTGTTGGTTATAGACATTTTCGGTTGAGATTAATTACGTCTAAGTTTGGGTCAACGAAATATTCTGAAATCACTCTAGGAGCAACATAGAGTTAAAACCAATTTAATCATGCGATCCTACGATTTGCAATGGGTTAAGCATGGAACTATCAATTGTTATTTCACATAATTAGAATTGCATGTTTATGGTCTTTTGAGCCTCTAAACATGGCAATCTAGCCTCACTGCATCATTGTGAGCGAGGAGTTTAATTTTCTAGTCGCGGGCAATCAATTATGTTGTGGTTTACGGGGAAACGATTAGGGACTTTCGTACGTCTAACCATATAACTCAACTTAGCCTCACAAATACTTCTTCGAGTGGTGATGTGACATCCCAAGTTGGTCTTTCATAACCCCCGTGTGTCAACCAAGCACGGTGTTAGGTATATTTCTATCCTGACACAAAAATCTCTCCCGAGATACAAACATGCTCCTTACATTCTCATGTCCTGACCTAGGTAATGCTTTCTCAAGCTATTACTCAAGCTAACAAATATGCTTTCATGGTGATCAATCATAAAAACAACCAACAATCTAGAATGCAAGACGAAAACAACAATCAATAACTTAATTCCAAAACAAATTCATAAAAGCACAATCATAATTCATGGCTTCAACCCTAGAGGAAGGGTTCTTGCCATTCATGTTCGTAAAACTACAATTAACTAATACTAAACTAACATACTTACATGAATTTGGTAGATGAGAAGGGAATTTGATAAACCCTAGATGAGTTCTCCCACTTCTCCCTTCACTCCTAGGTGGTTTTTCAGAATAAAATCGTTACCCCATGATTTTAGGAGCTAAGGGTCGTATTTATAGTAAATGGAAAACGTGCATAATTTAGCCTGAGAGGGAACGGCTCCGTGTCACGGAGTGCATCGCGGAGCACTACCTCCGTGACACGGAGACAACGCGAAAGCTCTCTGGAAATTGCCTCAGGAAACCAAGTTGCCGAGGGTTGTCGCGCTGGCCAACGTGGCACGCTGCCCATGCAGCGCGTTGGCAAGCTGCTGTCGCGCAAGCTGCCTAGAGTGACACGGTGCCGCCGTGCTGGTTCTCTGCCTCCTGCTGCCTGCTGCTGCCTTTCCTCGTGCGCTTGGCAAGGGCGTGGCACGGCGCTGGGCGCGGCACACGCACAGCGTGGCACGCTGCCTGGCGCGGCCAACCTTGCCAACGCATGCCCCTTGTCGACTTTTCGCCACTTGCTTCCACTTCATTCCTTCCTTACCAACTTGCGAATTAGTTCCTCAAATGCATTATTAACCTACAAAACAAGGACTAATCATGTTGGTTAGCACATATATTCACATTTATATAAAATCACATGAGATTATGTAAAATAACTTAGATAAACAAGACTATATTAAGGTATAAAGCGTATCACGGGCATGCTATTTTGCCCGTGATCACAACCCCACACTTAAAGCCTTGTTCGTCCTCGAACAACATTCTACAAATCATACATATGGAGACTCCCACATAACTAATTTGGCAAGATAATTCAAGCCACGGCTATAATGATTCCATAAGATAACAAGCTAAAGGTAGAGCATACACAATTTAATCACCGAGATGAAATACAACAATGCTAAGACTTCTTAACCTCAAGACTCGACTCTCGATCTTAGCAAACTCATGCAAATCAACTGAGTAAGAAATCCCACATGAATTATATCCTTCCTTCAACATGTGCCCTCACGGAAGGAGAGTTACCCAATCACACGCAAAAATCATTTTTACATCACAACATATGTGGGTAAATAAAGAATTACACTCACTCTCACAAAGAATTCACATGCATCATGTAATGACCCATAAGCTTGCCCTTAGTGTTTTATTCCACTAATTTAAGGATGTGTGAATGTAAGATCAAGTAGGACTTAATGGGTTGTAATGTAGGCTAAGGGACAGGTAGGTACTATTATGGCCAGTAATAGTGACTATCTTTCCTAAACGCTTTTAATACATTACGCCCTCCTTACGAACTTCCCTTCCCTTACTTTACCTTTTTCTCCTTTCATCTTTCTTGTTCCTCTTATGTTCCCCCATTTCTTTAGGCACTTTTAACTTATTAGTAAGGAGTTCTATAAATAATTTTTCATTAATTTGTTTTCTTGCTCCTTACTAATAATCAACCATTTTCACAAAAGTGCACCTTTGTCCTTTTCTCACTTCTACAACTTGCTACTTTTCCTTTCTTTTCATTCTTCTCACTCCTTTACTCCTTCGGATTTTTTCACTCAAGCGATTAGGAATTTTGGATCAAGTTCAAGGCTAATGAAAGAAAAAGGATTAAGCTTATGTTGCAGCTATCAAAGAATAGGCTCAAGGCTCAACAGGGCTAACTAGGATTAATTTCTCAAGGTAGGTAAAACGAGGGATAACAATTGGTTCATTCAAAGAAATGCCTAAATCATCTCCTACAATTCACATCCTTCATTTCGTTTAATAAACACACCAGGCAAGTTCTAGACAATCCACAATAGCACAGAATACTCAAAAACCTTACACTCATGGCACATGGTCAAATCAAGACATATTCAGTAGACTCTTGCTCAGCTAATCACAAGAGTTCAGATTAAGCTTCAACCATATTGAGTCAAATTCAAGAGCCTAAGCGTCTCACACAAAGTTATACACCTGCATGCTTCACACCTAACATACTTGCATCTTACAATCACGTATAGCACATAACAAGAACATCAAGCACCACTTAGTTATGGTTTCAAAAACCAATCACCTACCGACTAATTTTCCTCAAGACGGTCATCATCCATCCATCGTCGGAAACAGTCCCTAACTATGACTAAAAACACTATATACAGACAAAGGAAAAAAAATAAAATAAAATTTTTATTCTTCGGTTCAAAGACCCCCCGTCGGAAAAGAACCGAAAAGAAAAACCAACGGGTGATGAAGTCATGCTTACTTCACAAAAATTTTCAAATTTTTCAAGCATTACATTCACCAAAAATCGTTAAGCACAACAAAAGTTTTTGAAATTTCCCTTGAAATTTCCCTCACCCCACACTTAAATCATGCTATGTCCTCATAGCATCAAATTAAAATTTACAAAGGGTGAGAAATACTCCCTGAGGCCTTTAGGCTTAGCTAACAACATGCCTCTCTTCAACTTGCACAAGTGGGTGTTCAACCCCACACTTTTTCTCTTCCATGCTTGTTAGCTTCCTCTTCCACGGGTACTCAGACTTCCCCTCCATCTGTGCTTAACTTTCCACCAGAAACAACACAAGATGAAAAATAAATAAAATCAACACAAATGCCAGAAATTAAAATGGTACCTGTGGTACCCTTGGGTTGCCTCCCAAGTAGCGCCTTATTTTACATCGTGGCCCGACGTGGACTATCCTTTTCAGGACATCCTCATACCTGGGTTCTCTTTCGAGAACCATCTCCTTTTCTTTTGCTGTTTAGAGGAAATAGCCTCCACTCTGCTCCTCTCTTTCTCCAACTTCTTTTCAGTTTGAAGTCCTTTATCAGACTCAGGCTGAACATTTGTTATAGCCTTCGGCCCTACACCTGTGGAATCCCCCACCCCACACTTATCCTCTGCCAACACACTAACCTGACAAAGGTTTCTATAGTGTGCAGATGGGTTCATTTCTTGGTACACGCAGAAGATTTCTTCTTCATCCTCAACCCTCATTTTCAGGGTCCCTGCTTTCAAATCAATCACCGCTCCTCCAGTGGCCAAAAATGGCCGTCCCAAGATCAGGGGTACCTGGTCATCAACCTGAAAATATAAGACAATAAAATCAGCAGGTATAATGAACTTACCTACTTTGATGAGAAGGTCCTCTATTATTCCATCAGGTGTCACTCGCGACTTGTCAGCCAGCTGCAACATCAACCTTGTTGGCCTTGGTTGTCCCAACCCCATGGTGTTGAATAAGGATAGGGGCATTAGATTAACTGCCGCCCCCAAGTCACATAAAGCTCGTAGCACCTCAGCTTTACCAATTTGTATGGGGAGGGTAACACTCCCTGGGTCTTTGAGTTTCTTTGGCATTTTGCTCAATACCCTGTAACTGCACTCCTCAGTCAGTGCTACCGTTTGGACATCCACCAATCTCACTTTGTTCGCCATCACGTCCTTCAAGTATTTAGCATACTTGGGCATTCCCTACAAAACATAAAGAAGAGGCAAATTTATGTGAAGTTCTCTGAAACTCTCAAAGAACTTTTTGAAGCATTCCTCCTCCTTGCTCTTTCTGAATTTCTGAGGGAATGGTGGTGGTGGTCTTTGTGCTGGCTGCAATGGAGGTCGTGAATTTTGTTGCCCAGCACTCTGATTATCTCCCATGTTGATGGATGGTCCTGGTCTAACCAACTCCGGCTGCACCTCTTTGCTCAGCTCTTTTGGCACTGCATCAGCTAATTGCCTACCGCTTCTCAGACTGATGGCATTGATCTGCCGGGGGTTAGGATCTGTGTCGCTTGGTAATCCCCCTTGCGATCTCATGTTTTGAGCAGCTGCTATCTGACCCACTTGTTTTTCAAGATTTCGGGTGGCTACTTGCTGATTCATTAAGTCTGTTGCCATCCTCGCCTGATTTTCCACTAACTGAGTCTGGGTCTCCATAATTTTCTGCAATGTTTCCTCAATGTTGCTACTCAATTGCCCATCATTCTGCCTATTCTGCTGATACTGCTGCTGTTGAGGTTGCATAAAATTCTGCTTTTGGTTTCCACCCTAAGAAAAATTCCGGTGGCCCTGCCAATTTCTGTTGTAACTGGTTTCAAAATTCTGATTGTTGCGCTGCACATTACTAATAAAATTGACTGACTCCGGATTGTCTCCACAAGATTTTGCATGGTGCCCATTATTACCACAAATTTCGCACCAACTCGGAGCTTGCTGAACTGCATTAACCTGGCCCTGACGTTGGTTCATACTCAGTTTATTGAACTGAGTCATCATTTGATGCTGGAACGAAGCTAACTGTGCTGCCAAGGCATTCAAACCATCTACTTCCATCAACCCTGGTCTCTTTCCTGCCCCTCTCGATGACTCGATGTGCCACTCTGGATTTCCTTGTGCAATTCTGTTCAACAAAGTGTACAACTCATCATATGTCTTATCCAAGGCTTGCCCACCCGATGCAGAGTCTAGCAATATTTTTGTGTGTGGGTCTAGACTTTCTACAAAGGTATGAGCTAGCACTTCATTTGATTACTGGTGATGGGGGCAATCTCTCAACAATGACTTGAATCTTTCCCAAGCCATATATAGGTTCTCATCAGGCCTCTGCTTAAAACTGAGTATTTCACTTCTCAACCTTGTAGTTTTGCCTGATGGGAAGAATTTGATAAGGAATTTCTTAGCCAAGTCATTCCATGAAGTTATGGAGTTCGGTGGCTCAGCCTTCAGCCACTTCTTCGCCTCTCCCAACAGTGAAAATGGGAAGAGGGTCATTCGGACATAATCTGTGGACACGCCGGTGGGGACAAACGTGTCACTAATCTCTAAAAAGCTCTGTAGGTGCTGCTGCGGGTCCTCATGTGCCATCCCAGTGAATTGACCACTAGAATGTAACAGCTGCACCATGTTCCGTTTAAGCTTAAAGTGCCCTCTAGGCTCCGGTTTAAGAATGCTTGAGGTCACATTTGTCGCTAGTGGGATAGCCACTTCGCGAACTGGTCTTGCTTCCATTTCTTCGGATGACAATTGTGCTTGTCCCGCGGGTGGTTGTTGTTATACCTTTTCCTGAAGTCTCTTCAGCTTATGCTCTAGAGCTATTCTCCTTTGCAAATGGAATTGACGTTCAGGTTCAAGCAACAGTTCCACAAGCTCTCTATTTCTAGCCAGCTCGGCAGGACAACCTGTCACCTGCAAACAAACAGACTAAGACCAAGTTTTTCAACACTTAAGAGAATTTTAAAAATCACACAAAAATAGATAAATTATCAAAACTTCGTCGAGTCCCTGGCAACGGCGCCAAAAACTTGACGTGCCCGATTCGCGCGTCCGCAAGTGTACGGGTCGTGCAAGTAATATAGTGGCTCTTTTTAAGAACCGGATTGTCGAACCCACAGGGACTGGACCCATTCCTCTAACTATCCATTTCTATTGTGATCTTAAATACCTCAAGTGTTGGTTATAGACATTTTCGATTGAGATTAATTACGTCTAAGTTTGGGTCAACGAAATATTCAGAAATCACTCTAGGAGCAACTTAGAGTTAAAACCAATTTAATCATGCGATCCTACGATTTGCAATGGGTTAAGCATGGAACTATCAATTGTTATTTCACATAATTAGAATTGCATGTTTATGGTCTTTCGAGCCTCTAAACACGGCAATCTAGCCTCACTGCATCATTGTGAGCGAGGAGTTTAATTTTCTAGTCGCGGGCAATCAATTATGTTGTGGTTTACGGGGAAACGATTAGGGACTTTCGTACGTCTAACCATTTAACTCAACTTAGCCTCACAACTACTTCTTCGAGTGGTGATGTGACATCCCAAGTTGGTCTTTCATAACCCCCGTGTGTCAACCAAGCACGGTGTTAGGTATATTTCTATCCTGACACAAAAATCTCTCCCGAGATACAAACATGCTCCTTACATTCTCATGTCCTGACCTAGGTAATGCTTTCTCAAACTATTACTCAAGTTAACAAATATGCTTTCATGGTGATCAATCATAAAAGCAACCAACAATCTAGAATGCAAGACGAAAACAACAATCAATAACTTAATTCCAAAACAAATTCATAAAAGCACAATCATAATTCATGGCTTCAACCGTAGAGGAAGGGTTATTGCCATTCATGTTCGTAAAACTACAATTAACTAATACTAAACTAACATACTTACATGAATTTGGTAGATGAGAAGGGAATTTGATAAACCCTAGATGAGTTCTCCCACTTCTCCCTTCACTCCTAGGTGGTTTTTCATAATAAAATCGTGACCCCATGATTTTAGGAGCTAAGGGTCCTATTTATAGTAAATGGAAAATGTGCATAATTTAGACTGAGAGGGAACGGCTCCGTGTCACGGAGTGCATCGCGGAGCACTGCCTCCGTGACACGGAGACAACGCGAAAGCTCTCTGGAAATTGCCTCAGGAAACCAAGTTGCCAAGGGTTGCCGCGCTGGCCAACGTGGCACGCTGCCCATGCAGCGCGTTGGCAAGCTGCTGTCGCGCAAGCTGCCTAGCGTGACACGGTGCTGCCGTGCTAGTTCTCTGCCTCCTGCTGCCTGCTGCTGCCTTTCCTCGTGCACTTGGCAAGGGCGTGGCACGGCGCTGGGCGCGGCACACGCACAGCGTGGCACGCTGCCTGGCGCGGCCAGCCTTGCCAATGCATGCCCCTTGTCGACTTTTCGCCACTTGCTTCCACTTCATTCCTTCCTTTCACCAACTTGCGAATTAGTTCCTCAAATGCATTATTAACCTACAAAACAAGGACTAATCATGTTGGTTAGCACATATATTCACATTTATATAAAATCACATGAGATTATGTAGAATAACTTAGATAAACAAGACTATATTAAGGTATAAAGCGTATCACGGGCATGCTATTTTGCCCGTGATCAGCCAACGCACAGGTGGACTGTTTCGTATGTCCCCCTTGCCGACATTCGCGTTTTACTTCTGATTCCATGCCTCCACTTCACCAACTCATGGATTAGTTCCTCAAATTCATTTTAAACCTACAAAAACAAGAACTAATCATGTTGGTTAGTATATATATATTCACATTTACATAAAAGTACATGAGAATGTATATAATTAAGTCGATAAACAAGACAAAACTAAGTTATAAAGCATCACTTGGGCTTGCTATTTTTCCCAAGATCACCTACCCTACACTTAAAGCCTTGTTCGTCCTCGAATAACCCTTTTACATTTCATGTAAATAAAGACTCACACATAACTAATTTAGCAACACAATTCAAGCTACAGCTACAATGATTGTTTAAGATAGCAAGTTAAAAATAGAGCATGCACGATTTAATCAATGAAATGATATACAACTAAGTTAAGACTTCCTAACCTCAAGAATCGACTCTTAGTCTTAGCAAACTCATGCAAGTCAACCGATCAACAAATCCGACATCAATGTTATCTCTCACTAAACATGTTCCCTCACAACAAGAGAGTTACCCATTTTTACTCACAAATTTTCAAATCACAACATGTATGGGTATATGAATAGAATTACGCTCGCTCTCTCAAGGAATTCACATGCATCATGTAGTGACCCATAAGCTTGCCCTTAGTGTTTTACTCCACTAATTTAAGGATGTATGAACGTAAGATCAAGTAGGACTTAACGGGTTGTAATGTAAGCCAAGGGATGGGTAGGTAATATTTTGGATAATAACATTGGTTATCTTCCCCAAGCGCTTTTAATAACTTCAACCTTCATTAAGGACATCTCTTTTGTTACTTCCTCCTCATTCTTTTCACTCTTGAATTTTCTCTTCTTGTTCCCATTTCTTTAAGCACACTCAGCTTATTAGTAAGGGGTACTTAAGAAACTTTTTCATTCATTTATTTCTTTCTCCCTACCAATACTCAGGCATTTTCAAAAAAGTGCACCCTTGACCTTTCTCAACTTTTACAACTGCTACTTGATCTTGGGCACATTTATATGCCTAAGTGATACTCAAAGGTGTCATTTTAGCCTTGTTTATCTATCAATGTTTATATATTCTCATGTGATTGGTAATAAAATGTGAATTTATACTAACCAACATGATTAGCATTGTTTTGCAGGAAAAATGTAATTTCGGGAAGCTAAAATGCATGTTGGAAGAGATCGGGTTTGGACTCAGATGAGAGCAAGGGACAAGGCATTGGAAAGCACAAAATAAAGGGGCTTCGCGATGCACTCCGTGACACGTTGCTTGTTATTTCGAGAAAAATTCCCACCAGTATAAATAGAACACTTAGGTTCATTTTTCAATATTTTGACTTGGTGGAGCAAGAACGTGGGTTACAGGCAGTTGAGGGGATGAAATTATCAGGGTTTTCTCTCTTTCTTTCTCCTTGAATTCAATTGCTTGTATGTTTAACACTCATTTAACGATGTTTAATCCACAAATGAGTGGCTAATTCACCTTCTTGCTGAGGTTAAGAACACTTGTAATGAAATGTGATTATTGATGCTTTGGTTTTTCATCTTTTCTTCCATGGTTGTTCTATTAATTCTTGTTCTTACTGCATTAATGTGTGGCCTACGTTAATGTACATCTAAAAAGTCCGGTTTCACTCGAGAGAGCAAGAAATTGGAAAGTTGTGAATTAATAGGATATGATCCTTTCTTAGTTTGGGAAAATTGAGAATTGATTTACCTTCAGGATAGAAATATACCTGAAAGTCGTATTAGTCAATTTAGGAATCGGTTTTGTATGGCTAGAACATGAATTGCATTTAATCACAGAAATGTAGGTGGATGGTTCATGATTCTTAAGTGCGGTTAAATACGAGAGTTTTAATCCCTTGGCAATAATTCTTGACTAGCAACCGAAGGAAAAGGATAACCAAATTATATCGACAATTAATTTCATTACATGTTCGTTTAACCTCAGCATGCTCACATTCATAGTTCAGACTCACATTAGATAATTGTTTAGAATAGCATAATTATTAGAAATTAAAAATATCAAACTCTTGGTTACACTGTTGTCTGCATTGTTAGAATTGAAATATAGTACACTTGAGCATATTGCACTTCATCCCAGTCCCTGTGGGATCGATACTTGGCTTACTTAAGTCACTTTACTACTTGTTCGACCACGTTCACTTGCGTGTAGTTATATACCCATATAATGCGAGACGAACAAGTTTTTCCCTTGTTCGTCCTCGAACACTACTTTTCCTTCTTTTTCATTCTTCTCACTCTTTCACTCTTTCGGATTTTTCCCTTAGACTCTTAGGATTTTTGGATCAAATCCAAGGCTACTGAAAGGAAAAGGATTACTTATGTTGTAGCTATCAAAGAATAGGCTTAAGGATCAATGGGGCTCACTAGGATTCAACATTCAAAGTAGGTAAAGTGAGGGATAACAATTAGGTTCATTCAAAAAAATGCCTAAATCATCTCCTACAATCCACATCCTTCATTTCGTTTCATATATACACTAGGAAAGTTCTAGACATTCCACAATAGCACGGAATATTCGAAAAACTTACACTCACAGCACATGCTCAATTCAAGACACATTCAGAAGACTCTTACTCAGCTAATCACAAGAATTCAGAATTAAGCTTCAATCATATTGAGTCAAATTAAAGAGCCTAAGTGTCTCAAACAAAGTTATACACTTCTTACATGCTTCAACACTAACCACACTTGTATCTTACAATCATGTATAGTGTTCGGTTGGTTGTGCTTTGGGTATAAAGCTACACGCAAGTGCACGTGGTCGAACTAGTAGTAAAGTGGCTTAAGTAAGCCAAGTATCGATCCCACAGGGACTGGGATGAAGTGTAATCTGCTCAAGTGTACTATATTTTAATTCTAAAAATGCAGACAACAGCGTAACCAAAAGTTTGATATTTTGATTTATAATTTTTATACTAAATCTAAAACAACTATCTAATGTGAATTTGAACTATGAATGAGAGCATGCTGAGGTTAAACGAACATGTAATGCAATTAATTATCGACATAATTTGGTTAGTCTTTTCCTCTGGTTGCTAGCCAAGAACTATTGCCAAGAGATTAAAACTCTCGTATTTAACCCCACTAAAGAATCATGAACCATCCACCTACATTTCTGTGATTAAATGCAATTCATGTTCTAGCCATACAAACCCGGTTCCTAAATTGACTAATACGACTTTCAGGTATATTTCTATCCTAAAAGTAAATCAATTCTCAATTTTCCCAAACTAAGAAAAGATCATATCCTATTAATTCACAACTTTCCAATTTCTTGCTCTCTCGAGTGAAACCGGACTTTCTAGATGTACATTAACGTAGGCCACACATTAATGTAGTAAGAACAAGAATTAACAGAACAACCATGGAAGAAAAGATGAAAAACCAAAGAATCAATGATCACATTTCATTACAAGTGTTCATAATCTCAACAAGAAGATGAATTAGCCACTCATTTGTGGATTAAACATCGTTAAATGAGTGTTAAACATACAAGCAATTGAATACAAGGAGAAGGAAAGAGAGAAAAACCCTGATAATTTCTTTCCCTCAACTGCCTGTAACCCACGTTCTTGCTCCACCAAGTCAGAATATTGAAAAATGAACCTAAGTGTTCTATTTATACTAGTGGGAATTATTTCCAAAATAACAAGCAACGTGTCGCGGAGTGCATCGCGGAGCACTGCCTCCATGACACGCTACTGATGCGGACCTTCACTGGAACTGGGGGTCCAGGAAATAAGGCCCAACGTGGCACGGCGTGCAACGTGGAGCCAGGCCACCGTGCCACGGACCTATCGCGTACCCTCTCTGGAAATTGGGAGAAAATTCCCTATCCAGGCAGAAGGCCTCCGCGATGGCAGCGTGACACAGCTCCATCGCGGAGCCCCTTTATTTTCTGCTTTCCAATGCCTTGTCCCTTGCTCGCATCCGAGTCCAACCCCGATATCTTCCAACATGCATTTAAGCTTCCCAAAATTACATTTTACCTGCAAAACAATGCTAATCATGTTGGTTAGTATAAATTCATATTTTATTACCAATTACATGAGAATGTATACACATTGATAGATAAACAAGGCTAAAATTCCACATTTGAGTATCACTTGGGCATATAAATTTGCCCAAGATCACTTACCCCACACTTAAATCCTTGTTCGTTCTCGAACAACAATCCTACACCTCATGCAATATACATCCCAACCTCACTACTTTGGTTCGACAATTTAGGCTACGGTCATACCGATTATTCAATATAGCAAATCATCAAGAAAACATGCATGGTCCTATTAATGCAATGACCTTCAATACATCAAGACCTCCTAGACTTAAGAATAGACTCTCGATATTGACAAACTCATGCAAATCAGCTGATCAAGATATCCGACACAAAAATTAATCTCTCGTCAAGCATGTGCCCTCACAACACAAGAGAGTCTTCCCCTTTTTGCTCATATGAACTCACAAAATTTCAAGCAGGGACATGTAAATACAATTTCGCTCTCACTCCCAAAAGAATTCTCATGCATCATGTCATGACCCATAAGCTTGCCCTTAGTGTATTACTCCACTAATATAAAGAAGTGCGATGTAAGATCACGTAGGACTTTAACGGGTTGTAATGGAAGCTACGGAACTAGTAAATATTGGGCTAACCAATTATAGCCACTAGCATCCTTAAGCGCCTTATCAACACATCCCATCAACTCATGGACATTGTTTCTTTTTTTTTCTTCCTCCCATTCTTGAAGTATTTCTTTAGTTTGGCCCATCTTATTAAGCACACTTGACACAACAACAAAGATTATTCATGCACCTTCATTATAGTTTATTTATAACAAGTGCACCTTCAACCTTTCCTTTTCTTCCATCACTCGGCTTTTCTTTTCTTTTCACCATTCTCACTCTTTTGACACTTTGGGAAAATGATTTTCTCTTCTTAAGCACTTAAGAGTTTTGTATAGACTTTACGGCTAATGAAAAAAAAGCTTAAGCTCGGTTTAGACTTTTTGACAAAAGAAAAAAATAATAGGCTAAAGGCTCAACGGGCTGGCTAGGGTATACAATCAAGGTGGGTACGACAATGAAAAATAGAAACTTTCGGTTAAAACAAAGAAATGCCTACATCCTCTCCTACAATACACCTCCTTCATTTCATTTTGTACACACACCAGGCAAGTTCTAGACACTTCACAATAGCATGGAATAACAAAACCTCACTTCACACTTATTGCACATGCTCAATTCAAGATGTATGCACAGATTCTTCAATCAGCTAATTACAGGAATTCAAACATTAAGCCTCAATCACACTGAATCGAACTCTATGGACAAGGTATCTCAATATATTACAAAGTTGCATGCTTTCATACGAATCACCTTTGCATTTTAAATATCATGTACAACGCGCAACCAGAATTCCGCAACCATAAAGTAACTACAGGTTTTGGGATGCAACCCCCAAAAGAAAACAACTGAAAAATAATTGAAAAACTTACTCCTAACAACTACATTTCCCTTAAGATGGTCGTCATCCATCCATCATAGGGAACGGTCACTAACTATGACTTCGGTTCAATGGGACCATTCTCGGTAAAAGAACCGAAAACAAACGCCGAGAAACCCAAGAATTAAAAAAAAATTAAAAATATCGATCATTTTGATTAACAAAAATATGTACAAAATCAGCTAGCAACATTCAGCAACACACATCAATTTCACATAAATTTACAATACAGAACAACAACTTAACAATTCACAAATCACAGGGACACAAATTTCACAAGCACGACAACAGATTAGGACATACATACATAACAACACAGCCCAGCACCTAACTACTCCCACCCCACACTTAGCTCGAACACTGTCCCCAGTGTTCACAAAAATTAAAATAGCACAAAAATCGAGTGGTGGAACTCCTTGATCAATCGAAGTACTCCACTTCTTCATCAGGTGCTGCTGCTTCATCTCCCATGTCTGAATCACCCCCGTCGTCATCATCGGACTCCACAACGGAGTCCTCCCGACGTGTCTTCTCGTCTGTGGGGACATCATCATCTGTGGGCTCTATAAATTCTGGCCCCACTCGGCATAGAGCCCTGGCATTCTCGCCGAAAGGGTAGTCTAGCTCCAGCTGCCATAGCTCCTCCTCTGTCGCCGGCCTCCCACCTATCCTCAGCTGGAGCATCTGCATCCCGTACATGCGAGCCATATACTGATCATCACGAGCATGTCGCTCGCCAAGTGTAAGCACTGGCCTGTGGGTGGTATCGGGTGCCTTAGTTTTAGTGACATCTAAGGCCCGCTGCTCCATCTGCGGGATATAGTCAAGGGCCTCTTCCTCAACATCTAGGCCCCTCAGGAAAGTGGTGAGTAGCCCACCAAATACGTATCTGTGCCCCTTATGCAATCGGGCTCTCTTCATGGCGGAGATAATCACCGCCCCCACGTTGATCTCCAGCCCTTTCATCAGGGCGTACACCAGGCATACACGATCCTGGGTTACATCTATCATATGTACCCCCGAGATTAGGTAGGAACAGACGATCTTTCGCCATATTCTGGCTTCCCTGTTCATCTGTGAATAGGGCAAAGTCTGATGGTAGCCCCGCTCTTTGTGTCTGCTCCATCTAGCTGTCGATCGGGTCCCACACAGTGTGCGTCTGATGTCCGCATACGGTGGAGTGATTTTCAGCTCTCGAAGTACGTGGGGGTCTGTGTCTTGCGCCCCTATGATAGCATTGAGGTGGTGGGGCTCAAATGTGACTATTTGCCCTCTGATTTTTATGGTGTGACTTCTTAGGGTCGGGTTCCAATTGGCATAGAATTCCCGAATCAGTTACAAGTTGCATTCCTTGGGCTCTTCATAGATGAAGTTGAGCCCAGCTTCCTCGATCCGGTGGACAATTCTAGGGAACTCCTGTGCCAATGGTTCCCGTGCGATATGTTCCTCGGGGAAGTATTTGTTTTCTTTGTGCTTTGCGTACCACTTCTTCCCTTCATCTGTCACCCATCTGGTTCCGTATTGGCGGTGTTGGCCGCGTGGAACCGCTGGTGCTGCTGGGACTGCTGTGCCCAGTCTGATTCGCTTTCTACCGGCGCCAGATGTTGATGCGCCTTTCCCCTTTTCTTGCCTGCTTGCCATTTTCCCTGTCAACCCAAGTAGACAAGATCAATGTTAAGCCAATGAATATTAACTTCGACTAAGGTCGGGTTAAGCTAGGCTACCCCACACTTAGTCCTTAGCTACAGTTACACATATCGGCAAGATCATCTTTATTTACACACAATAACAACCAACTATACAAACATGCTTAGTGCATACGAAGAAGTCGATGGTATATATACTATGTACTACTCCGACTTCGTACAGCTAACCACAATCATTACCATCGACAACCTTTTAATCCATTGCACTTAGCAAGAAAAAAAACAAACAAAGAAACGAAAACAACAAGAATTTATCTACACGAACCTATACAACCAACACAATTCTTGCAAAATTTCAATATTCCCCTAACCCGAGAATCCTTCGGTCTATTAACATGATAACAACTAGCACATCAACTCATCTCACTCAACATGTACATCCCGGCATGAATTTCACAAGTCACTACCTTTTTCCACTTCAAATTCAAAAACAAGCCCTAGAAATGATGATATCAAGAAAATTCGATTAAATTATGTAATTAACGAGTTCAAGCAATCATAATGATATTCTGAACATTCATCAACAACAATTCAATTGAATTCATGATTAATTTCTACTTAGGGCAAACTTAGCTCACCTCACATGCTCAATATCGAAGAAAATCGACAAGAAATGAGATGAAATCGAAGAACATACCTTGAAGTTGAAGAATTGTAGAAAACTCAATGATTTTCTTGGCCTACTCCGTGTCACATTGAAGGGGGATGGGTTTTAGGGAGTTTGGTCTCGGAGTGAGTGAAAAATAAGGGAAAGTGAGGGGTTTTCGGGGTTTTAAAATGGGAAAATCGTGCGGGTCACCCGGCGACCCGGTGTGACCCGTCGCAATATACACGACAACGTGTCACGGAGTGCATCGCGGTGCACTGCCTCCGTGACACGGAGCTGTCGCGAGGGTACTTTGGAATTTTTTCAAATTCCGGATTTATACCTCAACGTGTCACGGAGGGTAACGCGGAGGTCCTCCTCCGTGACACGGAGCTATCGCCCTAGCTCACTGTTTTGCCACTTTTTTATTAATTTTCATACCTTGAATTTTCCTTTGCGATTCCGTGCATATTTTCCTCCGTTTGACCTGAAATTCATCTCACTACACGAAATTGGTTAGAATTATAGGTTTCACTCTAAATAAAAATAAAAACAAAAACATAAACTAAAAAATTTTTTTGTTGTCAATCAAGAAAAAGAAAAAGAAAAATCTATTTACACTTTACAAAGAGAAAAAAAAATTTCACGGGTTGCCTCCCGTGCAGCGCTTGGTTTACCATCGTGGCTCGACGTCCTTAAGCATAGTTTTCCTCTAGGGTGATGGACGATTTCTCTCGATCACCGTCCTCCCCCCAGTAGTGCTTACACCGTTCCGGTGGTTTACCCAATAACTCTCTTGAATCTTTCCTCTGTTCATCATCGCCTTGATCAATCACATTGACCACTGAGAGTTCTTCGTGCACCATCGGGAATTTGGGTGCCTTGTACACATAGAACACCTCCACCTTGTCGTGTGCTCGCATTGTCAGCTGCCCTGCAGCTACGTCAATCAGTGCTTTCCCGGTTGCCAGGAAGGGACGTCCCAAAATAAATGGAACTTCCGCGTCTGGTTCAAAATCCAGCACGACAAAATCTACCGGGAAAATCAGGTAGCCAACTTGCACCAGAACGTCCTCCACAATGCCATCAGGTCTGGCTAAGGATCGATCCGCCAATTGCAAGATCAATGTTGTGGGTCTAGGACTCCCTAGACCCAGCTTTTTGAATACCGATGACGGCATCAAATTTATGCTCGCTCCCAAATCACACAATCCACGAGCTCGGATACTCTGCCCAATAGTAATCTGTATAGTAAAGCTCCCAGGATCTTTGAGCTTTGTGGGCAGTCAATTTTGAATCCGGGAAGTGCACTCCTCTGTTAGAGCCACCGTAGCATACTCAGTCAACCGACTTTTGTTTGCCACGATGTCCTTTATATACTTGGCATATTTCAGCACTCCCTGCAAAACATCAACAAGAGGTAAGTTAATATGTACCTGTTTCAGCACCTCCATGAATTTCTTGAAACACGCCTCCTCCTTGTGTTTCTTTAATCGTTGAGGGAACGGGGGTGGTGGTCTTTCTGATTCAGCTTCCTTAGTCTTACCCCTCTCAGTACTTTGCTCCCTCTCGACTTCTGCTGTTCCCGATTGTTGAGGTGGTCTTTCTGGTTCCACCTCTTTCAGCTGCACACCACTCCTTGTGGTCACTACATTCACCTGCTTGGGATTGGGATCTGTATTGCTCGGAAGTCCTTCTCGAGGCCTAGTGTTTTGGGCACCAGCAAATTGCCCAAATTGATATTCAAGTGCCTTGGTAGCTAACTGGTTGTCTTTCACTTCGGCTGCCAATTTCACATAGTCAGCCTGCAATTGAGCTTGGTTAGCGATCATGGTCTTGAACATCTCCTCAATGTTGGGTGATGGTGGTGGAGGAGGTGCATTGTTGTTTCTGAATTGTGCTTGATAATTTTGCTGCCCTCCTTGGTTCCTTTGCACACCCTGACCCGAACTTTGCCCCTGATGGTTGTTGCTACCCCAGGAGAAATTCGGGTGATTCCTCCAATTGGAATTGTAGCTGTTACCATACTGTTGGTGGTTGTTCCTTTGAACATTTCCCACAAAGTTTACCGAGTCAGGATTTGCTCCACAACACTCAGCTGAGTGCTCACTACTTCCACACACTTCACACCACATCTGCTGCACTGCATTAACTGGGGCTTGGGGCTGGTTCATTGTCATGTTGCTGAAGTAGGTGTTAAGTTGATTTTGTAATACAGCTATCTGTGCCGCAATAGCTCTAAACCCATCCACTGCTAGCACTCCTGCTGCTTTCCTTGTCCCGCCTCTTGACGAATCAGCATTCCATTCCGGATTGCCCTGCGAAATACGGTTCATTAAGGTATACAACTCCTCATCAGTTTTCTCCAGCGCTTGTCCTCCAGTTGCTGAGTCTAGCAATATTTTTGTATGGGGTTCCAAACCCTCTATAAAAGTGTGCACCAGCACATCATTAGACTGATGATGATGAGGACAATCCCGCTACATGGACTTGAATCTCTCCCAAGCCTGATATAAATTCTCTCCCTCCCTCTGTTTGAAACTTAGAATTTGACTTCTATGTCTTGCTGTTTACCAGAGGGAAAAAACCGTATCAAGAATTTCCTCTCAAGGTCATCCCATGTACAAATAGAATTCGGTGGCTCAGCTTTCAACCACCTCTTGGCTTCTCCCAATAGTGAAAATGGGAACAATGTAAGCCGAAAATAATATGATGACACTCCAGCAGGGATGTAAGTGTCACTTATCTCCAAAAAATTTTGGAGATGCTGCTGTGGATCTTCATGAGGGAGACCTATAAACTGCCCGCTAGTGTGCAAATTGCACCATATTCTGCTTAAGTTCGAACCTCCCTCCTGGCTCAGGTTTGCGGATGCTAGATGTGAAATTATTAGCATGTGGGATTGCCACCTCGCGAACCGACCGAGCTGCTACTTCTTAGGGCACTAACACTGCCCGTACTACCGGTGGATTCTATTCTTGCTCCATGATCGTCTGTCTGAGCAACTGCAGCTTTGTTTATAGAGCTTCTCTCTGCTTGCTATGAAATATGCTTTCTGGCTCTATATACGAGTCCACCAGCTCCTTGTCTCTTGCCAGTGTTCAACAGAAATTAAATCTGCAAAATACAGGCTAAGACCAAGTTGTCAACACTAAGAAAACCAAAATATAGTAAATTAACACTTAAAACAAATTCACCAATTGCCAGTCCCCGGCAACGGCGCCAAAAACTTGTTCGGTTGGTTGTGCTTTGGGTATAAAGCTACACGCAAGTGCACGTGGTCGAACAAGTAGTAAAGTGGCTTAAGTAAGCCAAGTATCGATCCCACAGGGACTGGGATGAAGTGCAATCTGCTCAAGTGTACTATATTTTAATTCTAAAAATGCAGACAACAACGTAACCAAAAGTTTGATATCTTGATTTATAATTTTTATACTAAATCTAAAACAACTATCTAATGTGAATCTGAACTATGAATGAGAGCATGCTAAGGTTAAACGAACATGTAATGAAATTAATTATCGACATAATTTGGTTAGTCTTTTCCTCCGGTTGCTAGCCAAGAACTATTGCCAAGAGATTAAAACTCTCGTATTTAACCCCACTTAAGAATCATGAACCATCCACCTACATTTCTGTGATTAAATGCAATTTATGTTCTAGCCATACAAACCCGGTTCCTAAATTGACTAATACGACTTTCAGGTATATTTCTATCCTGAAAGTAAATCAATTCTCAATTTTCCCAAACTAAGAAAAGATCATATCCTATTAATTCACAACTTTCCAATTTCTTGCTCTCTCGAGTGAAACCGGACTTTTTAGATGTACATTAACGTAGGCTACACATTAATGCAGTAAGAACAAGAATTAATAGAACAACCATGGAAGAAAAGATGAAAAACCAAAGAATCAATGATCACATTTCATTACAAGTGTTCATAACCTCAGCAAGAAGATGAATTAGCCACTCATTTGTGGATTAAACATCGTTAAATGAGTGTTAAACATACAAGAAATTGAATACAAGGAGAAGGAAAGAGAGAAAAACCCTGATAATTTCTTTCCCTCAACTGCCTGTAACCCACGTTCTTGCTCCATCAAGTCAGAATATTGAAAAATGAACCTAAGTGTTCTATTTATACTAGTGGGAATTTTTCCCGGAATAACAAGCAACGTGTCACGGAGTGCATCGCGGAGCACTGCCTCCGTGACACGCTACCAACGCGGACCTTCACTGGAACTGGGGGTCCAGGAAATAAGGCCCAACGTGGCACGGCGTGCAACGCGTAGCCAGGCCACCGTGCCACGGACTTATCGCATACCCTCTTTGGAAATTGGGCGAAAATTCCCTATCTAGGCAGAAGGCCTCCGCGATGGCAGCGTGACACGGCTCCATCGCGGAGCCCCGTTATTTTCTGCTTTCCAATGCCTTGTCCCTTGCTCACATCCGAGTCCAACCCCAATATCTTCCAACATGCATTTAAGCTTCCCAAAATTTCATTTTACCTGCAAAACAATGCTAATCATGTTGGTTAGTATAAATTCACATTTTATTACCAATTACATGAGAATGTATACACATTGATAGATAAACAAGGCTAAAATTCCACAGTTGAGTATCACTTGGGCATATAAATTTGCCCAAGATCATATAGCACATAACAAAAACATCAAAACAATCAATTAGCTACGGGTTCAAAACCCAAAACCTATTGACTAATTTTCCTCAAGACGGTCGTCATCTATCCATCGTCGGAAATAGTCTCTAACTATGACTAAAAACATTATATACATACAAAGAAAAAAATTATTATTTGGTTCAAAGACCCCCCGTCGGAAAAGAACCGAAAAGAAAAACCAACGGGTGATGAAGTCATGCTTAATTCAAAAAATTTGTTTCAATATTTCTCCCAAGCACTAATTCACCAAAAATCATTAAGCACAAAAAATTTTAAATTTTTTAAATTTTCCTCACCCCACACTTGAATCATGCTATGTCCCCATAGCATCAAATTAAAATTAAGCAGGATGAGAAATACTCCCTGAGGCCTCTAGGCCTAGCTAATAGCATGCTTTTCTTCAAATCTGCACAAGTGGGTGTTTGACCCCACACTTTTTCTCTTCCGTGCTTGTTAGCTTCCTCCTCCACGGGTACTCAGAATTCCCCTCCATTTGTGCCTAACTTTCCACCAAAAACAACACAAATTGAAAATAAACAAAACACATAAACAAAAATCACAAATTGAACCTGCGGTACCCTTGGGTTGCCTCCCAAGCAGTGCCTTATTTTACGTCGCGGCACGACGTGGACTATCCTTTTCAGGATATCCTCATACCTGGGTTCCCTTTCGAGAATCATCTTCTTTTCTTTTGATTTTTAAAGGGAACAACCTCCACTCTGTTCCTCTCTTCCTCCAACTTCTTATCAAACTGAAGCCCTTTATCAAACTCAGGCTGAACACTTATCATTACCTTTGGCCGTGGACCTATGGAATCTACCACCCCACACTTATCCTCTGACAACACACTAACCTTACAAAGGTTTCTATAGTGAGTGGGTGGGTTAATCTCTTGGTAAACTCGGAAGAGTTCTTCTTCATCCTCGACCCTCATTTTCAGGGTCCCTGCTCTTAAGTCAATTACCGCTCCTCTGGTGGCCAAGAATGATCGTCCAAAGATTAAGGGTACCTGGTCATCAACATGAAAATCTAAGATAATAAAGTCAGCAGGTATAATAAACTTACCCACTTTGATGAGAAGGTCCTCTATGATTCCATCCGGTGCCACTCGCGACTTATCCGCCAGCTGCAGCATCAAGCTTGTTGGCCTCGGTTTTCCTAACCCCAGGGTGTTAAATAAAGATAGGGGCATTAGATTAACTACTGCCCCTAGATTACATAAAGCTCGTAGCACTTCAGCTTTACCAATTTGTATGGGGAGGGTAAAACTCCTTGGGTCTTTGAGCTTCTTTGGAATTTTGCTCAACACCCTGTGACTGCACTCCTCCATCAGTGCTACTGTTTGTACATCCACTAATCTCACTTTGTTAGCCATCACATCCTTCAAGTATTTTGCATACTTGGTCATTCCCTGCAAAACATCAATAAGAGGCAAATTTATGTGAAGTTCTTTGAAAATCTCAAAGAACTTTTTGAAGCATTCCTCCTCCTTGCTCTTTCTGAATTTCTGAGGGAATGGTGGTGGTGGTATTTGTGCTGGCTGCAATGAAGATTGTGCATTTTGTTGTGCAGCACTCTGATTCTCTCCCTTGTCAGTGGATGGTCCTTGTCTAACCAACTTCGGCTGCACCTCATTTCTTTTCTCTTTTGACTGCATCAGCTAATTGTTTGCCGCTCCTTAGACTGATGGCGTTGACCTGACGGGGGTAAGGATCTATGTCACTTGGTAGTCCTCCCTGCGGTCTCATGTTTTGAGTAGCTGCTATCTGACCCATCTGCTTTTGTAGATTGCGGGTGGCCAATTGCTGATTCTTTAAGTCTGATCCCATCTTCACCTGGTTTTCTGCTAATTGAGTTTGGGTCTCCATGATTTTCGACAACATTTCCTCAATGTTGTTGCTCAACTGGCCATCATTCTGTCTATTCTGCTGATACTTCTACTGTTGAGGTTGCTGATAACTTTGCTTTTGATTTCCAGCCCAAGAAATATTTGGGTGGCTCTGCCAATTTTTGTTGTAGTTGTTTCCAAAATTCTGAGTGTTCCTCTGTACATTCCCAATAAAATTGACTTATTCCGGATTGGCTCCACAAGATTCTTCATTGTGCCCATTATTCCCACAAATTTCACACCAACTTGGAGCTTGCTGAACTGCATTAACCTGACCCTGCTATTGGCTCATACTTAGTTTATTGAACTGAGTCATAATCTGATGCTGGAATGAAGCTAGCTGTGCTGCCAAGGCAATTCATACCATCTACCTCTATCAACCCTGCTCTCTTTCCTGTCCCTCTCGATGATTCACTGTGCCATTCATGATTTCCCTGTGCAATTCTATTCAACAGCGTGTATAGCTCATCATACGTCTTCTCTAAGGCTTGCTCACCCGATGCAGAGTCTAGCAAAATTTTTGTATGTGGGTCTAGACTTTCTACAAAGGTATGAGCCAGAACTTCATTGGATTGTTGGTGATGGGAACAGTCTCTTAATAATGACTTAAATCTTTCCCAAGCCAAATATAAATTCTCATATGGCCTATGCTTAAAACTCAGTATTTAACTTCTCAATTTGCAGTCTTGCCCGAAGGAAAGAATCTGATCAAGAACTTCTTCGCCAAATCATCCCAAGAAGTTATGGAGTTTGGTTGCTCAACTTTCAACCCCTTTTTTCCTCTCCCAACAATGAAAATGGGAAGAGGGTAAGTAGGACATAGTCTGTGGACACTCCGGTGGGGACGAAAGTGTCACTAATCTCTAAAAAGTTCTATAAGTGCTGCTGTGCGTCCTCATGCGCCATCCCAGTGAATTGACCACTAGAATGTAACAGCTGCACCATATTCTGTTTCAATTCAAAGTTCCCTCCAGGTTCCGATTTACGGATACTAGAGTTCACATTCGTCGCTTGTGGGATTGCCACTTCGCGAACTAGTCTGGATGCCATTGTTTTTGGTGAAAATTATGCTTGTCCTGCGGGTGGTTGTTGTTGTACCTTTTCTTGAAGTCTTTTTAGCTTTTTCTCAAGAGCTACTCTCCTTTGCAAATGAATTTGACGTTCTGGTTCAAGCAACGGTTCCACAAGCTCTCTATTTCTAGCCAGCTCGGAAAGACAACCTGTCACCTACAATAAGTCAGACTAATACCAAGTTTTTCAACACTTAAGGAATTAAAAATCACACAAAAACATACAAATTTACTAAACTTTGCCGAGTCCCCGGCAACGGCGCCAAAAACTTGTAATATCCCCGGCAATATGCCAAAAACGTGTAACATCCCCGGCAACGGCGCCAAAAACTTATTGTGTCCCCGGCAACGACGCCAAAAAGTTGTTGACGACTGCGCCCAAGTGCACACGCAAGTGTACGTGGTCTTACAAGTAATACAGTGGCCCTTTTTAAGAGCCAGATGTCGAACCCACAGGGACTGGACCAATTTAGCTAATTATCAAGTTCAAGTGTGATATTAACTTTCACAAGTGTTGATTTAGACTTTTTCGATAAAGTTTAATTAAGTCTAGGGGTGGTCACATAAATACTCTGAAACAACTCAATGAGCAACTAGAGCTAAGACCAGATAATCATGTGATACTATGCTTTGTAATGGTTTAAGTATGGAATTATCAATTGTCGTCTCACATAATTACAATTGCATGTTCATGGTCTTTCGAGCCTCTAAACACGACAAACTAGCCTCATAACTACATCATTGAGCGGGGATGTGACATTCTAGTTCGTGGGCAATTCGATTACGTGGATGTGGTTTACGGGGTTTATGCTCTTGATTAGGGACTTTCGTACCTCTAATCATTTAACCGAACTTAGCTTCACAACTACTTCTACAAGTGGTGATGTGAAAATTCTAAGTTGGTGTCTAGCTCATCCCATTTTAGTAATCAAGCAAGGCAAATTAGGTATAATTTCTTATCCTAACCACGAATTATATCGTAAGATACAAACTTGCTCCCTACATTCTTTGTTCTTGCCTAGGTTTACTTTCTAAAGCTTATACCTAGGTGTAATGTGTGTGTTTTCATGGTGATAAATCATAAAAACAACCATAATTAAGAACGTAAGACAAAACAACAATCAATAACTTAAAACCAAAACAAATTCACACAGACACAATCATATCTTGTGGCCTCAACCCTAGAGGAATGGTTCTAGCCACTCAAATTCATAAAATTACAAGAAAACATAATTAAAGTAACATACTTACAAGAATTGGTAGAAGAGAAGATGAAATGTAAGAACCCTAGGTGAGTTCTCCCACTTCTCCCTTCACTCCTTGGTAGTTTTTCCGAAATATTACGTGACAAAATGTTTTTAGGAGCTCAGGGACCTATTTATAGTAAATGAGAAATATACAAAATTATGCCCTTCATGAAATAGCTCCGTGCCATGGAGGTGAACGCGCTAATTTACCTCCGTGACACGGAGGGATCGCGCATGCACACTGGAAACACAAAACAGTCGCCAAGGATCCCCCTGCCGCATTGGCAACATGTCACGCTGCTTGTGCAGCGCACTAGGGGTCGTGGCACGTTATTGGTCGCGCAGCCTACATGCCGTGGCACGTTGCCAACGCACAGGTCGGCTGTTTCGCGTGTCACCCTTGCCAAAGTTCGCGTTTTACTTCCGATTCCATGCCTCCACTTCACCAACTTATGGATTAGTTCCTCAAATTCATTTTAAACCTACAAAAACAAGAACTAATCATGTTGGTTAGTATATATATTCACATTTACATAAAAGTACATGAGAATGCATATAATTAAGTCGATAAACAAGACAAAACTAAGTTATAAAGCATCACTTGGGCTTGCTATTTTGCCCAAGATCAATTAACCAGATTACCAGTGTTATGATAGACCATTGGTTGGCCTGAGGTTACATGTGACTTCAAGTACCGTGTCTCGTCTAGGGTATAGACTTGGGTCATGACAAAATTGGTATTAGAGCACTAGGTTTAGAGTATCCTAGTATGTTTGAAGCCACGTCGAGTAGAGTCCTTTTCATGGCTGCGAAGCACGCCACACTTATGACGAGGAGGCTACGAGACATCATTAGGAAAACTCCCTTTTGTTCATACTCTTTATTGTGCATTGAAGTTCGAGTCCAGAAACATTCTCCTAACTCATGCTCTATGTCATTTCAGTTAAATCATGCCTCCATGACACGGAAATGAAAGAAGGGCAAGCAACGCTAACCGACCTGCCCCACCAGCTCCAGCAGCTCCTCGGGATGACCAAGTGCCCTCAGCGGAGTTCAGATCGGCTATCTTGCTGCTGGCATAGACAATCACGAACCAGGTGAACTATAAGGTGGTTTCAATTAACACGAATGGGTCCACAGCAACTGCCCGAGTTAAGGACTTCACTTGGATGAACCCTCCAGCCTTTCATGGATCTACGGTGGGAAAGGACCCATAGGAGTTTGTGGATGAGATTCGGAAGATCACCCGTATTAGGGGTGTTAGCTCCACTGAGAGTGCAGACCTGGTTGCCTACCAGTTGAAAGGTGTAGCCCAAATCTAGTCCGATTAGTGGAAAGAAGTGAGACCCGTGGGAGCATAATCGATGGAGTGGGAGGAATTCACAACAGCCTTTCTAGATAGATTCTTCCCCCGGGAGCTCAAAGAGGCTTAGGTGGAGGAGTTTATGAATTTTAAACAAGGCAATAGGATGGTGGAAGAGTATGCACTAGAGTTCACACGATTGTCAAAATATTCTCCGGAGATGGTAGCCGAGCCAAGGGCTCGCATGCTAAAGTTCGTCAATGGAGTATCGAACTTGGTCCTTAAGGAGTGCAGGAATGTAATGCTTATCAAAGATATTGACCTCTCTAGCCTCATCATTCATGCCCAGTAGATTGAGATAGAAAAGTTGAAAGACATGGAGCGAGAGAATAAGTGGGCTAGGACTGGCCAATCAGATTAAGGCCACCAGAGGTCTGGCGGTAGTAACCACCCACAGCAGCAGCAGCAGAGGGCTCCAACACCCCTACTTTCTGATCCCACAAGGATCGGAGGGGTGGAGCATCTGGCTCACATACCCATAGTCACAGTGCCAACAACCACTATCTAGCTTGGCCTATGTGTGGAAAGAATCATCAAGGAGAATGCCTTCGGGACAGAGAGGGTTGCTTAGGGTGTGGACAACTAGGCCATCGGCTCAGAGAAAGCCCCTCAACAGGATGGGGGAGATCACAGTCTACCACTTCAGCAGCTCTAGCAGGCAGACCAGCTCAGCAAGCCAACACTTTAGGTACGGATGGCGGTTAGGGCCAAAATCATTTTTATTCCTTTTCCTCTCATTAGGATCAGGAGAGCTCACCTGATGTGGTCGCGGGTATGTTACGTCTTTTTCATCTAGATGTGTATGCCCTACTAGATCCAGGAGCCACACTATTGTTCGTGACTCCCTATGCAGCTGTCCAGCTTGATATTAGTCTAGAAGTCCTTTAAAAATGATTCTCAGTCTCCAACCCAGTTGGTGAGTTAGTTCGAGCCAGTAGGGTGTATAGAAACTATCCAGTCTCAATCTTGAATAAGGTCATTCTAGCTGATCTCATATAGTTAGACATGGTCGATTTCGATCTCATTCTTGGAATGGATTGGTTACACTCCAGTTATGCCTCAGTCGGCTACAGAACTAGAGTCATCAAAATTCAGTTCCCTAATGAGCTAGTTTTAGAGTGGATGGGCAGTAGTTCAACGCCTAAGGGTCGGTTTATTTCCTACCTTAAGGCCAAGAAGATTATATATAAAGGGTGTATCTATCATCTCGTTCGGGTCAAAGATTCTAGCTCTGAGACCCCAACTATTCAATCTGTTCCAGTTGTCAGCGAATTCCCTGACGTGTTTCCCGAAGATCTTCCCGGAGTCCCTCTTGAGCGGAAAATAGACTTCGGCATAGACCTTCTTCCAGACATTCAACCCATCTCCATCCCTCATTACAAAATGGCTCCAGCTAAGCTTAAGGAGTTGAAGGAGTAGCTAAAAGACCTCCTTGATAAAGGTTTCATCAGGCCTAGTATCTCTCCATGGGGCACTCCAGTATTATTCATGCGAAAAAAATGACACTCTCAGAATGTGTATCAATTACCGTCAGTTAAATAAGGTTACAGTTAAGAACAGGTATCCCCTACCCATGATTGATGACTTGTTCGATCAACTTCAGGGAGCCAGTTGTTTCTCCAAGGTAGATTTCAGGTCAGGGTATCATTAGCTAAGAGTCAGAGAATGTGACATGCCGAAAACAGCTTTCAAAACTCTGTATGGCTACTACAAATTCATGGTTATTCCCTTCGGACTAACTAATGCCCCTGCAGCTTTCATAGACTTGATAAACAGGGTTCTCAAGCCATACCTAGACTTGTTCGTCATTGTATTCATTGATGACATTCTAGTACACTCTGGAAGCAAGGAAGAACATGCTAACCATCTGAGGATAGTGTTACAGAAGCTCAGAGACTGCTAGTTGTTCATTAAGTTCAGCAAATGTGAATTCTGGTTGAAGTCTGTGACTTTCCTTGGTCACGTGGTCTCAGGTGAGGGTATTCAGGTAGATCCTCAAAAGATAACAGTGGTGAAAGACTGGCCAAGACCTATTTCCCCAATCGAAATTAGAAAGTTCTTAGGTGTAGTCGGTTATTACCAATGTTTTGTGGAAGGTTTTTCCTCCATTGCATCTCCTCTGACTAGGTTGACGTAGGAAAAGGTGAAATTTTAGTGATCAGATGCGTGTGAGAAGAGTTTCCAAGATTTGAATACTCGACTCACTACTGCTCCAGTGTTAACCTTTCCAGAAGGAAAGTGTATTATGACGCTTCTAGAGTTGGACTTGATTGCGTTCTGATGCAGTGGGGAAAGGTGATAGCTTACGCCTCCAGACAACTCAAAGTTCATGAAAAGAACTATCTAACTCATGACCTTGAGTTGGCAGCAGTGGTGTTTGCGTTGAAAATATAGAGGCACTACCTTTACAGGGCTCACGTGGATGTTTTCACTGATCATAAGAGCCTCCAGTATGTGTTCAGTCAAAAAGATTTAAATCTTCATCAGAGACGGTGGTTGGAGCTATTGAAGGACTATGACATGAGTGTGTTGTACCACCCGGGCAGCGCCAATGTGGTGGCTGATGCCCTAAGCAGGATGTCTGTGGGGATCATGGCTTATGTTGAAGAGAGAAGAAAAGAACTGGCAAAGGATATTCACAGGTTAGCTTAGTTGGGAGTGCAGTTGGTTGATTCAGTTGAGGGCAGAGTAGTAGTGTAGAGTGCATCAGATTCCTTGCTAGTAGTTGAAGTTAATCCAAGGCAGGATGAAGATCCCATATTGCTTAAGCTGAAGGAAGAAGTTCTCAGAAAAGAAGTGGAGGCTTTCTCCAAAGGGGGAGATGGGGTACTCTGTTACCAGGGTAGAGTATGTATGCTGGATGTGGGTGACCTAAGATAGCAGATACTGGCTGAAGCACACAGTTCGACATATTCTATCCACCCAGGATGTACTAAAATATATCGTGATTTACGAGATATTTACTAGTGGACTGGCATGAAAAGAGACATAGCAGAATTTGTGGCTAAGTGCCCGAACTGCCAGCAGGTTAAGGTGGAACATCATAGACCGGGAGGTATGACTTAGGATATCAGCATACCCACATGGAAGTGGGAAGAAGTGAATATGGACTTTATTACAGGTTTACCTCGTACTGGTTGGCCACATGACTCAATCTGGGTGATAGTAGACCAAATGATCAAGTCAACACATTTCCTCCCAGTAAAAACTACTGACTTAACTGAGGATTGTGCTAGGCTTTATATCCAGGAATTGGTTAGATTGCATGGGGTGCCCTTGTCCATTATTTCAGATAGAGGTACCCAGTTCACCTCACATTTCTGGAAGTCATTTCAGAAAGGACTCGACACCAGGTCAAGCTTAGCACAACTTTTCACTTGCATATAGATGGACAAGCTGAGCGGCTATCTAGACCTATGAAGATATGCTGAGAGCGTGTGTGATCGATTTCAATGGCAGTTGGGATGATCACCTACCTCTCATCGAGTTTTCGTACAACAATAGCTACCACTCTAGTATCTAGATGACCCCATTTAAGGAGTTATATGGTAGGAGGTGTAGGTCTCCTATAGGGTGGTTTGAGGTTGGTAAAGCTACCTTGATAGGGACAAACTCCCTTCATGAAGCTATGTAGAAGGTGCAACTTATTAGGGAGAGGTTGAAAACAACTCAAAGCCGACAGAAATCCTATGCTGATGTGAGGAGAAGAGAGTTAGAGTTTGCAGTAGATGATTGAGTTTATTTGAAAATTTTACCAATGAAGGGGGTAATGATGTTTGGGAAGAAAGGAAAACTCAGTCCGAGATATATGGGACCGTACAGAATTCTGAAACAAATTGGCAGTGTGGCATATGAGTTGGAATTACCTCCAGAGTTAGCATTTGTGCACCTAGTCTTCCATGTGTCGCTATTCAAGAAGTGCATCGGTGATCCAACTTCAGTTCTGCCGCTAGAAAATGTGGGAGTGAAAGATGGTCTCTCTTACAAAGAGGACCCAGTTCAGATCCTTGACCGTCAGGTTCGTAAGTTGAGAAACAAGGAAGTCGCTTCAGTGAATGTTTTATGGAGGAACCAGCTAGTTGAGGGAGCCACATGGGAAGCAGAAGGAGACATGATGGCCAGATACCCTCATTTATTACCTTCCCATTTAGTTCCAACATCAGGTATTAAGCCCCTCTTCAATACTCTATTCAGTTCCATACTAATCAACTCTATTTAGATTTTCAATGTGCATTCTAGTTGTATCAGCTCTGTTTGCATGGTTAAGTCAGTTCGGAGCTAGTTACTACATTAGAAAGCAGCTCATAGTCTCAGTTTGGGAATTACAACTCTTTTCCTAGTTTTCCAGCAGTTTTAGCCTTCATTCGAGAACGAATGATCTCAAGCGGAGATATTGTAACACCTCAAAACTTTCCTATACCAAATTCAGACCTTGCAAGAAAAATCCAGAAGAAACCAGAAAAATTTGCCTCAGAACGACTGAGACAACGAGTCGTGGTCAGCTCTAACGACTCGTGGTGTTAGTCGTGGTCAGCCCTGCCTGGTCCTTTGGGAACCAATGGGACAAGGAATGACCTGTTGTGAGGAACAATGAGTCGTACTATCATTCATTGGTACCCAGCCTAGAAATCCCTTTTGCAGGACCCCACGACTCAACCAACGAGTCGTTGTTTGATACAATGACACGTGGTGTGAGTCGTTGGTTGAGAGTCCCAGAAACTCCCTTCAGTGATGACGAGTCTAAACAATGACCCATTGTATCCCACAACGAGTCGTTGTGACCACCCGTGGTGTCAAGTTCAGTAATCCTTAGACTTGTTTCGGTGAAGGTAACGACTCAACATAACGACCTATTGGGTCCACCAACGAGTCATTGTGTTTCCCATTGTCCGGCCTCCCAGCTTTCTCATCTAGTGACCATGGGAGGAACCAACAACCCGTTGGTTCTTCCAACAAGTCATTGTACCTTTCATTGTCAATTCCAGTGAACCCTAAACCTAGGCAGTAGGACCAACGACTGGTCCGAATGAGTCGTAGTCTCAATCAACGACTCATTGAGCGACCCGTTGGTCTCCTGTCGGTAGTTTTTCCAAAAAATTTCCCAAGGATATGTTTGTAATTTCTCACCTTTTTAATCCCTAAACTACGTCGTTTTAAGAATATTGTTAAAGAATTTAGAGGGGTTAAATGGTTCTCCTCCCTAATTCTCCACTTAGACTTTCAAAATAACATTCGTAGAATCCAAATCTTTCCTCTCAATCAAGAACTAGGGCTCTTTTTCAGTTGTAGAAATTCAAGCTTTTTCTCAAGGGATTTCTTATCCAGGTATGTGAGAATTTAACAAGGGAATTGTTCTTCCCTTGTGTCCCCAAAACCCTTCTCCAATTCTTTTATCAGTTATATCCCTATGGATTCAAAAAGTAGAAAGTTTCTAGACAAAATTCTTTAAATTTCAAGTGCAGTATTATTCATGATATCATTTTCTTTATTATTCCCAATTTCTAGATATTTTGTGGAACTAGCATCTACTAGAATGATTTAGCTCTAGTTTCTCAGTTCAGTAAAGTGGAATCTTGCATGTTGGACTAGTTTTCCCTGTGGCTTGATTCTATCAGTTTTGGGATTCACATATTGTTAGTATATGTTGAAATCTCTGTCAGATGCATGTTAGTCCAGTCTCATTCAGATTATTAGCATACTCAGTATTATTCAGAAATATCAGTTGACCAGTTTGACTACAGTCTTTCCTCGAGGTGTCAGTGGTGCCTTCCAGTTATCAGTTATCAGACTCAGATATCAGATTTTAGTGATTCTTTAGACGGTTATGACACTTATAGATACGCAACTCTGATCAGTCTTAGAACCCCTGCTCGGTGCTTTGGTAGGGTGTTAAAAACCGACACGCAAGTGCACGTGGTCAAACAAGTAGTAAGTGGCTCAAGTAAGCCAAGTATCGATCCAAGGAGACTCTGGATAAGTGAAAAAATTCTTAAGTATACTATATTCTATCTCACTTCTAAATATGCTGACAACAACGTAACCAACAATTGAAAAGTTTGTTTTATAAATTATGTACTAAAACTACTAACAATTATTTACTTTGAATTTAAACTATGGATATGAGCATGCCAAGGTTAAGAACATGTAATGAACTGATTATCATCATACATTGGTTAATCTTCTCTTCCAGTTGCTAGCCAAGAACATTAGCCTAGAGATTAAAACTCTCGTATTTAATCTCACTTAAGAATCATAAACCATCCGTCTACATTTCTGTGATCAAATGCAATTAATGACCTAGCAATACAATTCCGGTTCCTAAATTGACTAATACGGCTTTCAAGTATATTTCTATCAGGAAAACACATCAAAACTCAATTTTCCCAAATCAAGTTAAGAACAATACCCTATTAATTCACAACTTTCCAATTTCGTGCTCTCTCGAGTGAAATCGGACTTTTTAGATATACATTAATGTCGGCCACACACCAATGCAGTAGAAACAAGAATTAATAGAACAACATGGAAGAAGAAGATGAAAAACCATATAATTAATAATCAAAATTCATCACAAATGTTCATAACCTCAGCAAGGAAGGGAATTAGCCACTCATTTGTGGATTAATCATCCTAAAACAAGTGTTAATCATACAAACAATTGAGTTAAAGAAGAAAGAAAGAGAGAAAAAACCCTAAACTTTTCGTCCCTCAACTGCCTGTAACCCACGTCCTTGCTCCACCAAGTCTGAATTAATTAAAAATAAGCCTAAGTGTTCTATTTATACTAATGGGAATTTTTCCCGGAATAACAAGCAACGTGTCACGGAGTGCATCGCGGAGCACTGCCTCCGTGACACGACATGGACGCGGACCCTCACTGGAAATTTGGGGTCCGGGAATAAAGCTTCAACGTGGCACGACATGCAACGCGGAGGCTTGCCACCGTGCCACGGAGCTGTCGCGAGGCTCCACTGGAATTTGACTAATTATTCACCCTCCAGGCAGAATGCCTCCGCGATGGTAGCGTGACACGGCTCCATCGCGGAGCCCCTTTAATTGGTGCAGTCCAATGCCTTTTTCATGCTCGAATCCAAGTCCAACTCCGATATTATTCCAACATGCGTTTTAGCTCCTCAAAATCACATTTTACCTACAAAACAATGCTAATCATGTTGGTTAGTATAAATTCACATTTTATTACCAATTGCATGAAAATGTATACATATTTCTAGATAAACAAGGCGAAAATGATACGCTTGAGTATCACTTGGGCATATAAATCTGCCCAAGATCAACCCCCAGCTTCAGATTTCAGTTTGTTCTTTAGATGGTTACGATGCTTTAAGATAAGCAGCTCTAGCCAGTCTTAGAATGCCAGTTACAGAATCTGGTCTGATAAGACTCTCAAGGTACTTCCGGATAGGTATCCCTGACTTATTCTTAGGCCCCAGTTTCAAGCTATCATCTTAGTAGTCAGTCTAGGACTATCCAGTGGGAGTAGGACTTAGCACCGAGCGGACCGAGGTTCCAATGCAGCCAGGTTCCCACTGTAGGTAATTTTATTGGTCCTATGGCCCCAGACTTATGATCACCCAGTTCATGCCTTTATACCCTGGCAAAGTATATTGGGTCCTACCAATGGGGTGTATACATCACACTCCACGTCTAGCTCACGTGGTTATATGTCGGTTATAGACTCTCCCACTAGTTAATATTTCATTTGGTCATCGCATGTCTTTATTGTTCAGTTATTCATTCTTTATGTTATGTTTTATCCCACTTACTTAGTACATTCAAAGTACTGACGCATACCTTTTATGTTGTATCATATTATGATATAGGCGCAGGTTCTCAGCCTCAACACCGCTAGTAGATCTTCTTCAGGAGTTACCAGCTGCACCAGTGGTGAGTCCTCATCTTTCGAGGATGATGTTTATTTTTTTTAGTTATTTTCTTACAATTAGACTTTAGAGTTAGTTGGGGGCTTGTCGCAGCAACTCATCAGATATAGATGACTTTCAGACATAGATTCAGACTTTCAGTTTTGTTTTCATATGTACAAACTTTTATTATTTAGTTTTCCTAAAATGATTTTATTATTTAAGCTTCCGCTATAGTTACCCAGATTACCAGTATTATGATAGACCATGAGTTGGCTTGGATTTACGTGTGACTCCAAGTACCATGTCTCGTCCAGCGTATAGACTCGGGTCATGACAGATTTGCATGTTGCGCCTATAATTTTTAGCCCTACTCATTTTGGTCCCGTGAATATGTTCATGAGCCCTATGGTTTACATTTTGAGCCCTTTAGTTGTTATTTTAGTCAATTGGTTTATTTTTTAGCCCTACTGTTTATGTTTTGAGTCTGTATTTGAATTTTGAGCTCGTGATATACGATTAGCCCGCTATTGCATCTTGAGCCCGTATTTGCATTTTAAGCTCGTTATTGCATATTGAGCCCATTATATGCATTTTAAGCCCGTCATATGCATTTTTGAGCCCGTTATTTCATTTTGAGCCCGTTGTTGCATTTTGAACCCGTTATTTGCATTTTGAGCCCACTGTTGCATATTGAGCCCGATATTGTATTTTGAGCGCTTTATATAGATTTTGAGTCCGGTATATACAATTGAGCCCGCATTTGCATTTTGAGCCCGTTATTGCATGTTGAGCCCAATATATGCATTTTGAGCCAGTGATATACATTTTGAGCCCGTAATATACATTTTGAGCCTGTGATATATATTTTGAGCTCGTGATATACATTTGAGCCTCCATTTGCATGATGAGCCCATTATTGCATTTTGAGCTCGTTATTGCATTTTGAGTTCGTTGCTACATTTTGAGCCCGTTATTTGCATTTTGAGCCCGCTATTTGCATTTTGAGCCCGTTGTTGCATTTTGCACCCGTTATTTGCATTTTGAGCCCGTTATATGCATTTTGAGCATGTGATATACATTTTGAGCCCATGAGCCCGTTATTTCATTCTGAGCCTTATGATTTATCTACGTTGAGCTCGAATAAACCATAGATCTACCAATTGAGTTACTTAGGCCTCAAGTAATTTACTTTATTTAAATTATTATTTTTTTACTAATCCGAAGGCATCATAGTCTAAAGACATCATCTGTCATGGCCTGCCGACATCATTTTATGGCCTAAGGATTGAATTTTTGTTTATCATGCTCATAAGGCGTCATAGTCTAAAGGCGACATTTTTTATGGCCGACATATATCATTTCATAGCCTAAGGGATTTATTTTGCGTATCATAGCCCAAGACATCATGTCTTAGAGACGCCATCCTTATTGTCTCAAAGTGAAATCTCATTGTGTAAAGGGAACTTGCATCATGTTTAAATTTGATGTCGACTTATTTTACGGAGTGTTTGATGCCTATGCCTAATTATTTTGTTTACGCGAATGCCGAAGCTGAACAAGCTATGAATGATGATACATCTCTCACTTTATTTTCCTAACTTATTCCTATTTTATCGCATTTAATTCGAGCCATATTCCTGCATTTTCATTTTGCAATCCATTCTAAAGCTTGCCAAGTCGTGCTATCTCCATTCTTATTCAAGCCTCGTATTATCAATTTCTTTTAGGGATTTCGTTCGTCCCTAAATTTAGAACTACACGCATCCTGATTCTCATAAACCCGAGATACGTAGGTGACTTGATACTGAAGTCTCGACCACAATATTTTTATAACTCTCATTTCTTCTTCATCCATCTCCATCGAGATCGTTCCTCGGTCAGACAAAATTGGCCACTAAGTCAACGTTCTTTGTCCGCAAATTCATCCTTCATTCCCGAGCAAAGAAGGGGCAATTGTTGACACCTAATTTTGACCTATCTATGCTCCGTCTATGCTGCTTATATATGCATATTTTAAGAAAATTACCTTTTTATGTAATTACTTAGTTCATATTCATAATATTTTAATAATTAATTCATACCTCTTAATTTCGCATAATCATTCCAAATTATAATTTTAAAATTTATTAATTTTCTAATGTTATATAATTATCTCATATATAGTATATTGCGTATTAATATATATGCATACATAGTTGAAATTAAACAAGCTTTTGTTTTAAAATATACTTTTTTACTTAAATTTTATAAAATAATAATATTTGTACGACTTTACTTGAATTTTATAAATTATCTATATTAATAATAATATTTTTATCTATTTATTATAAATTAAACTATTATGTTACCTATTTATTAAATTATTTACAAGTATAGTATTTTAATAGTTATATAGCAACTATTTTAAATTTCTTCCAATTTATTTAAAATTTAGCAATTTTATACCTAAAATTTAGCAATTTTACCACGTTTGATCAAAATCTGGCCACTTTTTAAATCCAATTCAATTTTAATTAATTCCTATCAATTTACCCAACTGCCGACCCGTCGGATGACCCAAAAGCCGACCTATCTGTACTAGATATAATCTTAGCTGTAAATTCCCCGAGATCCAACAGCCACAATTAAACCTATTTTCTCTTTCCTTAATATCCCAAATACCCAAACCCTAATCATTCCCCCTCTCATTGTCACCCTCATTAGCGCTGCACCACCACTACCCAACCTCACCGCTCTCCTCTTACTGCCTCGATCGTGAATCACCGCCAGATCTCCCTCTGCCTCCTCTTTGTCCTCTTCTCTCAGACACCACCATCATACTCTTGCTCACCGTATCTCGGACCATTACCACCGTAAACTTAACCATCAAAAATAGCCGCAACCCTCACCACGCTATGGTCGGAGAAACCAACTACTTTTCCCTCTCCTGCCCTCCACTTCTTCTACCACCCTCGCCTCTCTCAGCCTTGTCATTTTTCCCTATTAATTCTGGCCACTGTTGGCCGAAAAATAACCAGATTTGCCGCAAAACCCTGCTCTCTTCTCTTCCCCTCCACTACTCTGGTAAATGCGACCAGAAAGTGACTAGATCGAAGGCGCTATCTCTAGTTGCGAATTGATTATTGAACAGTGATGATGAGTTTATGACATTTTTGTTACGAATCCTGGATAGATCTGTCCATAACATGGTTCCTTGACATTTTCTGAAAGCTTCCTTCTTCTCTCTCCCCTATGTTCTTGCCTCTACTAAGCTAGATCTAAATTTTTTATTATGCCCATCTGAAAATGTCTATATTACAATTCGTGTTTGCCCTTAGAATATCACTTAGAAGCATCTAATTATTTGTGCTATTTTCATTTCTGATGTGCTGATCTTACCTAATATTCTTATGAAAAACATTTATTTGGTTCTACATGTCTTTAAGTATACATCACTTTTCTTGCTAAATATTTTTTAAAGAATCATTTGCTATTTGTCCTGTATTTTTTGGTACGTACATATATGTATACATACTCATTGATGGATTGTTTTTACCCTCTGTTTAGAACCTTGATGCTAATCTTCTAATATTCCCCCTTTTGCCCTTCATTACTAGGTATAAACTCATGAACACATTTGATAGCTTCGTCTCTGCTCACTTGGCCTCATTTGAGAAATAAGTAGAATTAAATTGTCTCTATAAACTGCTTTAATAATTGATCCGCGATTAAGGTGTGATTCTTATTTATTGCTACTTCAAGATTCTATGATAAAATGAACACCATTGATTTAGTTATTGAGAATCATTATTTGATTGCCTCGGGGTATTTCGCTTATTTTAAAAAATAGTTGGCATGTCAAATGTAGTAATTTAGAATCAATTTGCATAATGAGAATAATTTCGTGATCAAAAAATCATGGTAAGTCTTCTCTATTTAATTTATTTTCCTTTCTTGACTAGTCAATATATATAATATGTGATTTTTATATTTTGATATTATTTATATTGTAATTACCTTGATTGTATTCTTTAAGATTTTTATTTTTTTACAATATGTACCCATTTATGGTAGGTTAATATTTATTTTCTCTTTTATGCTCGTAGTTATGGTAACATATTTATTCTTTAAAAAAACCTTGCTATGATTTATTTAATGAAAGAAAATAATCTCTTAATTTGATTCTGCCTTTGATGATCTTATAATTGATTATTCTTTTTCTATTTAAATGCTTATTCGTATCAAATTATCATTAGTTGATACTTAATTAATTTTATTTAAGGAAAGTTATGTGATTAAGTTTTTTCCTTCCTTAACCAATTTTGAGTACATGTATTATGGTAAAATTCAATTTGTTTGATTCTGCTTTGATTTATTAATTATGGAAGATGTCTCTTGATTGATTCTTTAGCTATTTCCTTTCCCTTTACTTTATGATTGATTTTTGGGTTTTCTCTACTATAAAAACCAGCCCCGTTTCCACTCTTTAGTCATTCGATATTGGCTGGTTCAAATCTGAACATTATTTTAATCCTAAGTTTCTTTTGTTTCATCACTTCCCTCTCCTCATCAACACAAGCACTTCTCGGAATCCAAGAGATTCTTGTGATCTTGATGAG
Organism: Datura wrightii; assembly: GCA_035772735.1. NCBI lineage: Eukaryota > Viridiplantae > Streptophyta > Magnoliopsida > Solanales > Solanaceae > Datura > Datura wrightii. Next base: position 122,503,601 of record JASDFA010000010.1, read on the forward strand.
TTGAGGTCTGGATATAATTTTGTTGAAAAGTCTCTTTGAATCTGCTGATAATTGCTTGAAGTACGGTCTTGTACTCATTATTAACTGGTCAATTTTACTTCCCTACGTTAACTTCAATAACAATGTGTGAATTTCTTTCGATATCTTGATATGTTCTTTATAGAGTCTTTGTGTTAGCAATATATGTCTAAATTCTGTAATAATGTTCTTGTATATTGGAATAAGTATCTTTATAAAATATTTAGTTAAATAAGTTGATATTTATGTAGTCCAGAATATGTGCTTGTACGTGTATATTTTGCCGGTGTTATTTGTTTAACAGATTTTTTCTAAGTTGGAGTGGAGAGTCGCTGGGACAAGAAATGTCTTGGGAATTAATTATCTTAGAATTACATGTTTTTATTTGTAATTTATTTATTTATTTCTTTATTATTAATTATAATAATTGTAATAAACACTAATAATAATGAAAAGGGGTTTATGGGGAGCGGGGTTTGTATGTTTTTTTTACTGTTTTGTTTCTTGACTGCTAATTAGTCAATCTCACATAGAAATCATGCATATAGGACTGATACGTATATAATTATTAGAAATTATGCTTATAGGAATTACGACATTTTGGTTTGAAGCATGTTTCATGTATAATTATTAGAAATCATGCCTATAGAAACTACGACAATTTGGTTTGAAGCAGTTTCATGTATAATTATTAGAAATCATGCCTATAGGAATTATGACAATTTGGTTTGAAGCATGTTTCATGTATAATTATTAGAAATCATGCCTATAGGAACCACGACAATTTGGTTTGAGGAATGTTTCATGTTTAAATGTTAGTAAATCTGTCTATAGAAATTATTTTTGGTATATGTTGGTCTGTTCAACATTAGTCAAATAACATATTTAATGAACTTCTTTACATGTATATCCTGCATATGAATTTTAAAATCCGATTGATAACGAACTATTTGAACCAAGTTTGATGATCATTAATCAATTAATTCATAATTTGTCTAAGTCAATGAACCTATCACGAAAATATTTATCTGTTCGAGACTATGTCTATAGGTTTTAACTATACGCTTAACTTGCTTAATCCAACGATATCGGTTTAAGTACATTAATTGTTTCTTTTAGGTCATGTTTACAAGATTAACATCCTGCACATTAGATTCTGTATCGCCTTGATTCGAAACTTCTGTAACAATATTGTCACATAGAGATCTTGCCAATAGGAATAATAACATATAAATCATGAAATCCTTGCCTAAAGGACATCCCCTTGACTCATATAAATTCTTTCAAACGTGTTGCCTTTTTGGTGTTCTTGCATTAGGAATCACGTTCTCATTGATATATCCGTCTTTTAGAAATCCTGCCTAACATTGTTACATTATGTGCTACGTATTTAAATTTGACATTTTGCATCTAATATCATGATTATCGGATTCTCATTTCTGTTTGTGTTCATTAAGATTGTCAAAATATATGCTACATGTTTAGACATAAGATTTCACATTAGCGATCATGTTTATAGGATTCATTTGCACTCACTTAGAAATAATTCTCAAGTATTAGAGGCTTATGTGAATACCCTTTTATGTTCATTGTGTTTCTCTAGCCTTTATCTGTTGTTTGACACTTAATCACCGTTAAAAGCCCTAAGAATTTAGACCCCAAAATCCAAAATAGCAGTCCAAATGCCTTTTGGACATTAAGTTTGGGACGGGTATGCATATGCTAGGGAATTAGTTTTTCTTTGTCTAGAACACTTTAGGATTAACAATTAACTAATTTGGTGGGTAGATGTGACATGATAGTCTTTGCTCGCTGAATAATACGAGAAATCCTAATAATAGCAAAGTATTATTTTAGTTGCACAAGGTGATACCTTTATGTTAAAATAACCCCCATTCTAAATGCATAACTATGGACCTGATTCCCTTTGGAGATACGTAGGCGTCTCTCTGAGGCTCGGTCCAATCCTTCGGATTCTTATTTATTTGGTTTATGTTATTCTTCGCATTTCATAAACTTCTAATTTTTTTTGTAAATTATTAGCTGTGGTTTTTAATTTTTTATTCATTCTTGTTATCTTTTATCAATTATTTGTATGTTGTAAAAAGTTGTTATTATAATAATAACTTTTGTCTTTTAGTACATGTTGTCTCAAATTTCTTTCTCCTTGCTTACCTAATAATTCTATTATTTTAATCAATACGTTTAGCATATTTCCGGCAAATTTAGTTATTTAGTTTATTTTTAAATATAGGTTAAACTCAATTTCTCTTTGCTTGCTAGTTCCCTACGTAGTAATGAATTCGGCCGAGAACCACATTTGTGGAACTCGAAAGGTGCCTAACACCTTCCTTTCGAGGTAATTTGAACCCTTGCCTAACTCTAGTGAAGTAGGCTAGTTAAATGGATTTTTTGCATAGTTAGTTTAATACGGTGCCCTAATGCACCATAATTCGTTAGGTGGCGACTCTTTCTTTTATCCTTCAAGAGTTGTCACTTGTTGAATCCTGCTTTTCATGAGAAAAATGGGGCGCGACAAGCTGTGGTGAACTTCAGAGAAAATGTGATTGGCAGATCTTAGGGCATGAGGCAGTCATGAGTCGTGATATCAAGGTACGAGTTGTACGACAACACTTGTGAAAATATTCACAGGATGCCCGACTTCACAAGATCAGACCACGACAGCCATTGTACGACTTGTAAGAGAATTATACGAGTCATACCAACTTCAAAGACTTAACCAAATTCAAGACTGCTAAGCATTGTCGAGAGGAAGCTACGACTCGTAGGTTCATGGTATGAGTCGTAGGACAGGCGGCGACAGTTAAATTAGTTTCCCTGTTAATTTAGGAAAAAGTTCTAATTATTTTTATATATTTTTTTTAGGTTAACTTTAGAAAGTCAAATCCTACTTCAACTTGGAAAAGGAGTTACAAATCCCAATTTCACTCCATGAAGGAACAAGGAAGGCTTACTCTACTATTATAAATATCCTTTATTTCATGTAATAGAGTAGAAAATTAGAGGAAGAGAGAGAATAGAGAAATGAAGTAATAGAGACGTGTGAAGAATATTATTTGTGAATTTTTATCAAGTTTTGGAGAGCAAGTCTTAGGATCAAATTCTTGATTTAATACATTGTTCTTGAGATTGTTCTTTGATATTCAAATCAGGTTTTCTTCTAATTACTGTTGTATGTATTTAATTATGTGTTTGCCTGTGAATGCAAATTATAATCTTACAACCCTGAGAGGCTAAAACCTCCACAACTAGGGATTGTGGGAACCATGGTGGATTAACAAAATAGGGTTGCACAAAAGTGATTCAAACCAATGCTAAACGCTTGTGTTATATTCTCTTCATCTTTTAATATTTCTTAACAGTGTACAATGTTAGGAATTGACCAAATTCTTTACTTTCTTGAACCTACAGAATTAGAGATTAGGAAAAGAGAATTACAACAAATCCTTGGTCTTTATGATCATTGTATTAACTTGAGTTGTGGTCGCAGGATATTTAAATTTGGAACATATTGATAACAGGTAGTTTGAAATTGCCCATGAGACCTGACACGGTGATTGAGTATAGTCATCCAATAGGGACGAATCAGTTATTTGGATGAACCATAGTTATTAGTTCTACAAGTAAGCATTGGGATTGATCACATGTATATACCCGAAGTAGTTATGAACCCATGGGGAACACTTACCCTAGTTATTTGCAAATCTTGATATAAACCACACCTATAATCTTGTTTTAATATTGTTTTCTTTGAAATTCCCCAAATTTGGAGATAACTCACCAACAAGTTCAATTACCATCATTAGTCTAGACTTACCCTATTTCCCATGGGTTCGACCCCAACCTCTTAGTTGGGTTATTTATTGACAATGTCCACTTCATACTTCGCCAGAAAGTGTGAGTTTGAGCGTTATCATAGACCATCAACAATTAAGGTTGAGATTAAATCTTCTGCATTTTTGAAAGGTATACAGGATGATACATGTGGTCAATTCACCCTACATGTGGACCATCTAAATATTATATAGTCTTGATAGACGTATCTACAAGATAGTTATATGTATGCTTTTGCGAGATTGTTGTCTCAAATAATAAAGTTAAGAACACAATTTCCATATTTTGCAATAAAGATAATTTGTCTTGATAATGCTAGTGAGTTTACATCTCAAGTCTTTAATGATTATTACATATACAGTGGAATAACCATTCAACATTTGGTTTCTCATTTTCATATTCAAAATGATCTTGCAAAATCATTGATTAAATGCCTCCAATTGATAGCTGAACCATTGCTAATTAGGACAAAACTACTTGTTTCAGTGTAGGGACATGTTATTCTGAATGCAACAACACCTGTGTGTATAAGGAAAACAATTATCACGAATTCTCCCTTCCCTATTATAATTGGCTTTTTGCCAGGGCCAAAATATTTCTTATCTTAGATTTTTTGAATGTGCGGTATATATTTCAATTGCTCCACCATAACACACAAAGATGGATCCCCAAATAAGGTCGGGAATATATGTTGGATATGAATCTTCTTATAAAATATTTGAAATCTATTACTAGAGATTTATTTACAACAAGTTTTTGCTGATTGTCATTTTGATGAATCTGTATACCTAGAGGGTGAATATAAGTTGTTGAAAAAGGAGATAGACAAGAATGAATTATCTCTATCTCATTTCGGTTCTTGAATAAATCAATATGAACAAGTGATTCAAAATATGATTTATCTTCAAAATATTGCAAATCAACAACCAGATACATTTACTAATCTTTCAAGGGTTACTAAATCTTATATTTTAGTTGCCAATGCTCCATTTCAAGTTTATGCCCTGAAAGGAAAAATTATTAACATAAATGAATCTAAACCATATCTTAAACATGATAGTACAATCAATTTCAAGGATAAATATCCTCAAAAGAAAAAGAAAAAAATGATTAAATATGGAGGGAACTGCGCAAGAAAAGCCTCAAAACATAAAAAATGATAATACTAAAGAGGAGGTACAAATATATGAAAATAATATGAATATAGAAATCTCAATAAGTTATGTCTCCATGAGAAAAAGGTGAAATCAAAATAATGTTGTGGTTGATGATATTTTCGCTTATAATATTGTTGTTGATAATATTTTTGCTAATAATTTTGTTGAAATAATTCAATAAGATGAGGATTTTGAATTAAAGTATATTGACAAATGTACATAAAAAAATGATTGGCTATATTAGAGGGACGCAATTCAAGAGGAATTGACTTCACTCAAAAAATGTAAATTTTTAGGATCAATAGTCTGAAAACCTAAATGTGTTAAGCCATTGGGGTACTGTAACTACCCATCCGGTCATTATGGTTTGGTTAGGGACATAATACCCTTGTTAGAGTCCCAATAGTAAAATTGAGCTAATAAAACTCAAAGATGGGGAGGTTTAAAAAGTAAAAGTTGCTTGTAATCATGATGAGTTGTGTTGTGTTGTGATCCGTTAGGAGACAACTTAGTGAACTAGACCTCTGCAGAAAATTATGAGATTATGAGTGAATTTGTAGCAATTTTTACAGTGGGTTGCGCATCTGGATTTGATTATGATGTATCGAGTTGATATTTGGGTTGTGAAATGGAATTTGGTAAATTTTTACCGAGCTACTAGTTAATGAAGCACTGCTGTAGCAGTGAATTTTCTATTGCAGTGAGACCGCTGTAGTGGTTGAAGTTTCATCGTAGCGGGTATCAGCAAGATGCCAGGTCTCTCTATGATGAGGCCTTGGTCGCCATAGCAGGTCTGCTGCAGTGAAGGTGGTGACACTACAGCGACGATGTGAGGCAGAATATGCATTTAAGTCAGTTGTTTCGAGTTTCTTACCTCATAATCTCAAAACTCGATCTGAGAGACTTCTGAGGCAATTTTCTCAAGGTTAGGGCATAATTATCTTTCAAGGTAAGTTTAGTCCGTCAATTCTTTCATATAGTAATCCTCTAACAATCTAGAATCGTTAGGGGTGGTTTTAATGATAAATTATGGGCTAGAACCCTAACACTTATAAAAGTTATGGGGAATTGAATGGGTGATGATAATTATTGCTTCCTATGCTTCTAAGTTGATAATTAAGACTTCCTGGGATACAATTGAATGTTATAATGCATAATCATGGTAATTTGGGGCCTAGAGTCCAATAAAAATGATACCTTTAATATAAAAACAGCTATAAAGGGATTTAAAGGAGTAGAAGCTCCATGATTTAGGGTTATGTGAATATTAGGAACTGGATTATGGTGTATTAACCCTTGGGTAATGACTTAAACCTTGATAACGGGTAGAATTAGGTGTATTTGAATTTCCAATACTATCATTTGAAGAGTAGATGATTAAATATTCTTGCATTGTTGTTTTTAGACTTTCAGCATTTTGAGGATTTGAAGAAAAGAAAGACTCATGTGAAGTAGCTTGCTCATTCAAGTTCTTCGGTTGAGGTATGTTATGTTTTATGTAGAGTTAGACTTTGATTAGTCACCTATATGTGTTATGAGTTGATAAAGCATGCATGATCAGTAATCGGAGATAGACTATGATTGAGAATTGTTTACTTGACAATGCTTATATGAATAAGCTATTAAATTGTTAAATTCTTGTCACACCCCAAACCTAGAAAGACATGATTGGCACCCTGTGCCTCACCTGATTAAGTACACCTGCCACAAAGTAACTATAATGAGCCAGAACCATCAAGGTTTGGCATAAAAGCTATAAGAAAATCAAAGAAAGTGATAGTAGAAGATAGAAATTGATTTATAAACCAACCAAAAGATAGTAATAGGTCGTCAAGACCATTGAATGGAAAACAACTATACAATATGGACCACCTAGCCCCCAACAATGACATTACACCCATAGCAGATGCCTACAAGATTCTATGAATACAATAGAAGTCTACTATTAGGGACATGAACCCAAACTACCCATAATCATAACAATATGGCAATTTCGGAAAGCTTGGAGCTTACTGACTCAGCTGGAACTCCACTCAGCTATCAAGACTTCAATCCACCTGTCGATCAGCACCTGCAAGCATGAATGCAATGCCCCTAACCAAGGCGTTATCATGGAAATGTACCGAGTATGTAAGGTAGAAATGAAAACAAGTTTTAGAGTACAGATCCAAAAATAAACTTGATAACAACATGAAGTTCATAAGATATTAACAGAAAGGACATCACAATTCAAGTAAAACAAACAGAACTTACCTGGCCCCCATAAGCCTGGAAAGTCCAACCTAACAAGATAAGAAAATAAACAGACAATCAGTTGGCATCTAGTTGATACGACACCAGTGATCTCCTATACCACACAGGGTCCATCCAATCGTCTTACCTGATTCAACTCTAGGCCCATCGATGACCTCAGCTATCACTGCGTTTCATCTAGCATCCACAGTTATCTGGTAACAGACAATACAAAGTAATATCCACAAATAACACAACACAATATATGTAGACATATCAGTTCATAATCTAACCTTGTCGAGGACATGCCTCATGGAACAATACGTACTAGCAAGGTTCACCCACAACACTCAATGGCCCTACGCTTGTAGTATGACAAAAAATGCATCGGAAAAACTCAAAGACCATACACTATCTTCACAACCCCAACACAAGCCCAACAATCATGGAGCCAGCTACCGCAGCCACTCTAGTCGGCTATGCCTCAGGCTTGACCACTTACTGGAAACACTCAAACAACCATTGTGTATCGCTGAGACCTTGGAGGTAATAATATCGACAACTAATCACAACATACACATATAACAATTAATTTTCCACCCATTTAGGCAACACAATAACATCCCAGCCCAACTATCTTTACTACACAATTCATTCTTAAGCTCTAGGCACCTTACTATTTCTTATTAGAATACCGAATATCCAAAAGATCGTGGCTTAACAACTCTTTCCATTGAACTTCATATATAAATAGAGGATACCATAGATAACACCACTCCTCTAAACATGACCCAATATGACTACTGACACAAGTTTAGTGGCAAGACCATTGCACCATTGGCTCTATTCACAACAAAAACCAACAACTTAATAGCAATTAACCCTTAGGCATATAATTAGCCAACAACATATATCAAGAACAATAGCTACTACAATAACTTAGTCACACAACCAGCGACATAGACTAACCATCAACCAACATATTGCCTAATTTTGCGACCTCAACATTTGAGAGAATGAATATGACCCCACAGTCCCTAAACAACAATACAATCAGCAAATTATCAAACCACAATGCAACAGATTCACACAACAATAACCAAGGCTTGATTATGATAAAATTCATGCCAAAAGGAGGAAATGAAAGCCTTAACATACCTCAAATCCAATGAACTTAAGCTACGCCGAATCCCAAGCTATCCATACCATGAAAATGCAGGAGCAGTGCAAGATACTACCAATGCAAACAACTAAGCATCAAAAAAGAGACAAGGCAATCGGAGCTTTTTCGACAAAATTCTCATGATTTCAAAGGTAGAAATATCTAAAAGACAACCTACCTGTTACACCCCATAAAGGTTGATGACTAATAAGCGTACACATGAGTTTGTGATGAATAAAGAGAGTATGGCGCGTGTAGAGAAACCTCGAAAGTCGGGTCGAGTGAGGCCAAGCGGCAAGGGCCAGCGCGATGCGCCAGCACCCTCGCGCCCTAGGCAGCGCGGCACGCCAGCCCCTTGGCGCATTGAGGGGCGCGACGCGGAGGGTTTCATGGTGCAATGGGTGGGGCACGACACCCCCTGCCACCTCCCTAATGTATATATATATCCCTTTAGTTCAATTTCAAATCATTTACCTTCAATTAGCTTTGTCCAGAGAGAGTTAAAGTGAGGATTTCTATAGTTTGTTGTCCAATTACATTGCCAAATGCCGCCTAAATTCAAATTAACTTCAAGTATTGATTTTTAAGCCTGCGGGGAGCATTACTATAGAGTTATTTTCTCAAAATTCTCCCGGCAAATCATAACCCCACCGACCAAAAGTCGTTAAAATTTCTCCAAACTGATTTTTATATAGTCACAGGCTTCAAGTAAGCATTTCTCCCTTTTGAACTCTCGGGAAATTATACGTTTTTGATCGTATTTTGTTTGGTTGAAGTATAGTCAATATTACTATAAGTTATCATTTTTTTCCAAATTTAGTATTGAAACTAATCTCATTCTCCCAGTAATACAATACAGTTGGAAACGGCTATTGAATACAAATTGAAACTCGCTAGTTAATTAGAAATCGGTGATCGAGGTATGTTAAGGCGAATTCCTTCGGCAAGTTAGTTACAATAGTACTACAATACAATCTGAATCCCAATCAGAGAGCCAAAAGTCTTAATATTATAAATAGATGTTGTTATTAGATGATATTAGTACTTATGTTATTTTGGGATTGACTTTGCCCTGTATTGCCTTCCATGACCACCCCAGGGTTACTAGCTATGTCAACGCCCACAGGGGCTAGATGACGTCGCTCCAAGGAGCGGTACGCCATCCTCAAGGCATAAAGATGGGGTTCAAGGGCCTCATATAGTCCATTCCATGTCTGGACTATTATACGCTGTAACAACACCACACCCCCGTCAAGCCTGGTGCTTGGAGTGCAGAAATCAAAAGTCCACTAGACTTAGACACATCTACAGTTCAGGGGCCGAGCGGGCTAAGTTGCAGACCCAGGGGACTGGTAGGATGACTATAGTTGTTGGATGACTCTGTGTGAACTTGTTAGGGGTATATAGATTGAAGCGTACAAGCCATGACTTATAGGGGCCCTGGGTGGGTTATCCTGTGCCGATTGTACCTTTCAGTTTATGGGGGCCAGGTAAGGTTCTTGTTTGCATTAGTATTGATAAATTAGACAGAAGGAAGTTTAGCTATTTAGATTGTTACACCCCGTAAATTCTTGACATGTAGATGGCCTATTCGCATGTTGGTTAAGAGTTTTTAAATGCCATACATGCTGGGAAAAGGCCCGGGGAAAAAACCGGATAAGAAATCCGTCGAACCATCGCGGAAGGAGCCGGGGCAGAACCCCTCCGCGATGGCAATATGCCACGGAGGGAGGGCCTCCACGTTGGCTCCGTGTCACAGAGGCCCTGTCCAGGCCCAAGTATATAAGCCTCCAACTTCGGTTTTAATGATATAATTCATAAAAATTTCCAGAGAAGTCGAGAGAAAATAGGGAGAACGAAGGTTCGTTAGTAATATTCGTCCGATTACGCTGTCAAACATGATCCAAACTCAACTTAACTCTAGATACCGATGTAGTAAGCAGTAAGGAGCATTCCTACAGATTTAGTTTCGTGAAATTCGACCGGCGAATCGTCGTGTTACCGAACTAAGGTAAGTGGAATTTCTCCAAATTAGTGTCAATATACTCCTATCCCTAAAGTGAGCATTTCTCCCTTCTGGATTTTTGAGAAATAACAAGTTTTCGACCGTTTTTCGATAAGCCAAAGTTTGGGCTATATATATATCAAAAGTGTTATCTTTTTCCAGGATATTAATGTATTTAGCCCTAATTGATATATATATGAATACTGTTGGAAGGAATAGCTGAATATTGGTCGAGCTACGCCAGTTAGCCAAAAGCCGACAACTGAGGTATGTAAAGCTAGTTTCCTCGACAAGTTAGTAATCTCGGTATAGTAAAATAGTTCAAAGGCCAGCAGAATGTTTCAGAAGTCGTGTGTAGTGTTTAGTATGAATATTAGTACGCTATTGGAAGCATCATGTTATGTATAGCGTGAAACTTGCTAGCATGATTAAATTCTAATACAAAGTGCTAGGAATTGTACAGCATGCCCAGTATGTGCTTTAGTAAAGTATGTTAGGATATTATCATGTTCAGTTGAAACTTAGTAAAGCAATAAGTATGTTTAAGGTATCTCAGAAGTAGAATGGTAGATTAAAATGAAGTTTAGAAAGCATGTTAGAAATAGTAAATCATGTTACTATGGAACTTAGTTATATGGCATGATTCCCAGCAGAAAAACCATATCTTGTTCAACATTAGATTCAACACAGTATGACAGAAGATTATATATATATATATCATTATCAGTATCAGCATGTATTAAATACATACGTATCACTATCACTAGTTCAGCATACAGTATGTACAGATACATTATCATCACTAGCTTCAGCATGTGGTATACGTAGTTAGTATTACTAGTTGAGACCACTGTATTGTCTTGGGGTTGGATTACCTAGCATTCATGACCGCCCCAGGGTTAATAGCTGTATCGACTCGTCCGCCAGAGGGCGAGGATACGTCACTCTATGAAGTGGCATGCGGTCCCACAGGGGACGAAGATGGGATGCCGGTTTTCTCCATATTGTGCCTTGGTCGGCCTTTATACACCCCCGTCGAGCGGGTATGCCTGGGGTGTTGATTCAGGAGTCCTCCGGACTTAGGTACAGTTATAATCAGGGGCTCAGCGAGCCGAAGTGCATACCCAGGGGGTCGGCAGGATGCTTATAGTTATTATGGGAGATGGGATGACCAGGGTAGGGGTATAGATTACGTGTTGATTGTACCTCTCAGTTTGTGAGGGCCGGGTAAGGTTTGTGTGTACTATGCTATGTTATGTTATGTTTTTCCATGTTACGCTAGTTACGTGTAAATCGACAGTACAGCGATACATTTCTAGGTATGACTCCTACTCCTTCCAACATAGTTGAGAGTAGGCTTAGCTTTACATTTTCAGTCAGTTTAGTCTATTTCTTTCTATTTCAATTCCATCAGTTGTATTGTTGTTTTCATATATTTTTCAGTGTTGTTTTACATACTCAGTACCAACGGTACTGACGCCCATTGGGGGTGCTGTATTACTTTCCTGCAGGTACTCATAGACGAGGAGCCGATACCTCATGATTCCAGTCAGCTCACAGTGTGATCAGCTCCAGTCATCCGGAGCTAGATAGTTAGAGGTTTACCCCTTTTCTTTTGTTGTACAGCATGGGTAGGCTGGGGCCCTGCCCCGACTATCATATCAGTATTCTTAGAGGCTTGCAGTCTGTATATATTTCCCTGTGGTTAGTTGTGCCGGTCGTGTGGGGCCATGCATATGTTTAGTTGTTTATGTTGGCCGTGTGAGGCCTTATACAGTCGGTAGTGGTGACCTTGCCGGTCACGTACCTGTTCAGCATTTGTTATATTGTTTTAGAGTTAACTAGACAGCATGGTGGCCTTGTCCGCCCGCATAGGTTCCCCTATATGAATGTGATTCTGGTTAGCTGATATTATAGTACAGGTGGCTATAGGCCTAGTCGGCCGGAGGCTATATTTATAGCCGTTGTATAGCCCGTTGTTTTCGTGAATCAGAGTTAGAGCCAGCCAAGCACCAAATTTGCTTAGGCTCAGTAGTCTAGCAGTTCAGATCCTAATAGGGCACCATGTGCCAGTCATAGCCCCCAAGGCGGGGCGTGACAAACTTGGTATCAGGGCAGGTCGAATCCCAGGGAGTCTGCAAGCCGTGCTAAGTAGAGTCTTGCCTATGGATGTGTTGTGCACCACATACTATGGGTAGGAGGCTGCAAGGCATGACAGGATGGTTGCCTTTTATTCTTATTCAGTCGTGCTATAGAGCGGTATAGTGTAGGGTTGGGTCCCTAGAGCTTACTGTATTCTTTGGTTACAGCTAATGTCAGACCAGCGACATCCTATCACAGGCCGGAGCTTGGATATTGCAGCAGGGGAAGGCACCAGCAGGATGCCTCACCCTCGTTGAGAAACAACCTGATTAGAGGGCAATACAGAGGCATCGTCCCAACCTCCTCAGTAGTCTCCACCACATCATGAGTCACTTGGGGCGACACCACATCTAGCAGTCCCTATACCGATACCTTCCGACCTAGAGGTTAGGAGTGCGGTAGTCATGTTAGCACAGATGATGGTTGCTCAGCGTCAGCCGATGCCGTCTACAGTTGCGGAGTCGTCAGGAGGGCCCGGTAGTTCAAGGGTCCGAGAGTTTTTGGCTCTGAATCCCCCACAGTTTACAGGTACGGACCGGACAGAGGACCCTCAGGATTTTCTAGATCAGATGTAGAGAATTTTTAGGGTTATGCACGCCACGCCTACAGAATCGGTTGAGTTGGTAGCTTTCCGATTACGGGACATCGCCGTGTTGTGGTATGAAAGCTGGGAAAGGTCCCGAGGGAGAGATGTTTCCCCTCCGACCTGGTCCATCTTCTTGGGAGCTTTTCTAGATCACTATTTGCCACGGGAGATTCGACAGGCCCGGGTGGACCAGTTTCTACATCTAGAGCAGGGGGCCATTAGTGTTCGGGAATACGCCTTGTGGTTTGATTCTTTGGCTCGGTATGCACTGGCCTTTGTTGATACCATGGCATCCAGAGTACACCGCTTCATCATGGGGTTAAATCCAGAATATGTTGAGACTTGTATTACGGCTACACTGTGAGAGGACATGGACATTGCTCGAGTTCAGGCATTTGCCCAGAATATTGAAGGCATCAGGCAGCAGTATCGGGAGATCAGAAGGACCAATCAGGAACAGTACCGTAGGGATAAGCCAGTTGAGTTACAGAGGGAGGCTCGGGTAGGACCTAGGCCACGATTGTTAGATAGGCCGCCTAGACCCTCGCCTCCACCACAGCCACAGAGAGGCAGGTTTAGCTGCAGGGGCAGTCAGAGACCGGCAGAGGCTCGCAGATTGTAGATTCACCATTACAGAGGAGGGCGGAGCAAAGTAGGTATACCCTACCACTTTGCCCTATATGCAGCCGATGCCATTCTGGAGAATGCAGGTATGGCTTCACTGGATGTTATATTTGTGGCCAAGAGGGCCATCTGATGAGAGATTGTCTAGTCAGAGGACAGGAGGACCGGGATAGACAGGACAGGGCATCCGCAAGGTCACGAGCTTCAGTATCCTCGGCAGGGCGCAGGCCCTCAGTTTCAGCAGGCAGGGGCCGGGGTAGATCAGGGGCCTCCAGTGTAGGTGTGGGCCCAAGCTGCACATATGCCTTACCAGGGAGGCAGGATTCAGAAGCATCACCTATTGTTGTGACAGGTATGATGACTATCTACTCACACCCCGCTTATGTATTGGTTGACCCAGGATCTACTTTGTCCTACATTACTCTATTTGTGGCTCGGCAGTTTAGTGTTGCACCAGAATTGCTTCAGCAACCCTTTTTAGTATCCACCCCCGTCGGTGACTCCATTATAGCCGAACAAGTTTTTGGCGCCGTTGCCGGGGACTGGCAATTGGTAAAATTATTTTCTTAGTGTTAGTTTTCAAATTCTATGTAAGTGCTGACAACTTGATCTTAGCCTTTCTCTTGCAGATATCGAATTCTGTTGAACACTGGCAAGGGATAGGGAGTTGGTGGATTAATACATAGAGCCGGAAAGACAATTTCATCATCAAAGAAGGTAAGCTCTGTAGAAGAAGCAACAGTTGCTAAGACAGGAAATTCTGGAGCAACAACAGAATCCAACACTTATGAGGGCAGTTTTAGTGCCCGAGGAAATGGCAGCAAGGCCTGTTCGCGAAGTGGCAATCCCACATGCTAACAATGTTGTATATAGTATTCGCAGATCGGAGCCAGGAGGGAGGTTTGAGCTTAAACAGAACATGGTGCAATTGTTGCACACCAGCGGGCAATTCATAGGTCTTCCTCATGAAGATCCACAACAACATCTCCAAATCTTTTTGGAGATAAGTGATACTTACATTCCCGCTGGAGTATCATCCGACTACGTGAGGCTTACATTATTCCCATTGTCACTATTGGGGGAAGCAAAGAGGTGGTTGAAAGTTGAACCACCTAACTCTATCACCACTTGGGATGATCTTGCAAGAAAATTTTTGATACGATTCTTTCCATCCGGGAAAACAGCAAGACTTAGAAGTCAGATTCTAAGTTTTAAACAAAGAGAGGGGGAGAATTTGTATCAATCTTGGGAAAGGTTCAAATCATTGTTAAGGGATTGTCCTCACCATCACCAGTCCAATGATGTGTTGGTGCATACTTTCATAGAGGGTTTAGAGCCACATACAAAAATTTTGCTAGACTCAGCAGCTGGGGGACAGGCATTAGAAAAGACTTATGAGGAGCTTTATACTTTGTTAAATCATATTTCGCAGGGAAATCCAGAGTGGAATGCCGACTCTTCAAGAGGAGGAACAAGGAAAGCGGCAGGAGTCTTTGAGGTGGATGGTTTTATAGCTATCGCTGCACAGATAGCTGCATTGAAAAATCAACTCAACACTCACTTCAGCAGTATGAGCTTGAATCAACCACAAGCCCCAGTTAATGTAGTGCAACAGGTTTGGTGTGAAGTATGCGGTAGTAATGAACACTCAGCTGAGTGTTGTCGTGCAAATCCAGATTCAGTGAACTTTTTTGGGAACGTCCAGAGAAATAATCACCAGCAGTATGGCAATAATTATAACTCAAATTTGAGGAATCATCCGAATTTCTCTTGGGGTAGTAACAACAATCAAGGGCAGAGTTCGAATCAGGGTGCGCAGAGAAATCAAGGGGGGCAGCAGAATTATTAGTCTCAATACAGAGGAAACAATGCACCTCCTCCACCACCCATCAACATTGAGGAAATGTTTAAAACAATGATAGCTAACCAAGCTCAAACGCAGGCTGATTATGTGAAATTAGCGGCAGACTTAAAAAACAACCAGTTAGCTACAAAGGCATTGGAGTACCAGTTTGGACAACTAACTGGAGCTCAAAACACCAGGCCCAGAGGAGGACTACCGAGTGACACTGACCCGAATCCCAAGCAGGTTAATGCAGTGACCACAAGTAGTGGTTTACAACTCAAGGAGGTGGAACTAGAAAGACCACCTCAGAAATCAGGAGCAGTGGAAAAAGAGAGGGAACATGATGATGAGAGAGGGAAGGAGAAGGCAGCTGAAGCAGAAAGACCACCACCCCCGTTCCCTCAAAGATTAAAGAAACACAAGGAGGAAGCTTGTTTTAAAAAGTTCATAGAGGTGCTTAAACAGGTACACATTAATTTACCTTTGGTTGATATTTTGCAGGGAGTGTCTAAATATGCAAAGTATATCAAGGACATCATAGCAAACAAAAGAAGATTGACGGAGTATGCTACGGTGGTGCTTATTGAGGAGTGCACTTCCCGGATTCAGAACAGGTTGCCAACAAAGCTCAAGGACCCTAGGAGCTTTACAATTCAGATCACAATAGGGCAAAGTATCCGAGCTCGTGGATTATGTGATTTGGGAGCGAGCATAAACTTGATGCCGACATCGGTGTTCAAGAAGTTGGGGCTGGGCAGTCCTAGACCAACTACAGTGATCTTGCAGTTAGAGGATCGTTCTTTGGCCAGACCAGATGGCATTGTGGAGGACGTGCTAGTGCAAGTGGGCTCCCTCATCTTCCCAGTGGATTTATTGTCTTAGATTTTGAGCCGGATGCGGAAGTCCCATTTATTTTGGGACGTCCTTTCTTGGCAACCGAGAGGGCTTTGATTGATGTAGCTGCAGGCTAGCTAACCATGCGAGCACATGACAAAGTGGAGGTATTTGATGTGTATAAGGCCATGAAGCTTTCGGCCATCTATGAGGAGCTTTCAGCAATCAATGTGCTAAACCAAGAAGAAATTCTTCAGATTGTTGATTCTCGAGATCCATTGGAGAGAGCGTGATGAGCTCCGATCATTTCGGAGATAGAGATACTTATGAGATGGTGAGAATGCTAAATGAATCAAAATGGTATCTCAGGAAGCAAGACTTTCAGCCATTGATGAGGTCCCTAGAACCACTGCCAAAACCATCTATTGAGGAAGCACCAAAACTGGAGTTGAAAACATTGCCTCCACATTTGAAATATGTCTTTCTGGGGGAAGATGACACCTTGCCAGTCATCATCTCCGCAGAATTGACGGAGGCAAAGGTAAAGGATGCATTGGTGGTTCTCAAGAGGAGGAAGAAAGCAATGGGCTGGCAAATGTCAGAAATTTAGGGTATCAATCCAGCTTTTTGTACACACAGAATTTTCATGGAGGAAGGAGTAAAGCCAACTGTACAACATCAGCGGAGGTTGAATCCGATGATGAAGGATGTGGTTAGGAAGGAAGTGATTAAGTGGCTTGATGCAGGTGTGGTCTATCTTATTTCAGATAGCGAATGGGTCAGCCCCATTCAGTGTGTCCCAAAGAAGGGAGGGATGACCGTGGTCACCAACGAGAAGAATGAGCTGATCCCTACATGCACAGTCATAGGCTGGTGAATTTGCATGGACTACAGAAAGCTCAATGAGGCCACAAGGAAAGATAATTATCCTATCCCATTTATTGATCAGATATTGGACAGGTTGGCTGGTCAAGAATATTATTGTTTCCTTGATGGCTATTCTGGCTATAACCAGATAGCCATAGCACCGAAGGACCAGGAGAAGACTACTTTCACATGTTCTTATGAGACATATGCTTTTCGGCGGATGCCATTTGGGTTATGCAATGCACCCGCCACATTCTAGAGATGTATGATAGCAATCTTTCACGATATGGTGGAAGATTTCATCGAGGTATTTATTGATGACTTTTCTGTTTTCGGCAATTCGTTTGCTACTTGTTTGCAGAATCTTGACAGGGTGCTAGCTCGATGTGAAGACTCCAACCTTGTACTCAACAGGGAGAAATTTCATCTTTTAGTCAAGGAGGGTATCGTCCTTGGCCATAAGGTGTCTTGCAAGGGGTTGGAAGTCGATCGTGCAAAAATCGAAGTGATTGAAAAGCTACCACCACCTGTGTCAGTGAAGGGTGTTCGCAATTTTCTCGGACATGCAGGGTTCTACAGACGGTTCATCAAGAACTTCTCTAAAATTTCTAGAGTAATATGCAGGTTGCTAGAAAAAGAGGTGAAGTTTGAGTTTGATGAGGATTGTGTTAAAGTATTCAAGGAGTTGAAACAAAAGTTGATAGAAGCACCTATTCTCATTTCTCCGGATTGGGAACAACCGTTTGAATTAATGTGTGATGCAAGCGATGTGGCTGTGGGAGCTGTATTGGGATAGCTGAGGAATAGAATTTTTCATTCCATTCATTATGCAAGCAAAACACTTGACGCAGCCCAAGTCAATTATACAGTCACTGAAAAGGACATGCTAGCATTGGTGTTCACACTTAATAAATTAGGTCCTACTTGGTGGGTTCTAGAGTAGTGGTGTATACCGATCATGCAGCGATTCTGTATCTTTTTAACAAGAAGGATGCAAAGCCCAGGCTGATCAGATGGATCTTGTTGTTATAAGAGTTTTTCCTTGAGATTCGGGACAGAAAGGGGAGCGAGAATCAAGTGGCAGATCACCTATCGCGATTGGAAAGCCGGTCGCATGTGAAGGAAGGTGACAGCATCAAAGAAGAGTTCCCGGATGAGCATCTCTTGGCAATAAGGGAAGCTGAAATCCCTTGGTATGCAGACATTGTGAATTTGCTAGTGAGTGGAGTCTATCCACCGGAGGCTACGGCTCAGCAGAGAAAGAAGTTGAGACATGATTGCAGGTATTATATTTGGTATGAGCCGTACTTGTTTAAGCAGGGACCAGATCAGGTGATGAGAAGATGCATCCCGGAGAGCCATATTCCAGAAGTATTGAGGAGTTGTCACTCTTCATTGTATGGAGGGCACCACGGAGGCGAGCGGACAACGCACAAGGTGCTACAATCAGGTTTTTTTTGGCCTACACTGTTTAGAGACTCTATGTCATACGTAAAAATGCTACAGATGTCAAAGAACATGCACAATTTGTAGAAGGTAGGAGATGCCACTGCAGCAGATATTAGAAGTGGAGATCTTTGATGTATGGGGTATAGATTTCATGGGCCCGTTCCCACCGTCATTTGGTAATCGTTACATCTTGGTAGCCATTGATTATGTATCAAAGTGGGTTGAAGCAACAACTTGCCCCAGGAATGACAACAAGGTGGTAACAAAATTTGTGAAAAAGCACATTTTCACCAGGTTCAGGACACACCGAGCCATTATCAGTGATGGAGGGGCTCATTTTGTAAATGCAAGTTTCAAGAATTTTCTAGCTAAGTATGGGGTGCGCCACAAGGTAGCAACAAAATATCATCCCCAAACTAGTGGGCAAGTGGAGGTGTCGAACAGAGAAGTAAAGCAGATTCTACAGAAGACAGTGGATGCACAACGTAGTGATTGGTCAAGCAAACTCGACGATGCATTGTGGGCTTATAGAACCGCATACAAGACACCAATTGGGACTTCTCTGTACAGATTGGTCTACGGAAAGGCGTGTCATCTGCCTGTGGAGCTAGATCACCGAGCTTTCTAGTCTGTGAGGAAATTGAACATGGATTTAGAGCTAGCGGGGAAGAAGAGGCTGATGCAACTCAGCGAACTTGATGGGTTTCATTGGCATGCCTATGAAAGTGCCAAGTGCTATAAAGAGAAAACAAAAAGGTGGCACGATAAGCATATGGTGCATCGGATCTTTGAGCCGGGGCAGAAAGTATTGCTATTCAATTCAAGATTGAGGCTTCTTCCAGGAAAATTGCGGTCCAAATGGTCAGGGCCGTTTGAAGTGTAAGAATGACCCCACACGAGGCAGTGGAGTTGTGGCAAGAAGATAGAAGTGCCACGTTCTTAGTAAATGGTTGTGATGTAAGCATTGTTGGGGTGAGGATGTTATTCGAGGGAAGACGTCCATCACTCTAGAAGATGATTGAGCAATGAATGACGTCGATCTGCGATGGTAAATCAGGCGCTGTATGGGAGGCAACCCGTGAAATTTTGTAATAGATAAGTAGAACTATTTGAAAAAAAAAGAGAAAAAGAAAAAGAAATTTGGCTAAGTGCTATGATGATGTAATGGAATCGATGGCAATATTTTTATTCATTGTACGAAGTCTGAGTAGTACATAGTAATTGTTTCATCAACTTATATGAAGGTACTAAGCATGTTGAATGTTAAATATTGGGAAAGCGTGAATGTCTTGTCAAATTATTTTGATTGCGGCTAAAGACTAAGTGTGGGGTGACCTAATTAAACCCAACTTAGTTGTAGCTAGTTATGATTTCACTAACATTGGGATTGTATGTTTAAATGTGCAGGAACAATGTCAGGTAGACAAGATAAGGGTAAGGGCGCATCCACATCGGGCGCCAGCAGGAAAAGAGTCAGATTGGGAACAGCAGTTCCAGCAGCACCAGCGGTTCCGCGAGGCCAACGCCGACAATACGGAACCCGATGGGTGATTGATGAAGGGAAGAAATGGTATGCAAAACACAAAGAAACCAAATACTTCCTGGAGAAGCAAATATCAAGGGAGCCGCTGGCACAGGAATTCCCGCGAATCGTACACCGAATTGACACCGCTGGGCTGAACTTCATCTTCGAGGAGCCTAGGGAGTGCAATCTCCATCTGATTTGGGAGTTCTATGCTAACTGGAACTCGACCCTCCGCAGTCACACCGTTAAAATCAGGGGGCAGGTTGTCACTTTTGAGCCCCATCACTTGAATGCTATATTAGGGGAGCAGGACCCAGACGCCCATGTCCTTCGGTAGCTGAACATCACTCTACCTTATGCGGACATCAGACGCACTCTATGTGGAGCCCGTTCGACAACAAGGTGGAGCAGGCATAAGGAGAGGGGCTACCACCAGACGTTGCACTACTCGCAAATGAATAGGGAAGCCAGGATCTGGCTAAAAATTGTGTGCTCATGCTTGATCCCGGGGTGCACATGACAGATATCACCCGGGATCGAGTCTGCTTGGTGTATGCCCTGATGAAGGGGCTTGAGATAAACGTTGGGGCAGTGATCATCTCCGCCATGAAGAGAGCCCGACTACATCAAGGGCACAGATATGGGTTCGGTGGTTTGCTTACCACGTTCGCGAGGGGCCACGATATGGAGGAGGAGGCCCTGGATTACATCCCAAAAATCGATAGGCATGCCTTGGATGTCACTAAAACCAAGGAACCTGACACTACTCATGGGATGATTCTCACACTAGCTGAGCGACATGGTCGGGATGATCAGTATATGGCCTGCATGTACGGATGCAGATGCTGCAGTTGCGCATTGGCGGGAGGCCGGCAATAGAGGATGAGCTTTGGCAGCTCGACTTGGATTACCCCTTCGGCGAGAATGCCCGGGCTCTATGTAGAGTGGGGCCAGCATTTGTGGAGCCCGTAGATGATGATGTCCCCACCGATGAGGAGACACGCCATGAGGACTCAGATTTTGAGTCAGATGAGGACAGCGGGGGCGATTCTGATATAGGAGCTGAAGCAACAGCACCTGACGAAGAAGTTGAATACTTCGATTGATCTGGGAGTTTCACCACCTACCTTTGTGATATGTCGAAATTTTGTGAACACTGGGGACAGTGTTTGGTTTAAGTGTGGGGTGGGAGTAGTTAGGTGCCAGCTGCTTTGTTTTTGTTTATGTTTATGTTTTATGTTGTTGTGCCTGTGAAAAATGTGACCCTGTGACTTTGTGTGGTGTGTCTGTAATTAAGTTGGTATTGTAATGAATGTTAAGCTGTTGTGTGCTGTGTTGAGCTGTTGTTGGTTGGTTGTTGTGTAAATATTTTTGTTTTTTAGCGAAATTATAGATATTTTAAAATTTTTTTGTTAAATTTCTTTTATGTTGGGTTTCTCGGCCTTTGTTTTCGGTGCTTTTACCGCGAATAGTCCCATTGAACTGAAGTCGTAGACAGTGACCGTTCCCTATGATGGATGAATGACGACCGTCTTAAGGGAAATGTAGTCGATAGGAGTAGTTTTTTCTTTCTTTATTTTCTTTCTTTTCTTTGTTTCCCAAACGTGTCGCTATTTCATGGTTCGAAATTCTTGTTACGTGTGGTACATGATATTAAGATGCAAAGGTGATTCATATGAAAACATGCAAATGTGTAAACATGTTGAGATACCTAGTCCATAGAGTTCGATTCGGTGTGGTCGAGGCTTAATAGTGAATTCTTGTAATTAGCTGATTGAAGAGTCTGTGAATATGTCTTGAGTTGAGCATGTGCAATGAGTGTGAGGTGAGGTTTCGATTATTCCATGCTATTGTGAAGTGTCTGGAACTTGCCTGGTGTGTGTACTAAACGAAATGAAGGATGTTTATTGTGGGAAAGGATGTAGGCATTTCTTTGATTAAATCGAAAGTTCTCCATTATCATACCTACCTTGAATGTACATCCTAGTTAGCCCCATTGAACCTTTAGCCCCTTTTTTTTCTTTCTTTGAAGAGGTACAAACCGAGGTTAATCCCTTCTTTTAATTAGCCGTGAATTTGATTCAAAACTCTTAAGCGCTCAAGAAAAAACAATTATCCCACAGTGTAAAGGAGTGAGAATTGTAAAAAGGAAGGAAAAGCAAAAGTGGTGAAAGTTAAAGAAAACGTCAAAGGTGCACTTGCTGAAATTAAACAAAATAAAGATATATAACTAATCTTTGCTAGTAAGTCGAGTGTGCTTAAAGAAAGGAGAACAAAAACAAAGAAAATATTTCTTCAAGAATAGGAGGATGAAGGAAGAAAAAAATGGCCGTAATGATGGTGGGATGTATTGAAAAGCGCTTAAGGAAGCTAGTTGCTATTATTGGTTAGCCCAGTATTTTATAGTCCCTTAGCTTACATTACAACCCGTTAAGTCCTACGTGATCTTACATCACTCGTCCTTATATTAGTGGATTAATACACTAGAGGCAAGCCTATGGTTCATGACATGATGCATGTGAATTCTTTGGGAGAGAGAGCGAAATTGTATTCATATACCCCTACTTGTAGTGCTTTGGAAATCATATGATAGAAAATGGGGTATTTCTCTTGTGTTGTGAGGGCACATGCTTGACGAGAAATTACTTTCATGTCGGATGTCTTGATTAGTTGATTTGCACGAGTTTGCCAAGATCGAGAATTAATTCTTGAGCTTAGGAGATCTTAATGTGAGGTACTTCATTGTATTGATGAGACCATGCATGTTTTCTTGATGATTTGCTATATTAAATAATCGGTATAGCCGTAGCTTGAATTGTTGAGCCAAAGTAGCTATGCGTGAGTGTCAATTGCATGAGATGTGAGAATATTGTTCGAGGACAAACAAGGTTTTAAGTGTGGGGTAAGTGATCTTGGGCAGAATTGCATGCCCAAGTGATACTCAAATACTTCATTTCGACTTGTTTGTCTATCGTTATTGTGTACATTCTCATGTGATTTGTAGTTAAATGTGAATTTATACTAACCAACATGATTAGTGTTGTTTTGCAGGTAAAATGGAATTTTGGGAAGCTAAGATACATGTTGGTAAAATCGGGAATGGACTTGGAAATAAGGAGTGGAAAAGGACAAGGAAGAGCAGCAAAAATAAGGGCTCCGCGATGGAGCCGTGTCACGCTTCCATCACGGAGGCATTCTACCTCAGGTGAATTAAATTTGGCAATTTTCAGTGGAGGTTCGCGTTGCCTCCGTGACACGGAGGCAGTGCTACGCGATGCACTCCATGTCACATTGAGTAAAATTACCTGGGACATCAATTTCCAATGTAGGTGTGCGATAGCACCGTGGCACGTTGGATAGGCTCCGCGATGCAGGTCGTGGCACGTTGAGGTGAAATTGCTGAGGAGCCGAATTCCAGTGAGGGTCCGCAATACCTTCGTGGCATGGAGGGAGTGCTCCGCGATACACTCCGTGCCACGTTGCTTGTTATTCCGGGAAAAATTCTCAACAGTATAAATAGCACACTTAGATTTTATTTTAAACATTCTGACTTGGTTGAGCAAGAACGTGGGTTACAGGCAGTTGAGGGGACGAAAACTATAGGGTTCTTCTCTATCTCTTTCTCTTTTATCTCAATTGTTTGTATGAATTATACTTATTTGATGATGTTTAATCCACAAATGAGTGGCTAAATTCACTTCTTGCTGAGGTTAAGAACAATTGTAGTGGAATGTAATTGTTGATCATTTCAGTTTTCATCTTTTCTTCAATGGTTATTCTATCATTTCTTGTTCTTACTGCATTAATGTTTGGCCAATGTTAATGTATATCTAAAAAATCCAATTCTGATTTTGAAAAGGAAAGAAATTTGAAAGATGTGAATTGGTAGGATATGATCTCTTCTTAGTTTGGAAAATTGAGAATTGATTTACATTTAGAATAGAAATATATCTGAAAGTCTTATTAGTCAATTAAGGAATCGGGAATGTATGGCTTGAACATGAAATTATGTTATCACAGAAATGCAGATTAAGGCTCATGATTCTTAAGTTGGATAGGAGTCGAAAGTTCCAATCCATAGGCAATAATTCTTGACTAGCAACCAAAGGAAAGATTAACTGAATTGTATTGATAAATTAATTCCCTGCATGTTCGTTTTAACCTCAGCTTGCTCATTACTATTGTTCAGACTCACTTTATAATTTTGCCTTAGATTTTTATTAATTAGTAAACTCAAACTCTCAAAATATTACTTATTTGGTTGTCTGCATTCTTAAAGATATAGTTCATTAACACTTAACTTAATTAGTATCGTAGCTCACTCCCTGTTGGATCGATACTTGGCTTTACTTAAGCCACTTTACTACTTGTTCGACCACGTGCACTTACGTGTAGTCACCACAAGCCGAACAATAATCTCTTCAGCAATGTAACGTGGGAAATTGATGGTGTATCCCTCCATAATGCTTGCCACCAATGCTACTTTGTCACGTGTGAGAATATTATCATTGCTGGTTGGTACCACCCTATGCGGTACCAGTTTCCACAAAAATTTAGCTTGAAAATTTAGTGTGGCCTTCTTGATCTGAGACTCGGTGCCGTGCAACCATTTAACCAACGGACCTCTTGTGGTGATGACCCGAGATAGCCAAGTGTATTGTATGATCCGCTCCTCACTATTCATCTTCTTAGTCTTGACTTTCTTTAGCTCGAATAGCCTGTGGTCGAACTCGGCTGTGTTCATTGGGGCATGATAGTCTGACCCATATAGTATCCTGGAGATGGTCCTCTAAGATATATCCACTGGTGTCTCTCGAACCAACACCTGAGTTAAGGCAGGCCTCTTCTTCAAGTCTTGGCCCTGTAAAACCAAACGTTGTAGTGTGGCTGCATAGGACGCATATAATTCTCTGACTAAGAAGGGGCTGTAACTTCCTGATAGCTCAGTCAACCATCCGAACTTGTACCTGTCAAACTAAGCTTGCAACTTTGGAAGGTCCTAAAGTCCCGTGGTGACCAGCCTAGGCTCCTCGTAGATGCTCCTCTTCGAATGTCCTTTATCATTGCGAGCAATATCTCTATTATCGATATCCCTCATACCATGAACACACCATTGTCTCACGTTCCCTGGTTGATCACTGGATGTGTTCGAGGTCTCAGTCAATTCATCATCAGAGTCCCCTCGCTGAGCATGTGACTCTTCAGCTACCTCTGCGTGTTGCCCAGCTGTGGTACCCTCAAGAGAAATTGCGGCTACAGCCCTGACATTCTCATCTGTATGGTTGGGCAGATCCCTTGCCAGTGGAGTAGGAGCATCAACTAGGGCTATCGTATTTGTATTTTGTGGAGCCCTAGCCCTGGTTGATCTCCGCACCAACTGCTTATCTAACACTTCATATTCCTCCTCCGAGCCCCTTGACTCTTCGGAGGAGAACGGCTCATCCCAAAGTCTGTGGTATGATGGTTGGCTTCTCTCTGGCACTTGTTTCTTTGCCAGACCTTTCTTCGGTGTACCCCTCAGAGCCATTGTACCTGTGAAAAATTTGTTAGTATACCAAATGAGATGAAACAAAAGCACTTATAAACTGCTTCTCAGTGGACATAACAAGTGACTCAACGAGTCGTTGCTACTGGTAACGACTCGTGAAGTCTTTCATTGTCTCAGACTATGATTTCTTCATGTTGGACCAGTGTACTTAACGACTGGTCACAACGAGTCATTACCTTAGGAGACGACTCATTAGGTCGGTCGTTAAGTGCACTGGTCACCAGATTTAATTTCATATAGGACGAGCCATACGATGAGTTGGGAGATGATACCACGACTCGTTACATGGCTCCTGCTCAAGAGTTTCAGGTGATCCCATTTGCTCATATCATGTTCATCATACAGATTCATCATCATACATTATCCTAATAAAAAATAGAGATTCCACAAGCACAGCTTCATCCAATTCGTCAGGATTTCGAAATTTTTTTTTCCAATGTCTTACCACTAAACTTTGTGTGAAATTCATAAGATCTGGTCAAATTTAAAACTCATTATATGCAAAAACTAATGGAGAAGAAAAAGCACAAGCAATCACTCACAATAACTCATTTAACATGTCCCTAAATTCTAGTTAAATCAAATTTTCGATATCACCTGCTACCTAGTTTTACCATCAAACTGAAGCAACAATCCAAATGTGTCCCGCATTAATCAGACAATTTCAAGGTCATTCAAAGCGTGAGCCCAAGAAATCTTATCTAAATGCAAAAGATACTCAAAATTAACTAGGGAGGATTACTCACAAGATGATTGAGCAGAGAGGAGAGTGCCATCGTGTATGTGTGAGAATGTGATGAGAGGGGGCAGTTTATCTTCCAATGGTGATTTTGTTGGTAATTTTGAAGTTATGTGTCGTGGGTTAAGCTTAGGTATGAATTAAGAGTGCAATAAGGTTGGGATTTATCTGATTGAATTTTTTTCCTAACTCTTTGCATGGGTCGGGTCGAAGGACAGTTACATAAAAACACGTGAAGACCCACCAAACGAGTCGTTACGTGGTGAGACGACTAGTTTAACCCTTTGTGCATTGAATTAAGTTTAAAGACTTACCTAGGACCTAACAAGTCAAGCAACGACTCGTGGTGTCACCCAATGAGTCTTGGCCTGAGTCGTGGTCCTTGAACTGTTGTAGCTTCATGATGGGTCCCCTAACGAATCGTTGGATCACCTAACGATTTGTTATGTCCCTCGTTGGTGCCTTTATCATTTTTCTGCATTGAAAAGATAGTGCACTTGATGAAAGACACCACGACTCGTTCTCAGTGGCAATGAGTCGTTAGGTCGATCGTTGTTCCCCTATTTTCTGCTCATGTCTTCATGGTTGGATTGAACGAGTCGTCAGGTCAGAAGACGACTCATTCTGTGATATTTTGCACCAAAAATGAAGTTCCAGATTTTGGTTCCAACTTCAAATTTTCCATCTTAATCACCTGCACCCATTAATAAATGTAAACACTACATATTTCTTACAATTACAACTTGGGTTGCCTCCCAAGAAGCGCTTGATTTAACGTCGCGGCACAACGCGGGTATTTTGATTAATCAGACTTCACTAAAATACCACCATGAGTTGCCTCTCATGCAGTGCCCGATTTAAAGTCGCGGCACGATGTGCTTTCCCCAAGTTACTCAGACTTCACTCAAGGTCCAAAGGTCTACCAGTTTGAGTTCTTCACTTCTCCCCAAATAAGCTTTCACCCGCTGACCATTCACTTTAAACTGCTTTCCTTCATGGTTTTCTAGTTTTATTTCCCCATGGGAGAATACTTGGACCACTCGGAAAGGCCCCAGCCACTTAGACTTCAACTTACCCGGAAACAAATGAAGTCTAGAATTGAATAGTAACACCATATCACCTGGACTGAATTCTCTTTTCTCAATTTTCCGGTCATGCTGAATTTTCATCCTTTATTTGTAAAATTTAGAACTCTCATAAACTTTCAACCGAAATTCATCAAGCACAATTAACAGATCAAGCCTCAAATTACTTCGTTCTAGTCCAAATTTAGCTTCTTGAGTGCCCACATAACTTTGTGCTCAAGTTCAACCAGAAGATGATATTCTTTTCCATACACAAGCTGATATGGAGACATACCTATAGGAGTCTTGAATGCGGTCCGATAAGCCCATAAAGCATCATCTAGTTTTCTTGCCCAATCTGTCTGGTTTGCGTTCATAGTCTTCCCCAAGATAGTCTTTATTTCCCGATTTATGATTTCAACTTGCCCACTAGACTGCGGATGATAGGGTATTGTCATCTTGCGTTTTACCCCATGTTTCTCCAATAAAGAGCGAAACAACCGGTTACAGAAGTGCGAAACCCCATCACTAATAATGGCTCTAGGAGTCCCGAATCTAGCAAATATATTATGCTTCAAGAATGTTGTGACACTCCTCCCTTCATTGTTTGGAAGTGCAACTGCTTCCACCCATTTCGAATGATAATCAACAACAACAAGTATGTACTTCATCCTGTTTGAGTTCACAAAAGGGCCCATGAAATCAATGCCCCATACATCAAATAGCTCAATGACCAGGATGGGAGTAAGAGGAAGCTCATGCCTCCGTGATATGCCTACTTGACTTTGACTTGCATCACATGCCTTTGCAAAATCATGCGCATCCTGGTGAATGGTTTGCCAATAATACCCACATTGTAGAATTTTATGGGCAGTGCAAATCCCATTGTGGTGGCCCCCAATAAGGGATGAGTGGCAGGCCTCCAATATACTCAGCATCTCCACCTCAGGAACACATCTACGAATAACTCTATCAGCACATATGCGAAATAAGTAGGGCTCATCCCAGAAAAATTTCTGCAGATTAGACATAAACTTCTTTCTCTCGTGTAAAGATAAGTGCTTCGGTACAACATCACTCACCAGATAATTAGCAAAGTCTGTAAACCATGGGATGAGATCTTGTGAGGCCGCTCGAACCTGCTCGTCTAGGAATGCATCGTCTATGTCATGTTCATCTCTAAGTGACACATCAAGTTCCAATCTTGATAAGTGATCCGCCACCTGATTTTCACTCCCTTTCTGATCTTTTACCTCGAACTCAAACTCTTGTAGCAGCAAACCCAATGAATCAACCATGGTTTGGCATCCTTCTTTTCCATCAGATATCTCAAAGCTGCATGGTATGTGTGGACTATCACCTTAGTTTCAAGAAAGTATGTCTGAAACTTCTCAAATGCAAAAACTACTGCCAACAGCTCCTATTCTGTCATGGTATAATTTGTCTGAGTTGCATTTAGAGAGCCTTGATAGCATAATAAATCGGATGGAAAATCATTTCATGCCTTTGACCCAACACAACTCCTAGGGCCACACCGCTAGCATCACACATAACCTTAAAAGGCAAAGACCAGTCAGGTGCCACTATAATATGGGTAGTGGTCAATCTCTCTTTAAGGCATTCAAAAGCCTTTAGACATGCTTCATCAAAAACAAATTTCACCTTTTTCTCAAGCAGTTTACACAAAGGATGTGCAATCTTTGAGAAGTCCTTGATAAATCTTCTATAAAACCCTGCATGACCTAGAAATCTTTGAACACATTTTATAGAAATTAAGGGTGGTAAACTAGCAATAATATCAATTGTAACTCTATCCACCTCAATACCCTTACCAGAAATCCTGTGGCCAAGCACTATACCTTCATTGACCATGAAATGGCACTTTTCCCAATTAAGCACCAGGTTGGTCTCTTCACATCTCTGCAGCAGCTAGCTCAAATGAGTCAAACAATCCTCGAATGAATCACCCACCACCAAAAAATCATCCATGAAGACTTGAATGATGTCTTCCACCATGTTAAAAAATATGGAGATCATGCAACGCTGAAAAGTGGCGGGTGCATTACATAACCCGAACGACATCCTCTTAAAAGAAAATGTACCATATGGGCAAGTGAACATGGTCTTCTCTTGGTCTTTAGGGACTATGAAAATCTGATTGTACCCCTAATAACGATCAAGGAAACAATACCATCCTGTGCCTGCAAGTCTTTCTAACTCTAGTCCATGAATGGCATTGGAAAGTGATCTTTTTGCATCCAACGGTTCAGCTTTATGTAATCCATGCATACTGTCCAACCGGTGAATGGTCTTAGAGGAAGGAGCTTATTGTTAGCATTTGGGACCACCGTGATTCCTCCCTTTTTTGGTACACAATGGACTGGGCTCACCCATTTGGTGTCTGCAACAGGATAAACCACACATGCATCCAACAACTTTATGATTTATTTCTTGACCACCTCTTGCATAGGTGGATTCAACCTATGTTGATGCCCAATACTCAAAATACAATCTGGCTCCAGCTGGATCTTGTGAGTGCATATACCGGCTGGGATTCCAATATTATCTACAATGGCCCACCCAATGGCTTTTTTGTATCTCTTCCAGATGGAGACCAAAGCCTCTACTTGCCATTCCTCCAAGTTAGCTGCAATAATGACCGGTAAAGTGTTACCGGCTCCCAAAAATACATACTGTAAATGAGACGGGAGTGCTTTGAGCTCCAATAGTGGAGGCTCCTAAATAGATGGCTTGGCCGGTGGGGTCACCTAATTCTTCAAATCTAGATCAATCTTATTTGGAGCATAAGTATATGACCCCATGCCAACAACTGCATTAACAATCTCGTCACCCCCATAGATTTCCTCAACACCACTATCCATCAAAACTGCTGCTAAGTCATCAAGAATCAATAACTCCTCCATAGGCAGAATTGGGAACTCAGGTTCAACTACATCAATTACAGAGACCACCCTCATATCATTTGGTTGCTTCATGGATCTACACACATTTAATGTCACTTCCTCATTATTCAATCGAAATTTAAGTTGTCCAGTCTCCATATCTACAAAGGCATGTCCGGTGGTGAGGAATGGTCACCCCAAGATAATGGGGACCTCAAAATCAACTTCACAGTCCAGGATGAAAAAATCGGCCGAAAATATGAAGGACTCTACCTTTACTAGAACATCATAGAGAATTCCCACTGGATTCTTCACCGTACAATCTGCCATCAAAAGCCACATTGTAGTCAGTTTGGAGGATCTTGATGTGCTGTGGATTAAGAGCACTTTCGACGCTCAAAACCAAGAAAATAGCATGGACTTAGGTGTGTTTATGTGGATATAAGGCACTTTTCCTAAGGTTGTAGGATAAATTGGTGTTGGAGCTAAAAAATACAAAAAGAAAGCCTGAAGTATGAAAAATAGGCTCAAAGTTCAGTCCGTAGTACGAGCCGTAGGAAGGTCCTATGAGTGGTACTGATGGCTATGAAAAGTCGCAGAAGGATAAGGTTGAAGAGATGCGATGTACGAGTCTCAGTACGAGTCATACCAAGCTTGTACGAGTTGTGGTGATGAAGTCGTGAAAAGAATCAGAAGATTTGCATAAGAGGCTGACTCCTGCTATGGAAAGCAAGTACGAATCGTAGGAACAAGGTACAACTCATACCATTGCAGTCGTGATAAACTTCAGAAGAATTTCAAAGTTTCAGAATCAAACCACGTGAGCTAAATACGGAACGTAGGATGGAGGTACGAGTCGTACCAAGGTCCAACACTTAGCCAAAATCCATCCAGTCATGCAAGGTACGAAAGGATGGTATGGCCCGTAGGATGGTACTACGGGTCGTAGATTAACTCATGATAAAGGCGGAACCAAATATGGAAATTTTCCCTGTCAGCCTAGGAGAATCATTCTTGTGTTTGTATAAATAATTTTTAGGTCTTATTTCTTAAAAAAAGGAGAGAGAGGTCGGTAGAGAGCAGATTTGGCCAAGAAAATACATTAGAGAAAGAGAGAATTGAGTAGATTTAACTTGTGATCAACCTTTTATTGAATTCTTCTTGTTCTTGCTATTTGTTCTTGATGTTTTTTATGAGTAATTAAAGGAAGTGTTTTTCATTCATAAGTGTAAGTATTAATTTATGTTTTTAATTATGAATGCAATTCTCAACCTTACAACTATTAGAGGCTAAAACCTCCATAGCTAGGGTTGTGGGAACCATGGTGGATTAACAAGCTAGGGTTGCACAAAGTGATTCTAAAACCAATACAAATGCTTATGTTGTATTCTCTTCATGCTTTAATGTTTCTTAACGGTGCACAACATTAGGACATGCTCAAAATCTTTACTTGCTTAGGACTAAGAGGTAGAGATTAGGAAAAGAGAATTACAACAGAGCCTTGATTTTGATAATCATTGTATTAACTTGAGTTGTGGTCGCAGGATAGTTAAATCTGGAACTTAGTGATAACGGATAGTTTGAAACCGCTTATGAGACATGATCGAGTGATTGAGTATAGTCATTCAATAGGGACTAGTCGTTCATTTGAATGAACCTAAGTTATCAGTTCTACAAGTAAGTATTGGTGATGATCACGAGTGTATACCCAAAGCAGTTATGAACCCATGGGGAATACAAACCCTAGTTATCCTTTAATATTGAGTCAAAACCAGAATTTTGATAATTGTTTTTATTATTGATTTTCTTTAGGTACCCCCTATTTTGAAGTAACTACCTCACAAGTTCACTTACTGGCTGTAATCTAGCTATTCCATATTCCCTGTGGGATTGTTCCCAACCTCTAGTTGGATTCTTTATTGACAATGTCTGCTTCATACTCCAGTAGGTGGTATGGTTTGAGCGTTATAAAAAAGTGGCGCTGCTGCTGGGGAATACGACTAAGACTAGATTATTTGTTTGTAATTATTTGCTTTTATTTGAATTTTTTGGTAGTTATTTCCTCTTTTACCTTTTTGTTTTTTTTTGTTTTGTCTCATCCATGGAACCTCTTGGAAAATACAAGAATCCAAGACAGTGGAGGATGAGTCCAAGTTCCTTGACAAAGTCTAAGTTGTCAAGATACTTATGTCATGCCGCGACATTAAATCAGGCGCTGCATGGGAGGCAACCCATGGATGGTGAAGTCTGAGTAGCCACAGGTATGTCCCCTTCCCTCTATTTTTACATTCTATTCTTTGAGTATGAAGCATTCTTTTTTTAAATATAAAAAGTGGAGGGGGTCATTTTTAGGTATTTTGATTCGTTCGAGAATTTTTCTTGCTGTGTTTCTTTTCCCTCGGGCACTGTATCTTGTAGAACCGGCATGTTTAGGATTTTATTTTTTTGATTTTTGATTAGAAAGTACCTTAGGATTACTCAACCAATAAATTGCACTAGTTTTGATATTTTGAAAAATTGACCCTATTCTTAAAAAAGAAAAATTTATGATTAGCTATGTACTTGTGATTGCAAGCATGATTTCTATGGATCTTTTTATGTCATTTAATATATTAGCATGTATAATTGTTGTTAAGCCATGTATAAATTGGATAGGTAGAGTCAATGCAAGTCATGTACCATGAGAGAGCGAGGTCTAATACCTAGTTCAATACTACGTAGATGATCTAGAACTTGCCCGGTTAGTCTTTGCATAGGTTTTAGGATGGTTGGTTAGGAAAGGATCACAGGTCATTCTTGTGTAACCCATTTTTAGCTTAAATAACACTACCGAAATGATATGATTTCCTTGATCCAAATCTTTGAGTCTTAAATAGACCATTTTTATTTGATTAACCAATTAACCATACCCATTTTTTATAATGAACCTATTTTGGCCCTAGTCCTTCCTTGGATACTGTGAACCTCAACATAAGCAAAATGCTTAAGTTGAGGGTGGCTAGAGAAGGGGTGAGTAAATGGTGGGAACGAAATAAAGGAAAAGAAAGGAAAAGAAAAGAGAAAACAAATGGTGAAAAAATGAGGTGCGATGAGATGAAAAGAAAAAAAGAGATGAAAATGCTAAAATTCTTGAGAAAAAGAAAACTCAAAGGAAAATGAAAATGCTAAAAAAGTTGAAAACTCACCACACCCATGCAAATGTGTATAAAAAGGGGTGAAAAGGGAATAAAAGAGAATGAAAGAGTAAAAGGGTGAAATAGGTGAATGGTGTAGCCAATATATGTAGTCCCAAGGAAGGGAGAGTCACTTATAGAATCTCCCATATTTATCATGTCCAGCCCCAAGCCTACATTATAAGCTATGTCAAGTCCTATAGTGATCCTAACTTGACCATCTGATAAACCAAAGTATAGAAAATAAGGGCAAGCCTATGGTATCTGACACATAATACCTGTAACTTCTTTGTGAGAGTGAGCGCCTTACTTGTTTAGTCCCATGTTATGTTTGACATCTCATATTTGAGTGGGGAGTTCATTTGTGTGAGGGTACATGGATTATGTTTGCTTTTACCATTGGTCTATGTGGAAAACATTGGTGATGTCTTGATTGCCTGTTGATAGCTGGATGACATGTTTTGATCTCTATTTGTGATGTTTTGAGGTTGTTTGTAATGCATTAGTTGATGTTGTTCCATGAGAAAGGGTCAATAGAGTTTGTATAGAAAGTATAAGTTTTGTTTGAGTATTGGCTGTAGTATCTTAAGTCTATTTTCTAGTTGAGCGTCGTGTTTAGTTTTTCTTTTCTTTGCCTGAAGACATGCAAAAGTATTAAGTTGAGGGTGTTGATGTGTTGTGGATTAACAACACTTTCGACACTCAAAACTAAGAAAATAGCATGGACTTAGGTGTATTTATATAGATATAAGGCACTTTTCCTTTGGTTGTAGGATAAATTGGTGTTGGAGTTAAAAAATGCACAAAGAAAGCCTGAAGTATGCAAAATAGGCTCAAAGTGTAGTCCACAGTACGAGCCATAGGAATCCTACGAGTTGTACTGATGGCCGTGAAAAGTTGCAGAAGGTTAAGGTTGAAGAGATGCAATGTATGAGTCTCAGTATGAGTCGTTCCAAGCTTGTACAAGTCGTGGTGATGAAGTCGTGAAAAGAATCAAAAGATTCGCATAAGAGGCTGACTCCTGCTATGAAAAGCAAGTACGAACCATAGGAAGAAGGTACGAGTCGTACCATGGCGGTCATGGTAAACTTTAGAAGAATTTCAAAGTTTCAGAATCAAGCCACGGGAGCTCAGTATGGATTATAGGATGGAGGTGCGAGTCATACTAGGATCCAACACTTAGCCAAAATCCAGCTAGTCATGCAAGGTACGAAAGGATGGTGCTACGGGTCATAGATTAACTCGTGACGAAAGCGGAAACAGATATGGAAATTCACCCTTTCAGCCTAGGAGAAGGATTCTTGTATCTGTATAAATACTTTTTAGGTTTTATAGTTTTAAAAAAAGGAGAGAGAGGTCGGTAGAGAGCAGATTTGAGTTGATTTAACTAGTGATTTGAGAAAGACATTAGAAAAAGAGAGAATTGAGTTGATTTTACTTGTGATCAACCTTTTCTTGAATTCTTCTTGTTCTTGCTATTTTTTCTTGAAGATTTTTATGAGTAATTAAAGGAAGTGTTTTTCTCATTCATTAGTGTTAGTATTAATTTATGTTTTTAATAATGAATGCATTTTGCAACCTTACAACTATGAGAGGCTAAAACCTTCATAGCTAGAGTTGTGGGAATCATGGTCGATTAAAAAGCTAGGGTTGCACAAAGTGATTATAAAACCAATACAAATACTTATATATTGAATTATGTTCATGCTTAAATGTTTCTTAATGATACGCAATGTTAGGACATGACTGAATTCTTTACTTACTTAGGACTAAGAGGTAGAGATTAGGAAAAGAGAATTACAACAGAGCCTTGATTTTGATAATCATTGTATTAACTTGAGTTGTGGTCGCAGGATAGTTAAACCTACAACTTAGTGATAACGGATAGTTTGAAACCGCTCATGAGACTTGGTCGAGTTATTGAGTATAGTCATTCAATAGGGACTGCTCGGTCATTTGAATGAACCTAAGTTATCAGTTCTATAAGTAAGTATTGGTGATGATCACGAGTGTATACCCAAAGCAGTTATGAACCCATGGGGAACACAAACCCTAGTTGTCCTTTAATATTGAGTCAAAACCGGATTTTGATAATTGTTTTTATTATTAATTTTCTGTAAAACACCCCAATTTTGAAGTAACTACCTCACAAGTTCACTTACCGGTTGTAATCTTGCTCTTCCATATTCCCTATGGGATCGACCCCAACCTCTAGTTGGGTTCTTTATTGACAACGTCCGCTTCATACTTTGGTAGGAGATATGGTTGGAGCGTTATCAGCTCCCAAGACCAACTATTTGAAAACTACTAATGGCATTAAATTAATACTAGCACTAAGATCACATAATGCCTTAGCAAAATTAAAGGTTCCAATTGTGCACGGTATGGGGAATGCCCCAGGGTCCTCCTTTTTCTGAACAAGAGAACGAGATGCTATTGCACTGCAATGGTGCAAATTGTCTACAGGTTCAAAACTCATAGTCCTCTTTCTAGTGACAAGATCCTTCATAAATTTGGCATAGCTGTTCGGGTGCTTTTGGGTATATAGCTACACGCAAGTGCACGTGGTCGAACAAGTAGTAAAGTGGCTTAAGTAAGCCAAGTATCGATCCCACAGGGACTGGGCGAGGGTAACAATCTACTCAAGTGTCACTATACTTGTTGTACCCCATAGATTTTACGGCACCTAAACGACCTATTCGCACATTGTTTAAGCATATTTGAAGGCCATACGTGCTAGAGAAAGGCCCGGGAAAAGATCGGACGAGAAACCTGTCGAACCATCACGGAAGGAGCCGAGGCAGAGCCCCTCTGCGATGGCAGCGTGTCACGGAGGTGGAGCCTCCGCGTTGGCTCCATGACACGTTGGCCTTGTCCAGGCCCAAGTATATAAAACCCCACTTCGGTTTTAAATCATTTATAAACTTATAATTTGTAGTGAAACAGAGAGCAGTCAGCAGAGAGGAGAAAAGAACGAAGGAGGTAAGATAATTTTCGTTCGATTACGCTGCTAAACATTGTCCAAACTCAAATTAACCTCAGATACCGAGGTATTTAGCAGTAGAGAGCATTCCTACTGATTTAGTTTCGTGAAATACGGCCAACGAATCATCGAGCTACCGAGCTAAGTTGGGAGGAAATAGTTGAAGTACTGGCCGAGCCTCGTCCGACAGCCGGATAGTTCGAGGATAAGGTATGTAAAGTTAGTTTCCTCGGCAAGTTAAGTGATCTCGGTACAGTATGGTAATTTAAAGGCTAATAGAATGTTCAGAAGTCATGTGTTATGTTTATTACGAATGTTGGTATGATATTAGAAGCATCGAGTCATAACTTGCGTGAAACTTGCTAGCACGACATAGATTCTAATACAAGTGTTAGGAACTGCACAGCGTGCTCAGTATGTGATCTGACACAGAATGTTAGGATATCATTGTATTCAGTTGAAACCCAGTAGAGTAATGTAGTATCTGTAAGGCATCTCAGAAATAGAATGATAAGTTAAAATGGAGTTGGAAAGCATGTTAGGAATAGTAAATCATGTTACTATAGAAACTCAGTATACAACATAGTTTCATGCAGAAATACTATATCATCTTCAGCATTAGACTCAGTACAGTATGGCAGAAGATTATATTTATATATATATACTATTATCAGTCTCAGCATGTATTAAATACGTACATATCACTATCACTAGTTCAGCATGCAGTATGTACAAACACTTTATTATCATTAGCTTCAGTATGTGGTATATGCAGATAGTATTACTAGTTGAGACTGTTGTATTGTTTGGGGTTGGATTACCTAGCATCCATGACCGCCCCAGGGTTAATAGCTGTATCGACTCATCCGCCAGAGGACGAGGATACGTCGCTCTACGGAGTGGCATGCCGTCCCACAGGGGATGAAGATGGGATGCCAGTTTTCCCCATATTGTGCCTTGGTCGGCCCTTATACACCCCCGTCGAGCGGATACGCCCGGGGTGTTGATTCAGGAGTCCTCCGGACTCAGGTACAGTTATAGTCAGGGGCTCAGCAAGCCCAAGTGCATACCCAGGGGACCGACAGGATGCTTATAGTTATTATAGGAGACGGGACGACTGGGGTAGGGGTATAGATTGCGTGTTGGTTGTACCTCCCAGCTTATGGGGGCCGGGTAAGGTTTGTGTGTGCTATGTATGTTATGATATGTTGTGACGTGTTATAATAGATACAAGTAGATCAACAGTAGAACGATAAATCCTCAGGTATGACTCCTGCTCCTTCCGGTATAATTAAGAGAAGGTATGACTTACATCATCAGACAGTTAATCTATTCCTTCCTACTTCAGTTTCATCAGTTATATTGTTTTTTTAGATATTTCTTTCAGTTATTGATTTACATACTCAGTACCAGCGGTACTGACGCCCGGTGGGGTGCTGT
This sequence comes from Datura wrightii, assembly GCA_035772735.1. Classification (NCBI taxonomy): domain Eukaryota; kingdom Viridiplantae; phylum Streptophyta; class Magnoliopsida; order Solanales; family Solanaceae; genus Datura; species Datura wrightii. Next base: position 122,541,753 of record JASDFA010000010.1, read on the forward strand.
ATTACTTACCTGCAGGTACTCATAGACGAGCAGGCGATACCACGTGATTCCTGTCAGCGATCGAGTATTCAGCTCCTGTCATCCGGAGACTGAATTACAGAGGTGTATTTCTTTTTCTTTTGTTGTACAGTACGGGTAGGTCGGGGCCCTGTCCCGAACATTTCTTTTGTTATTCTTAGAGGCTTGCAGTCTGTATATATTTTCATATGGTCAGATGAGCCGGTCGTGTGAGGCCGTGCAGTTGTATAGCTGTTAGTACTTGTGTTTCCTTTATGTTGGTCGTGTGGGGCCATAGTTCGACAGTAGTGGTGACCTTGCCGGTCACGTAGCTATCCAGTACTTCATGGTTAAGTTATAGATAACTAGACAGCATGGTGGCCTTGTCAGCCCGCATAGGTTTCCCTATGTTGACCTGTTTCTAGTCAGCTGTTAGTACAGGTACAGGAGGCTATAGGCCAATGGGCCAGGGGCTGTGTTTACAGCCGTTATATAGCCCTTTGTTTCCAGAAATGTGAGTTAGAGCCAGCTAGGCACCAGATGTGCCCAGGCTTAGCAGTCCAGCAGTTCAGGTCCTAGTAGGGCACCAGGTGCCAGTCATACCCCCCAAGGCGGGGTGTGACAAACTTGGTATCAGAGCAGGTCGTATCCCAGGGAGTGTGCAAGCCGTGCTAAGTAGAGTCCTGTCCATGGATGTGTCATGCACCACATACTATGGGTAGGAGGCTGCAAGGCATGATAGGATGGTTGTCTTTTATTCTTATTCAGTCGTGCTATAGAGCGGTACAATATAGGGTTGAGTCTCTAAAAGCTTACTATATTCTTTGGTTACAGATAATGTCAGACCAGCGACATCCTATCACAAGTCGGAGCTTGGATGTTGCAGCAGGGGAAGGCACCAGCAGGATGCCTCACCCTCGTTTAGAAACAGCCCCATCAGAGGGCACTACGGAGGCATCATCCCAGCCTTCTCAGCAGTCTCCACCACATCAGGAGCCGCTTGGGGCGACACTACCTTCAGCAGTCCCTATACCGACACCTTCCGACCAGGAGGGTAGGAGTGTTGTAGTTATGTTAGCATAGATGATGGCTGCTCAGCGTCAGCCAATGCCGTCTACAGTTGCGGAGTCATTAGGAGGGCCCGGTAGTTCGAGGGTCCGAGAGTTCTTAGCTCTGAATCCCCCACAGTTTACAGGTACGGACCGGACAGAGGACCCTCAAGATTTTCTGGATCAAATGTAGAGAATCTTCAGGGTTATGCATGCCACGCCTACAGAATCAGTTGAGTTGGCAGCATTTCGGTTATGGGACATCACCGTATTATGGTATGAAAGCTGGGAAAGGTCCCGAGGGAGAGATGTTTCCCCTCCCACCTGGTCCAGCTTTTCAGGAGCTTTTCTGGATCACTATTTGCCACGGGAGATTCGACAGGCCCAGGTAGACCAGTTCCTACATCTGGAGCAGGGGGCCATGAGTGTTCGGGAATATTCCTTGCGGTTTGATTCTTTGGCTCAATATGCACCGGCCTTTGTTGATACCATGGCATCCAGAGTGCACCGCTTTATTATGGGGTTGAATCCAGAATATGTTGAGACTTGTATTACGGCCACAATGCGAGAGGACATGGACATTGCTCGAATTCAGGCATTTGCCCAGAATATTGAGGGCATCAGACAACGACATCGGGAGATCAGAAGGGTCAATCAGGAACAGCGTCGTCGGGACAGGCCAGTTGAGTTACAGAGGGAGGCTCGGGGAGGACCCAGGCCACGATTGTTAGACAAGCCACCCAGACCCCCGCCTCCGCCACAGTCGCAGGGGGGTTGATTCAGCCGCAGGGGGCAGTCAGAGATTGGTAAAGGCTCGCAGATGGCAGATTCACCATTACAGAGGAGGGCGGAGCAGAGTAGGTATACCCTACCACTTTGCCCTATATGCAGTCGACGCCATCCTGGAGCATGCAGGTATGGTTCCACCGCATGTTATATTTGTGGCCAAGAAGGCCATTTGATGAAAGATTGCCCAGCCAGAGGCCGAGAGGACCGAGATAGACAGGATAGGGCATCTGCAGGGTCACGAACCACAGCATCCTCGACTGGGCGCAGGCCCTCAGTTTCAGCAGGCAGGGGTCGGGGCAGATCAGGGGCCTCCAGTATAGGTGTGGGTCCAAGACGCACATATGCTTTACCAGGGAGGCAAGATTCAGAAGCGTCACCTGATGTTGTGACAGGTATGCTAACTATCTGCTCACACCCTGCTTATGTGTTGATTGATCCAGGGTCTACTTTGTCCTACATTACTCCATTTGTGGCGCGAAAGTTTAGTATTACACCAGAATTATTGCAGCAGCCCTTTTTAGTATCTACGCCCATCGGTGACTCTATCACAGCTAGCCGAATCTACCGCAGGTGTACAGTAGAGGTTGCTGACTGTCAGACCACAGTAGATCTGGTCGAGTTAGAAATGATAGACTTCGATGCCATAATGGGTATGTATTGGTTAGTACCGTGTTTTGCCAACGTTGAATGTTGGACCAAGATGGTCCGATTCCACTTCCCAGGAGAAGCAGTGCGAGAGTAGAAGGGCAACAACGCTACGCCAAAAGGTAGGTTTATTTCCTACCTTCAGGCGAGAAAATTGATATCTAAGGGATGCATCTACCATCTGGTCAGAGTTCAGGATGTCCGAGCAGAATCTCCGACACTCCAGTCTGTTCCAGTGGTAAACGAATTCCCTGATGTGTTCCCAGATGAGTTACCTGGTATTCCCCCAGCAAGGGAAATAGACTTTGTTATTGATCTATTACCAGGCACCCAGCCGATATCGATTCCTCCTTATCGCATGGCTCCTGCAAAACTCAGAGAATTAAAGGAGCAGTTGAAAGATTTATTGGATAAAGGTTTTATCAGGCCAAGTACTTCGCCGTGGGGTGCGCCAGTTTTATTTGTGAGGAAGAAAGATGGCTTGCTCCGAATGTGCATAGATTATCGGCAATTAAACAAAGTTACAGTAAAGAACAAGTACTCGCTCCCCAGAATTGATGACTTATTTGATCAGTTGCAGGGAGCCAGATACTTTTCTAAGATTGACTTGCGGTCCGAATATCACCAGGTCCGAGTACGTGAGAGAGATATTCCTAAGACAGCGTTCAGGACTCGATATGGACATTTTGAATTTCTAGTCATGTCCTTCGGGTTAACGAATGCCCCGGCAGTCTTCATGGACCTGATGAACAGTATTTTCAAACCTTTCCTGGACTTGTTCGTGATAGTGTTCATTGATGACATTCTGGTGTATTCTCGCTCTGAAGCAGATCACCGGACTCATTTGCGGACAGTGCTCCAGATTCTCAGGGACCGTCAGTTGTATGCTAAATTTTCTAAGTGTGAATTCTAGCTTAACTCAGTGGCCTTTTTAGGGCATATCGTGTTGGATGCTGGCATACTGGTAGACAAGCAGAAAATAGAAGTAGTTAAGTCATGGCCTAGGCCTACCACTCCGACTGAAGTTCGTAGCTTTCTGGGGTTGGCAGGATATTACAGGAGGTTCGTTGAAGGGTTCTCGACTATTGCGGCACCCCTAACCAAATTGACACAGAAAGCAGCAAAGTTTCAATGGACAGAGGCATGCGAGAAGAGCTTCCAGGAACTGAAAGACAGATTAACCTCCGCCCCCGTATTAGCTTTGCCGGAAGGCACAGAAGGTTATTCAGTCTATTGCGACGCGTCAGGCGTCGGGTTAGGTTGTGTGTTGATGCAGCATGGTAGAGTAATTGCATATGCTTCTAGACAGCTGAGGAAACATGAAAAGAATTATCCTACCCACGACCTGGAATTGGCCGCAGTAATCCACGCCTTAAAGATATGGAGGCATTACCTGTACGGCGTCCATGTTAATATTTACACAGATCATAAGAGCCTACAGTACATCTTCACTCAGAGGGAGTTGAATCTACGGCAACGCCGCTGGTTGGAGCTATTAAAAGATTATGATGTAAATATTCTGTATCACCCGGGAAAAGCTAATGTTGTAGCAGATGCCCTGAGTCGTAAGTCAATGGGGAGTTTGGCGTATTTGCTACCTGAGAAATGGAAGTTAGCCAAAGAAATTCATCAGTTAGCTGGTTTAGCCATTCGAGTAATGGAAACAGAAAATAATAGAGCAGTAATTCAGAATTCTGTTGTGTCATCATTAGTTATAGAGGTAAAAGAACGACAGTACGAGGACCCTGATTTAGTCCAGCTCAGAGATAGAATTTAGAAAGGTAAGGAGTTAGATTTCCAAATGACTGAGGATGATGTGTTACGCTGTAAGGGCCGCCTCTGTGTCCCGAATGTTTCAGGGCTTGGTGGGCGGATCATGCATGAGGTATATTACACTCGCTATTCCCTCCATCCAGGAGCGACGAAAATGTACCACGACATCAGAGACATTTACTGGTGGCCAGGTATGAAAGCTGAGATCACTGAATTTGTATCTAGATGTTCTAACTGTCAGCAAGTGAAAGCAGAGCACCAGAAGTCGGGCGGTTTGACGCAAGATATAGTGGTGCCTATGTGGAAATGGGAAATGATAAACATGGATTTTGTAACAGGGTTACCCCGTACCAGACGCAGAAATGATTCCATTTGGGTAATAGTTGACAGGCTGACAAAATCAGCTCATTTCCTGCCAGTGAAGGCTACCTTCTCGGCTGAGGATTATGCCGAATTATATATCAGAGAAATAGTCAGATTACATGGAGTGCCGGTATCCATCATTTCAGATGGGGGAGCACAGTTTACAGCTAGATTCTGGCAGTCGTTCCAGAGGGGTTTGGGAACGCAGATCAATTTGAGCACAACATTCCACCCTTAAACAGATGGGCAGGCTGAGTGGACTATCCAAACGCTCGAAGATATGTTGCGAGTGTGTGTATTAGATTTTGGGGGTAGCTAGGATGAGCATCTTTCGTTGATTGAATTTGCTTATAATAACAGTTATCATTCAGCTATCCAGATGGCGCCTTTCGAGGCATTATACGGGCGAAAATGTAGATTGCCGGTGGGCTGGTTTGAAATAGGAGAATCAACATTGGTTGGCCCAGACATTGTTCGACAGTCAGAGGAAAAGATAAAGCTTATCCGAGAACGTTTACTGACTGCTCAGAGCCGCCAGAAGTCTTATGCAAATATGCAGCGTAGAAATCTAGAATTTGCGGTAAATGACTGGGTATATCTGAAAGTGTCTCCAATGAAAGGGGTGATGAGATTTGGCAAGAAAGGCAAGCTTAGCCCGAGATTCATTGGGCCATATCAGATTCGGCGAAGAATAGGCTGAGTTGCATACGAATTGAACTTGCCTCCAGAGTTAGCATCTGTTCACCCAGTATTCCATGTATCTATGTTGAGGAAGTTCGTAGGGGACCCTTCTACAGTAGTTCCAGTTCAGGATGTCCAGGTCACAGAAGAGTTAGCATATGAAGAGGTTCTAGTAGCTATTTTAGACAGACAGATTCGCAGGTTGAGGACTAAGGATGTTGCGTCTGTCAAAGTATTGTGGCGTAATAGGAACCGAGAGGAAATGACGTGGGAAGCTGAAGAAGATATAAAAGCCAGATACCCTCACCTATTTCAAGCCTAGTCAGGCGACAGGTATGTCCGTATTATTATTTATGCAGTACCTTATAGTTGTATGTGTGTGAATGAGAAAGATTGATACTTAGTTATCTAGTGGATCTTAAAATATTATGTGCAGTGCCTGTGTTGGACTTTTCTGCATTTCAGGTTTTTGCTATAGTCCATATTACAGGGGAAACTCTGCCAAATTTTTTCTAGAAAGTAAGCTAAGTAGTCCTCCAGATAGTAGTGTACATTCGAGGATGAATGTTCTTAAGGGGGGGAGAATGTTATACCCCGTAGAATTTACAGCACCTAAACGACCTATTCGCACGTTGTTTAAGCATATTTGAAGGCCATACGTGCTAGAGAAAGGCCCGGGAAAAGATCGGATGAGAAACCTGTCGAACCATCGCGGAAGGAGCCGAGGCAGAGCCCCTCCGCGATGGCAGCGTGTCACGGAGGTGGAGCCTCCGCGTTGGCTCCGTGACACGTTGGCCTTGTCCAGGCCCAAGTATATAAAGCCCAACTTCGGTTTTAAATCATTTATAAACTTATAATTTGCAGTGAAATAGAGAGCAGTCAGCAGAGAGGAGAAAAGAATCAAGGAGGTAAGATAATTTTCGTCCGATTACGCTGCTAAACGTTGTCCAAACTCAAATTAACCTCAGATACCGAGGTATTTAGCAGCATAGAGCATTCCTACGGATTTAGTTTCATGAAATACGGCCGAAGAATCGTCGAGCTACCGAGCTAAGTTGGGAGGAAATAGTTGAAGTACTGGCCGAGCCTCGTCCGACAGCCGGATAGTTCGAGGATAAGGTATGTAAAGTTAGTTTCCTCGGCAAGTTAAGTAATCTCGGTACAGTACAGTAATTTAAAGGCCAATAGAATGTTCAGAAGTCATGTGTTATGTTTATTACGAATGTTGGTATGATATTAGAAGCATCGAGTCATAACTTGCGTGAAACTTGCTAGCACGACATAGATTCTAATACAAGTGTTAGGAACTGCACAGCGTGCTCAGTATGTGATCTGACATAGAATGTTAGGATATCATTGTATTCAGTTGAAACCCAGTAGAGTAATTTAGTATCTGTAAGGCATCTCAGAAATAGAATGATAAGTTAAAATGGAGTTGGAAAGCATGTTAGGAATAGTAAATCATGTTACTATAGAAACTCAGTATACAACATAGTTTCCAGTAGAAATACTATATCATGTTCAGCATTAGACTCAGTACAGTATGGCAGAAGATTATATTTATATATATATATACTATTATCAATCTCAGCATGTATTAAATACGTACATATCACTATCACTAGTTCAGCATGCAGTATGTACAAACACTTTATTATCATTAGCTTCAGTATGTGGTATATGCAGATAGTATTACTAGTTGAGACTGTTGTATTGTTTGGGGTTGGATTACCTAGCATCCATGACCGCCCCAGGGTTAATAGCTGTATTGACTCGTCCGCCAGAGGACGAGGATACGTCGCTCTACAGAGTGGCATGCCGTCCCACAGGGGATGAAGATGGGATGCCAGTTTTCCCCATATTGTGCCTTGGTCGGCCCTTATACACCCCCGTCGAGCGGATACGCCTGGGGTGTTGATTCAGGAGTCCTCCGGACTCAGGTACAGTTATAGTCAGGGGCTCAGCAAGCCCAAGTGCATACCCAGGGGACCGGAGGATGCTTATAGTTATTATAGGAGACGGGACGACCGGGGTAGGGGTATAGATTGCGTGTTGGTTGTTCCTCCCGGCTTATGGGGGCCGGGTAAGGTTTGTGTGTGTTATGTATGTTATGATATGTTGTGCCGTGTTATAATAGATACGAGTAGATCAACAGTAGAACGATAAATCCTCAGGTATGAATCCTGCTCCTTCCAGTATAATTAAGAGAAGGTATGAGTTACATCATCAGACAGTTAATCTATTCCTTCCTACTTCAGTTTCATCAGTTATATTGTTGTTTTCAGATATTTCTTTCAATTATTGCTTTACATACTCAGTACCAGCGGTACTGACGCCTGGTGGGGTGCTGCATTACTTGCCTGCAGGTACTCATAGACGAGCAGGTGATACCATGTGATTTTTGTCAGCGATCGAGTATTCAGCTCCTGTCATCCGAAGACTGAATTCCAGAGGTGTATTTCTTTATCTTTTGTTGTACAGTACGGGTAGGTTGGGGCCCTGTCCCGAACATTTCTTTTGTTATTTCTAGAGGCTTGCAGTCTGTATATATTTCCCTGTGGTCAGATGAGCCGGTCGTGTGAGGCCGTGCAGTTGTATAGCTGTTAGTACTTGTGTTTCCTTTATGTTGGCCGTGTGGGGCCATAGTTCGACAGTAGTGGTGACCTTGCCGGTCACGTAGCTATCCAGTACTTCATGGTTAAGTTATAGATAACTAGACAGCATGGTGGCCTTGTCGGCCCGCATAGGTTTCCCTATATTGACATGTTTCTGGTCAGCTGTTAGTACAGGTACAGGAGGCTATAGGCCAATGGGCCGGGGGCTGTGTTTACAGCCGTTATACAGCCCTTTGTTTCCAGAAATGTGAGTTAGAGCCAGCCAGGCACCAGATGTGCCCAGGCTTAGCAGTCCAGCAGTTCAAGTCCTAGTAGGGCACCAGGTGCCAGTCATACCCCCCAAGGCGGGGTGTGACAATACTTTACTCTAAAAATGCAGACACAGTGTAAAGAAAATTTTAATACTTTGATTTCTAATTTTATACTAAGTCTAAAACAATTATATAATTTGAGTCTGAACTATGAATTTGAGCATGCTGAGGTTAAAACGAACGTGTATAGGAACAAATTAACGATACACTTTGGTTAATCTTTCCTCTGGTTGCTAGTAAAGAATTATTGCCAATGGATTAAACTCTCGTATTTAACCCAACTTAAGAAGCATGAACCGTCCACCTACATTTCTGTGATAAAACGAAATTCATGTTCTAGCCATACAAAACCGATTCCTTAATTGACTAATACGACTTTCTGGTATATTTCTATCCTGAAGGTAAATCAATTCTCAATTTTCCCAAACTAAGAAAATATCATATCCTATTAATTCACAACTTTCCAATTTCTTGCTCTCTCGAGTGAAACCGGACTTTTTAGATGTACATTAACGTTGGCCACACATTAATGCAGTAAGAACAAGAATCAATAGAACAACCATGGAAGAAAAGATGAAAACCCAAATTGATCAATAATCACATGTCAATACAAATGTTCTTAACCTCAGCAAGAAGAGGATTTAGTCACTCATTTGTGGATTAAACATCGTTAAATGAGTGTTAAACATACAAGCAATTGAATTAAAGAAGAAGGAGATAGAGAAAAACCCTGAAATTTTCGTCTCCTCAACTGCCTGTAACCCACGTTCTTGCTCCACCAAGTCAGAATAATTAAAAATGAACCTAAGTGTTCTATTTATACTGGTGGGAGCTTTTTCCGGAATAACAAGCAACGTGTCACGGAGTGCATTGCGGAGCACTACTTCCGTGACACACCACCGACGCAGACCCTTACTGGAATTTAGTCGTCCAGGTACTTAGTCCCAACGTGGCACGGCGTGCAACGCAGGGCTAGGCCAACGTGCCACGCCCACAACGCGCACCTCCACTGGAATTTGGAAAAATTCCACCATCCAGGCAGAAGGCATCCGTGATGGTAGCGTGACACGGCTCCATCGCGGAGCCCCTTTAATTTGTGCCTTCAAGTGCTTTTTCCCTTGCTCGCATCCGAGTCCAACCCCGATCTCTCCCAACACTCATTTTAGCTTCCCAAAATTGTATTTCACCTGCAAAACAACGCTAATCATGTGGTTAGTATATATTCACATTTTATTATCAATCACATGAGAATGTATAAACATCAATAGATAAACAAGGCTAAAATTACACATTTTAGTATCACTTGGGCATATAAATTTGCCCAAGATCACTTACCCCACACTTAAATCCTTCTTCGTCCCCGAAGAACAATCTTACACCTCATGTACTTTACATCCCATCCTGGCTACTTTGGTTTGACAATTCAGGTTACGGTTATACCGATTATTTAATACAGCAAATCATCAAGAAAACACGCATGGTCCTATCAATACAATGACCTTCAACACATTAAGACCTCCTAGACTCAAGAATCGACTCTCGATTTTGGCAAACTCATGCAAATCAGCTGATCAAGATATCCGACACGAAATTTAATCTCTCATCAAGCATGTGCCCTCAAAACACAAGAGAATTTTCCCCTTTTTGTAATCACATGAACTCAAAAATTACATGCAGGGGCATATAAACACAATTTAACTCTCTCTCCCAAAAGAATTCACATGCATCATGTCACGAACCATAGGCTTGCCTTTAGTGTTCTACTCCACTAATATAAGGAAGTGTAATGTAAGATCACGTAGGACTTAATAGGTTGTAATGTAAGCTATGGAACTAGTAAATATTGGGCTAGCCAATAATTGCCACTAGCATCCTTAAGCGCTTTTTCAATACATCCCATCATACTCATGGGCATTGTTTCTTCCTTCATCCTCCCATTCTTGAAGTCTGTCTTTATTTTGACCCATATCTTTAAGCACACTTGACTCAATAACAAAGATTATGTATACATCTTCATTATATTTACTTTATAACGAGTGCACCTTCAACCTTTTCTTTCCTTTCATCACTCTGCTTTTCTTTTCTTTTCACCATTCTCACTCTTTGACACTTTGAAAATTATTTTCTCTTCTAAAGCGCTTAAGAGTTTTGGATCAAATTCACAGATAATGAAAAGAAAGGTTAAGCTCGGTTTACACATTTTTGACAAAAGAAAAATAATAGGCTAAAGGCTCAACAGGCTAACTAGGGTGTACATTCAAGGTGGGTACAATAATGAAAAAGAGAAACTTTCGGTTAAAACAAAGAAATACCTACATCCTTTCCTACAATACACGTCCTTCCTTTCGTTTCGTGCACACACCAGGCAAGTTCTAGACATTCCATAATAGCATGGAATAAACAAAACCTCACCATACACTCATTGCACATGCTCAATTCAAGAAGCATTCACAGACTCTTCAACCAGCTAATTACAAGAATTCAACATTAAGCCTCAATCACACTGAATCAACTCTATGGCCTAGGTATCTCAACATATTTACAAAGTTGCATGCTTTCATACAAATCACCTTTGCATTTCAAATATCATGTACAACACACAACCAAAATTCCGCAACCATAAAGTAACTACAGGTTTTGGGATGCAACCCACAAAAGAAAAAAAGCTGAAAAATAAAAAAAAAATCTACTCCTAACGACTACATTTTCCTTAAGACGGTCGTCATCCATCCATCATAGGGAACGGTCACTAACTAAGACTTCGGTTCAATGGGACCATTCTCGGTAAAAGAACCAAAAACAAACGCCGAGAAAACCCAAACATTGAAAAAATTTTAAAAATATTATCGATCATTTCGATAAAACAAAAATATGTACAAACCCAGCTAGCAAATTCAGCAACACACAATAGCTTCACATTAATTACAATGCAAAACATAGACATCACAATCATAGGGTCACAATTTTTCCACAGGCACAACAACAGAACAGAAACATACATCAAAAGCAACAGCAACCAACACCTAACTACTCCCACCCCACACTTAAATCGAACACTGTCCCCAGTGTTCACAAAAATTAGCATAGCACAAGAGTAGGTGGTGAAACTCCCTGATCAATCAAAATACTCCACTTCTTCATCAGGTGCTGCTGCCTCATCTCCCATGTTTGAATCGCCCCCATCGTCATCATCGGACTCCATATCGGAGTCCTCACGACGTGTCTCCTCATCTGTGGGGACATCATCATCCGTGGGCTCCATAAAAGCTGGCCCCACTCAGCATAGAGCCCTAGCATTTTCGCCAAAAGGGTAATCTAGCGCGAGCTGCCATAGCTCCTCTTCTGTTGCCGGCCTCCCGCCTATTCGTAGTTGGAGCATCTGCATCTCGTACATGCGAGCCATGTACTGATCATCCCGAGCATGTCGCTCGGCTAGTGTAAGAACTGGCCCGTGGGTAGTGTCGGGTGCCTTAGTTTTGGTGACATCTAAGGCCCGCCGCTCCATCTGCGGGATGTATTCAAGGGCCTCTTCCTCAATATCCAGGCCCCTCAGGAATGTGGTGATCAATCCACCAAACCCGTACATATGCCCTTGATGCAACCGGACTCTCTTTATGGCGGAGATAATCACCGCCCCCACATTGATCTCCAGCCCTTTCATCAGGGCGTATACCAAGAATACACGATCCCGGGTTACATCCGTCATATGCACCCCTGGGATTAGGCAGGAACACACAATCTTAAGCCATATCTTGGCTTCCCTGTTCATCTGTGAGTAGGGCAAGGTCTGATGGTAGCCCCTCTCCTTATGCCTACTCCACCGAGCTGTCGATCGGGTTCCACACAAAGTGCGTCAGATGTCTGCATATGGTGGAGTGATATTCAGCTATCGAAGCACATGGGCGTTTGTGTCCCGTGCCCCTAGTATAGCATTAAGGTGGTGGGGCTCAAAAGTGACTATTTGCCCCCTTATTTTGATGGTGTGACTTCTGAGAGTCGGGTTCCAGTTGGCGTAGAATTCCCGAATCAAGTGCAAGTTGCATTCTTTGGGCTCCTCAAAGATGAAATTCAGCCCGGCTGCCTCGATACTATGGACAATCCTGGGGAACTCCTGTGCCAATGGTTCCCTTGCTATGTGTTCCTCGGGGAAGTATTTGCTTTCCTTGTGCTTCGCGTACCATTTCTTCCCCTCCTCTGTCACCCATCTGGTTCCGTATTGACGGCGTTGGATGCGTGGAACCACTGGTGCTGCTGGGACTGTTGTGCCCAGTCTGATTCTTTTTCTTCCGGCGCTGGATGTTGATGTGCCTTTTCCCTTGTCTTGCCTGCTTGCCATTGTTCCTGTCAAACCAAACAGACAGTCCCAATGTCATTCCAATTAAAATTAGCTTCGACTAAGGTTGGGTTAAGCTAGGCTACCCCACACTTAGTCTTTAGCCAAAATCACAATCATTACGGCAAGATCGTACTTATTTCCACAAACAAACAACAAAACATAACAAATATGCTTAGTGCATTCAGAGAATTCGACGGTATATATTCTATGTACTACTCAGACTTCGTATAGCTAACCACAATCATTACCATCGATAACATTTTATCCCATAGCACTTAGCAAGGAGAAACAAAAGAAAAATTTAACTACATGATCCCATACAATTCACCCATTTCTTGCAATTTCCACAATTTCCTTAACCCGAAAATCCGTCGGTCTTTAAGCATATTAACAGTTAGCACAACCGACTCATCTCACCCAACATACACAACCCAGCAAGAATTTCAATAGTTCAACTCAATTTTTCCATTTCAAACTCAAAGTCGAGCCCTAGCTATGATTTTATCAAAAATTCAATTGAGCTATGTAATTATCGAGTTCAAGCAATAACAATGATACTCCGAACATCAATCAACAATAATTCAATAGAACTTAAGCTTAATTTCTACTTAGGGCAAGTTTTGCTCATATTACATGTTCAACATCGAAAAAAATTCGACAAGAATTAAGATAGAGTTGAAGAACATACCTTGAATTCGATGAAATGACGGAAACTTTGATGAAATTATGTGCCTAGGTCCGTGTCATGTTGAGGGGGAAGGGGTTTTTGGGATGTTGGTTGCGGGGGATATGAAAAATGAGGAAAAATGAGGGGAAATCGGGGTTAAAAAGTGGAAATTTCGCGCGGGTCACCCGGCGACCCGGTGTGACCCGTCGCGATATACACCTCAACGTGTCACGGAGGGTAACGCAAAGCATGCCCTCCGTGACACGGAGCCATCGCGCAGGTGTTCTAGAATTTGTAAAAATTCCAGAAGTACCTTCAACGTGTCACGGAGGGTAACGCGGAGGCCCTCCTCTGTGACACGGAGCCATCACCCTTGCTCACTGTTTTTGCCAATTTTTATTATTTTTCATACCTCAGATTTTCCTTTGCGATCCTTTGCATATTTATCCTCCTTTTAACCTGCAATTCATCTTATGATAAGAAATTGGTTAGAAATATAGGTTTCAGTCAAAATAAAAATAAAAACTAAAAATTTTGTTGTTAATAAAAAAAAATTCTTTTCTTTTTTTTTTCCTATGAAATCTATTCATATTTAACAAAGAAAAATTTCACGGGTTGCCTCCCGTGCAGCGCCTGATTTACCGTCGCGGCTCGACGTCATTCTGCTCAGTCATCTTCTAGGGTGACGGACGTTTTCTCTCGACCGCCTTCCTCACCCCAGTAGTGCTTACATCGGTCTGGTGATTTTCCCAATAACTCTCGTGATTCAACTATATGCGCATCATCAACTCGATCAATCACATTGATCACCGAGAGTTCCTCGTACACAGTCGGGAGCTTGGTGGCCTTGTATACATCAAACACTTTCACCTTGTCATGTGCTCGCATGGTTAGCTGCCCTGCAACTACATCAATCAATGCTTTCCCGATCGCCAAGAAAGGACGTCCCAAAATAAATGGGACTTCCGCATCTTGCTCAAAATCCAGTACGACGAAATCTACCGGAAAGATAAGGGAGCCCACTTGCACCAGCACATCCTCCACAATGCCATCAGGTCTAGCTAAGGACCGATCCGCTAGTTGTAAGATCACTGTTGTTGGTCTAGGACTCCCCATACCCAACTTCTTGAATACCGATGACGGCATCAAATTAATGCTCACTCCCAAATCACATAATCCGCGAGCTCGGATACTCTGCCCAATGGTAATTTGTATAGTAAATCTCCCAGTATCCTTGATCTTTGTGGGCAACAGGTTGTGTATCCGGGAAGTGCACTCCTCCGTGAGAGCCACCGTAGCATACTCAGTCAACCGACTTTTGTTCGCCACGATGTCCTTAATGTACTTTGCGTACTTTGTCACTCCCTGCAAAACATCAACAAGAGGTAAGTTAATATGTACCTGTTTCAGCACCTCCATGAATTTCTTGAAACACGCCTCCTCCTTGTGTTTCTTTAGTCTTTGAGGGAACGGGGGTGGTGGTCTTTCTGATGCAGCCTCCTTTTTCTTCCCACTCTCATCAAATTGCTCCCTCTCAACTTCTGCTGCTCCCGATTGTTGAGGTGGTCTTTCTGGTTCCACCTCTTTAAGTTGCAAACCACTCCCTGTGGTCACTGCATTCACTTATTTGGGGTTGGGATCTGTGTCGCTTGGGAGTCCTCCTCTAGGCCTGGTGTTTTGGGCTCCAGCAAATTGCCCAAATTGATATTCAAGTGCCTTAGTAGCTAACTGGTTGTTCTTTACCTCGGCTGCCAATTTCACATAGTCAGCCTGCAACTGAGCTTGGTTAGCTATTATTGTCTTGAACATCTCCTCAATGCTGGGTGATGGTGGCAGAGGAGGTGCATTGTTGTTTCTATATTTTGCCTGATAGTTCTGCTGCCCTCCTTGATTCTTTTGCGCCCCCTGACTCAAACTTTGCCCTTGATGGTTGTTGCTTACCCAAGAGAAATTTGGGTGATTCCTCTAGTTGGAATTGTAACTGCTGCCATACTGTTGGTGGTTGTTCCTCTGTACATTTCCCACAAAGTTCACCGAATTAGGATTTGCTCCACAACACTCAGCTGAGTGCTCACTACTACCGCACACTTCACACCAAATCTGCTGCACTACATTCACTGGGGCTTGAGTCTGGTTCATTGTCATGTTACTGAAGTGGGTGTTGAGTTGATTCTGTAAAGTAGCTATCTGTGCAACAATAGCTGTAAAACCATCCACTTCTAGGACTCCTGTTGCTTTCCTTGTTCCTCCTCTTGACGAATCAGCATTCCACTCTGGATTTCCCTGCAAAATACGGTTTAACAAGGTATACAGCTCCTCATAAGTTTTCTCCAATGCTTGCCCCCCAGCTGCTGAGTCTAGCAAGATCTTTGTACGGGGTTCCAAACCCTCTATAAAAGTGTGCACCAGCACATCATTGGATTGATGATGATGAGGACAATCCCGCAACATAGACTTGAATCTCTCCCAAGCCTGATACAGATTCTCTCCCTCTCTCTGTTTAAAACATAGAATTTGACTTCTAAGTCTTGCTGTTTTACCGGATGGAAAAAATCGTATCAAGAATTTCCCTGCAAGATCATCCCACGTAGTAATAGAATTAGGTGGCTCAGCTTTCAACCACCTCTTGTCTTCTCCCAATAGTTAAAATGGGAACAATGTAAGCCTGACATAATCTGATGACACTCCAGCGGGGATGTAAGTGTCACTTATCTCCAAAAAATTTTGGAGATGCTGTTGTGGATCCTCATGAGGGAGACCTATGAACTGCCCGCTGGTGTGCAGCAATTGCACCATGTTTTGTTTGAGCTCGAACCTCCCTCCTGGCTCAGGTTTGCGGATGCTAGATGTGACATTGTTAGCATGTGGGATTGCCACCTCGCGAACCGGCCTAGCTGCCATTTCCTCGGGCACTAACATTGCCCTTACAACTGGTGGATTCTGTTGTTGCTCCATGATTGTTTGTCTGAGCAACTGCAGCGTTTTCTCTAGAGCTTCTCTCCTTTAACGATGAAATTGTTTTTCAGGCTCTAAATAAGAGTCCACCAGCTCCTTGTCTCTTGCCAGTGTTCAACAGAGATTAGTATCTGCAAATTACAGGCTAAGACCAAGTTGTCAGCACTAAGAAAAGAATATAGTAAATTAACACTTAAGAAAAATTCACCAATTGCCAGTCCCCAGCAACGGCGCCAAAAACTTGTTCGGGTGCTTTTGGATATATAGCTACACGCAAGTGCACGTGGTGGAACAAGTAGTAAAGTGGCTTAAGTAAGCCAAGTATCGATCCCATAGGGACTGGGCGAGGGTAACAATCTACTCAAGTGTCACTATACTTTACTCTAAAAATGCAGACAACAGTGTAAAGAAAAGTTTAATACTTTGATTTCTAACTTTATACTAAGTCTAAAACAATTATATAATTTGAGTCTGAACTATGAATTTGAGCATGCTGAGGTTAAAACGAACGTGTATAGAAACAAATTAACGATACACTTTGGTTAATCTTTCCTCCGGTTGCTAGTCAAGAATTATTGTCAATGGATTAAAATTCTCATATTTAACCCAACTTAAGAAGCATGAACCGTCCACCTACATTTCTGTGATAAAACGAAATTCATGTTCTAGCCATACAAAACCGATTCCTTAATTGACTAATACGACTTTCAGGTATATTTCTATCCTGAAGGTAAATCAATTCTCAATTTTCCCAAACTAAGAAAAGATCATATCCTATTAATTCACAACTTTCCAATTTCTTGCTCTCTCGAGTGAAACTGGACTTTTTAGATGTACATTAACGTTGGCCACACATTAATGCAGTAAGAACAAGAATCAATAGAACAACCATGGAAGAAAAGATGAAAACCCAAATTGATCAATAATCACATTTCAATACAAATGTTCTTAACCTCAGCAAGAAGAGGATTTAGCCACTCATTTGTGGATTAAACATCGTTAAATGAGTGTTAAACATACAAGCAATTGAATTAAAGAAGAAGGAGATAGAGAAAAACCCTAAAATTTTCGTCCCCTCAACTGCCTGTAACCCACGTTCTTGCTCCACCAAGTCAGAATAATTAAAAATGAACCTAAGTGTTCTATTTATACTGGTGGGAATTTTTCCCGGAATAACAAGCAACGTGTCACGGAGTGCATCGCGGAGCACTGCCTCCGTGACACACCACCGACGTGGACCCTTACTGGAATTTAGTCATCAAGGTACTTAGTCCCAACATGGCACGGCATGCAACGTGGGGCTAGGCCAACGTGCCATGGCCACAACGCGCACCTCCACTGGAATTTGGAAAAATTCCACCATCCAGGCTGAAGGCATCCGCGATGGCAGCGTGACACGGCTCCATCACGGAGCCCCTTTAATTTGTGCCTTCAAGTGCTTTTTCCCTTGCTCGCATCCGAGTCCAACCCCAATCTCTCCCAACACTCATTTTAGCTTCCCAAAATTGTATTTCACCTGGAAAACAACGCTAATCATGTTGGTTAGTATATATTCACATTTTATTATCAACCACATGAGAATGTATAAACATCAATAGATAAACAAGGCTAAAATGACACATTTGAGTATCCCTTGGGCATATAAATTTGCCCAAGATCAATAGCTAGGCATATGCTTAAGTGCCTCAACTAATGGGATGTTCATGGACAATTTCTTCAACATGGAAATGAACTTGTGATACTTCCTATCTTCAACCTTTTTCTTCAATCGCTGTGGAAAAGGAGGAGGAGGTCTAGGGATCGGTGTGAACTTTTGTTGAGTCTCCTTCTCCTTCTCATATCCAGATCCATGCTTTTTTGCATTATTAGGAGCAGCCTTTTCTAATGAATCTCCAACCAAAGTTGGATCCCCGAAATTTGCTATCTTGTCATCATTAATGGCTACGGGCTCTTTTGTTTCATCGATCACAACCAGCCTCGGAGGATCATCTATCGACTTCCCACTCCTAGTAGTGACTTCCATGTAGTGACTGTCATTTTTTGGATTTCTTACTGTGTTGCTGGGAAGTGTGCCTTTCTGCCTCTGATTAATTGCAACAGACATCTTACTCAGCTGCTGCTCAATCTGCTTGATGGCCATGGCATTTGATTCCACCTTTTGATTCATACCAGAAATATCAACGCGGAGCTCCTTAAAATGGCTATCTATTGTCTCCATCTGCTTAAGTACTTTGGACAACATGTCTTCAACCCTTGAACCACTAGACTGGCTCACGGTTCTTTGGATGAACATATAGAACGCTTCTATCATTCTTTTACTCCTCGTGCTTCTTCCAGTCTCCATTGTCTCTGTATTGACCTCGGTTGTAATTGTTATCCTTGTAAAAGTTCCAACCTTGATTCCCTTGACCTTGACGCCAAGAGTCTTGGTTAGACCCTTGGGTGTTGGTCCGGAAACCCTCCCTTTGATATTTAAATAGTTACTTCCTCCTTAGACTTATATTCACATCTATCATTTTTCGGGGCCTTGCCCTGAGAACCCACAACATTTACTTTCTCAGCTCTAGCTCCCATCAGATGCTTAGCAAGTAGTCCCATTGTGGTCTTTATTTCTGCAATATCTTGCTCACACTCTTCATCTTTTCTTCTCTGTTCTGCAGACATACCAACCGCATAAGAACTAGCCAGAATCTCTGACTCTCTAGTGTGACGAGCGCGGTTGATTTTGGTGAATCTGTCAAGTAGCTCAGCAGCCGCTGCATAAGTGTGGCTCATAAAAGTTCCGCCAGAGATGGTATTAGCCACCGCCTTGGTGTTAGTATTTAGAGACCTATAGAAGATCTCCAGCAATGTATCATCTGTAATCCTGTGATTTGGCACCCTTTTGAACTTCTTGTTGAAACATAGCCATGTCTGATGAAGTGCCTTTGTATTCAATTACCTGAAGTTATATATCTCATCTTTCAGCTGCAACGCTTTGGAAGGTGGGAAGAATCTTTCAAGAAAAGCTCTCTTAAGCTCCCTCCAAGTAGTGATGGAATCATTTGGCAGCTCAACCAACCACATTGTTGCCTCACTCCCTAATGAAAAGGGAAATAACCTCAGTCTGATTGCGTCCTGGCTCACTCCCGGTTGTTTGTATGCCTTGCAGATACCCACAAAATTTGTCAAGTGAGTATGGGCATCATCAGTTGCATGAACTACAAATATTCCCTTCATGTTGAGCAGTTGGATCATAGCACTGGTAATATCAAACTTTGCCCCAGCAGGCAAAGGGGGAGAGACAATAGCTCTAGTGGCACCGGCTTCGTCTATATTAGCATCATCTTCCTCATCGAAATACCGGTGTGTCTGCTGTTCTGGACATCTGTGCCTTCTAGCTCGTTATGCTTCAGCAGCTAGACATTGCTCTTCAGCAACCCTTGCTAACTCACTATCTCTGGCTTGAGCTTGCTCCTCAGCCAACATTCTCGCTATGGCTTGGTCCATCGTCTCCTGTTCTTGTATGTTGGCCATTCTTCTTAGAGTCCTTAGTGTTTTCTCATGTTCATGATCGATTGGAACCAGGGGATTTCCTTGGCTCCTAGTATTAGGCATGCACAAACCTAAGACCTATTAAAAAACAAAAATAACAAAGAGAAAAACAAAAAGGAAATAAGAACCAATAGTAAAGAAAACACAATTAACAAAAGCCTTAGCCGTATTCCCCAGCAACGACGCCAAAATTTGATTTCGCACAAATTATACCTTGCAATTGAGATATAAGCGGTCGATGTCAAATATATAACCGAACATAGGTTGAGGTTGATTCCAATGGGAATATGGAAAGAACTTGTGTTAATGCGAATAGCTATTACTATTAGGTTACTTATTTCCTAAGGGGGAAAGAAATAAACTACTAAATTCATAAGCCAAATTAGGTTTGTTTTCAATCAACAAATTGACTAGGATTGTGTTCCCCAAGACTTCATAACAACAAGGCTTTTACATTAGTGATCTACAGCGGTGTTTAACATGCACTATCGGTAAATTGAGTTCACTTAAATGGTTGGTCCACTATCTAGATGATTATCACCATGCAACTTGGTCCGTATACGGGTGTATGTATAACTAACACTTACCCTTAATATCAGATTAGCTATCCCAGGACAAGTTCAAGCTATTAGATGAGAGTTGATAGCTCAAATCTCCATTGTTAATCCCTTTTCCCATTCACTACCTCCTTGGTCCGGTAAGTAAGAATAAGGCAAGTCCTAATGTTTGTAACCATCAAAAATCAATTAAAACGAAGGGAAAAATAATACATGCATTAAACCCCGTTCAAGAATCACTTAGTGTTTCACCTTGTGTGTTAATTCATCTTGGTTCCCACAACCCTAGTTATGGGTTTAGCTACTCATGTTTGAATAATCACAATCATAAAATATTGAAGAAATCATAAATGCAACTTACAAATTATTGTAGAAGAAAATCAAGTAAATTGAGAAAAACTCCAAACTTGATGAATAAGTTTCAATGTTGCTTTTGATCCTAAAATTCTAGAACAAAATTGTAAACCTTGTTTCTTGAACCAAGAATGATAGTACAACACCAAAATCTATGTGAAAAGTAGTAATAATAAACTGTAAGTAGAAAATAAACCTAAACAATGTATTTATAGTTCCTAAGAAACCTTTTCCGAATTAAAACATGAACCCAGGTTATCAGTGTTCACGGGATATGTAACGACTCGTTAGGTCCCCTGACGAGTCATGATCAATGAGTTGCAGGCGCCCTCAGTGTTAAGCCCAGTCATGGCAACGGGTCACCTAACGACTCGTCTTGACTAGGCATGAGTCGTTAGGCCCCTCGTGGTCTAACTAATTCAAATCTCCAGTGTATCCTACGATTGGCTCTAGTGATCTCCCAACTAGTCGTATAGTCGACTAACGACTCGTTATGTCTTCCGTTATCTCCACTAGTTACTTCTTCAATAATTCATCTCCCAGTCTTCACGACTGGCTTCATGACTCGTTACAAGATGTAACAACTCGTTCCTTCAACCCTTTAAGTATAGTGTTCCTTCATCTTCAAAACTCGATATTTTCCCACGAACTCAGCAACGAGTCGTTCTAAGTGCCAACGACTCATGAAGTTCCTAGCATCCTCCTGTTTAGTTGTTTTCAGCATTAATTTGCCCGTTTCACTTCCGAACCTATTTTCCTACAACATTAAGCACAAAATGCATCATACCTACATAAACATACCCGAAATGTGCATAGTTTCTTGGTTTTAAGCGTCGAAAGTGCTGTAAAATCATGGAACATCAAAACCCCCTGAGGGAAACCATGAATCGTGGTGGTTGACCATGATTTGTGGTCACCACCCGTGCTTCCCTCTACCTCAAAACCTTAGCCAACCTCTCCACTCATGCCACGGATGACCTCATGAGTCATGAGGTCTGACCATGACTCGTGATCATTCACGTTGTCTAACCCAACACCTTTCCAGGCCCTTCTTGAGCATGAGTCACCTCATGACTCATGGTCACTCCTCACGAGCCACATCACAGATCGTTCTATGACCTGGTGCGAAATTTCAACTTTTCACCGTTCTAACTCCCGAGTCTGATCCTTTGGTTCCCAAGGTATAACAATATCTCCCCCTTGAGAACATTCTCCCTCGAATGTTGAAAACAAGAAGAAAATAGAAACATGCAATTATCTTAATCAAATACTAATCATTTAACCCGAACACTAGCGGAATGACTACCTCCGATAAGACCTACATAGCTGAACCGAATTCTTACATCACATACATCCATCATATCATAAGTCAAACTTGTGCACATGAACTGAACATGGAACTGATTAGAGAATTAGGGCAAAATTGGTACCTCAAACTGAAATTGAGCCGGTAGGGAACAAGTGAGGGTATTTAGCCATCATAGCCACTTCGGCTTCCCACGCAGCTCCATCAACATGTTGATTTCTCCATAACACGTTCATCAAAGCTACTTCTTTGTTCCTCAGCCTCCGAACCTGATGATCGAAGATTGCAACTGGAATTTCCTCATAACTGAGGCTATCTCTCACACCAATGCTTTCCACCGGGATGACTAAAGATAGATCACCCAAGCACTTTTTCAAGAGCGATACATGAAAGATAGGATGAACTGAAGATAACTCTGATAGCAAGTCCAACTCATACGCTACTTTACCAATCTTTTCATAACCCGTTAGGGTCTAACATATCAGGGACTGAGTTTCCCTTTCCTCCCGAACCGCATGACTCCCTTCATGGGAGATACCTTTAGAAATACCTAATCATCTACCTCAAAATCCAAATTTCTTCTCCTCACATCAGCATATGATTTGTGACAACTCTCAGTGGTTTTCAGCATGTCCCTTATCAACTGAACCTTTACCATGGAATCATGAACAGTATTAGGCCCTATCATAGCTGCTTCCCCAACCTTAAACCATCTTATAAGTAATCTACACCTCTGCCCATAAAGAGTCTCGAACAGTGCCATCTGGATGCTAGAGTGGTAGCTGTTATTGTAAGAAAACTCGATCAAGGGCAAGTGATCATCCCAACTTCCTTTTAAAGTCCATCACACAAGCTCTCAACATGTCCTAGAGAGTCTGGATTGTCCGCTCCGCCTGACCATCCATTTGCGGATGAAATGCTGTGCTGAGTTTAGCCTGAGTCCCAAGCCCTTTCTAGAAAGACCACAAAACTGAGAGGTAAACTAAGTACCTCAGTCTGAGATAATAGAAAAAGGCACTCCATGCAATCATACCAACACCCGGATATACAGTTGGGCATAATCATCCGTTGCATCCGTCGTTTTGACCGGTAGGAAATGTGCAACCTTGGTTAACCTATTGACCACCACCCAAATGGAGTCATAATGTCGGCGAGTACGGGGGTAGTCCTGTAATGAAATCCATATTAATCTCTTCCCACTTCAAAGTAGGAATGCTAATATTCTATAGTACGCCTCCCGGCCTTTGATGCTCAACTTTCACTTGTTGACAGTTCGGGCATTTGGCTACAAGTTCTGCAAGATCCTTCTTCGTGCCGTTCCACCAACATATTCCCACAAATCATGATACATCCTGGTGGCATCTGGATGGATAGAATACTGGGATCCATGTGTCTCATGCAATATTCGGTCCCTCAAATTATAAATATCTGAAACACATTGACGGCCCTGGTATTTCAGCACCCCATCTCCCCCTTGGGAGAAGACCTCCACCTTTTGACTTCCAATGGCTTCCTTCAGTTTTACCAAAATCGGATCCTTATCTTGTCTGGCTTTCACATCCGTCACCAAGGATGATTCTGATCCGTTTTGCACAACAATGCCGCCATCGGTTGTTATACCTCGGGAACCAAAGGATCGACCCGAGAGTCAAAATAGAGAAAAACTGGAATTTTGCATCAGGTTGCTACACGACTCGTGAGGTGGGTTGTGAGGAGTGACCACGAGTCGTGACGTGACTCGTGGTCAACAGGCTAGGCAAGCTCAAGTTGAGGAGGCCACGGGCCCGTCCACGAGTCATGGTCAGACATCACGACTCGTGAGATCACCCATGGTCTACATTGAAGGGTTGATCAAAGTTTTGGGGCAGTAGGGGTCACGGGTGGTGACTACGAGTCTTGGTCAGCCACCATGATTCATGAGGTCCCTCGTGGGGGTCCCCCTGAGTGTTTTAGACTGTGGACTTCACGGGTCCTAGCCACTAGTCGTGCCCCTAGGCAACCACTCATGAGGTCCCTCGTTAGGGGCCCTAGTAATGTTTTTCCTGTGTTTTAATAAGGGTGTTTTCATAAATATTAAGTTCCTAAAGCCTAAACTACGTCGTTTTTGTGTATTCTTTTGAGTGTGATAAGATGGGTTAAGTCTCTAATGCATACCCATTCCCATGCAAGAGCTTTTAGAGAGGTTTAGGGAGATTCAAGGTCTTCTTCTCTAAGTTTCCATCAATTCCTTTGTGGGTTTTAAAGGAACTTTGAAATAAGTCCATTCCCAGGTATAGGGTGATCATTTTGCACCCATGCCCAAATTTTGATTAAATCATGAATTCTCTTATCCAAGTTCTATGGGGTTTCACCCAAATGCATGAAAATGTGATTTCTCCTTATGGGTATGATTTAATTGAGTTTTAGTTATAGAATTATGAATGATGGGCAGGTTTTACATTATTTTCTATAAAATAATGTTTCAAGCTTTTTAAATCTAAAATGACCATTGATGAAAGTTCATGAAAGTTATGAATCATGATAAATATTCAATATTTTGATTTATAGATGATGCAAAATCATGACTTCAAGTTACCATGTTTATGAGCATATTTTTGAAAGAACTGAGCATGTTAAAGTATTGGGCAATGCCCACATGTTGAAGAATGATTTACGATTTATGAAATGAATTACATGATTTATTGATTTATGATGTCAATCGATAAAAAGGACCTTGATTCTTGGATAAGCATGTTTAAATGAGATCAATGATGATAAATGTTATATTTTAGCCAATGAATCTCAATGCATGATGTTATTGATTCATGCATGAGCCTATATGCATGTTTTTGGGAGCCGTGTCTAGCACCGAGCTGCCCGACGTTCAAAGGACTACGCCAGTGTCTCATAACCTTATTCCACCATGGGTTTCTAATGATATATTGTATTGATAATGATCCCCTCAAATGTGATATCACGCCTAATGCACGACCCTCGCCTAGCAAGCCAGGGTCAGCTCTGCCCACTTGAGTGAGATATTTGGGGCATCATGAAAGGCTCTACCTTGATGGTTTTGATTATGACGAGTCTTCCCAATGTTCCTCATGTCTTATGCATTGTTATGTTTATGTTAGTGTCTCAAGTTATATTTTGATAAAGTTTACTTATGATTATGATCATGAACGCTTTATGAATGATTTGAAAGCCTTGAGCCTTATGTTTTCTTATGATGTTTATAATACAAGAATGATGTCCTCCTCCTATGTTTACTTATGAATTTATTTTACTTTTAAATGTATGTTTTACTTACCTTGCATACTCGATACATTCCACATACTAACTGCATGCTTTCTGTGTTGTATTGTTTCATGATATAGGGTTTGAAACTCAGGCTCATCCTCATCCTTAGTCCATCTTAGCTCTCACTCTTATATTATTGGTGAGTCCTCATGTTCGAGGGCCGTTTGATAGACTTTTACATTATCTTGTGTTTCAGTATTGGTCGGGATAGTTGGGGATGTTGTCCCATCAACCCATCTGTGTACTAGAGGCTTTCAGACAGTATGAGGTACTCAGCTTGTGTGGATGTCTAGTAGTTTCAGATGTTACACTATGGTTACATTTCTGCTATGTTTTATGCAAAGTACTTTGCTTTATTATATGAAATTAGTCGTATGCATGTGCCATGGGTCAACTTGGGGTCTCTCGGGGTCCCTTTTCCCGTGTCTACGATTCGGGTGTACATTCGGATTGTGACAAACTTGGTATCAGAGCCATAGGTTTGAAGTGTCCTAGGGTCTTTGAAAGCCACGTTAAGTAGAGTCTTCTTCATGGGTGTAAAGCGCGCCACACTTATGAAGAAGAGGCTACAAGAAATTTAGGAAATGTTCCCTTCTTTCATGTTCTATGTCGTGTGATGAAAAGTCCCTCCATCCTTCTAATTCGTGCAATTCACGATTGTAGAATTATGGCTCCTAGAAGAATGAACGGAAGGAGGAACAGAAATAATGAAGGCCATGGAGGTGACAATGACCATGGGCATCAGCAAGCCCCATCTGTTCAGGAGCCCTAGGGACTAGAGCCAGCTTCCCGCACTGAGTTTCAGGCGGCTATTCAAATGTTGGTGCAGGCCCCACTCAGTAGGCTATTGCGTATGTCCCATAAAATGGAAATGTAGCGGCATATGGGATTAGAGACTTCTTGAGGATGAACCCTCCTAAATTCATGAGATCAAAGGTGGACGAGGATCCACACGAGTTTATTAAAGGGATCTTGAAGGTCACTCAGGTTATGGGGGTGACAAATGGGGAGTGTGTTGACTTGGCCTCTTATCAGCTAAAAAAGGTCACTCATATTTGGTAAAAGCAATGGAAGGACGATAGGGCAGCAGGAGCGACGCCTATCAGTTGGGATGAGTTTAACATGGACTTTCTCGACAGATTCTTCCCTCGGGAGATGAGGGAGTTGAAAGTAGCTGAGTTTGTGAACCTTAAATAGGGAACGATGACAGTGATGGAGTATTCACTTGAGTTCACTCGTTTGTCAAAGTATACCCCAAAGTTAGTGATGGATCAGAGGGCGTGGGTGAGCCGATTCATTCATGGTGTGGCTGGTTATTTCAACAAGGATTGCAGGATTGCCATGCTTCACTAGTATATGGACTTTCCTCGCATAGTGTTGTATGCCCAGCAGATGGAGGCGGCTCATGCATGGGAGAGGGAGGCAAAGAGGGCTCAAACGGATAGCCGTGGGTTTTCGCATCAGAGGTCCAATGGTGGATACCGTCCACAGCTTCAACAGAGATCACTAGCCCCAACACCAACATCAGCTAGTGTTCAATCCAGGCCTAGGGGTGATCAAAGGAGCAGGGCATCAGGGTCGAGGGATCAGAGGGGCACCTAATTAGAGTATACCTCTCTGGCCTGCGGGAAGTGTGGAAAGAGTGATGTCGGGGAGTGCCTGCTCGGTTCAGATGTTTGCTATGGGTGTGGTAGATCTAGGCACATGTACCCGGCATGCCCATATGCTAGGCAGGGTGATGATAGGGGACATGCACAGACCACCAAATAGCAGCAGCTCCAGCCCGTTCTGCTCCACAGGGAGTATCGACTAGTGGAGGTGGAGGACAACGCCAAAACCGATTCTATGCCCTTGCCTCGCGCCAGGAGTATGAGACTTCGCCAGATGTGGTCATTCGTATGTTGCATTTCTTTCGTGTTGATGTTTATGACTTGCTAGATCCAGGATCTACCTTGTCTTTTGTGACTCCTTACATTGCTATTAGCCTTGGAGTTAGTCCTGAGACCTTATCAGAACTATTTTCAATTTTGACCCCTGTTTGTGATTCTGTCATAGCTAGGCGAGTATATAGAGAATGCCCAGTCATTGTGTTGCATAAGGTTACCTGCACATACCTTATAGAGTTAGCCATGACTGGCTTTGACGTTATTCTTGGCATGGATTGGTTGTTTGCATGTTATGCTTCGATTAATTATAGGACCCATATGGAGGAATTTCATTTTCTAGGTGAGTCAGGGTTTGAGTGGAAGGGTAGTTCATCGGTACCAGCAGGTCGATTTATTTCCTATCTTAAGGCCAGGAAGATGATTTCTAAGGGCTGCATGTATCATCTAGTTAGGGTTAAGGATGTTGAGTCTGAGACCCCGACTATCCAATCAGTTCCGGTGGTGTGTGAGCATTCGGACGTTTTTCCCGATGATTTTCCAGGTGTTCCTCTTGAGAGGGAAATCGACTTTGGCATTGATCTCATACACGATACGTAGCCTATATCTATTCCTCCTTATAGGATGGCTCCATCCGAGCTAAAGGATCTAAAAGAACAGTTGAAAAGGACTTGTTGGATAAGGGTTTCATTGGATTGAGCAAGTCTCCATGGGGCGCACCAGTTCTATTTGTTCGAAGAAGGATGGTTCCCTTCGTATGTGCATTGACTATCGGCAAGTGAAAATGTTCACTATCAAGAACAGGTACCCCTTACCCAGGATTGATGATTTATTTGACCAGCACCAGGGTGCCAGGTGTTTCTCAAAGATAGATCTCAGGTCCGGATACCATCAGCTCAGAGTTCGGGAGTGTGATATCCCAAAGACAGCCTTTAGAATCCGGTATGGACATTATGAGTTTGTAGTTATGTCATTTGGACTAACCAATTCTCCTATAGCTTTTATGGAACTGATGAATAGGGTGTTCAAGCAGTATTTGAACATGTTCGTAATTGTGTTCATCAATGTATCCTTATATACTCCCCTAGTGAGGAAGAGCATGCTACTCACTTGCGTATAGTGCTTCAGGTCCTCAAGGATCGTCAGTTATATGCAAAGTTCAGCAAATGTGAGTTTTGGATGGACTCGGTGGCATTTCTAAGCCATGTGGTTTCATGTGAGGGCATTAAGGCAGATTCCCGGAAAATCGAAGCGGTGATGAATTGGCCCAGACCGGTGAATCCTTCAAAGATTCAGAGTTTCTTGGGCCTAGAAGGTTACTACCGGAGATTTTTTGAGGGTTTCGCATCTACTACGGCACCTTTGACCAAGTTGACTCAGAAGAAGGTAAAGTTCCAATGGTCGGAGGATTGTGAGGAAAGCTTCCAGGAATTAAAGACCCGACTCACTTCAGCACCGGTGTTGACTTTACCCAAGGGTATGAATTTGTTGTATATTGTGATGCGTCGAGAGTCGAAATGGGATGTGTGTTGATTCAACATGGGAAAGTAATAGCATATTCCTCTCAACAATTGAAAGTTCATCAAAAGAATTACTCGACCCATGACCTCGAGTTGTTCGTGGTGGTGTTTGCATTGAAGATATGGAGGCATTACTTGTATGGGGTCCACGTGGATGTATTCATGATCAAAAGAGCTTGCAATATGTATTCACGGTAATGTGTACGTACTTAATACATGCTGAGATTGATAATAGTATATATGTATAAATATAATCTTCTGCCATACTATGCTGAGTCTAACGCTGAACAAGATATAGTTTTTCTGCTGAAAACCATGCTGTATACTGGGTTCTATAGTAACATGATTTACTATCTCTAACATGCTTCCTAAACTTCATTTTAACCTATCATTCTACTTCTGAGATACCTTACAGATATTACATTGTTTTACTGGGTTTCAACTGATTACGATAATATCCTAACATTCTGTACTACATCACATACTGAGCATGTTGTGCAGTTCCAAACACTTGTATTAGAATCTATATCGTGCTAGCAAGTTTCGTGCTAATTATAACCTGATGCTTCTAATATCATACCAACATTCGTAATAAACATAACACATGACTTCTGAACATTCTACTGGCCTTTAAATTACTTTACTATACCAAGATTACTAACTTGCCGAGGAAACTAGCTTTACATACCTTCGCTTCTGATTTCCTGACTAACTGGCGTAGCTTGGTCAGTATTTCAGCTATTCCTCCCAACTGCATTCATATATATATCAATCAGTACTAAATACAACTTTATTCTGAGGAACAACATTACTTTCGATATAATTATAGCCTAAACTTAGGTTTATCGAAAGACGGTCAAAAACTCGCTATTTTTCAGAAGTCCAAAAGGGAGAAATACTCACTTCACAGCTAGAAACACATAGACATTAGTTTGGAGCAATTCTACTTACCTTAACTTAGTAGCTCGATGATTCGTCGGCCGTATTTCACGAAACTAAATCCGTAGGAATGCTCTCTTCTGCTAAATACCTCGGTATCTGAGGTTAATTTGAGTTTGGACAATGTTTGGCAGTGTAATCGGACAAAATTATATTACCCCCTTTGTTCTTTTCTCTCCTCTGATTTTTCTTCTATGTTTCACTGGAAATTTTATAAGTTTAAATGAATTAAAACCGAAGTGGGGCTTTATATACTTGGGCCTGGACAAGGCCAACATGTCACGGAGCCAACGCGGAGGCTTCACCTCCATGACACGCTGCCATCGCGGAGGGGCTCTGCCACGACTCCTTCCGCGATGGTTCGACAGGTTTCTCGTCTGATCTTTTTTTCCGGGCCTTTCTCTAGCACGTATGGCTTTCAAATATGCCTAACCACCGTGCGACTAGGCCACCTAGGTGTCGGAAATCTTATGGGGTATAACAATTATGCATTGTCTTTAACTGATTTATTCACTTTAGCGGTTTTACTTACCTTGCATACTAGGGTACACTCCACGTATTGACCGCGTACCATCTATGATGTATCGTTTCATGATATAAGACCTAGCTCTCAGCTTCAGCCCCGCTCTTAGTCAGATTATCGGAGTTAGCATTTCCTTATTGGTGAGTCCTCATCTTCCGAGGACTAGACTATTCATCTTTTCCTTATGTATTTCAGTTTCAGCCTGTTGAGTTAGTTGGGTTCTTGTCCCATCAAATAATCATGTTTAGAGGCTATTCATACATATGTATGTATTCAGCTTTGAATTTAATATCCTGATGTTATATTAAAGTTAGACATCCGCTGATGAACCCGCAAGTGTACGGGTCGTACAAGTAATATAGTGGCCCTTTTTAAGAGCCGAAATGTCGAACCCACAGGGACTGGTTCAGCAAATTATCAAGTTCAAGTGTAAGTTAAAAAGTCGATTTTATAAGTTTTCGATAAATTATAATTAAATCTTAGTGGTGACACGAAATAATCTAGAAGCAATAACAAACAAAACCAAAGTTAAGGCCGGATAATCATGCAATGCTACAATTCATAATGGGTTAAGTATGAAATTATCAATTGTTGTCTCACATAATTGGAATTGCATGTTCGTGGTCTTTCGAACCTCTAAACACGACAAACTAGCCTCATTACTACATCGTTGAGCGAGGATGTCATTTCTAGTTCGTGGGCAATTCACTACGTGGATGTGGTTTATGGGGTTTATGCCCTTGATTGGGGACTTCCGTACCTCCAACCATTTAACCAAACTTAGCTTCACAACTACTCCTTCGAGTGGTGGAGTACAATTCTAAGTTGGTGTCTTTCTATTTTCCCATTTTATCAACCAAGCAAGGTAAATTAGGTATGTTCCTATCCTAACCGCGAATCCTATCAAAAGATAAGAACTTGCTTCCTACAATCTTATGTTCTTGCCTAGGTTTGCTCTTCCAAGCTTTCACCTATGCTTAACCCACTTGTTTTCATGGTGATCAAGCATAAAAACAACAATAATAAAGATTTTAAGACAAAACAACAACTAAAAACTCAACCCAAAACGAATCTAAGCAAATACAATCATATCCATGGCCTCAACCCTAGATGGAGGGTTCTAGCCACACATGTTTGTACAAATACTCAAAACATGTTTAGAGTAATATACTTACAAGAATAGATGAAAAGAAACCAAGAAAAGATGAACCCAATAGGAGTTCTTTAAGTCTCCTTCGCGCCTCCTTCGCAGTTTTTCGGAAAATCCCGTGTTAAATGATTTTAGAAGCTAAGCGTTCAAGTTATACTATGCTGAAAAATGCAAAATTTGGCCTATGGTGGAACAGCTCCATGTCACGGAGCTGAACGCCCTAATTGACCTCCGTGACACAGAGGTAACGCGTACCTTCACTGGAATGTGCCAAAAAATGCAATTTTCGGCTAAGTGTTGTCACGTTAGTAGCGTGCCACGGCCCCTATCACGCAGGGTGCGAGTTATTGCATGTTTTATTGTTGACTTTCACGTTTTGCTCTTGATTCCATTCCTCCACTTCACAAAATCATGAATTAGTTCCTCAAATGCATTATTAACCTTCAAAAACAAGGACTAATCATGTTGGTTAGTATATATTCTCATTTACATAAAATCACATGAGAATGTATATAAATAAGTAGATAAACAAGACTAAATTGAGTTATAAAGTAGCACTTGGGCATGCAATTATGCCCAAGATGACAACCCCACACTTAAAGCCTTGTTCATCCTCGAACAAACCTTTTACATCTCATGCACATGAAGACTCACACATAGCTAATTTAGCAAGATAATTCAAGCTACGGCTATAATGATTATTTAAAATAGCAAGTTAAAAATAGAGCATGCACGATTTAATCATTGAAATGAAATACAACTATGTTAAGACTTCCTAACCTCAAGACTTGACTCTCAATCTTAGCAAACTCATGCAAATCAACTGATCAAGAAATCCAAAATGAATTATATCCTTCATTAAACATGTGCCCTCATAACAAGAGATTTACCCATTTTCACACGCAAATTTTTAAATCACAACATGTATGGGTAAATGAATAAAATTACGCTCGCTCTCTCAAAGAATTCACATGCATCATGTAGTGAACCATAAGCTTGCCCTGAGTGTTACTCCACTAATTTAAGGATGTATGAACGTAAGATCAAGTAGGACTTAATGGGTTGTAATGTAAGCTAAGGGACGGGTAGGTACTATTCTGGCCAGTAATAGAGGCTATCTTCCCCAAGCGCTTTTAATAACTTCAACCTTCATTATGGACATCTCTTCTCTTACTTCACCCTCATTCGTTTCAATCCTGAATATTTTTTCTTCTTGTTCCCATTTATTTAAGCACACCTAGCTTATTAGTAAGGAGTACTTATGCAACTTTTTCATTCATTTATTTTCTTACTCCCTACCAATAATCAAGCATTTTCAAACAAGTGCACCCTTGAGCTTTCTCAACTTTTACAACTGCTACTTATCCTTCCTTTTCATGCTTCTCACTCCTTCACTCTTTTGAATTTTTCACTTTAGTGCTTAGGAGTTTTGGATCAAATTCAAGGCTAATGAAAGAAAAAGGATTAAGCTTATGTTGTAGCTATCAAAGAATAGGCTTAAGGATCAATGGGGCTCACTAGGATTCAACATTCAAGGTAGGTAAAGTGAGGGATAAAAAATAGGTTCATTCAAAGAAATGCCTAAATCATTTCCTACACTCTACATCCTTAATTTCGTTTTATATACACACCAGGAAAGTTCTAGACATTCCACAATAGCACGGAATATTCAAAAAACTTACACTCACAGCACATGCTCAATTCAAGACACATTCAGCAGACTCTCAACTCAGCTAATCACAAGGATGCAAAATTAAGCTTTCAGCACATAGAGTCAAATTCAAGAGCCTAGGTGTCTCAACAAAGTTATACACTTCTTACATGCTTCAATACTAACCACACTTGCATCTTACAATCATGTATAGAACATAACAAGAACATCAAACCATTAATTAGCTACGAGTTCAAAAAGAAAAAAAATAAAATTTTATTCTTCTTCGGTTCAAAGACCCCCCGTCGAAAAAGAACTGGCAATAAAAACCAACGGGTGTTGAAGTCATGCTCAACTCAAAATTTTCGATATGTATTCAGCACTACATTCACCAAAATCATTAAGCACAGAATCTTTAACATTCCCTCAGCCCACACATAAATCATACTTTGTCCCTAAAGCAACTAATGAAAATTTAAAAAGGGTGAGAAATACTCCCAGAGGCCTCTAGGCCTAGCTAAGAGCATGTTTTTCTTCATTTGAACAAGTGGGTATTTCACCTCACACTTTTCCTCTTTCATGCTTCTTAGCTTCCTCCTCCAAGGTTACTCAGACTTCCCCTCCATCTGTGCTTAATTTTCCACCAAAAACAACACAATATGAAAATAAACAAAATCACACAAATGCAAGAAATTGAAATGATACCTGTGGTACCCTTGGGTTGCCTCCCAAGAAGCGCCTAATTTTACGTCGCGGCATGACATATCAAATTTCACCACTTTTCCCTCCACTTTGAGGATATGAATCTCACCCCTAATTTCTTCTCTAATTTCCTCTTATGCTTGATCTTGGGCAGATTTATATGCCCAAGTGATACTCAAACGTATCAATTTTACCTTGTTTGTTGTGCAATGTGTATATAATATCGTGTAATCGGTAATAAAATGCGAATTTATACTAACCAACATGATTAGCATTTGTTTTGCAGGTAAATGTGATTTTTAGGAGCTAAAATGCATGTTGGAACTATATCGGAGTTGGACTTGGATGCGAGCGTGGAAAAGACATTGGAATATACAATTTATAGGGGCTCCGCGATGGAGCCGTGCCATGCTACCATCGCGGTAGCACATTGCCTGGACAGGAATTAAAATGGTAAATTCCAGTGTGCCATCGCGTCAGCTCCGTGGCACGGAGAGAGGCCTCCGCGTTGGCCTCCATGCCACGTTGAGGCTAATTTACCGGACCCTGAAATTCCAGTGAAGGTCCGCATCCACGCCGTGTCACGGAGGCAGTGCTCCGCGTTGGCCTCCGTGACACGTTGCTTGTTATTCCGGGAAAAATTTTCCACTAGTATAAATAGCACACTTAGGTTTATTTTAAGGAGTTAGTTTTTAGTTTTTAGACTGAGTTCAGAAGTGGAGAGCAAGGACGTGGGTTAGGAGCAGTTGAGGAACGAAAAAGCTAAGGGATTTCCTCTCTTCTTTTATTCTTTGTATCAATTGTACGTATGATTTACACTCATTTTAGGATGATCAATCCACAAATGAGTGGCTAATTCTCTTCCTTGCTGAGGTTTTGACACTTGTAATGAATTTTGATTATAATTGATATGGTTTTCTTCTTCTTCTTCCATGTTGTTCTATTAATTCTTGTTCTTACTGCATTAGTGTGTGGCCGACATTAATGTACATCTAAAAAGTCCAATTTCCCTCGAAAGAGCAAGAAATTGGAAAGTTGTGAATTAATAGGGTATTGTTCTTAACTTGATTTGGGAAAATTGGGTTTTGATGTTCTTTCCTGATAGAAATATACTTGAAAGTCGTATTAGTCAATTTAGGAACCGAAATTGTATTGCTAGGTCATAAATTGCATTTGATCACAGAAATGTAGATGGATGGTTTATGATTCTAAAGTGAAATTAAATACGAGAGTTTTAATTTCTAGGCGAATGTTCTTGGCTAGCAACATGAAGAAGAGATTAACCAAATTATCATGATTATCAAGTTCATTACTTGTTCTTAACCTTGGCATGTTCATATCCATTGTCTAAATTCACAGTAAATAGTTGTTATTAATTTTAGTATATATAGTTTAGAAACAAAAACTCAAGTAACTGTTGGTTACATTGTTGTTAGCATAATTAGAAGTGGAATAGGAATATAGCAAACTAGGCAACTTTACATATCTTGAGCCTCCTTGGATCGATACTTGGCTACTTAGCCACTTTATTACTTGTTTGACCACGTGCACTTGCGTGTCGGTTTTTAACCTATACCGGAACACCCGAGCAAGTTTTTGGCGCCGTTCCCAGGGACGCTAGGCGATTTGTGAAATTGTGTTTAGTGTAAATTTACTGTATTTTTATTTTTATTTTCTTAAAGTGTTAACAACTTGGTCTTAGCCTGTATTTTGCAGATTTTGTTTCTGTGAACACTGGCAAGGGACAAAGAGCTGGTGGAATCTTACTTAGAGCCTGAACGTGAATTTCATAGTCAACACAGAGAAGCTCTACGAAAGAAGTTGCAGTTGCTTAAACAGTCTATGATGGAGAAACAACATCCACCAGTTGTGCGGGCAGTGTTAGTGCCCGATGAAGCAGCAGCAAGGCCGGTTCGCGAGGTGGCAATCCCACACGCCAACAATGTACTTTCTAGTATCCGCAAACCAGAGCCTGGAGGGAGGTTTGAATTAAAGCAGAATATGGTGCAACTCTTGCACACAAGCGGGCAGTTTACCAGTCTCCCTCATGAAGATCCACAACAACATCTCCAAAACTTTTTGGAGATAAGTGACACTTATATACCTGCTGGAGTGTCACCTGATTATGTTCGACTCACCTTATTTCCATTTTCCTTACTTGGTGAAGCCAAGAGGTGGTTAAAAGCTGAACCACCCAATTCTATATCAACGTGGGATGATCTTGCATGGAAGTTTTTGATTAGATTTTTCCCTTCTGGTAAAACAGCCAGACTTAGAAGTCAAATTCTAAGTTTTAAACAGAGGGAGGGAGAAAATCTATATCAAGCCTGGGAAAGATTTAAATCCATGTTGCGGGACTTTCCTCATCATCATCAGTCCAATGAGGTGTT
Source organism: Datura wrightii (assembly GCA_035772735.1). Taxonomy (NCBI): domain Eukaryota; kingdom Viridiplantae; phylum Streptophyta; class Magnoliopsida; order Solanales; family Solanaceae; genus Datura; species Datura wrightii. The sequence goes on from JASDFA010000010.1 coordinate 122,577,722, forward strand.
GGTACACACATTTATTGAGGGTTTGGAACCCCACACTAAAATTCTGTTAGATTCAGCAGCTGGAGGGCAAGCGCTGGAAAAGACTTACGAGGAGCTGTACACTTTGCTCAACCGAATTTCACAAGGCAATCCAGAATGGAATGCAGATTCGTCAAGAGGTGGAGCACGGAAAGCAGCAGGAGTGCTTGAAGTGGATGGATTCACAGCTATCGCTGCACAGATAGCTGCTTTGCAAAATCAGTTAAACACTCACTTCAGCAATATGAACTTGAACCAACCTTCAGCTTCAGTCAATGCAGTCCAGCAGATGTGGTGTGAAGTGTGTGGTAGTAGTGAGCATTCAGCTGAATGCTGTGGTGCAAATCCTGATTCTGTTAACTTTGTGGGCAATGCACAGAGAAATCAGCAGCAGTTTGGTAGTGGCTACAACTCAAATTGGAGGAACCATCCGAATTTTTCGTGGGGTAGCAACAACCAACAAGGCCAAAGTTCTGGTCAGGGTATGCAGAGAAATCAAGGAGGGCAACAAAACTATCAAGCTCAATTCAGAAATCACAATGCCCCTCCTCCACCACCATCACTGAGCATTGAGGAGATGTTCAAAACCATGATCGCTAATCAGGCACAATTGCAGGCTGACTATGTTAAATTGGTAGCCGAAGTGAAGAATAATCAGTTGGCGACCAAGGCTGTTGAATATCAGTTTGGGCAATTTGCGAGTGCCCAAAATACGAGACCCAGAGGAGGACTACCTAGCGACACAGATCCTAATCCGAAGCAGGTAAATGCGGTGACCACGAGGAGTGGTTTACAGTTAAAGGAGGTGGAATCGGAAAGACCGCCTCAAAAGTCAGGAGCAGCAGATGTTGAGGGAGAGCAAATCTCAGATAAGGGGAAGACTAAAGAAGCTGAACCAGAAAGGCCTCCACCCCCATTCCCTCAACGACTTAAGAAACACAAGGAGGAGGCGTTTTTCCAGAAATTCATGGAGGTACTTAAACAGGTACATGTTAACTTACCTCTTGTTGATGTCTTGCAGGGAGTGCCAAAATATGCGAAATATATTAAAGACATCGTGGCTAACAAAAGTCGTTTGACTGAGTATGCCACGGTAGCTTTAACGGAGGAATGCACTTCCCGGATTCAAAATAGGTTGCCTACAAAACTGAAAGACCCTGGAAGTTTTACTATCCAGCTTACGATTGGGCAAAGTATCCGAGCTCGTGGATTATGCGACTTGGGGGCAAGCATAAATCTGATGCCATCTTCGGTATTCAGAAAGTTAGGTCTAGGGAGTCCTAGACCTACAACGGTAATCTTGCAGCTAGCAGACAGGTCTTTAGCTAAGCCGGATGGCATTGTTGAGGATGTGTTAGTGCAAGTAGGCTCCCTCATTTTTCCGGTCGATTTTATTGTTCTAGATTTTGAACCAGATGCTGAAGTCCCATTTATTTTGGGATGACCCTTTTTGGCAACTGGAAAAGCATTAATTGATGTAGCTGTGGGTCAACTCACGATGCGAGCACATGACAAGGTCGAAGTGTTCGATGTGTACAAGGTACCTAAGCTCCCGACTGTTTATAAGGAACTCTCGGTGATCAATGTGATTGATCATGGGAATGCTAATGGAATGAGTGATTCCCGAGAGTTACTAGGAAGGCCACCGGATAAGGTTGAGAACTACTGGGGGGATGACCATGATCGGGACAAATCGTCCATCACCCTATAGACAAGTGAGCATAAAGGACGTCGAGCCGCGACGGTAAACCAGGCGCTGCACGGGAGGCAACCCGTGAGAATTTTTTTTTTTTTGCACAGTGTAGTTAATTTTTATCTTTATTTTTGTTTTTATTTTTTATTTCCAATTTTTATTTTTCTTTTTCTTTTCTTGATTAGGTTTAGATTTTCATTTTAGTTAGTATTTTTATTTTAGTTAGGGAAATCTATTAATCTAACCAATTCTGTTTAGTGAGGTGATTTTTAGGTATAACGGAGGAAATATACATGGAATCGAGAAAATAAGGCAAGGTATGAAAATAATTTTTATTGAAGAAACAGTGCACTGGGGCGTTGGCTCCGTGTCACGGAGGTAGGGCTCCGCGTTACCCTCCGTGACACGTTGAAGGCAATATCCGGATTTTTCAAAAATTCCAGTAAGCTAACGCGTTGGCTCCGTGTCATGGAGGTAGGGCTCCGCGTTACCCTCCGTGACACGTTGCCGTGTATTTGGTGCCGGGTCACACCGGGTTGCCGGGTGACCCACGTGTTTTCTTAAATTAAAACCCCCGATTTCGCCCCATTTCTTCCCATTCCCTCTTCCCTCCGCGACAAAAACACCTATTTCCCCCTCCCCAAGCACCGTGCCACGTTCCTAGGCAAGGAATACGTCAAGTTTCTTCGGTTTCTCAATTCAAAGGTATGTTTTCATCGTCTATCTCAATTTTTTTTTGGCAATTTTAGTCAAATTTGGGCATGTGAGGTGAGATATATCACCCTAGGTAGAAATTAAACATGAATGTTGGATTATTTGTGATTGATATATGTTTGGATTGTTGTATTTAGCGTTTGAACTTATCGATTGCGTAAATAATTTGAATTTGATTATAGAATTGTATTCTAGGGCATGAGTGTTGAATTTAACTTGAGTGACTTGATAAGTCGGCAAATTAGATGCCGGGGTGTGTTTGTAAATTGAGAGAAGTCGTGGTAAATATTGTGTAAATGTTAAAAGACGACAAATTCTCGAATTTTTTTTGGGAAAATGCAAAAAGTGTGTAAATTGGTTAGATTGTTTGGATTAGATTGTATATAGAATGTTTTTATCATTGTTTTTATTTTGTTGTTGTTTTTGTTGCGAAGTGCGATGTGTGAATTGTTAGAGATAGTAGGATCGGGATTAGCTGTATGAAGTCTGAGTAGTACGCTAACCGTTATGCTGTCAAAATTTTTTTGTGAACGCACTAAGCATGAAGTGTATAGTGTTGTCTGTGGTGTAATTAGAGTTATCCTTGCCGTAATTTTGTAGAAGTAGCTAAGGCCTAAGTGTGGGGTAAATGTTGTGTAACCCGACCTTAGCCGAAGTTAACAAGTTTTTAGCTTAACTTTGTGTTTGTTTGTGTAAATTGACAGGTACAATGGCGAGCAGACAAGATAAAGGCAAGGGTGCTTCTACCTCAGGCACCGGTAGGAAAAGGATGAGACTGGGCACCGCAGTCCCAGCTGCACCCGCTGTTCCGCGCGGCCAACGCCGCCAATACGGAACAAGATGGGTAACCGAGGAAGGAAAGAAATGGTATGCTAAGCATAAGGAGAACAAGTGCTTCCCGGAAGAACATATTGCACGGGAACCACTCGCACAGGAGTTCCCTCGCATTGTACAGAGAATTGAAGCAGCTGGGCTCAGCTTTATTTTTCAGGAGCCCAAGGAGTGCAACCTTCACTTGGTCCGAGAGTTCTACGCAAATTGGAACCCGGCCATCAGAAGCCACACAATAAAAATCAGAGGGCAGATTGTCACTCTGGAACCCCACCAATTTAATGCCATCGTCGGAGCGCGGGACACAGACGCCCACGTTCTCCGCCAGCTAAACATCACCCCACCGTACGCCGACATCAGACGTACGTTGTGTGGGGCTCGATCCACAGCCCGATGGAGTAGACATAAGGAGAGGGGTTACCACCAGACTCTGCCTTATTCACAGATGAACAGGGAGGCCAGAATATGGCTGAAGATTGTGTGTTCGTGTTTGATCCCGGGAGTTCATATGACGGACATGACCCGGGACCGTGTCTGCTTGGTGTATGCCCTTATGAAAGGGCTTGAGATTAATGTTGGGGCGGTAATAATATCCGCCATGAAGAGAGCCAGACTGCACCAGGGCCACAGATACGGGTTTGGCGGACTCATCACCACCTTCCTCCGAGGCCTCGACATTGAGGAAGAGGCTTTGGACTATATTCCGCAGTTGGAGCGGAGGGCCCTCGATGTGACAAAGACTAAGGCCCCCGACACTACACACGGACCAGTACTGACTTTGGGCGAGCGACATGCTCGTGACGATCAGTACATGGCACGTATGTTCGGCATGCAGATGCTGCAGCTACGGATTGGTGGGAGACCAGCCACCGAGGAAGAATTATGGCAGCTGGAGCTGGATTACCCATTTGGCGAGAATGCCAGAGCCTTATGCCGAGTGGGACCAGCCTTCGTGGAGCCGACGGATGACGATGTCCCTACTGATGAGGAGACACGTCGGGAGGACTCCGATGTGGAGTCCGATGACGACGATGGAGCTGACTCAGATATGGGCGACGAGGCCACAGCACCGGATGAAGAAGTCGAATATTTCGACTAATCAGGGAGTTCCACCACCCGAATTTTTTGTGTTGTAATTTTTGTGAACACTGGGGACAGTGTTCGATTTAAGTGTGGGGTGGGGAGTAGCTAGGTGCTGGGACTTGGGCTCTAATTTGCTATATGTTTTTCCTTGGTTTGGATGAATGTTTGTGCTTTCCCTGTTATGAACTGATTTGTGGTGTATGTGTATATATTTGTTTGTGTGGTTAATGATGTGTGGTATGAAAAGTTGTGGTTGCCAGTGTAAATATTTTGTAAATATTTTTTTTTCTATCGACATGATCAATATTTTTCAAAATTTTTGCGAAGATATTTTGCAATTATCAAAATTTTTTGTAAATATGTTTCTATCGAAATGATCGATGTGTTGCAAAATTTTTCGATTTTTATTTTTTTGGGTTTCTCGGAGTTTGTTTTCGGTTCTTTTACCGAGAATAGTCCCATTGAACCGATGTCATAGTTAGTGACCGTTCCCTATGATGGATGGATGACGACCGTCTTAAGGGAAATGTAGTCGGTAGGAGTAGGATTTTTATTTGTTTTTAGCTTTTCTTTGGTGGATTGCATCAATGAACTGTAGTTGCATTTATGGTTGCTAAAATTTCGTTGCGTGTTGTAACTGATGTTCAAAATGTGAAAATGATTCGTTTGAAAGCATGCAATTTGATAAATATGTTGAGTTACCTGGGCTATAGAATTTGATTTAGTATGATTGAGGCTTAATCTTGAATTCATGTGATTGGCTAATTAAAGAGTCTATGAATGCATCTTGATTCGAGCATGTGCATGAAGTGTGAAGTGAGGTATTGTTATTCCATGCCATTGTGAATTGTCTAGAACTTGCCTGGTGTGTATACAAAATGAAATGAAGGAGGTGTAGTGTTGGAAAGGATGTAGGCATTTCTTTGTTTTTAACCGATAGTTTCCATTTTTTTTCTTGTCAAATTCTACCTTTTTTTATATGTTGTATACCCTAGTCAGCCCGTTGAGCCTTTAGCCGATTTCTTTCTTTCTTTTGTCCAAAATTGTATAAACTAAGCTTTATTCCTTCTTTTCATTAGCCTTAAAGTCTATACGAAGCTCTTAAGCGCTTACAAAGAAAAGAAAATGTTTCCCAAAGTGTTAAAGAGTGTTAAAGAGTGAAAAGAGTGAAAAGAAAAAGAAAAGCATAGTAAAGAAAGAAAAGATGATGTTGAAGAGGCACTTGTTGTAATTAAATGATATTGAGGGTACATGAAAACCCTTTGTTTTGTGTCAAGTGTGTTTGATGAAATGGGCAGTACGAAAGTAAACCAGCATGAATGGGAGAAAAAGAGAAAAGAGAGGAACAATGTCCATGAGTCGATGGGAATGTGTCGAAAAGGCGCTTAAGGATGCTAGCGACTAGTATTGGCTAATCCAATATACATATACTAGATCCATAGCCCCGTTACAACCCATTAAAGTCCTACGTGATCTTACATTGCATGTCTTTATATTAGTGGAGTAATACACTAAGGGCAAGCCTATGGGTCATGACATGAGGCATGTGAATTCTTTTGGGAGAGAGAGTGAAATTAATTTTTATATGCCCCTACTTGCATGTTTGTGTGTTGCATGAACAAAAAGGGGAAGATTCTCTCGAGTTGTGAGGGCACATGCTTGATGAAAGATTGGTTTTCGTGTCGGATTTCTTGATTAGCTGATTTACATGAGTTTGCCGATATCAAGAATCAATTCTTAAAGTCTAGGAAGTCTTGATGTATTAAAGGTCATTGTATTGTACGACCAAGCATGTTTTCTTGATGATTTGCAAAAATTGGATAATTGGTATGACCGTAGCGTAAATGGTCGCACCATAGTGACGAAGGTGGGGATGTAATTTGCATGATTTGTGTATGTGTTGTTCGAGGACGAACAAGGATTTAAGTGTGGGGTAAGTGATCTTGGGCAGATTTATATGCCCAAGTGATACTCAAACGTATCAATTTTACCTTGTTTGTTGTGCAATGTGTATATAATATCGTGTAATCAGTAATAAAATGCGAATTTATACTAACCAACATGATTAGCATTTGTTTTGCAGGTAAATGTGATTTTTAGGAGCTAAAATGCATGTTGGAACTATATCGGAGTTGGACTTGGATGCGAGAGTGGAAAAGACATTGGAATGCACAATTTATAGGGGCTCCGCGATGGAGCCGTGCCACGCTACCATCGCGGTAGCACACTGCCTGGATAGGAATTAAAATGGCAAATTCCAGTGTGCCATCGCGTCAGCTCCGTGGCAGGGAGAGAGGCCTCCGCGTTGGCCTCCGTGCCACGTTGAGGCTAATTTACCGGACCCTGAAATTCTTGTGAAGGTCCGCGTCCACGCCGTGTCACGGAGGCAGTGCTCCGCGTTGGCCTCCGTGACACGTTGCTTGTTATTCCGGGAAAAATTTCCCACTAGTATAAATAGCACACTTAGGTTTATTTTAAGGAGTTAGTTTTTAGTTTTTAGACTGAGTTCAGAAGAGGAGAGCAAGGACGTGGGTTAGGAGCAGTTGAGGAACGAAAAAGCTAAGGGATTTCCTCTCTTCTTTTCTTCTTTCTATCAATTGTACGTATGATTTACACTCATTTTAGGATGATCAATCCACAAATGATTGGCTAATTCTCTTCCTTGCTGAGGTTTTGACACTTGTAATGAATTTTGATTATAATTGATATGGTTTTCTTCTTCTTCTTCCATGTTGTTCTATTAATTCTTGTTCTTACTGCATTAGTGTGTGGCCGACATTAATGTACATCTAAAAAGTCCAATTTCACTCGAAAGAGCAAGAAATTGGAAAGTTGTGAATTAATAGGGTATTGTTCTTAACTTGATTTGGGAAAATTGGGTTTTGATGTGCTTTCCTGATAGAAATATACTTGAAAGCCGTATTAGTCAATCAGGAACCGGAATTGTATTGCTAGGTCATAAATTGCATTTGATCACCGAAATGTAGACGAATGGTTTATGATTCTAAAGTGAAATTAAATACGAGAGTTTTAATTTCTAGGCGAATGTTCTTGGCTAGCAACATGAAGAAGAGATTAACCAAATTATCATGATTATCAAGTTCATTACTTGTTCTTAACCTTGGCATGTTCATATCCATTGTCTAAATTCACAGTAAATAGTTGTTATTAATTTTAGTATATATAGTTTAGAAACAAAAAATCAAGTAACTGTTGGTTACATTGTTGTTAGCATAATTAGAAGTGGAATAGGAATATAGTAAACTAGGAAACTTTACATATCTTGAGCCTCCTTGGATTGATACTTGGCTACTTAGCCACTTTATTACTTGTTTGACCACGTGCACTTGCGTGTCGGTTTTTAACCTATACCGAAACACCCGAACAATGCTCTAGGGGTGGTGGTGAAAACCTTAAAGGACCAAGCAGTAGATGTCGCCTCTTGCACTTGTTGGCCCTTATGTAAGTGAAGTCGTTTTGTCTCTTAGATTCAGCAAATTTCAGAATATATGGGCCTTGTTCCTCCTCTAGACATTTCTCTACAAGCTTGGAAGACTCTATTTCTAGGTTGTCAACCAAACTCAATGTTGAAAAATGCTTCGAGTGGGGTACAATACACCTCAAGTCTAAAACTGCATTTTTCTTGACTTCCTTACTTGTGTATACCTTCTCCACATCAACATCTAACTCCCCATGAATATTAAATGGTTGGAAATCTATTTCTTCTTCCATGAATGGATTGGCCATATGTGTGAGACCATCACGGGGACTCTCAAAAGCTTCTAATTGTTGGGCTTCTTCCAAGAACTCACCCTTTTCTTCTTCTTGTGGTTCCTCTTGAGTGTTGCATAAGACCTTTACTTGCAAATTACCGCAAGCTTCAGCCTCAGCCATCATCTTCGTGATTTTGACGCTCATCATTTCTAAGGCCTCTCCATTTTCCTCTTGCTGAATTCTCAATGCTTCCACCTCCTCCTTCATTGCTTATGTTTGCTCAAGGACTTGTTTTATCATGTTTTGTATCCGAGATTGGCGTTCCAAGTTCTCATTTTCATTATTCATTTATTCATCAAAAACAACAGAAAGATCATAGTAGGAGCTTGGGGGAGGGGAGTATGTATTTGGACAGCCATCCCAATGGCCATCTTGACCACCACATATATTGCAAGAGTATGCATTTGGGCAACCAACCCAATGGTCATTTTGACCACCACATATATGGCAAGTATTACAATGTTGCCACAAGTGAGGTCCTCCACAATTCAGACAATACTCACCAAAATAAGAGTATCCACCATTTAACCCATTTGTATTCCATGATGTCATGTTAAGAAGGGTATCCGGAAAAAAAAATCAAAAAGAATTAAAACAAATATCTACAAATTTTTTTTTTCAAAAATAAGACTAACACAAGAATTTGTTTTCAACTCACTAATACGCCAGTCCCCGGCAACGGCGCTAAAAACTTGATGAACCCGCAAGTGTATGGGTCGTACAAGTAATATAGTGGCCCTTTTTAAGAGCCGGAATGTCGAACCCACAGGGACTGGTTCAGCAAATTATCAAGTTCAAGTGTTAGTTAAAAAGTCGGTTTTAGAAGTTTTCGATAAATTATAATTAAATCTTAGTGGTGACACGAAATAATCTAGAAGCAATACAGAACAAAACCAGAGTTAAGGCCGGATAATCATGCAATGCTACAATTCATAATGGGTTAAGTATGAAATTATCAATTGTTGTCTCACATAATTGGAATTGCATGTTCATGGTCTTCCGAACCTCTAAACACGACAAACTAGCCTCACTACTACATCGTTGAGCGAGGATGTCATTTCTAGTTTGTGGGCAATTCACTACATGGATGTGGTTTATGGGGTTTATGCCCTTGATTGGGGACTTCCGTACCTCCAACCATTTAACCAAACTTAGCTTCACAACTACTCCTTCGAGTAGTGGAGTACAATTCTAAGTTGGTGTCTTTCTATCTTCCCATTTTATCAACCAAGCAAGGTAAATTAGGTATATTCCTATCCTAACCGCGAATCCTATCAAAAGATAAGAACTTGCTTCCTACAATCTTATGTTCTTGCCTAGGTTTGCTCTTCCAAGCTTTCACCTATGCTTAACCCACTTGTTTTCATGGTGATCAAGCATAAAAACAACAATAATAAAGATTGTAAGACAAAACAACAACTAACAACTCAACCCAAAATGAATCTAAGAAAATACAATCATATCCTTGGCCTCAACCTTAGATGGAGGGTTCTAGCCACTCATGTTTGTACAAATACTCAAAAACATGGTTGGAGTAATATACTTACAAGAATTTGAAAAGAAACCAAGAAAAGATGAACCCAATAGGAGTTCTTCAAGTCTCCTTCGCGCCTCCTTCGCAGTTTTCCGGAAAATCCCGTGTTAAATGATTTTAGAAGTTAAGGGTTCAATTTATACTATGCTGAAAAAATGCAAAATTTGGCCTGTGGTGGAACAACTCCGTGTCACGGAGATGAACGCCCTAATTGACCTCCGTGACACGGAGGTAACGTGTACCCTCACTGGAATGTGCCAAAAAATGCAATTTTCGGCCAAGTGTTGTCGCGTTGGCAGCGTGCCACGGCCCCTATCGCGTAGGGTGCCAGTTATTGCATATTTTCTTGTTGACTTTCACGTTTTGCTATTGATTCCATTCCTCCACTTTACAAAATCATGAATTAGTTCCTCAAATGCATTATCAACCTTCAATAAGAAGGACTAATCATGTTGGTTAGTATATATTCTCATTTACATAAAATCACATGAGAATGTATACAAATAAGTAGATAAACAAGACTAAATTGAGTTATAAAGTAGCACTTGGGCATGCAATTATGCCCAAGATAATCCGCTATGATTGTATTGTTGATTATTCAGTTTCTTGATTGAGTTAGACGTATGGTTAGGCCATGGGTTGACTTGGGGTCTCTCGAGGCTCCCTGTTCCCTGTTACGATCCAGGCCTCCATTCGGGTCGTGACAGCATTCCTCAGCTAGAGTTGGTGAATCTTCATCCTTCGAGGACCCTTCTATTAGTTTATGTTTAGTACTTTTATTTTCAGTTTTAATAAGTTAGTTGGGATCTTTTCCCATCAACTCGTCAATATGTAGAGGCTTATCAGACATAGTATGTTTTCAGTTTCAGATTGTTGTTATGTATTTAGTTATTCGATGTTACAGATTTTTAGACTTCTTCTATTTTATATATGTTATACTTCCTTATGATTATGTTGAGCTTTAGGTGTCACGTTCATGCTATGGGTCGACTTGGAGCCTCTAGGGGTTCTTTGTCCTATGTCTCGATCCGTGCCTATGTTCAGGTCATGACATATTAGGTGGAGTAGAGTCCCTAATCAAAACTTGTGGTACAAACCATAGGATCATGGTACGACTTGTAGATTGAGTCGTACCGCCTGACGGGCAGAAATTTCATTAAGTGTTTCAGGGGAAATATTTTAAAACTCTATCGACTTAACTTCTAAACTACGTTGTATAAGGTGTTTTCAGGAGGGATTTTAGAGGAGTAGTTGATCCTCTTCCTCATTATTTCCAAAAATCAGATAGTATAGGTACAAAGAACTTAGACAGTTCTCTCATAGCAGAAGCTAGGGCTTTCAAGTTCTCTTATCACATTCTCCAAGTTCTTCCCAGAAAATTCGACTACAGGTATGTGGGAATTCAACTAGGGAATTATTCTTCTCTTGTGACCCAAAACTCTTTTGAAATGTCTATCAGTTCTAGCCCTGAATTTTATGGTTAGGGTTCGTTTGTCAATAAATTATTGATTCCTTTTTGCTATAATTTTTGTGAGTATTGAAGGCTGTTGTTAGCTATACTTCTGGTCATTTTCTCCTTACATGAAATTATATGATTTTAGCCCTAGTTTCTTTGAAAACAATGAGTTGAGTATTTCCGCATGTTCTAAGAAAAACAAGTGTTTTTGTAAATTCTTTCAGTCACCATGTTTTGACTGTCATGTGAATAATCAGTCAGTTTAAATGTTAATTCAGTCTCAGTCAAAAGTTAGCCTTTTTAGTATTATCAATAATTTCAGATGATGGGTTTGACTATAGTTAGTTCTTGAGGAGTTCAGTAATACTCCTAAGTAACAATTATCAGGTTTTTCTTTAGACATTTATGACGCTTTCAGATACAGAAGCTCTAGCCAGTATTGGAACACCAGTTTCCAGTTATCAGGTCATTCAGATTCTCAAGGTACTTTTAGATAGGTATCCCTGACTTAGTCTAGGACATCAGTTTTGATCTATCAGCCTAGTAGTCACAATTAGAATTTTCAGTGGGAGTAGGACTTAGCACCGAGCAGGCTGGGGTTCAGCGTACCCAGGTTCCTCAAACTACATTGCCACCGTAGGTTTAGCCCGAATGGGCATCAGACAGTGATCACCTAGTTCAACTACTATACCTTGGCAAGGTATAGTGGGCCTTCTTAAATAAGGGGTATACATTGGACACCATGTTTAGCCCATGCAGTTACATGTCAGTTATTATTGCTCCCACAGTTTTGGTACAGTACCTTTTGTTAGTAAAATTCAGTCTCAGTTAAGCTCAGTTCAGTTATTCAAATTTTTGGACATGTGTATGATCATCAGTCAGTGCTAGTACTCATATTATTACAGTTATATTACAGTACTTATTAGTTATAGTTGGACGTTTCATGTCATGTCATCTCAGTTACGTATTCTTACTATTTTTCTTACCTCTAGCATACTCGGTACATTCAAAGTACTGATGCATACTTTCCATGCTGTGTTGTAGTATGATACAAGTATAGGTACCCAGACTCAGCATTGTCAGTAGTTCCCTTCCAACGATTTAACAACATTAGTCATTGGTGAGTCCTCATCACCCGAGGACAAGACTTTCCCTCATTTCAGTTTCTTTATCAGTATTACTTTAGAGTTAGCTGGGGGCTTCTCCCAATAACTCGTCAGATCTTAGACGGCTTTCAGACACAGTATTGTTATGTATGTTGTGCGCCTGTCACATAAATTTCAATATCGTATCAGATATTCATTTTTATCAGAAAGAAGTTTATTACGTTATATTTTTAGGTTCTGCTAAACTAGTTCAGAATTCTAGTGTGATGTTTAGCCATGGGTTAGCTTCGGGTCTCTTGGGGTCACTTGTGGCACCAAGTATCGTGTCGCATCCAAGGTGTAGACTCGGGTCCTAACAAACTTGGTATGAGAGCACTAGCTTTAGAGTATCCTTGGATGTCTAAAAGTCGCATCAAGTAGAGTCCTTTTTGTGGGTGTGAAGCGCGCCACACTTATGAGCGGGAATCTACAAGGCGTTCTTAGGAAATTTCCATTTTGTTCATACTCTTTATCGTGCGGTGAGCTTAATCTAAAAATGTCCTCCTAACTCATGCTCTATTCATTTCAGTGATAACATGCCTCCAAAATGAGGAAACGAGTGGAGAAAGGGGAATACAAACCAACCTGCCCACCAGCTCCAATAGCCCCTCAGGAAGATCAAGTGTCTGTAGAATTTCGAGCAGCAATTGAGCTGTTGGCCGAGGCTGTGACTAATCAGGTGTACTAGCAGGTGGTCCCAGTAAATGTGAACGGGTCTGTAGTAGTTTCCAAGGTTTGGGATTTTACCCGAATGAGCCCTCTAGCTTTTCATGGATCTAAAGTGGGAAAGGACCCATAGGAGTTCATGGATGAGGTGCAGAAGATCACCCAGATCATAGGTGTTACTTCCATAAAGAGTGTAAATCTTACTGCCTACCAGTTGAAAGGGGTGGCTTAGATTTGGTACAAACAATGGAAGGAGGGGAGGCCAACTGAAGTAGGATCAATCGAGTGGGACGAGTTCACTACGACATTTCTTAATAGATTCTTTCCTTAGGAATTGAGGGAGGCCAAGGTTGCCAAATTTATGAATTGAGTTAGAATAACAAGAGAGTGAAAGAGTATGTATTGGAGTCACTTGGCTATCGAGGTATGCTCCAGAGATGATCGCTGAGCCGAGGGTTTGTATGCTCAAATTTGTAAATGGAGTTTCAGAATTGGTGCTTAAGAAAAGCAGAACCGCGAAGCTGATCAAAGACATTGACCTCTCTAGTCTCATCATTCACGCACAATAGATTGAGGCAGAGAAGTTGAAGGAGATCGAGAAGGAGAACAAACGGGCGAGAACAAGCCAGTTTGAATAAGGCCAGCAGAAGTTAGGCGACAGTAGTCACCCACAGCAGCAGCGGTAGAGACCTCCAGCACCCACATCAGCCAGTGCTCCTTCTTTCAGGCCCCGCAAGGACCGAAGGGGTGGAACATCAAGCTCTCAGTCTCAGCGTAACGTCTCCAGCAGCCGCTCATTTCCAACTTGTCCTGAATGTGGGAAGAACCCTTCGAGTGAGTGCTGCTTAGGCAGAGATGGTTGCTTTGAGTGGGGCCAGCTAGGCCACAAATTGAGAGATTGTCCATCAACAGGGCGGGGAAAGGCTCAGTCCCCTACCTCAGCAGCCCTAGCTGGTCGCGCAACTCAGCAGGATACTACTTCAGGTACAGATAGCGGTCAACACCAAAACCATTTTTATGCCTTGTCTTCTCATCAGGATAAGGAGAACTCACCTGATGTGGTCATGGGTATGTTGCAACTTTTCCATCTAGATGTTTATGCCCTACTAGATCCATGAGCCACATTTTTATTCGTGACTCCTTACATACTATTCAATTTGATATCAGTCCAATGGTCCTCTCAGAACCGTTCTCAGTCTCTACTCCGGTTGGTGAGTCAGCTAGAGCTAGCTGGATGCATAGAAACTTCCCTGTCTCAGTATTAAGTAAATCCATTCCTATTGATCTAGTAGAGCTAGAAATGGTCGACTTCAACCTCATTCTTAGCATAGATTGGTTACATTCTGGTTACACATTAGTCGACTACAAAACCAGAGTCATCAAGTTTCAGTTTTCCAATGAGCCAGTCTTAGAATAGAGGGGTAGTGTTTCAGCGCCTATGGGTCGGTTTATTTCCTACTTTAAGGCAAAGAAGATGATTTCGAAAGGGTGAATCTATCACTTAGTTAGGGTTAGAGATTCTAGCTTTGAGATCCCAACTATCCAGTCAGTTCCAGTCATTAGCGAATTCCCTGACGTTTTTCCGAAAATCCTCCCGTAGTCCCTCCCGAGTGGGATATAGACTTTGGCATATACCTTCTTCCAGACACCTAACCCATCTCTATTCCTCCTTACAGAATGGCTCCAGTTGAGGTTAAGGAGTTGAAGAAATAGCTGAAAAACCTTCTAGATAAGGGCTTTATCAGGCCCAGTATTTCCCTATGGGGTGCTCAAGTGTTGTTCATGCAAAAGAAGATGGTACACTCAGAGTGTTCATCGACTACCGTCAGCTGAACAAAGTCACAGTCAAAAATAGGTATCCCCTACCCAGGATTGACAACTTATTCAATCAGCTTCAGGGAGCTAATTGTTTCTCCAAGGTAGATATCAGATCAAGATATCATCAACTTAGGGTCAGAGAATGTGACATACCGAAAATAGCCTTTAGAAATAGGTATGGTCACTATGAATTCGTGGTTATATCTTTTGGATTAACTAATGCTCTTTTAGCTTTTATGGATCTGATGAACAGGGTATTCAATCCGTACCTACAAATGTTCATCATTGTGTTCATAGACGACATCTTGGTATACTCTAGGAATGAGGGGGATCATGCTAATCACCTAAGGATAGTGTTGCAGACTCTTAGAGACCATCATTTTTTCGCTAAATTTAATAAGTGTGAATTTTGGTTGAATTCAGTGGCTTTTCTCCGTCATGTAGTCTCAGGTGAGGGTATTCAGGTGGATCCTCAAAAGATAGCAGCTATAAAGGATTGGCCAAGATCCACTTCCCCAATAGATAAATGATAGTTTGTAGAGGAATTTTCTTCTATTGCATCCTCTATGAATGAACTAACTCAGAAAAAAGGTGAAGTTTCTGTGGTCAGACTCATGTGAGAAGAGTTTCCAAGAGTTGAAGACTCGACTCACTACAACTCCAGTTTTGACCTTGCCAAAAGGAACAGATGGGTTTGTAGTTTATTGTGATACTTCCCGAGTTGGCCTTGGTTGCGTTCTGATGCTGCAGGGTAAGGTGATAGCTTATGCCTCCAGAGAGCTCAAGGTTCACGAGAAGAACTATCTGACTCATGATCTTGAACTGGCGGCAGTGGTGTTGTCTTTGAAAATATGGAGGCATTACCTTTATGGGGTTCACATGGATGTTTTCACCAACCACAAGATCCTTCAGTACGTGTTAAGTTAGAAGGATTTGAACCTTCGTCAGAGAAGGTTGCTGGATTAAGGTTGAACATCAGAGACCTAAGGGAATGACTCAGGATATCAGCATACCCACGTGGAAGTGGGAGGAGGTGATTGATGTCGCCCAAATTACACCTCACAATTGAGATATAAGCAGTCGATTGTCAAATATAGAACCCAACAAAGGTTGAGGTCGATCCCACAGGGAATATGGTAAGAACTTAAGTTAATGCGAATAGCTGTTATTATTGAGTTACTTATTTCCGAAGGGGGAAACAAATAGAATAATAAACAAAAATAAAACTACTGAATGCTTAGATCAAATTCATTTTTATGTAATTAACGACTTGACTAGGATTGTGTTCCCCAAGACTTCATAACCACAAGGCTTATACATTAGTGATCTATTCCGGTGTTTAACATGCAATATTGGTAAGTTAGATTTACCTAAATGGTTGGTCCCCTATCTAGATGATTATCGCCACGTAACTTGGTCCGTCTACAGGTGTACTTTAATTGACCCTTACCCTTAATATCGGATTAGCTATCCCTGAACAAGTTCAAGCTATTAGATGAGGATTGATATCCTCAAATCTCTGTTGTTAATCCCTTTTCTAATTCATTACCTCCTCGGTCTGGTAAGTAAGACTAAGCCAAGTCCTAACGTTTGCAACCCTCAAGAATCAATCAAAACGAAGGGGAAAAAAATACATGCATTAAACCCCGATCAAGAATCACTAAGTATTTTACCTATGTGTATTAATTTATCTTGGTTCCCAGAAACCTAGTTATAGGTTTAGCTACTTATGTTCATAGGATCACAATCATAAAATAGTGAATAAATCATAATTATAACTTACAAATTATCATAGAAGAAAAACCAAGTAGATTGAATAAAACTCCAAAGTGGATTAATAAATTCCAATGTTGCTTTTGATCCTCAAATTCAAGAACAAAAATTGTAAAACTTGTTTCTTGCTTCAAGAACAATCGTACAACACCAAAATCCTACTTGAAAACTAATAATAATCGGCTCTCTGAATTCTTCCCGAATTGTTCTCCAAAAATAAACCTAAACTGTGTATTTATAGTTCCAAGAAATCCTTTTACTAACTAAAACTGGAAACCAGGTCGGTAGTGGCAACGGGCTTGGTGACGATTTCTTGGGCCTTTTGACGAGTCGTGCCATACTTAAAATAGTCGTCCTCAGCATCATACCCAGTTGTGGCAATGGGTCACCTAACGACTCGTCGTGCCTAGGCACGAGTCGTTAGGCCCCTCGTAGTCTTATTCTTTCAAAACTCCAGTGCACCTTACGGATGGTTCCAGTGATCTACCAATGAGTCGTTTCATCACGTGATGACTCGTTATGTCCATCATCAACTCCACTAGTTACTTTGTTAAGATTTTCACTCTCAGCCTTCATGACTTACTTCACGATTCGTTACCAGGTGTAACGAGTCGTTCCTTCAACTCGCCAGGTACATTGTTTCAGCATCTTCAAACTTCATCTTTTGCCTATGGCTTCAGCAATGAGTCATGCCTCCTGCCAACCACTCATGAAGTGCCTGGTAGTCACCCTTTTAGTTATTTTCAGCATAAATTTTCCCATTTCACTTACGAACCTATTTTCCTGCAACATTAAGCACAAAACACATCATATCTATATAAACATACCCAGAATGTGCATAATTTCTTGGTTTTAAGCATTGAAAGTGCCGTAAAATCATGGCACATCAACACCCTCAACATAGAACTTTTGTATGTCCTTAGGCAAAAATGAAACAAAATAAACTAAACTAAACTATTTCGACGCTTCAATCGAAAAAACTGTACGAAACTTACGGCAGTCACATTCATTCAACACATCAAAATTTTCTAACCCCTCCCTAATCGTATCAACTCAAATCACCATGCACATGCAAATTTTCCAACCATAACACAGAGGAATCAAAACATGGAAAAACACTGTCACTTGCAACTATGCACATAAATCTATAACAGTCGCCCAGACAATTTGCTGATGATTTTGTTGACCAAATGCTCTCACCTCAAAGAAGTCCCATACTCACACATGTGTATATGATTATTTCAATAAATTTCTCTTGGGACTAGGTAAGATTCACTCGCTCTCACAAAGAAATTCAAACTGTGTGCATACAATACCATAGGCTTGCCTTTACTTTCTATACCTCGACTTTCGGACAAGTAACCAGGATCACTATAGGACTTTCTAGGGTTGTAACGTAGGCTCGTGCTTGGGTATGGTACATATGAAATTAGTAGCTCAACCCTCCTTGGCACTACACACCTCTTGGCTCCACTTTTTACCTTTTTTCCTATTTTCTCCCTTTCCCCTTTACTTGCTTCTTCTTTCCTTTTCTTTTGCAACTACGGATGTAGTTTCTCTTTATTCAAACACTCATTGATGTAACATTTTTCTTTTCTTTTCTTTTCTTTCTTTTTGACAACAATTTTTATTTCTTTCTTTTCTTTTCATTATGTATACCGCACCCGCCCTTTCCTTTTTTCATTACCCAATTTTTATTCCTCCCAACTCTTCTTAATTACCCCTATAGTAGCCATCCTCAACTTAGGCGATTTGCCCAAGTTAAGGTTCACAATGTCCAAGGAGTGACCAGGGCCAAAACAGGTTCATTCTTAATAAAAGTAGGAAGGTGAATTGGTGTAAACAAAAAGAAAGATCAATAAAAGCTCAAACATTTGGATCAATGGATTTTTATTCTCTTTTTGTAGGTCTTTTAAGGCTAAAGTGGGCTCATAAATCAAAAATGGTCTATGATCCTTTCCTAATTTCCTATCCTCTATCTCGGTATGACTGACCAGGCAAGTTCTAGATTGACACACACAACCAAATTCAGCTATTAAACCTCACTCACACATAGCACAGGTCCACCATACAATAGTAAAAATGTTCACAGTTTCAATTCCATGCAAAGATTCACAAAGGTCATACTTGTCAACTATCACATATACATAAAATAAAAAAAATTGGAGGGATAAAAAATTATCAATCAATAAAAACATCAACAATTTAAGCTCTTTGCTGCCTTCAGCTCTCCTAACTTTATTCCGATTGACACAAAAAAACACAAAAAACATAAAATAAAATCCTAAACGTGTCAGTTCTACTAGATATGGAACACCCGATGGAAAAGATATCCGGCAAGAAAAACCCTCGGGTTATGTTTAGCAAAAAAAATGCACAGGTATCCCTCCCCACCCCCATAAAGAAAAGCATGCGCCATCCTCAACGCATATATGTATCAAACAAAGCTAAGGAAATAGGGAACATACCTGTGCGACCTAGGTGTCAGCTTTGGATGGTGGGAAGAACCTTTCAAGAAAAGCTCTCTTAAGCTCTCCCCAAGTAGTGATGGAATCATTCGGCAGCTCAGCCAAACACATCGTTGCTTCACTCCCAAGAGAGAATGGAAATAACCCCAGTCTGATCGCGTCCTGGCTCACCCCCGGTTGTTTGTATGCCTTACATATACCCATGAAATTTGTTAAGTGAGCGTGGGCATCATCAAATGCATGACCCGCAAATATTCCATTCATATTGAGCAGTTGGATCATCACACTGGTAATGTCAAACTTTATCCCAACAGGCAAAGGAGGAGGAACTATAGCTCTAGTGGCACCGACTTCATCTATATCAGCATCATCCTCTTCATCAAAATACCGGTGTCTTTAGTGTTCAACCTCTGGGTCGTCAAGCTCACTCTGCTTCTGTAGCTAGACGTTGCTCTTCAGCAACTCTAGCTAACTCACGATCTCTAGCCCGAACTTGCTCTTCAGCCAACATTCTTATTGTGGCTTGGTCCACGGTTTCCTGTTCTTGTTCTTGGATGTTGGCCATTCTTCTCAGGTTTCTTAACATCTGCTCAAGTTCATGATCAATTGGAACCAGGGGATTTCCTTGGCTTCTAGTATTGGGCATGCACAAGCCTAAGACCTGTTAAGCAACCAAAATAATAAAAGAAAAACCAAAAAAAGAAAGAAGAACCAATAGTAAAGCAAACACAATTAACAAAAGCCTTAGCCATATTCCCCGGCAAAGGCGCCAAAATTTGATGTCGCCCAAATTACACCTCGCAATTGAGATATAAGCGGTCGATTGTAAAATATAGAACCCAACAAAGGTTGAGGTCGATCCCCCAGAAAATATGGTAAGAACTTAAGTTAATACGAATAGCTATTACTATTGAGTTACTTTTTTCCGAAGGGGGAAACAAATAGAATAATAAACAAAAATAAAACTACTGAATTCTTAGATCAAATTCGGTTTGTATTCAATTAACAACTCGACTAGGATTGTGTTTCCAAAGACTTCATAACCACAAGGCTTATACACTAGTGATCTATTCCGGTGTTTAACATGCAATATTGGTAAGTTAGATTCACCTAAATGGTTGGTCCCCTATCTAGATGATTATCACCACGCAACTTGGTCCGTCTATGGGTGCACTTTAATTGACCCTAAACCTTAATATTGGATTAGATATCCCTGGACAAGTTCACGTTATTAGATGAGGGTTGATAGCCTCAAATCTCTGTTGTTAATCTCCTTTCTCATTCATTACCTCCTTGGTCCAGTAAGTAAGAATAAGCCAAGTCCTAACGTTTACAACAGTCAAGAATCAATCAAAATGAAGAGAAAAACAATACATGCATTGAACCCCATTCAAGAATCACTAAGTATTTTACCTATGTGTATTAATTTATCTTTGTTCCCACAGACCTATTTATGGGTTTAGATACTCATGTTTATATGATCACAATCATAAAATAGTGAATAAATCATAATTGCAACTTACAAATTATCATAGAAGATAAACCAAGTAGATTGAATAAAACTCCAAAGTTGAATAAATTCCAATGTTGCTTTTGATCCTCAAATTCAAGAATAAAAATTGTAAACCTTGTTTCTTGACTTCAAGAACAATCGTACAACACCAAAATCCTACTTGAAAACTAATAATAATCGGCTCTCTGAATTCTTCTCGAATTGTTCTCCAAAAATAAACCTAAACTGCGTATTTATAGTTCCAAGAAATCCTTTTCCTAACTAAAACTAAAAACTAGGTAGGCAGTGGCAACGGGCTTGGTGACGATTCGTTGGGCCTTCTGATGAGTCGTTCCTTGCTTAAAATAGTCGTCCTCAGCATCGTACCCAGTTGTGGCAATGAGTCACCTAACGACTCGTCGTGCCTGGACATGAGTCATTAGGCCCCTCGTGATTTGATTCTTTCAAAACTCTAATGCACCTTACGGATGGTTCTAGTGATCTGCCAACGAGTCATTTCATCATGTGACGACTCATTATGTCCGTCGTGAACTCCAGTGGTTACTTTGTTAAGATTTTCACTCTCAGCCTTCACGACTGAATTCACAATTCGTTACCAGGTGTGACGAGTCGTTCCTTCAACTCGTCAGGTACACTGTCTCAACATATTCAAACTTCATCTTTTGCCCACGACTTCAACAACGAGTCGTGCCTCCTGACAATGACTCTTGAAGTGCCTGGCAGTCACCCTTTCAGTTATTTTCAGCATAAATTTTTTAGTTCACTTCCGAACTTGTGTTCCTGCAACATTAAGAACAAAACACATCATACCTATATAAACATACCCAGAATGTGCATATTTCTTGGTTTTAAATGTCGAAAGTGTCATAAAATCATGACACATCAGTGAACATGGACTTTATTACAGGTCTACCTCGTACTCATTGGCGACATGATTCGATTTGGGTAGTAGTAGACCAGATGACCAAGTCAGCACATTTTCTACTGGTTAAGACCACAAACTCTGCTGAAGATTATGCTAGACTATACATTCGGGAGTTAGTCAGACTACATGGGGTCCTCTTGTCCATAATCTCAAATAGAGGTACCCAGTTCACCTCACATTTCTGGAAATCATTTCAGAAAGGACTTGGCACTCAGGTCTCAGCACAACTTTCCACCCACAGACTAATGGGCAAGCCAATCGGACTATTCAGACCTTAGAAGATATGTTGAGAGCTTGCCTGATCAACTTCAAGGGCAGTTGGGATGATCACTTACCTCTCATCGAGTTTGCATACAACAACAACTACCACTCCAGTATTCAGATGGCCCCGTTTGAGGCACTATATAGTAGAAGGTGTAGGTCTCCTATAGGGTGGTTTGAGGTTGGCGAAACTACTTTGATAGAGCCAGATTTAGTTCATGAGGCTATGCAAAAAGTACAACTTATCAGAGAAAGATTGAGAACAACACAGAGCGGACAGAAATCATATGCAAATGTGAGGAGAAGCGAACTAGAATTTGTTGTAGATGACTGGGTTCATCTAAATATTTCACCTATGAAAGGGGTGATAAGGTTTGGGAAAAAAGAAAAACTCAGTCCGAGATATGTGGGACCCTACAGGATTCTAAGGCGAATTGGCAGTGTGGCATATTGTCGCACCCATTTTTCTTGCAAAAATCGAAACTCAACATGTGATAATTCTTAAAGAATTATTATAAAGAGAAGAGTCGCCATCTAACGAATTATGATTCGTTAGGGCATCGTACTAAACTAAATACAAATAACTCTATTTTATTAGTCTGTGTCATCAGAGTTGAGTAAGGATTCAAGTTACCTCAAAAGGAAGGCGTTAGACACCTTTCGAGATCCACAATTGTGGGTCCTTTTCGGATTCATTATTATGTGGAAAAAATTAAGTGATAAAGTAAGGTCAATTTTTAAATTAATCTAAAACAACTAAGTGATTAAGCATGCAAATTTATATTATTACAAATAAACACGTGCACTCAGTCCAAAAGAAATATTTATACAATTAAGCACAAAGAAGCGGATACATGTTCGCTTTCAATAGAATACTTAAAGTAATTGAATAATAGAAACAATTAAGGAAAACTAAAATAGAAATTCAAAAAAGTATACATAAAGGAACTAACATGGTTGTTTTCAAATAGAGTAAAATAAATAATAAACTAACAATACAAAAAGTTAAAATTAAAATAGTGGGATCAGGCTATGGAAAGGCTGAAAATGGGTCCAACGCGATGTTACTCCCATTCATTATATTTTTTGTATGATTGACTTTTTTAAACGCCTTATGATACAACGAAAATAATTCTTAAAATACAAAAAAAAATATTTAAGCATTTTAAAAGTCATATGTAGCTATATATATATATATATATATATATATATGGATATTTAGATTATATAAAGTATATTGACAATTTAGTATAATAGTAAAAACTATGAAATCAATGAGACTTTAAAAGAATGACATATAAAATTAGAATATAAGGGAATAAGGATTTGCTTTATTTTATAAAGTCACATATGCGCTTCATATAGAAAGTTAGCTATAGCTCGCCTTTTTCATCATCTCCTGAAATGTACCTGATGTCTTATTTGGGGAGACGATTCCACTTGAATTTTGCTTCACCCATTGACTCCTCCACTCGCCGTGGTTGATCTCCAAGCAACGTCATTCTATTGTGATGTACGTGCGAAGAATATTCAAAGGGTGAGAATATGTCTGTTCTTATATAGGTAATACTTTTTTTAAACCCAAATAAATAAACCACTTAGAGATGGTTCTCTGAAAAATATTTTCCACAAAATCACTCGATAATAATATTTATAACACAATGCATTAGTCATGCTAATCACGAATCAGGATTAGCAACATAGCTGTCAACATACCTTTTTTGTTTACCAATTCAAACAATAATCATGAGACACATTCTTGTTTAAACAAGTGGGAAATGACATTAACTAAAATACTAAACAAGCTTCTGTCTTCAAATAGAACAACTCAAAATTATAGAAAAAAATGAGTTATTAAGAAAAAAAATTAAAGGTATAATTTAGACACAAAATTAGCATGAACGTTTTATACACTATCAAAACTTTCTAGCAATTATTTCAACTTTTACCATTAAAAACAAAGAACTTTTTGTCCTTTGCATTTATTTTATTTAAATATCTATTTATTGTGTATTGAAGATCAGTGGGAATAGAGCACCATCCAAAGTTTCAAA
The DNA here is from genome assembly GCA_035772735.1 of Datura wrightii. Classification (NCBI taxonomy): domain Eukaryota; kingdom Viridiplantae; phylum Streptophyta; class Magnoliopsida; order Solanales; family Solanaceae; genus Datura; species Datura wrightii. Next base: position 122,601,448 of record JASDFA010000010.1, read on the forward strand.
GTAAATTGCCAATAGGTCAAAAAAATTCTCAATTTATAAGAACTTTAAATAGTAAAACATGTTCAAGTGCATGTAATAATTTGTTAAACAACTAATAATAATAATAATAATAGTAACAACAACAACAATAATATCAGTAATAATAATAATAACAACAATAACAGTAATAATAATAATAATAATAACAACAACAATAACAACAACAACAACAACAACAACAACAACAACAACAACAACAACAACAATAACAACAATAATAATAACAACAACAATAATAACAATATTAATAACAATAGTAACAACAACAACAACAACAACAACAACAACAACAATAATAATAATAACAATAACAACAATAATAATAATAACAATAACAATAACAACAACAACAATAAAAAAAAACTACAATAACAACAATAATAACAATAGTAACAACAACAACAACAACAACAACAACAACAACAACAACAATAATAATAATAATAATAACAATAACAATAACAGTAGTAGTAATAATAATAATAATAATAATAATAATAATAATAATAATAATAATAATAATAATAGTAATACTAATAATAGTAATAGTAACAATAATAATAATAATAATATTAATAGTAATAATAATAATAGTAGTAGTAATAGTTTGTACATGTGAAATAAAAAAAATAATAATGACATTTGCAATTAACTAAACTTAATATTAAAATGGTAACATAACTATGTATATAATATGAAAATAATTTGTGAATATGTGAAAATGTTTAACATAATTACATATAAAATAGAAGTCTAAATAAGGTATGGGGGAAGTCAAAATTGGGTGTCAACACCTTACCTTCGGAGTTAGCATATCTACACACAGTTTTCCAGGTGTCGCTATTGAAGAAGTGCATCGGTGATCTAACCTTAGTTGTACCACTAGACAGTTTGGATGTAAAAGATAGTCTCTTTTACAAAGAAGTTCCAATTTAGATTCTAGACCGACAGGTTCGTAGGCTGAGAAACAAGGAGCTCTCTTCAGTGAAAGTTTTATGGAGAAATCAGTTAGTTGAAGGAGCCACTTGGGAAGCATAATCAGATATGGTGGCTAAATCTCCTCATTTGTTTTCTTCCAGCTCAACTTCAGTGTCAGGTATTAAAATTTTCCCCAGTATTCCATTCAATTTAACACTTTTCAGTCCTTTTCATTATTTAATGTGCATCCTAGTTGCATAAGTTTAGTTAGCATGTTACCTCAGTTCACAGTCAGTCACTCCCTCAGTAATTAGTTCGTAGTGGAAAGTCTTGGGATTACACCTCTTTCCCTATCCTGTCAGCTTAGTTAGTCACCATTTGAGGACGAATGTCCCTAAGACGGAGATATTGTAACACCCCATAGCTTCCTATGACTACATTGGAAATTTAAGTGTTGATTCTGTAGAAAACTAGCAAAATTTGCCTCAGTACGGGTTACAGTACGGCCCATACAATCTAGGTACGAGTCATACCATGACTCGTGATTGGGGGGATGGTGAAGCTTAGGGAATAAAATTGGAGGAACTATGACTTGATGTTACGAATCGTACGATAGAGGTACAGATAGTACATTGCAGTCATGGAAAAGTACAGAGATTTTTTCAGGAAAAACCTGAGTAACCACGAGACAAGGTACGAGCCGTGGGATGAGAGTACGACTCATAGGATGAGTCATGAGAGAGATCAGATGTAGACTCAGGTTTTAGTTATGAGTCGTAATACCAATCGTAGGATACAGGTACGATTTGTAGAAGGTATTCGTGGAAAACTTCAGTGGAATTGGGTGGAGCAGAGTCCCTAACTATTACTCGTGGTATGGAACATATGATCATGGTACGACTTGTAGGTTGAGTCATACTACCTGACGGGTAGAAATTTCATCAAGTGTTTCATGGGAAATTTTGTAAAACTCTATCGACATAACTTCTAAACTACGTCGTATAAGGTGTTTTGAGGAGGGATTTTAGAGGAGTAGTTGATCCTCTCCCTCATTATTTCCAAAAATCAGATAGTAGAGGTACAAAGAACTTAAATGGTTCTCTCAGAGCAGAAGCTAGGGCTTTCAAATTTTCTTCTTAGATTCTCCAAGTTCTTCCCAGGAAATTCGACTCCAGGTATATGGGAATTCAACAAGGGAATTGTTCTTCCCTTGTGCCCAAAATTCTTCTGAAATGCTTATCAGTTCTAGTCCTGACAATTAGGCTTCGTTTGTCAGTAAATTATGGATTCCTTTTTGCTATAATTTTCATTAGTATTGAAGGTTGTTGTTAGCTATACTTCTGGTAATTTTCTCCTTAGATGAATTATATGATTTTAGCCCTAGTCTCTTTGAAAATAATGAATTGAGTATTTCTGCATGTTCTAAAAAAAACCAAGTGTTACTTAACTCTATAAATTCTTGCAATCACCATATTTTGACTGTCATGTGAATTATTAGTCAGTTTAAATGTTAATTCAATCTCAGTTGAAAGTTAGCCTTCTCAGTATTTTTAATAATGTTAGCTGATCAGTTTGACTATAGTTAGTTCTTGAGGAGTTTAGTAACACTTCTTAGTACCAGTTATCAGGGTTTTTTTTATATGATTATGATGCTTTCAGATAAAGCAGCTCTAGCTAGTCTTAGAACACTAGTTTCCAATTATCAGGTCGTTCAGACTCTCAAGGTACTTTTAGATAGGTATCCCTCACTTAGTCTAGGACATCAGTTTTGAACTATCAGCCTAGTAGTCACAATTAGAATTTTCAGTGAGAGTAGGACTTAGCACCGAGCAGGCTGGGATTCAGCGCAACCAAATTCTCAAAACTACATTGCCGCAGTAGGTTCAGCCTGAATGGGCATCAGACAGTGATCACTCAATTTAGCTACTATACCCTGGCAAGGTATAGTGGGCCTTCCCTGATGGGGGGTATACATTGGACTCCATGTTTAGCTCATGTAGTTACATGTCAATTATAGTTGCTCCCACAGTTTGGTACAGTACCTTTTATCAGTACAGTTCAGTTTCAGTTTAGCTCAGCTTAGTTATTCAAATTTCAGTACATGTGTATGATCATGAGTCAGTGTTTGCACTCACATTATTAGAGTTATATTATAGTACTTATCAGTTATAGTTGGTCGTTTCATATCGTCTCAACTCAATTATGTATTCTTACTATTTTACTTACCTCTTTCATACTCAGTACATTCAAAGTACTGGTGCATACTTTCCATGCTGTGTTGTAGTATTATACAGGTATAGGTACCCAGACTCAGCATCGTCAGTAGTTCCCTTCTAACGATTCAGCAGCATTAGTCATTGATGAGTCCTCATCACCCGAGGACAAGACTTTCCCTTATTTCAGTTTCTTATCAATATTACTTTAGAGTTAGCTGGGGGCTTCTCCCAACAACTCGTCAGATCTTAGACGGCTTTCAGACACAGTATTGTTATGTATGTTGTGCGCCTGTCGCATAAATTTCAGTATCTTATCAAATATTCGTTTCATCAGAAAGCAGTTTATTAAGTTATATTTTCAATTTTCGCTAAATTAATTCAGTATGCCAGTGTGATGTTTAGCTATGGGTTAGCTTGGGGTCACTAGTGGCAACAAGTATTGTGTCACATTCTAGGTGTAAACTCGGGTCCTGATATATAAAAATACTGATCATATTGAAATCATGAGAGAATCATATCTTCAAATCATACTGTGAAACATGCATACTGAAATCATGAGAGAGTCATAAGTTCAAAATGACCAAGTCATTCAAAAACAATGAGAAATCATGGGGCTTAACCTTTAAAATCATGCTAGTATCAAATCATGGAAATACATTATGCAATTAAGAGTAAAATCATGGACATCATATGCTATTCGTCATAAGAGCCTTGAAAACATGGAGAGAATAAAGGAAATCATACATTGAATGAAAACCCTAAGACATGATTTCTAGAGAAGTACTAGCGTTTCTGAAAATAATTGGGACACAAGGGTGAAAGGAAACCCTTGTTGAAGTTCCACATAACTGGTCTTAGAGAATCCTATCTAGCACTTGAATCTTGAAGCTCGTGGAGAGGAACCCTAGGTGTTCTTGAGAGCCTTGAGAGCTAAGAGAATTGGAATGTGCGGTGGTTTGAGGAGAATGAGAGATTAGACTAGGAAAAACCCTCTAATATTCCCCTTAAAAAATCCAGAACGACCTCATTCAGGAGTTAAAAACTTATAAAGTTTCTAAAATACCCTTGGTAAATTGAATTGAAATATCTATTGGTAGTAATCACGGGTCGTGGCATGAGTCATTGGTTCTCACCATAACTCGTGGTGACCATTCGTTACCATTGAATCACTCTGGCCAATTCTCTGAACTTCACATAACGGGCATCACGATGGGTCATCATAAGATACCATGAGTCATTACATCCTTCCATGGTTACTGGAATCATGTTGCATACTCTCTAAATTTTATCCTATGACTTGTTATGATGACTCATCACTTGGTCCATTGAGTCGTCCTATGACTAGTTACATTTGGACCCTAAGTTGCCTGGGAACTAGTGACTCGCGACCACGAGTTGTACTATATCACCACGACTCGTGGTATGGACTCGTGGTCTAGGGGATGAAATTGTCGAGGCTTACCATGACTCACATGACGAGTCATTGGTGCCGACCACAACTCATCTCATGAGTCATTTTTTGAACAATTTCAAATTTTTCTGCAGGTTTCTACTCCAAGTTTGGGTCTGATCTTAGAGACTTTGGGGGTGTTACAACTATACGCGAAGTTGAGAATTAGATAAAAGAAAAGTATTCCTATTGATTCCTCAAGCAAGAGCAAGATGCTCAGCTGCCCTACTCCATATTATTCATGTTCCATGCTTATATACAATCTTTCCATACTCTATGAATGCTTGACTCATTCTATACTCCCCTATTTTCCATGACTCGTGCCTGTAATCACTCACCCTCTATGATTCCATAAATTCTCCCCTTGGATCTAGTGCCTAGCAGTAATATTGTCTTATCAGTGAAGAGGTGTTACAAGGGAGTGAGGAAGAGGCAGTAGATTAAGTATTTAGATGGGTTTCATTTCAGCAATTTTAGAAGCCAAAGAGGGCTTAGTGCAATTTTGTGCACTATTTCCCTATTATTGTGCTTGATTTTGCCCTCTGAGGTCTATGGTATTGATTTCGGTTAGCTGATGTGTGATTTGAAAATTCTGGGAAAGTGCCAACTATAAAGGAAACTCTGGCAAAATTTTTATAGTAATTCAGAGTCTACTAGTGTCCACAGTCATCATTCATGGATGAATGATCCCAAGGGGGAGATATTCTAACACCTCATATGTGTATAAAGAACTCCCAGCTGTAGTGTGCAATTTTATTCGTGTAATAGGGAGTGTAATTTATGTATGAAGTCCTTAACTAAGTATAGAAGTGACTGATGAGTTGGTAATTTACCAACTCATTTGGCTTCTAAGCATGAGTTATTGCTTTATTTTCACACAATTTAGAATGGTTTTATGCCTTTTTCTTCTTTGTGCAAGTTTTTGAAGGAAACAAAGATAATAGAGAATTTGAACTTAAAGTAATCTACTTTGGACATACTTTTGCATCTGTTGTAGCTGATTTGCATCTGCTATATGCAAGTGTAAAGTAGATCGGACTGCCTTACACTTGCTTTTCATCTGCTAAATGCAGATGCCTCTACAGATGGGACTGCCTTGCACCTCCTGTAGTAGATTGGCACATGTGAACCACAGATGAAAAGTAAGTGACCTATTTCGCTAATTCAAGGGTAAAAACCTCCAGAAAGGCTCCCAAGTACCTAGAAGCTTTCAAGGGAAATTTTAGAAAGTTGTACACAAGAAATTTTTAGAATTTTTTTCACTCTAATTGTACACACCCTAGTCATATCACATCTTAGTGTAGAATTGAATTGTAGTGAGAAGTAGAGAGAGACAGAGAGAGCACTTTCCTTCTTCTTCTTCTTCAATTATATTGGAAAATACACCATTGTTGCAGGTCTTTGAAAGTTTAATCTAGTATTCATCACGATGATTGTTGATGATTTATCCATGGGTGTAATTTATCAATCTTCATTCACGAGTAGCTAAATTTCTAGCTAGGGGTGTATAATTGATGGGTATTTAAGTTTGATTGGGTATTGATAAATTGATCTTCATTTCAATCTATAAGCATGAATCTATTATTTCCTTTGAATTTTAGTTTAAAGAATAGTGGTTGCAAACACTAGTTTGGTTTGCTTATCTTGCTTGAGCTTGAGAAAGAAAAGTGAGATTTGGGTGAGGAAAAAATAGGGAGGATTTGGAGTGTAGAGGTGTGGGGTTGTGCTAGAGATAGTAAAAACCCACAACCCCACTCCATTAGAGGGCTAAAGCTAGAGATAACTTGACCCTTCCTCAAGCTTTGTATGGCTGATTTTTTATTGTGACCTTGGGGTTTGATGTCGCCCAAGCGCATGTGGTCGTCAAGTAATATAGGATAGTGAAGTCCCGATTATTGATCCCTAAGAGACTTGTTAGATTGATTGCTTAAGGTTAACACTGTATTTCACTATTCTAATAAATATAGATAAAAATGGGGAATGATTTGGAGATTATACTACTTAAACATGAAAAGTAAATTAACTAATAAATTGAACATGAATTCACCTATGTTATAATTCAAATGATGATGAGAATCTAGGGTATTATCACTTTCCCTTTTGGTTGAGTTTTAAGACTTGAATACGCTAGACTAATTCTTCCTAAGGTTGCTACTTGCAAGCTACTATCCCATTTCTTTCCATTCTCCTGAACATCCAAGAACTATCCCATGAATCCCAATGCCTATATCCCTATGCTCGCAGATGAAGAATGAGAATATGGTTGTGGCTACTTGTATTCAACCGAACAGGGTTGAAGGGTATATTCCTATCCTCGACAACGAAATCTATCTTTAACCCATTGGACAAGAGTCATTGAAACCTATTCACACTTACTTTTAACCCTTGTGGTTCTCTCTCCCGAGTTCAACGAAAAGCCAACAGATTATATTCATGAGGTGATCAAGCTAACAAATAAGCAATGAAAATAAGCAATTATAAACAACCTTTAACAAAGAATTAAGAACTAGCACAAAACAAACTTTCAAACATCAACCATATTCTCTGGCCAAAACCCTAGAACAAGAGTTTAGCCACTCATGTTTAAGGAGAAAACTAAAGGATTCATCATTCAAATAAAAAACATAAGTTAAAAAAGAAACCAAGAAAATGAAATTGTCTCTTCCTCCAATAACTGCATACAAAGTGATCAATACGATGAATTGTTGCTAACAAAATGCCCTAGATATTATATTTATAAAATAGGATCCAATGACTCTTTTTCCCTTGAGAAGTGTAGTTTTTAAGCTTGATAATCCATCCCAGAATGCAGCTGGCACGCCGCACTATCTACTACACCAGAATTTTGACTTGAAATTCTTTTGAAGTGTGCCTCCTAGCGTGCCACACTAGCCAATGCACGAAGCTTTTAGTCAAATTTTCTGAAGTTTTGAGTCTGCCGTGACACTCCATCCAACGCATTAAAGTATTGGAAAAATTTACTAAGCCCAAAATGCTTCTGGTGCGCCACTCCACTCTTCACCAAGGTATTGAGAAAAAATTCCTATGAAGTTGAGGCCCTGGCACGCCACGCCACCCAACATACCAACTTGAGCACAATTTCTCTGAAGTTAGGGGTCTGGCGCGCCGCGCCACGCCAACTATCTCGCTAGACCAATTTTTGCGAACTCTTCTTCCTTTACACATTGGATCATTTTTGAGTCATTTTTCCTTGGTTTCCTGCTCAAAACATCTGAAAACACTTATTATCTCATAAGACATACATAAATTGAATTCATGTATTTCAAAAGGACAATGAACTCAAAACCAGGCAAACCATGGCAAATTAGCATAAGCATAAGCCCAATACCACCACCCCATACTTAAGCCATTGTTCATCCTCGAACAATCCTTACTTACGTGCATGAACATCTTTTCTCACCACTTGTTTCCCTATCAATCCTCAGTCCAGTAGGTATTACAAAGCACATGCATTAGTGGTTCATTATTCATAACAACTTATATCAAGAACACACAGAAGTTTTCACATTCAATACTACATAGCCTCTATAACTGACTCAGCTTTTGATAACAGGGACACCATGATTAAGTATGAAAAATGCAACACATAGTACACCGACTTTGACCATCTTATGCCCTGACTTACTTAGTGATGTTCCTTTGCTCATGTCATTAGTTGAAGCTTAGAACATAATAAGCAAGAGACACTCACTCTAAAAAATGATATATCATACACATGCAACATACCATAAGCTTGGCCCTCATGTACATTTGACTACTTAGTTACTTCAACAAGAGTAAGATCATAAGGACTTTTCTTGGTTGTGATGTCGGCTAAGGGACGGGTAGAAATAATTTTTATTTAGTAGTGGCTACCAGTCCTAAGCACTTTAAGATACTTTTTTATCTTTCTTGTCCTCCACTTTGTCTACTGCTCACCTTTTCCTTCATGAATCCTCTTCCTTTCTCATGTCCCATTTTACTACTTGACTGCTAGTTTCTGCTAACTATTAAAATCTTTTCATTTATGTTATAGCAGTAAGTAGACAACATCTTTTTGTAGGCACCCATTTTCTATTTTCTCTTCTTATCATCCACACATTTTTTCTTTCTTTCCTTTTCCTCAACTTTTTTTTACCTTAGTGGACTCCTTATTCTTAATTCTCAAAGTGCGTCAAACTATCTTTGGATAAAAAATTATGGAGCTCAGACAACAAAAAGGGATAGGCTTCTTTTGTGGCTAAGAAGAAAATTAAGGCTTGAAGCTCAAAGGGGTTAATTAGGGAGAGTGTCAAAGAAGGTACAACAACAATGGACAAAATGGATTTTTTTTCAAAGAGATGCCTTAATCACATCCTATTTTATTGGCAACTAGCTATCCTAAGCACACCTAGGCATGTTCTAGATGTTACATTATGTGCAAAATACTACAATTGAAGCTCACCTCTCATGGATCATGATGTTAGTCGGTATCCTATGGCTACATATCCACACAATCCAGTTGAATGAAACTGCCATTATGAAGCCCTAAGATTATTTTTCTTTGAGTCAAATTAAGAACCTATGTGTCTCTCATGGATTTTTATTTCTTATGCATTCAAGATGACCACTTCATTGCCTCTAGCTTAGCTTCTAAGTGGAATATTGAAGAGCACACAAGTAGTAGTTTTAACTCCATCCTTGGAATAAAAAAAATTGTGACTAATTTTTCCATAAGACAGTCATCATCCATCCATCATTGGGAAGGGTCACTACCTCTATGACGACACTAAAAAAATGACTCAATTAACAAAGAAAACTAAGTAGAGACTATCACATAACATGTAATAAGGCACCATCAGTGTTTAAGTTATCACCATTACTAGTTATTACAGACCATTGTTTTATCAATCACAATATCAACTACCAACACAGAGAATGACAATTAATGTTATAACCCACTACAAATTTAGCAAAGAAGGAATAAACAAGAAATTTATTTTCTCCATCCCATACTTAAATAGTACACTATCTCCAGTGTACAAATATATATAGTAGCGAGAAAAAAAGAACTTTAAGGTCCATTAAGCACAGTCGTTAACATCAGGATTATACTCCTGATCATCATCATCATCATGCTCACCATAAAATTATATGGCTCTTGTGGTGGCATCATCCTCCTCATCATCATCGATATCATCAACACCATCAGTCAACACTGTGGCCTCATTGATCTTGGGCAGATTTATATGCCCAAGTGATACTCAAATGTGTCATTTTGTCTTGTTTATCTATCGATGTTTGTACATTCTCATGCGAATTGTAATAAAATGTGAATTTATACTAACCAACATGATTAGCGTTGTTTTGTAAGGAAAATATAATTTTATGAAGCTAAGATGCATGTTGGGAGAAATCGGGATTGGACTCTGAAGCGAGCAAGGAAAAAAGCACAAGGAAAGCACGAATTAAAGGGGCTCTGCGATGGAGCCGTGTCACGCTGCCATCGTGGATGCATTCTACCCGGATGCTGAAAATAAGCCAAATTCCAGTGAAGGTGCGCATTGGGGCCGTGGCACGTTGGCCTAGCCCCGCGTTGCACGCCGTGCCACGTTGGGCTTTAATACCTGGACGACCAGATTCCAGTGAGGGTCCACGTTGGTGGCGTGTTACGGAGGCAGTGCTCCACGATGCACTCCGTGACACGTTGCTTGTTATTTCGGGAAAAATTCCCACTAGTATAAATAGAACACTTAGGTTCATTTTTAATAATGCTGACTTAGTTGAGCAAGAACATGGGTTACAGGCAGTTGAGGGGACAAAAATCCTAGGGTTCTTCTCTATCTCTTTCTCCTTTATTTCAGTTGTTTGTATGATTTACACTCATTGGATGATGTTTAATTCACAAATGAGTGGCTAAATTCACTTCTTGCCGAGGTTAAGAACATTTGTATTGAAATGTAATTATTGATCAATTGGTTTTTCATCTTGTCTTCCATGGTTGTTCTATTGATTCTTGTTCTTACTGCATTAATGTGTGGCCAATGTTAATGTATATCTAAAAAGTCCGGCTTCACTCGAGAGAGCAAGAAATTGGAAAGTTGTGAATTGATAGGATATGATCTTTTGTTACTTTGGGAAAATTGAGAATTGATTTACCTTCAGGATAGAGATATACCTGAAAGTCGTATTAGTCAATTAAGGAATCGGTTTTGTATGGCTAGAACATGAATTTCTTTTCATCACAGAGATGTAGGTGGAAGGTTCATGATTCTTAATTTGGGTTAAATACGAGAGTTTTAATCCATAGGCAATAATTCTTGACTAGCAACCGGAGGAAAGATTAATCAAATTGTATCGATAATTTATTTCTCTACATGTTCAGTTTAGCCTCAGCATGCTCACACTTATAGTTCAGACTCAAATTGTATATTCGTTTTAGATTTAGTATAAAATTAGGAAACAAAATATCAAAATCTTCTTCACACTATTGTCTGCAATTTAGAGTTAAAGTTTATTGACACTTGATTAGATTGCTACCTTAGTCCAGTCCCTGTGGGATCGATACTTGACTTACTTGAGTCACTTTATCACTTGTTTGACCACGTGCACTTGCGTGTAGTTGTGAAAAACACCGAACAAGTTTTTGGCGCCGTTGCCGGGGATTGGCAATTGGTAAAATTTTTCTTAAGTGTTAGTTTACTATTTCCTCTTAGTGTTGACAACTTGGTCTTAGCCTGTATTTTGCAGATACTAATTTCTGTTGAACACTGGCAAGAGACAAGGAGCTGGTGGACTCATCTTTAGAGCCGGAAAGACAATTCCATCGTCAAAGGAGAGAAGCTCTAGAGAAAAAGCTGCAGTTACTCAGACAAACAATCCTGGAGAAACAACAGAATCCACCAGTTCTAAGGGCAATGTTAGTGCCCGAGGAAATGGAAGCTAGGCCGGTTCACGAGGTGGAAATCCCACATGCTAACAATGTCACATCTAGCATCCGCAAACCTGAGCTAGGAGGGAGGTTCGAGCATAAATAGAACATGGTGCAATTGCTGCACACCAGCGAGTAGTTCACAGGTCTCCCTCATGAGGATCCACAACAACATCTCCAAAATTTTTTGGAGATAAGTGACACTTACATCCCCGCTGGAGTGTCATCAGATTATGTCAGGCTTACATTGTTCCCATTTTCACTTTTGGGAGAAGCTAAGAGGTGGTTGAAAGCTGAGCCACCTAATTCCATCACCACGTGGGATGATCTTGCAAAGAAATTCTTGATACGGTTCTTCCCATCCGGTAAAACAGCAAGACTTAGAAGTCAAATTCTAAGTTTTAAACAGAGAGAGGGAGAGAATCTGTATCAAGCCTGGGAGAGATTCAAATCTATGTTGCAAGATTGTCCTCATCATCACCAATCCAATGATGTGCTGGTGCATACTTTCATAGAGGGTTTGGAACCCCACACAAAAATCTTGCTAGACTCAGCAGCTGGGGGAAAAGCATTAGAGAAGACTTATGAGGAGTTGTATACCTTGTTAAATCGTATTTCGCAGGGGAATCCGGAGTGGAATGCGGACTCTTCAAGAGGAGGAACAAGGAAAGCAGTAGGAGTCTTAGAAGTGGATGGTTTGACAGCTATTGCTGCACAGATAGCTGCGTTACAGAATCAACTCAACACCCACTTCAGTAACATGAGCATGAACCAGTCTCAAGCCCCAGTGAATGTAGTGCAGCAGATTTGGTGTGAAGTGTGCGGGAGTAATGAACACTCAGCTGAGTGTTGCGGAGCAAATCCTGATTCGGTGAACTTTATTGGTAATGTACAGAGAAATACCCACCTACAATATGGCAACAGCTACAATTCCAACTGGAGGAATCACCTGAATTTCTCTTGGGGTAGCAACAACCATCAAGGGCAGAGTTCGAGTCAGGGGGCACAGAGAAATCAAGGAGGGCAGCAGAACTATCAGTCGCAATACAGAAGCAACAATGCACATCCCCCACCACCATCACCCAGCATTGAGGAGATGTTCAAGACAATGATAGCTAACCAAGCTCAATTGCAGGCTGATTACGTGAAATTGACAGCCAATGTAAAGAACAATCAGTTAGCTACAAAGGCGCTGGAGTACCAGTTTGGGCAATTTGCTGGAGCTCAAAACACTAGGCCGAGAGGAGGACTTCCGAGTGACACTGATCGGAACCCCAAGCAAGTGAATGCAGTGACCACAAGGAGTGGTTTGCAACTCAAGGAGGTGGAACCAGAAAGATTACCACAACAGTCAAAAGTAGGTGAAAAGGAGAGGGATCACAATGATGATAGGGGGAAGGAGAAGGAAGTTGAACCAGAAAGACCACCACCCCCGTTCCCTCAAAGACTAAGGAAACACAAGGAGGAAGCGTGTTTCAAAAAGTTCATGGAGGTGCTTAAGCAGGTGCACATTAATTTACCTCTTGTTGATGTTTTGCAGCGAGTGCCGAAGTACGCAAAATATATCAAGGACATCATGGCAAACAAAAGCAGGTTGACTGAGTACGCTACGGTGGCGCTTACGGAGGAGTGCACTTCACGGATACAAAATAGGTTGCCCACAAAGCTCAAGGACCCTAGGAGCTTTACAATTCAAATTACAATTGGGCAGAGTATCCGAGCTCGCGGATTATGTGATTTGGTAGCGAGCATTAACTTGATGCCGACATCGGTATTCAAGAAGTTGGGGCTAGGGAGTCCTAGACCAACAACAGTGATCTTGCAACTAGTGGATCGTTCCTTAGCCAGACCTGATGGCATTGTGGAAGACGTGCTGGTGCAAGTGGGCTCCCTTATCTTCTCGTTAGACTTCGTCGTGTTGGATTTTGAGCCAGACGCGGAAGTCCCATTTATTTTGGGATGTCCTTTCTTGGCGACCGGGAAAACGCTAATTGATGTAGCGGCAGGGCAGCTAACTATGCGGGCTCATGACAAGGTGGATGTGTTTGAGGTGTACAAGGCTACAAAGCTTCCGGCCGTGTACGAGGAACTCTCAGTGATCAACGTGCTTGATCGAGTGGATAGTGCTCAGAGCGTTGAGTCATGGGAGCCATTGGGGAAACCACCGGAGAATTGTAAGCATGACATGGGTGAGGACGGTAGTCGAGAGAAAATGTTTGTCACCCTAGAGGATGACTGAGCTTAATGATATCGATCCGCGACGGTAAACCAGGCGCTGCACGGGAGGCAACCCGTGGAATTATTGTAATACTTGAGTAGATTTAGTAGAAAAAATATATATATATGTATATAGAAAAATAAAAATAAAAACAAAAATTGTGTTTTTATGTTGAAACCTAGGAATTCTAACCAATTTCTTGTTGTGAGATGAATTTCAGGTTGAACGGAGGGCAAAAATGCAAAGGATCGCAGAGGAAAAATCGAGGTGAGAAAAATAATAAAAAGTGGCAACACAGTGAGCCTACGCGATGGCTCTATGTCACGGAGGGAGTGCTCCGCGTTACCCTCCGTGACACGTTGAAGTGTAATCTGGAATTTTTGAAAAATTCCAGAGTACTGGCGCGATGGCTCCGTGTCACGGAGGGCATGCTCCACGTTACCCTCCGTGACACGTTGAAGTCAATTTCGCGTCGGGTTACACCGTGTAACCGGGTGACCCGCGTGAAAATACCTCTTTTTAACCCCTTTTTCCCTCATTTTTTCCCATTTCTCATATCCTCCGCGACAAACACCCAAGAATCCCCCCTTCCCCAACATGACACGGACCTAGGAGTTAAAATTCTTTAACTTTTCTTCGATATCGTCGAATTAAAGGTATGTTCGTTAACTTCATCTCATTTATTGACTAATTTTTCCGATTTTGAGCATGGGAAGTGAGGAAAACTTGCCCTAATTGTAAATTAAGCTTGAATTCATGTAAGCTATTGTTGATTGATATTTGTAGTGTCGTTGTGATTATATGAACTCGATAAATACATAGGTGATCGAAATTCTTGTGAAATTTGTAGCTAGGGTGAGAATTTGAATATGAAGAAGTTAAAATTGAGTTGAAATGTGAAATTCTTGTTGGGTTGTGCATGTTGGTTGAGGTAAATTACGTTTTGCTTAACGTTAATATGTTAAAGGCGCGATGGATTTTCGGGATAATGAAATTGTTGAAATTGCATAGAAATTGGGGGAATTGCATCGGTTTTGTTGATAAAAATTTTCGCTAAGTGCTATGTGATGAAATGTTATCGTTGGTAATAGTGGATTAGCTGTACGAAGTCTGAGTAGTACATAGAATTTATACCGTCGAACCCTCTGAATGCATGAGGCATTTTTGTTATTGTTTTTTTTATTTGAAAGTTAGAAAAAGAGGATTGTCTTGCTGTAGTGTTGTGATTGTGGCTAAAGACTAAGTGTGGGGTGGCCTAGCTCAACCCAACCTTAGTCGTAGCTAATTTTAATTTGAATAACATTGGGACTGTCTGTTTGATTTGATAGGAACGATGGCAAGCAAGCAAGACAAAGGAAAGGGCGCATCTACATCAGGCGTCGGGAGAAAAAGAATCAGACTGGGAACGACAGTCCCAGCAGCACCAGCGGTTCCACGCGGCCAACACCGTCAATATGGAACCCGATGGGTGACTGACAAAGGGAAGAAATGGTATGCTAAGCATAAGGAAAGAAAATACTTCCCTGAGGAGCATATTGCTAGGGAACCGTTGGCACAGAAATTCCCCAGAATTGTCCACAGAATTGATACTGTCGGGCTGAACTTCATCTTTGAAGAGCCCAAGGAGTGCAATCTCCATCTAATTCAGGAGTTCTACGCAAACTAGAACCCGACACTCCGCAGTCACACCGTCAAAATAAGGGGACAGATTGTCACTTTTGAGCCCCACCACCTTAATGCCATTTTAGGGGCGCGGGACACAAACGCCCATGTACTCCGGCAGCTGAACATCACTCCACCATATGCGGACATCAGGCGCACTCTGTGTGGAGTCAGGTCTACAGCACGGTGGAGCAGGCATAAGGAGAGGAGCTACCATCAGACATTGCACTACTCACAGATGAACAGGGAAGCTAGGATATGGCTTAAAATTGTTTGTTCCTGCTTGATCCCGGGAGTGCATATGATAGATGTCACCTGGGATCGTGTGTGCTTGGTCTATGCCTTGATGAAAGGGCTGGAGATCAACGTTGGGGCGGTGATCATCTCCGCCATGAAGAGAGCCCGTTTGCATCAAGGGCACAGGTAAGGGTTTGGTGGGATACTGACCACATTCCTGAGGGGCCTAGATATTGAGGAGGAGGCCCTTGACTACATCCTGCAGATGGAGAGGCGGGCCTTATACGTCACCAAAACTAAGGCACCCAACACCACTCACGGGCCAGTTCTTACACTAGCCGAGCGACATGCTTGGGATGATCAGTACATGGCCCGCATGTTCGGGATGCAGATGCTCCAACTGCGCATAGGCGGGAGGCCGGCAACAGAAGATGAGTTGTGGAAGCTCGAGCTAGACTACTCTTTTGGCGAAAATGCCAGGGCTCTATGCCGAGTGGGGCCAGCTTTTGTGGAGCCCACTGATGATGATGTCCCCACAGATGAGGAGGCACGTCGCGAGGACTCCGATATTGAGTCGGAGGAGGACGACGGGGGTGATTCAGACATGGGAGACGAGGCAGCAGCACCCGACGAAGAAGTTGAATACTTCGATTGATCGGGGAGTTTCACCACCCACTTGTGTGCTATACTAAATTTTATGAACACTGGGGAAAATGTTCGATTTAAGTGTGGGGTGGGAGTAGTTAGGTGCTAGTTGTTTTGTTGTTACTTATGTTTCTCTTTTGTTGTGGTGCTAAATTTGTGACCCTGTGATTTTTGTGTATGTTCTGTATTGGTGTATGTTCTGTATTGTAATTAATGTGAAGCTGTTGTGTGTTGTTGAATGTTGTGAGCTGGTTGTGTAAGTTTTTTTTTTATTTATCGAAATCATCGATATGTTTAAGAAAAAATTTATATTTTTTTTCTCTTTTTTTCTTTTTCGTTCAATTATTTTTATAATTGGGTTTCTCGACATTTGTTTTCGGTTCTTTTATCGAGAATAGTCCCATTGAACTGAAGTTGTAATTAGTGATCGTTCCCTATGATGGATGGATGACGACCGTCTTGAGGGAAATGTAGTCGATAGGAGCAGTTTTTGTCTTTTAATTTTTTCTTTTGTTTGCTTTTATCCCAAACGTGTCATTACTTTATGGTTGCGAAATTCTTATTGTGTGTTGTACATGATATTTAAAATGCAGAGGTGATTCATATGAAAGCATGCAACTTTGTAAACATGTTGAGATATCTAGACCATAGAGTTCGATTTGGTGTGATTGAGGCTTAATGTTTGAATTCTTGTAATTAGCTGATTGAAGAGTCTATGAATTTGTCTTGAGGTGAGCATATGCAATGAGTGTGTGGTGAGGTTTTGATTCTTCCATGTTATTGTGAAGTGTCTAGAACTTTCCTGGTGTGTGTACGAAACGAAATGAAGGATGTGTGTTATAGGAAAGGATGTAGGCATTTCTTTGATTTAATCGAAAGGTTTTTTCATTATCATACCTACCTTGAATGTACATCCTAGTTAGCCCATTGAGCCTTTAGCCTATTTTTTTCTTTTGTCAAAAAGGTGTAAACCGAGCTTAACCCCTTCTTTTCATTATCTGTGAATTTGATCCAAAACTCTTAAACGCTCAAGAAACAAAAATAATTTTCCCACAGTGTCAAGGAGTGAGAATTGTGAAAAGAAAAGAAAAAGCAAAGTGATGAAAGGAAAGAAAAGGTCAAAGGTGCACTTGCTATAAATTAAATATAATGAAGACGTATAACTAATCTTTGTTATTAATTCGAGTGTGCTTAAAGACATGGGACCAAAAATAAAGACAGACTTCAAGAAAGGGAGGATGAAGGAGGAATCAATGTCCATAAGGTTGATGGGATGTATTGAAAAAGTGCTTAAGGATGCTAGTTGTTATTACTGGTTAGCCCAGTATTTACTAGTTCCGTAGCTTACATTACAATCCGTTAAGTCCTACGTTATCTTACATCACTCGTCCTTATATTAGTGGAGTAATACACTAGAGGCAAGCTTATGGGTCATGACATGATGCATGTGAATTCTTTGGGAGAGAGAGCGAAATCGTGTTCATATGCCCCCGCATATAATGTTTTTGAGATCATATGATTGAAAAAAGGGGAAAATTCTCTTGTGTTGTGAGGGAACATGCTTGATGAGAGATTTAATTTCGTGTCGAATGTCTTGATCATCTGATTTGCATGAGTTTGCCGAGATCGAGAGTCGATTCTTGAGTCTAGGAGGTCTTAATGTGTTGAAGGTCATTGTATTGATAAGACTATGCATGTTTTCTTAATGATTTTCTATATTAAATGATTGGTATAACCGTAGCTTGAATTGTCGAGCCAAAGTAGCCATAATTGGGTGTCAATCGCATGAGGTGTAAGATTATTGTTCGGGGATGAACAAGGATTAAGTGTGGGGTAAGTGATCTTGGGCAGATTTATATGCCCAAGTGATACTCAAATGTGTCATTTTGTCTTGTTTATCTATCGATGTTTGTACATTCTCATGTGATTGTAATAAAATGTGAATTTATACTAACCAACATGATTAGCGTAGTTTTGCAGGAAAAATATAATTTTATGAAGCTAAGATGCATATTGGGAGAAATCGGGATTGGACTCGGAAGTGAGCAAGGAAAAAAGCACAAGGAAAGCATGAATTAAAGGGGCTCCGCTATGGAGCCGTGTCACGCTGCCATCTGCATTCTGCTCGGATGCTGAAAATAAGCCAAATTCAAGTGAAGGTGCGCGTTGGGGCCGTGGCACGTTGGCCTAGCCCCGCATTGCACGCCGTGCCACATTGGGCTTTAATACCTGGATGACCGGATTCCAGTTAGGGTCCGCGTTGGTGGCGTGTCACGGAGGCAGTGCTCCACGATGCACTCCGTGACACGTTGCTTGTTATTCCGGAAAAAATTCCCACTAGTATAAATAGAACACTTAGGTTCATTTTTAATAATGCTGACTTAGTTGAGCAAGAACATGGGTTACAAGCAGTTGAGGGGACGAAAATCCTAGGGTTCTTCTCTATCTCTTTCTCCTTTATTTCAATTGTTTGTATGATTTACACTCATTGGATGATATTTAATTCACAAATGAGTGGCTAAATTCACTTCTTGCTGAGGTTAAGGACATTTGTATTGACATGTAATTAGTGATCAATTGATTTTTCATGTTGTCTTCCATGGTTGTTCTATTGATTCTTGTTCTTACTGCATAATGTGTGGCCAATGTTAATGTATATCTAAAAAGTCCGGTTTCACTCGAGAGAGCAAGAAATTGGAAAGTCGTGAATTGATAGGATATGATCTTTTCTTAGTTTGGGAAAATTGAGAATTGTTTTACCTTCAGTATAGAGATATACCTGAAAGTCGTATTAGTCAATTAAGGAATCGATTTTGTATGGCTAGAACATGAATTTCTTTTTATCACAGAGATGTAGGTGGAAGGTTCATGATTCTTAAGTTGGGTTAAATACGAGAGTTTTAATCCATAAGCAATAATTCTTGACTAGCAACCGGAGGAAAGATTAATCAAATTGTATCGATAATTTATTTCTCTACATTTCGGTTTAGCCTCAACATGCTCACACTTATAGTTCAGACGCAAATTGTATATTCGTTTTAGATTTAGTATAAAATTAGGAAACAAAATATCAAAATCTTCTTCACACTGTTGTCTGCAATTTAGAGTTAAAGTTTATTGACACTTGATTAGATTGCTACCTTAGTCCAGTCCCTGTGGGATCGGTACTTGGCTTACTTGAGCCACTTTATTACTTGTTTGACCATGTGCACTTGCGTGTAGTTGTGAAAAACACGGAACACTCATCGTCATCTATAGGCTCCACAAAAGCTGGTCCCACTCTGCACATCAGCATCTCACTCTCAGTGAGTGGGTATCGCTCCTCCAGTGCTAACATCTCCTTATCAGAGGCGGTTCTGCCCCCAATCCTAAACTATAGCTCTAGCATTCTAAACGTGCGACCTCGCCAGCTGTCATCTCGAGCCTGACGATTGGTGGGAGTAAGAAGTGGAAGTAAAGAGTTGGTTGGGTCCTTGCCCTTTGTAATATCCATCATCTTTCCAGTCAAGTGCCTTGCTAGGGGTAGATGAACACCCACTTCTTCCTCAATGTCATCCTCTCTCAAAAACTCGGTAAGAAGGCTGCATAACAGTACTTCCATCAGAGAGCACAGCACTAAAGTTTATTGGCAGTCCTTTCATCAGCATATACACCAACACAATTCTCTCTCTAGTGATCTCGATGGTGTGGTCCCAGGTAAGAGTACGACATAGACAAGCTTGACCCAAAATCTCGCCTCCCAAGTCAATTAGGAGAACGAGAATGTAAAATGGGTGCCATTAGGGTTCCTTTCCCAACAGGCAGATGAATTCTCACCACATAATGTATGGTGAATGTCACGATATGGGGGAATCTCTAGCAATAGGAAGTACATCGACGGGTCCACCACTAGTGTGCAAAGGAAAGAATGGAATGACCTAGAACTAAAGTGAACCACTTGACCCCGTATCTTGACTTTGGTGCTCTCCCCAAAGGAAGTATCCCAGTTGGCCTAGAATTCTCTCACCAAAGTGAGGTTGCACTCCTCGGGCTAGGCAGCTCGTGGATAGTGCTGCGGATAGTAGGGTACTCAAGTGCAAGGCGTCCCTTATCAATCTACTTTTCCGAGCATACTTGGTCTCCTTTTGTCATTAAACCATTTAAGCCCATGCTCTTCTACTTATTTGGCTCTAAACCTCCTAACAGGGGGTGCTTTTGCGGCCGATGACTTTGACCCTTTTATTCCCTTCTTGAGTCGCTTGAGACCTTTTTCAACTACTACCATTTCTTTTCCTTTATCGGTTCATGATGCCATAGTACCTACCAAACAAAAAAAAACAAGAACTCTGCAACATTAGTTCATGAATAATAAAGCTAGCTAATTAGGTGTAAGAGGTGCAAGATGACCCCACACTTAATTCACTAGCATAGTTGTGAGAATTTGTCGAATAGGTTACTCAGACTTCCCCTATTATCATATCAAATCTCATCAACCCAAATTATTCACTAACATTGCACTACAAGCATGTTCATGGATTTTCTCACATCTCACCTATATTTGTTTTTCTTTTCTTTTCAAGAGTACCTCACTTTGGCCATTCCCTTCGCTTTCCCATTTTTTGTTCACAATTCAAACAATCCACATATGGATGTAGTTACAATAACTTCAATCAATAATCAACATGATATTTTCTACATTCCATAATAAATTACATGAATGTTTTCAACAACCCAAGAATTTTAAGAACTAAGAACTCTCTCTCTACGATCAATGGTTCAACCCACCAATTTCAAGAATTCAAATCATCACCCCCTTCACACCCACAACTTGGAATCACTAAATTCAACCAACAAGAAGAAATCCAAACAAGGATATAGCATTATTATGGAAGATCTTAAGAGATTAAAGTTATAGAAACTCATATTGTGAAATTCGAAATTCTCACCAACAATGGTGATTTTTGGGTCTTTCATCTTCGGGAAGAAGGTCATGGGAGCATGCTTGTAGCATTAAATAACAAAGAGAGAAGAAAATTACTTACTTGAGTTGAAGAGATTAGCTTCACCAATCTCCTTGGAGAAGACAACAATGGAGGGAAAGAGGGGAGGGAATTACAGCTTTGGTGAGAGAACAGAGAGAATTTATTTTGCTTTTTCTTTTTCACTTTTTAATGAGAGAGGATAAATGGGAATCTAAAATAAAGGCGTGGGGCACGGTTTTTTTTTGTAATTTTAAGGTCTTTGGGTCAAATATTGACCCATGGACCAAAAAATTTTCGTCCAACTCATATCTGGCGCGACGCACCATCCACCTCGTCCAACACTTAGAAATTTATTTTTCTTCGTGAGCTGAGCCTGGTGCGGCACGCACCCCCTAATGCACCAACTTGAATTTTTTTCTTCTGGAGTTTAACACCTGGTGCCCCATGCCAGGTGTTTCTCCCTAGACGTAGAATTTTTTAGCTTCTTTCCCTGCTCTTTTACCTTAAATTCATTGTCCCTCTCTACAAAAATAAAAAATGTTATAAAGATGAGATGCCTTCCATCAAGCACCAGATTTAACATTACGGCACGATGCAAGACTTGTCACTCGTTCAGTCGAGTGAGATAGTTCGTATCCTGACTTATTGAGTTTTCATGCAACACATGTTGTTCAACCGCCTGTTTATACCGTCTAGGCTCCACCACTGGTCTCATTGTAATGTCCTCATAATGGGGTGGAAACCTTGCCGCCATGAACACATCAAAGTGTACCTCTTGGCCATCCACAGTTATTAACATCTTGCTCGACTTCACCTTGATCACTGCATTCGCAGTTGCTAAAAATGCTCTTCCCAAAATGATGGGACATGCTTTGTTAGCTTCATAGTCCAAGACTATAAATTCCACCAGTAAGATGAACAATCCCACTTTAATCGGTACATCTTCAATCACACTATCAGGATAAGCAAGGGACCTATCGGCTAACTTCGATGTCACTGTGGTGGGGCGTGGTTCACCTAATCACAAAGTTCTGAACAGGGATGTAGGTATCAAATTAATTCTTGCACCCAAGTCACACAGTGCAGAACCTACTTCTCTACTCCCAATGACCAATGGAATAGTGAAGCTCCCAGGATCTTTTAACTTCCTTGGAATCTTATTCTGCACCTGGGAACTGCACTTTTCATGTAAGAGGTATAGTCAAACTCGGTGAGCCTCCTTTTATTTTCCACGATGCCTTTAGATACTTGGCATATTTCAGAACCTCCTGCAAAAGCTCCACCAATGGTAGATTCACATGTACTTTTTTCAAAACTTCAAGAAATTTCTTACAAGCTGTGTCCTCCTTCTGCTTCTTGAATATTTGTGGGAATGGAGGAGGTGGTCTGGCTTCCACTACTTTTTACTTTGAAGTGCTTGACTCACCAAATTCATACTTGGACCTCACAACTTACTCTTCCTTTGCTTTTTCATTTCTGGGTATTACTTCACCTAGCTCTTTTCCACTTTGCAAAGATATTGCGCTCACATTCGCCTTAGGGTTCTTCTAGGTGTTATTCAGAAGTGCCTTTTAGGGTCTGTTAGTCTGCTGAAGGGCCAATTGCCCCATCTGTTGTTACAACTTTGGGATGGACTTCTATATTTCATTAATAACATGAGTCTATTGAGAGGCAAGTGATCATCCCAACTGCCCTTGAAATCAATCGTACAAGCTCTCAACATATCTTCTAGGGTCTAAATAGTCCGCTCAGCTTGTCCATCTGCCTGTGGGTGAAAAGTCATGCTGAACTTAACCTGGGTACCAAGTCCCTTCTAAAAGGACTTTCAGAAGTGCGAGGTGAACTGGGTACCTCTGTTTGAGATAATGGATAGTGGCACCCTATGAAGTCTGACTAACTCTCGAATATAAAGCCTAGCATAGTCCTCAACTGCATCTGTAGTTTTAACTGGGAGGAAGTGTGGTGACTTAATCATCTGGTCTACTACTACCCAAATAGAATCATGTTGCCATCGAGTTCGAGGCAAACCCATAATAAAATCCATATTCACTTGTGTCCCACTTCAACGTGGGTATGCTAATATCCTGAGTCATACCTCCTGGTCTCTGGTGCTCTACTTTGATTTGCTGGCAGTTGGGGCACTTAGCTACAAATTCAGCGATATCACTCTTCATGCCGTTCCACCAGTAAATATCCCACAAATTGCGGTAATATTTAGTAGCACCAGGGTGGATGGAGTACCTAGAGCTATGTGCTTCAGCCAATATCTGTTGTCTCCAATCACCAACGTTCGGTACACACAATCTACCCCGGTAATGGAGCACACCATCTCCCCCTTTGGAGAAAGAACCTCTTTTCTGAGAACCGCTTCCTTCAGCTTAAGTAAGATGGGATCCTCATCCTGTCTGGAGTTAACTTCAACAAACAAAGAGGAATTTGACCCACTTTGAATTACCACTCCACCCTCAACTGAGTCAACCAACTACACCCTTAACCGAGCTAGTCGGTGAATATCCTTTTCCAGTTCCTTTCTGCCCTCTTCAACATGGGCCACGCTCCCCATAGATACTCTGCTCAGGGCGTTCGCCACCATATAGGCTTTGCCCAGGTGATATAGCACACTCATGTAAGTCTTTCAGGAGTTCCAACCACCTTATTTGACAAAGATTGAGATCTTTCTGGCTGAATACATACTGAAGGCTCTTATGATCAATGAAAACATCCACGTGAGCCCCTTATAGGTAGTATCTCCATATTTTCAATTCAAACACCATTGCTTCCAACTCCAAGTCATGAGGCGTAGGCTATCACCTTGCCCCGCTATATCAGAACGCAATCGAGTCCAACTCTGGAAGTGTCGCAATATACTACAAATCCATCTGATCCTTCTAGTAGGGTCAACACTGGAGAGGTAGTGATTCGAGTTTTTAATTCCTGGAAACTCTTTTCACACACATCTGACCACTAAAATTTCACCTTCTTCTAAGTCAGTCTAGTAAGAGGGGATGCTATAGAAGGAAAACCTTCCACAAAGAATTGGTAATACCTTGCTAGACCCAAGAAACTTCTGATTTCGGTTGGGTAGGTAGGTCTAGGCCAGTCTTTCACCGATGCTATCTTTTGAGGATCAACCTGAATACCCTCACCTGAGACCATGCAACCTAAGAAAGTCACAGACTTCAACCAAAATTCGTATTTGCTGAACTTGACGAACAACTGGCGGTCCCTGAGTGTCTGAAGCACTATGCTCAGGTGATTAGCATGATCTTCCTCATTTCTAGAGTATACAAGAATGTCATCGGTAAATGCAATGACGAACATATCCAGATACTGCTTAAAGACTCTGATCATCAGGTCCATAAAGGTTGCAGGGGCATTTGTTAGTCCGAAGGACATAACCACAAACTCGTAGTGTCCATACCAAGTCGTGAAAGCTGTTTTTGCTATGTCACACTCTCTAACTCTTAGCTGATGATACCCCGACCTGAGATCTATTTGGGAGAAACAGCTGGCTCCCTATAGTTGGTCGAACATGTCATCAATTCTGGGTAGGGGATACCTGTCTTGACTGTGACCTTATTCAACTGACGGTAATCAATGCACATTTTGACGGTACCGTCTTTCTTTCTCATGAATAACACTAGAGCACCCTAGGGATAGATGCTGGGTCTGATAAAACCCTTATCAAGAAGGTATTTTAGCTACTCCTTCAACTCCCTAAGCTCGGCTGGACCCATTCTGTAAGGAGGGATAGAGATGGTTTGTGTATTTGGGAGAAGGTCTATACTGAAGCCTATTTTCCGTTCAGGAGGAACTCCGGGAAGATCTTCGGGGAACACATCAGGAACGCGGACAACAGGGACTAATTGGATAGTTGGGGTCTCAAATTTGGAATCTTTGACCCGAACTTGATGATAGATACATCCCTTAGAAATAAGCTTCTGGTCCTTAAGGTAGGAAATAAACTGACCCTTAGGTGTTGTACTACTACCCGTCCACTCTAATACTAGCTCATTTGAAAACTGAAATTTGTCAACTCTAGTTCAGCAATCGACTAAGGCATAACTAGAGTGTAACCAATCTATGCTGAGGATGAGGTCAAAATCGACCATCTCTAATTCTACAAGGTCAGCTCGAAAAACCTTATTGAAGACTAAGATTGGGAAGTTTCTATACACCCAGCTGACTCTAACTAACTCGCCAATTGGGGTGGAGACTAAAAATGGTTCTAAGAGGACCTTTGGACTGATATCGAATTGGACTACTACGTAGGGAGTCACGAATGATAGTGTGGCCCCTAGATCTAGTAGGGCATATACATATAGGTGGAAAAGACATAACATACCCATGACCACATTAGGTGAGCTCTCCTAATCCTGATAAGATGATAATGCATAAAAATGATTTTGGCGCTGGCCGCCATCCGTACCTGAAGGGTTGTCCTGCTTAGTTGGTCAGCCTGATGGAGTTGCTGAGGTAGTGGATTGTGACCTTCCCTTCCTGCTGAAGGGCACTCTCTAAGCCGATGACCAAGCTATCCACAACCAAAACAGCCCTCTTGAACCTTGAAGACACTCTCCTAGGTGGTTCTTACCACACTTAGGGCAAGCTGGATACATGTTACCGGCAGTGTAGCTCTGGGACTAAGAGGCAGATGCTCCACCCCTCCGATCCTGGGGGGACCAAAAGGTAGGGGCGTTGGCTGAGCTGGGTGTTAGAGCCCTCTACTGCTACTGCTGTTGTGGGTGGCTACTACCGCTAGACCTCTTGTGGCCATAATCTAATTGGCCAGTCCTTGCCCACTTGTTCTTTCGCTCCATGTCCCTCAGTTTTTCTGCCTCAATCTGCTGGGCATAGACAATAAGGATGGAGAGGTCAATATCCTTATTCAACGTCACTGTCCTACAATCTTTGAGGTCCAAGTTTGACACCCCATTAACAAACTTCATCATGCGAGCCCTGGGCTCGGTCACCATCTATGAAGTGTATTTGGACAACCAGGTAAACTCCAGAGCATATTCTTCTACTGTCCAATTTCCCTATCTCAGATTCATGAACTCCACTATTTTTGCCTCCCTAAGCTCCCGAGAGAAGAATCTGTCCAAGAAGGTTGTAGTGAACTCCTCCCATTCCACCAGTCCTACTTCCACTGGCCTTCCCTCCTTCCAGTATTCATACCAGAACTAGGCTACCCCTTTCAGCTGGTAGACAGCCAAGTCAGCACTCTCTGAGGGACTGACACCCATAATTCGGGTGATCTTTTTAATCTCATCCATGAACTCTTGTGGGTCCTCTCCCACCTTAGATTCGTGAAAATCTAGAGGGTTCATCCGAGTGAAGTCCCGCACTCAGGCAGCTGCTGCGGACCCATTATTGTTGATTGGAACCACCCGCTAGTTCACTTGGTTGGTAACAGTTTGAGCGAATAGCTGAATGGCCACCCTGAACTCTACGGTAGACACTGAGTGGTCTTGAGGGGCTGCCGAGCTTGGTGGGATAGGTCAGTGGGCGTTACCAGCCCTTCTTCCGTTACCACGTCGTAGAGGCATAATTCACTGAAACAAAATAGAGAAGGAGTTGGGAGTACAATTTTGGAATTGAATTTCAACACACGATAAAGGGTATGAATAAAAGGGAGTTTTCCTAATAACATCTCTTAGCCTCCCCATCATAAGTGTGGCACGCTTCACACCCATGAAAAGGACTCTGCTCGATGTGGCCTTCAGACAATCGAGGATACTCTAAACCTAGCAATCTGATACCAAGTTTGTCATGACCTGAGTCTACACCCTGGATGGGACACGGTACTTAGAGTCACAAGTAACCCAAAGTCAACTCCTAGTTTATCATACATTGGCATTTTGATTAAGAATAACTAGCAGAAGCTTTAAAATACTACTATAAAACATTCATGATAAATAAAGCTAAATCGAAAAGTTTACAATCAACTAAAAATCTGATGAAAATCTGAAAATCATGTCTATGTTCGAAAGCCACTACAGCTGATGAATTGTTGGGACAAGCCCCCAGCTAACTCCAAGTAAAAATAGGAAAAAAGATATAGCTAAATGAAATAATCATCGTCCTCGAAAGATGAGGACTCACCAACTAGAACAGCTAAAGTCTTCCAAGGGTGACTGACTAGCAAGGCTGAGACTGAGGTCCTGCAACTGTATCATAAAATGATACAACATAAGAGTATGCATCAATACTTTGAATGTACTGAGTAACTGAGAGAAACCATACATAAGAAATGAAATAACTGAACTGAAAAGACATGCAATAACCAACTGAAGCTACTGAGGTAAATAACTGAAATAATTGAAACAGTCTAAAAGATCTTGTTGATGGTCAAGAACATGTTCTAAATCTGAAGTACTGATCTGGACAGATCTGAAACTGGACTAAGCTGATTAGTGGGAGAGTCTATAACTGACATATAACCACGTGAGCTAGACATGGAGTCTGATGTATACACTCCATCGGTAGGACCCAATATACCTTTCCAGGGTATAGAGGCATGAACTGGGTGATCACAAGAATCTAGGGCCATGAGGCCAATAAAACTATGACCTACAGTGGCAATGTAGTTCTGGGAACTTGGGTGCGCTGGAACCCCGGTCTTCTCGTTGCTAAGTCCTACTCCCACTGGATAGTCCTAGATTGAATACTAAGTTGATAGCTCAAAACTGAGGCCCAAGACTAGTTAGGAATATGTATCTAAAAGATCTCTAAGAGTCTTATCGAATCGGATTTTGGAACTGGGTTCTAAGACTGGCTAGAGCATGCTTATCTGGGAGCTCATGACCATCTAAGGAACAAACTATAATTCTGAAGCTTGGGTCCCAAGGCTGGTCAAAGTTTCTTATATGAAAGTTTCATGACCGCCTAAAGAACCACTAAGCTGATACTGAGTCTAATTCTGATAACTAGGAGGCACTACTGATAGCTTGAGGATTTCTGTAGTCAAACTGATCAACTGACATTTCTGACAACACTGGATATTCTAGCATTTTGACTGGAACCAAACTGACAATAGTCTGACTGATTTTCAATATAATCAACAACATGGGAGTCCCCAACACTGCTAGAATCAAACAAAAATTTTGATATGTAAACACTATTGCAAGATTCTAGTTTCTCGGTATTCAATACTAGGACTAGATTTCACATTATAGGAATAAGCAACAACATAGTTAAAAACTGGTGGAAAAACATCAACAATTAACATAAATGATATTTCACATGATTTAAGCGAGGTGTGATAGATAATTTCATCCCATTCGAAAGTCTTAGGGCTAGAACTAATAAAGAAAACAAAGAAGGATTTTGGGGACACAAGGGAAGAACTATTCCCTTGCTGAATTCCCACATACCTGGTGGGGAGATCCAAAGAATTTCCTTGAGAACCTGAAGAGAAGTGGACTGCCTAGTTCTTGCTCTGAAAGCTCTTGAGAGAATCTCTATGATGTTTTTCTGAAAATATGTGCGGGGAATGAGGGGGAAACTATTTGGCCCCTCTAATTCCCTTAAAAATATACTAAAAAGATGTATTTTAGAGTCTAAGAGGTTAGGGAATTACTGAAACACCCTTAGGAAATTCACAGGAAAAACTTACTGTCAGGCCCCCACGAGGGACCTAATGGATCGTGCCCAGTGACCACGACTCATGATCACAATCGCGAGGTACACTGCCTAAAACCCATAGTGGACACCACGGGGGACACCATGACTCGTGGTGACCAAACGAGTCGTGGTGAGGACCCGTCGGGTACACTGCCTAACTTCTCAAACTCCCAGTCAAATCCTGACCATGGAGTACCCCATGACTCGTGCTCACACCCGTGGTCACCCCCTTTTCCAAAATTTTCAACTATGTCCAAAGTACCCACCACCAATCACTTAACGACTCGTGGTCACCTACCACAGGTTACAGAATGACTCGTTTTGTGACCTGATACAGATTTTTTCCAGTTTTCTCTGTTTTAAGTCCCGGGTATTGTCTTTGAGTTTTTGGGGCATTACAACCTTAAATGTTGAAAATCAATGACTTCACATGTTTGTTGATTTTGATTTGAATGGAAGTGCCCCCTGTTTTGATTTGAAAGAATGATAAGGATATTTACCAAGTCTTTATAATGGTGCCAATTGAAATCTGTGCACTGGTTTGAATCTTTTTAATTTTTGAGTTTGCCTATAATTTTTGGGTTATTTCCAGTCGTAATGGTTTTGTGTACAACTCTCATGATGTGATAAGCTTAAGCCAATTCTTCTTGTGAGTGAATGCTTTGCTTGAGGACAAGCAATAGTTCAAGTTTGGGTATTTGATGAGTTGGTAATTTACCAACTCATTTGGCTTCTAAACATGAGTTATTGCTTTGTTTTCACACAATTTAGAAAGGTTTTATGGCTTTTTACTTCTTTATGAAGGCATTTGAAGGAAACAAAGATAGTGGAGGATTTGAACTTAAATCAATCTTCTTTGGACATGCTTTTGCATCTGCTAAAAGCAGGTGTAAAGCGGATGGGACTGCCTTGTACCTATTTTTCATCTGCTACTCACATATTTGCATCTGCATATGGGACTTCCTTTCACCTGCTATAGCAGATTGGAATCTGAAAAGCAAGTGACCCATTTTGCTGATTCAAGGGTAAAAATGTCCAGAAAGGCTCCTAAGTACCTAGAAGCTTCCAAGGGAAATTTTGAAAAGTTGTACAGAAGAAAGTTTCAAATTTTTTTCACCCCAATTGTACACACTCTAGTCATAACACATCTTAGCATAAAATTGAATTGTTGAGAGAAGTAGAGAGAGAAAGAGAGAGAGAGAGAGAGAGAGTACACTTTCCTTTTTCTTCGTCTTCTTCTTCATCAATTACGTTGGAAAATACACCATTGTTGTAAGTTTATGAAATCTTAATCTACTATTCATTATGATGATTGTTGATGATTTATCCATGGGTATAATTTATCCATCTTCATTCATGAGTAGCTAAATTGCTAGCTAGGGGTGTGTGCTTGATGAGTGTTTAAATTTTATTGGGTATAGATCAATTTTTCTTAACTTCAATCTATAAGCATGGATCTATTGTTTTCTCTGAATTTAAATAGAAAAATCAGTGGTTGCAAACACTAGTTTGGTTTACTTATCTTGCTTGAGCTTGAGAAAGAAGAGTCAGTTTTGGGTGATGAAACAATATGGAGGATTTGGATTGTAGATGTATAGGGTTGAGTAAGAGATAGTAAAAACCCACATTCTCACTTCATTAAAGGGTTAAGTCTAGAGATAGCTTTACTCTTCCTCACACTATGTGCGGCTGATTTGTTATTGTGACCTTGGGGTTTGAGAAAATCCAAGGCAAAAACATCCTTGTGGTTAAAAAAAGAGCATATATTTTGATCCATGATATCCATGCTATAAATTTAAGTTAAGACAATTGAATTAATCCCAATCTAGTTTACACTTCATCTATTGCACATCCCTAGCCCTTTCCTATCACTTGCAACAAATTATTTGGTCATTCTCATTTTATAAATTTGAATTTGGTATTGCTTCCCCCTTTTTACCCCACTTGTTACTTTTCAAATATTAGTCAATGATACATACTAAGTTGAGTTAGTTTACAACTTTTGGCTTATCCATCTCAATTCCATGTGGAATTCGACCCTGGCACCTATCGGGTATTTTTGTTTTTTGATAATGATTGTTGCCACCTCCTTTAATAGGGAGAAATGTATTTGAGCATTATTTGTGACAGAGTTGAAATATCAAGATTGAGAAGTTGAAGAAATTTCACAATGCAGGTGCCGTAGGTGACTTATGAGACTTAGATGAGACCACGGACCGTGAATCCCACCGTATGTGGAGGCAAGATACTCTAAGTAACTGGATTGACTTACAAAATAAAATAGGAACCATATATGGGATCTACAGAGCGTACATTACACCGTACATGGAAATCCTATTTTCCGATGCTACTAATTTAAGCCTACATAGGCAACCTAGGAACCATAAAATAGATCTATAGACCCTACTTTGCCAGCGTAAATGGAAACCTAGATAAGTTGAGCTATTGGATAAGGGATACAAATAAACTAGGGACCATATTTTGGATTTATGATTTATACCTGGCTTCATAATGAAACTTTAGAGAAGTGAGATTTCTCTAGGACAATATACGATCGACTTATGGACTACATATTCGATCCACGGTCTATAACAGTGACTCATGTATCATAAATTGTGTTTCGTTCCTACGTCTATAAATAGCTCCACCCCGACTCTTTACTCATTTTCTTAACCTCTAACTCGGTAGAACAGGCCTTGTTGTTTTTTTCTCCAAGCTCTCCTAGAAGCAAGATAAGTTCCTCCAAGCTCCCCCAATGGATTATTATTGCATGCAAGCTTAGATTATTGAGTTCTTAGCTTCTCTCTTCCTAGAGTTTCAAGGAAAATCCTCTTTCTAGCTCAAGAGACTTGGCAGCCCCTCTCTCAAGCTTACATTAGTGATCTTTTCTTACCTTACATCATTAAGGTATGTAAGAAAATCCTAAATATATAGGATATCATGTTCTTCCCACAATTTCCTATCTCTAAACTCATGCAAACTTTAACTATATGATCTTGAGAAATTTGTCCATGACTTGGTGAATTCATGTCTAAAGTTTTGAGAATCTTTCACATCTATCATGATTTAGCTTAATTCTCTCTTACGAGTGAATTTTATTAATATCTATAAAGATATTCAAAATGAGCTTTTTGCCTTTATAAGTTACAATTATAGAATTGATGAAATATTTTTAGATTATTATTACGAATTTGGCAAAGGCCGCACCTGTTACGCCCCAGCCAAGGGCCTAGACGAGACCGACACCTGGTACCATAGCTGGCTCAAGCGTACCACTGCAACTAGTATGAAATTGAGAGCCAACAACTAAGAGGAAGTAATCATACATGCATACATCAAAAATTCAGGAGAAAACATTTAATGGAAACTAAACTTCCCAAAAAATAAAAAAATTTCAAACTAGAAAGGATGGACTATTCACAAACCACCAAAGTTAGAACAGAGACAAATACCTAGCGGTCTGTCTGTGAAGCCTCTACTACTGGAAGTGCATAGATTTGGCTAGGATAAGGCCTTGACCTGACCTCTATCACTAGACAAGCTGAAGCATGCTATACCTCAAAGTAGAAGGGGCTCACCAAAAAGCTAAACTGGGCAACTCATCCGCGAGTATCTATACTTCAGACTACATTATAAAACAATGTAGCGCCCCTAGCAAGGAGGGGTGTTAGTACATAAAATCATACTATAACGTAAGATGGAAAAAGCAATTGTATAGAAACCGACTGGAAAGGAAAGCGGAGCATATGAAATCATGTAAGACGTGTTATCATGCCCAAATTACACCTCGCAATAAAGTATAAAGAAGTCTCTGTCAAATATAGTAACTCAACAAGGTTAGAGTCGATCCTACAGAGAATATGGAAGAAATAGTATGTAAATGATGAATAAATCAACCTATTGTCAATATTTCGGAAGGGGTATTTAAAATAAAGAGAAAATAATCTTAAATTATGATTGACATGTTATGAAATTATTGAGACAAAAAACTAGTATTGTGTTCTTCATGTGTCCATTATGTAGTAGGCTTATTTTATTAGTGATCTATCTTGGTGAATTTCATGTAAGAATGATGATTAAGTTCATCTAACGTCTCAACATACATAGATGAATTTCACCTAAATCCTCTTAGACTTTAGGTGTATATAATTTTCCCTCACTATGTGTTGGATTATCTATTCTCAGTAAGAGCTCAAGTTAGTTAGACAAAGGTCGGTAGCCTCAAATTACCACTATTATTCTCTTATTCTAACTTCAATCTCTTTGGTCGAGAAAGTTGAAGATACAAGCACTTTCAACATTTTCAATCACTAAACTCATTAAAATGAAGAGAATAATAATCCACTCAATTCACCATTCAAGAATCACTATTTTATTTTGCCAACATCCGTTAATCTATCATGGTTCCCACAATCCTAGCTTTAAGAGATTTAGCCGCTCATGTTTGCAATAAAATAAGATGTAGAATAAATCATAATAAAATAATTACAATAGTATGAAATTCTTTAATAAATCTCCGAAGCTATATTGAATCACAAGAGCTTCATGAATTCTCCAATAAATATTCAACTAAGTAATTACACAATTTCGTAAAGTATGAATTGTGCAAGAATGAAATGACACAATATGTTCATTTTTGGATGATAATAAACATCTAAAGAATATTAATAAAGGATATATATAGTATATATTAAGCTGTCATTGTTCCTGCTTGGATTAGAATTGGGTTTTGTAGCTTCTGTTCTTAGTTGAACTGGGATTGGACGTCTGGCCGCCCAACCTGCCCTATGTGTTGTGTCTAGCATAACACCAATATGCTGGCATGCCACAACACTCTATGTGCCTATCTTTCTTGTATGTTGTGCAAGCCATAGCTCTGCTATGCGTGTGTGATGCAAACTTTTATCACAGTTATTTCCTCAGCCCGATTTTGGCATACTTGCTCTTTTATCCATAATTACGCCCAAAACCGTCACTTTCATACATGAAAACATCAAATTATATGTGTTAGTTTTTTTTTTACAAATATCATATAAAACCAAAGAAAACACACACAGTTTATTCTCAACGCATAGTTAAGCATGAGAAAAATATGGCAAATAAGTGTGTAAATATGCCCTACATCATCACCCCATATTTAAGCTATTGTTTGTCCTCAAACAATCTAGTACTTCCCTTTAACTTTAATCAGAAAATTCACTCCTATGAACAGGTCTACATATACTTAGGATCATTAGACAAGTCAATCAAGCTCCAACAACTCACTCAACATGCATATAAGATCAACATTCAAAGGTCAAAATTCGAAATCACTTAGCTTCTAGAACTAACTCAACAAGATATATTTGAGCCAACATGAATCATATGTAATTTAGCAATCAAGAATCACCAAAATCTTACCATTATGTACCCCTTACTATTTGGAGAGATGCCCTTTCATTCATATGATATATAACATTATGGACTTGGGCATAGATGAAACAAAATCACTCACTCTCCCAAAAAACTCAACATGCATGCAATAGATGACCCTTAGGCTTGCCCTTTGTATAAATACTCTACTAATATAGAACATTGAATCTAAGATCAATTAGGACTTAATATGGTTTTAATGTAGGCTAAGGGACGGGTAGGAAATATTTGGCCTAGATAATGACTAATCTCCCTAAGCACTTTAATAGTTCACAACACTTTGACTTTTTAGCACATTCTTCAATATCCTATTTTCTCGTTATACTTCTGATGTAGGGTGTGTTTCGCATTCATTGACCATATTTTGTCGATACTTATATATGTTTTGAGAATAAATCATGTGTGCTTTCTTATGTTTTATGTGATATTTTTGAAAAAGAGCTAATTCACATGATTAGATGCTTTCAAGTATTAAAGTGATGGATTTGGGCTTAATTATGGCTAAAAAGAGCAGTTTGCCAAAACGGGATTGACGAAACAAGTGTGATAGAAGTTGGCATCACACTAGCACGACAGGGCAAGGGTCTACGGGCCGCACAGGCCAATCTAGCACACCAAGCAGCATAATGCCCCATTCCTATGGCGCTATGGTAGGAAGAGGGGTAGGGTAGGTCGGGCGGCCAGCAAAGTCAACTCCCAATTCGACTAGGAATAGAAGCTGTAAAACCCAATTCCAATCAAAGTAGGAGCAACAAAGGCTTAATCTATTTTTATAAATACCTTCTATTAATATGTTCTAGGTGTCAGTCAATTATTGTGAGTTACTTAGAATTGTCGATTATTGAGTCCAACATTATCCATTATAGTAGAATTTGTGTAGACGAATATTTGTTCGAAGAATTCATCAAGTTCTTGTGATACAATTTAACTTTGGATATTTTTTAAACAATTTTATACTATTGTAAGTATTTCATTATGATTTCTTCTATATCTTATGTTATTGTTTCCTTAAACATGAGCAACTAAATCTCTTAAGCTAGGGTTGTGGAATCCATGATGGATTAATGAAAGTTGGAAAAAGTAAAATAGTGATTCTTGAGTGGTGAATTGAGTGGATTATTATTATATTAATCTTAATATTAAATTTCTTTTAACTTCAACTTGCCTGACCAAGGAGGTTGAAGTTAGGAAAAGGGAATAATAGTGGTAATTTGAGGCTACCAACCCTCATGTAATTAACTTGAGCTCTAATCAAGGATAGTTAAACCAAGACTTATGGCGAGGACAAAATATAAAAACCTAAAGTTCGAGAGGATTTAGGTGAAATTCATCTATGTGGGCCAAGAGACGTTAGGTTAACATAATCGTCAGTCTTACACAAAATTCACTAGGATAGATCACTAATAAAATAAGCCTACTACGCTATAAAATCATGGGAAACACAATCCTAGTCTTGTCTCAATAATTTGATAAACAAATCAATCTTTGTTAGCATTACTTTCTTCTTTTCATTTGCAACCCCACTTCCGAAATATTGACCCACTTAAGAAAAAATCCAGCAATCAAGGTATTCATGGAAATATGGAAATTCACTTCCCCCACCTCATACTTAATCAATGGCACCATCCTTAGTGCTAAAATAATAAAGAACAAGTAAAAAAGGTCAAAGAAGAACTCTATGGTCCTACTCCTCATCGTCTATGGGATAAGAATTTTTTTTGAGAACTTCCCCGCATTGTGGACCTCAGTGCTTCTATGTCACCGAGTCCCTTGCTAAATTTAAGATTATCTTCTTGCACATTTGAGCACATATATCAAATCTAAAAATTTTCAAAATTAAGACAAAAACTAACTTATCTTTGTTTTGCCTCCCAAATAGTGCCTAATTTAATGTCGCGGCACTATGTGGGTATCTTGATTACTCAGACTTCATTAAGATACCCCTTGGGCTGCCTCCCAAAGAAGCGCCTTATTTAACATCGCGGCATTACTCTCTCCATTACACCTAAAAGAATCAAGGGCAACAACAAGAAGTAAAGTAGGAAATAAAGACTACAAGAAGACTTTAACACCAATTAACTATTTCTAAAATGTATTCTTTGGAAATAGCACCAAAATTTACGTGCAAATTACACCTTACAATGAAGTATAAAATGGTCACTGTCAAATATAATAACCCAATTAGGTAGGGTTGATTCCAAAGGGAATAGGGAAGAAATAATATGTTAACGATGAATAAATCAACCTGTAGTTAATATTTCGGAAGAGGGGTTGCAAATAAAAAGAAAATATCTTAAATTATGATTGAGTTGTTATCAAATTATTGAGACAAAACTAGAATTGTATTCTCCATGATTTAATAACATAATAGGCTTATTTTATTAGTGATCTATCCTGGTGAATTTTGTGTAAGACTGGCGATTAAATTAATCTAATGTCTCTCAACCTACATAGATGAATTTCACCTTAATCCTCTCGGACTTTAGGTGTGTATATTTTTCCCTCACCATAAGTCTTGGATTAACTATCCTTGATTAGAGCTCAAGTTAATTAGATGAGGGTTGGTAGCCTCAAATTATCATCACTATTCTCTTTTTATAACTTCAACCTCTTTGGTCAAGCAAGTTAAAGATACATGCACGTTTCAACATTTGCAACCACTAAAACTCATTAAAACAAAGAGAATAACAATCCACTCAATTCATAATTCAAGAATCACTATTTTGTTCTACCTACTTATGTTAATCAATCATGGTTCCAACAACCCTAGCTTCAAGAGATTTAGCCGTTCATGATTGAGAAAACAATAACACAAGATGTAGAAAAAATCACAATGAAATACTTACAATAGTATGAAATTGCTAAACAAATCTTCAAAGATATATTGAATGAAGATGGCCAAGAGAGTGAAGAAAATGGCTACATGCGCAATTGGCCATTCTTAAATTTCAAGGAAAAGGAAGGACCACCCAAACTAGGCCCTTACTCATTAATGTTATATTTGTAATAGTCTTCCCTTTATTTTAGTTAATATAAATAGGTGTTCATTTAATTTGAAAGGTTGATTTTGTTGATATGAGATTTTAATTTGATATGTTATTTTGAGTTTAGAGAGAACTTGGCTAAAGCTTTGGATTGTTTCTTGTATAGAAAGAAGGGTTGCAAGGGTAGATCATCTCCCTTGTGGTCTTTCTAAGAGCTTGGTGTTTGTTGGATTAAGGATTTGAGGTTCTAGTTTCTTTCACAAGGGTTGCTAATTTCAATCATTTTTGCGGTTGTTAGTCCTCTTTTTTTATTGCATCATTTGGTATCAGAGCTAGGGTTAGTGTTGTTCTTACAACTCTATTATTGGGATTTAGGTATTAATCAAATATAAAAAAATCTAAAATTTCTTCAAAATTCAAAAAAAAAGAATTTGAAAATTTTTCTTGCTTGCTTTGTTGTTTTGACACTAGATTCTTGTTCCCTAGTATTTTTTGAGTCTAGATCTTAGGTTTCTCTTGAAATTTGAGTTGTGGAATTGATTCTACCATTGGAGACCTTGGAACTTAAAAAATTGAAGAAATTTACAATCTGGTTTCATTGGTAGAACTTGATTTGTGCCTTAGTTTTTGATTGAGATTTGTTCTCTACGTCAAGGGGAACATAATCCTAAAATTTAAAGCGAGTTGGAGTTGTAGAGAAGCTTCCACCATTGAATATTTTGAAGGTTTGAAAACTTTATGAAAATTGCAATTGAGTCTTGTTGATTGGGGTTGAATTGGAGCTTAATTTTGATTGAATTTTGTTCTCTACATCAAGGGCAAGAAAATCCTAAATTTTAAGGTGATTTGGAGAAGTTTTGATCAAGAATTTGTTCTTCATGTTCTTGAAGACCTTCATATCTTCAAGGTGAAGAAGAAGGCCCAAAGGTACATTTTGATCAATCTTCTCTCTTTGATTTTTGTAAAAAAGTTTCGTGGGTCCACTTGTGAAAATTATTAGTTGAAACAAAAAAAATCAATTTTTAAAAAAAAATCGAATTTGCAAAAAAGAAAAAGAACAGAAAAACCTGATTTGAAAAAAAAAATCCATGTGGAAGCCATGTCAGCACCCAATGAGCAGAAATCTGCCACATCAGTGCCATTGGACTACCACTAGACTGCCAACAAGGTAGCCAACTCAGCGCCATGTCAGCACGTGCTGCCTAGTCGTGCAAGCTTGTGCATGTGGCCCACTTTCAGAGAGCAAGTGTGCAGATTTTTGGCTTTTTAGCCAAAATTTTTGTAAGTGTTGGAACTTTCTTTTTTGGGACACAAAATTTTTCTAAGTGTCCAAACTTCACGGTTCTTCTTCCAAACTCTTCTTCTTCCAAACTCTTTTTTCTTTCGATTTCTATACTAACTAACATCTAATTAACACTTTTAATTACTTGTTAATTAGTTTTTTCATTATTTTTTCATCCCATTAATTCCCTGAAACTAGCTAACATCAAGTAATTTACCCTACTTTTTGTTACGTAGTTTTTTTGAGTCTGATTTTTTTAATTCCTCTTTTTCTTCTATTTTCTTCTTTATTTTCATTGAGCCTTCTTGATTGTCGTCCGTTAGGTGAAATTTACCCTACTTCTATACATGATTGTCTAAGCCTCTAGTACTACGATGAGCTGATAGGACAACACCCCCAACTAGCTCTCCAAGTCTGAAACTACGACAAGATATGACAATATAAACTGATAAATATCCTCAGAAGATAAGGACTCACTAATACTGGGGACTGAGCTGGTCTGAGCGAGGATAAGCTAATAACGAGACGAAGAAGGATCACCTGAACCTATATCATAAGACGATATAGCATAAAGTATGCGGCCAGTACTTGAAATGTATTGAGTATGTAGAGAAAGTAAAACATGCTAGTAAAATGATAGTATGAACTCATGAATATAAATCAAGATAGATCATGAGAGAAAGAGAAACATGCTAAAGCCATATGTATGAAATGTACATAATCATGAGCTATTCATCGCAGTCTGAACATAATGACCCAAGGATTAAAAATGGAATTCATATAGTGTGTTATGCTTGAAATCATAAATGAGAACTCATAAACTGATCAATGGGTCAAATATACTATAAAACATAACATAAAAAGTGATTAACAGGAATGACAACATGAGGAATAGTGGGCTTCGTCATAATCGACATCATCACAATAGAGCTTATGTGATGTCCCAAATATCTCTCTCAGGTGGGCAGAGCCATCGTAAGCCTTGCCAAGGCGAATAATGATGAAGGTGTGATATCATTGATATGGCCTTAGACGAGGAAGCACTCTCTGGAGAGGTTTCAAATATAAATATATACCTACGGTGGCGTGTAGTTATGAGGTCGAAGTCTTCAGAATTCATGGCCTACTCGGTACTAGATACTACTCCTAAAACATGCATATAGCTTATAATTATATTATATTCTTAAAATATAGC
Organism: Datura wrightii; assembly: GCA_035772735.1. Classification (NCBI taxonomy): domain Eukaryota; kingdom Viridiplantae; phylum Streptophyta; class Magnoliopsida; order Solanales; family Solanaceae; genus Datura; species Datura wrightii. Next base: position 122,641,203 of record JASDFA010000010.1, read on the forward strand.
TTGAATCATTTACTTGGGAGCCTTGACTCCAAATATTTCTAAAATTGATGAAATAAGCCTTGGATAAAATTATGATAAAATATACTTGACGTTACATGAGCTTTCCCTAATCATGGAACCATACATACTTGAAATAAGATTCATAATTCAAGATCATGGAATCATAAGTTTAAGAATTCGTAATATTCATGCATACTTTGATAATTCATCATTCTAGAAATCATGGGCTTATAAGCTTGAAGTTCATAAAATCATGCATGATAGGGAAAAATCATCATAAGCTTGAAATCATCAATTCATGAAGAACTTGGAAGTAAAAATCTTCCCTAATAACTATATTTAATCAATTGGGACATGAGAGAATTGAACCCATAGAGATATCATGGTTAATTACATGGAATTGGGTTAAATCGTAGAATTTCAACACAACATGGTTGGAGACTTGTAATCATAGAATAGGGATGAAATTGGACATGAGGGTTGAAGGATTTTCGCCCATTCATAACCTTACATACCTGCGCATGAAGAATTCTTGCTAGGTTTTGATACCCATGAGAGATTGAAGAGGATGAAGATGTGGAATCCTTGCTTCACCTGAGAGCTTGATCTTCTAATGAGAGTGTTAGGAGAATGAGGGCTTAGGATGAATAAAACCCTATAAAACCCCTCTTCTTATGTTCAAAACAACTTATTTTAGGAGTTAGGAACTTATGAAATTACGAAAACACTCTTATTGATCGGACAGGAAAATAACACTGCCAGACCCAACGACTCACCTAATGACTTGTTAGGTACTCAATGAGTCATGGGGTGCCATCCGTTGTCACTGGAGAATTTCCATGTTTCTGAGTTGAACTTGACACCTCCACTTAATGATTTTTCATTGCACTTAATGGATCGTTTCACCACTCGTTACGACTCTCTGAATCTCAAGTTTCCACCCAAGCTTCACCCTTAACGAGCCACCTAACGGGCCGTTAGGTGACTTAACAACTCATTTTGACAATTCCTCATGTCTTCTAAAATTTAAGCTTCTCTAACACTCCACAACCAATGGATGACTTAATGAATCATGGGGTGGCTTGACAACTCATTGTCCCATCTGTCAAGTCTCCTGGAACCAACATTTTTTCCCACTCCGACACACCTAATGGGTCACTTGATGACCCATTTTATGACCTAGTGCAGATTTTCCTATTTTCTTCCTTTCACTCCTCAAGTCTGACCTTAGGGACTTTTGGGGTGTTACATTATCTCCCCCTTGGGGACATTCATGCGTGAATGTAGATTAAGCATACTAAAAGTCTAGGGAAGGATGGAAACCTAGAAATGAAAGCTAAAACAGAAAGACTGACGGAGTGACTGACTCAGGACTGAGATACATGAATGAGCTGAATTCATGAAACATACATGTATGCTATAGCATGAAAGGAACTAAGAGGCATGAACTTGACATGAAACTGAATAGAGTACTAATGAGGAAAGTGGTACCTCATGTTGTAACTGAGCTGAAAGGGAAAAGATGTGGGTATTTAGCCATCATATCTGCCTCAGCTTCCCACATAGCTCCCTCAACAAGCTGATTTATCCACAAAACGCGCACTGAAGCTACTTCCTTGTTTCTTAACTTCCAAACATGATGATTAAGGATCTCAACCGAAACCTCCTCACTAGTAAGGCTATCCTTCACCCCAGTGCTTTCTATTGGAACAACTAAAGCTAGATCGCCAATGAACTTCTTCAACAGAGATAAATGGAAAATTGGTTGCACCGAAGCTAACTCTGCTGGTAGCTCCAACTCATATGCCAACTTGCCAACTCACCTCAGAACCTTATAAGGACCAAAAACTAGGGACTAAGCTCCCCCTTCTTGCAAAACCTCATGACTCCCTTCATGGGAGAAACCTTCAGAAACACTCAAGTTATCTCTTCCTAACATCCGCTAAGATTTCTGATGACTCTGGGCTGTTTTCAAGATCTCTCTAATAAGCTAAACTTTCCCTATAGCCTCATGAACTTAATCTGACCCTATCAATGTGGCCTCACCTACCTTGAACCATCTAATAGGTGATCTATACCTCCGCCTGTAAAGAGCCTCCAATGGAGCCATCTGAATGCTGGAGAGATAACTGTTATTGTAGGCAAATTCAATGAGAGGCCAGTGATCATACCAAATACCCTTGAAATCAATCACACACGCTCTCAACATTTCCTCAAGAGTCTGAATGATTTTCTCGGCCTGACCATTTGGCTGCGAGTGAAAAGTTGTTTAAGATACACCTATGTACCAAGGCCCTTTTGAAATGATCTCTAAAACTAAAAGGTGAACTGAATACCCCTATCTGAGATGATGGACAAAGGGACTCCTAGCAATTGAATCAACTCCCAAATGTATAATCTAGCATAATTCTCAACTGAATTAGTAGTTTTAAATGGTAGAAAATAAGCTGATTTGATCAACATGTCCACAATCACCCATATGGAATCATACTATCGGCGTGTATGAGGCAACCCTATAATGAAGTACCTATTGATCTCTTCCCACTTTCAAGTAGGAATGCTGATGTCCTAAAGCATACCTACAAGTCTTTGATGCTCAACCTTCACCAGTTGGCAATTATAACACTTAGCCATAAATGCCACAATGTCCTTCTTCATACCATTCTACCAATAGACTTACCATAGATTATGATACATTTTGGTGGAACCTGGATGGATAGAATACCGAGAATCATGATCCTTGCTCAACATTTGCTTTCTAAATTCATCCACAACCAGAACATAGTTGACCCTGATATCTGAGTACACCATCTCCCCCTTTGGAGAAAACCTCTACTTTTTGATTTTGGACTACTTCCTTCAACTTCAATAGGATAGGATCCTCATCTTTCCTAGCTTTGTTTTCCATCACCAATGATGATTCCGACCCATTACAAACTATAACCCCACCATCCACCAAATTTGTATGGTGAACCCCTAAATGGGAAAGCCTATGGACATCCTTCACAACTCCTTTCATCAATCCTCTACATAAGACACACTCTCCACGGAAAGCCTACTAAGAGCATCCGCCACTATGTTGTCCTTGCTCGGATGATAAAGGTCACTTATCTCATAGTCTTTGAGAAGCTTCACCCATCTCTTTTGCCGCAAATTCAGGTCCTTCTAAATAAACACATATTGAAGGCTTTTGTGGCCCATGAACACATATTGAAGGCTTGTGTAAGGGTTCAAATCTTCAAAGCAACCAAAATCTTACCATTATGTACCCCTAACTATTTAGAGAGATTCCCTTTCACTCACATGATATATAATAATATGGACTTGGGCATAGATGAAATAAATCACTCACTCTTCCAAAGAACTCAACATGCATGTAAAAGATGACCCATAGGATTGCCCTTTGTGTAAATACTTTACTAATATAGAACATCGAATCTAAGATCAATTAGCACTTAAGATGGTTGTAATGTAGACTAAGTGATAGGTAGAAAGTATTTGGCCTAGATAATGACTAATCTCCTTAAGCACTTTAATAGTTCACAACTCTATGACTTTTTAGCACATTCTTCAATATCCTATTTTCTCCTTATACTTCTGATGTAGGGCATGTTTGAGCATTTATTGACCATATTTTGTCCATACTTATATATGTTTTGAAAATAAATCATTTGCGCTTTCTTGTGTTTTATGGGATATTTGTGAAAAAGAGCTACTACACATAGATGCTTTTAGGTATTAAAGTGATGGATTTGGGCTTAATTGTGGCTAAAAAGAGCAAGTTTGGCAAAACGGGATTGACGAAGCAAGTGTGATAGAAGTTGGCATCGCACTGACACGATAGGGAAAGGGTCTGCATGCCGCACATGCCAATCCAACACACCATTCCTATGGCACTATGGGGAGCACGAGGGGTAGGGCAGGTCGGGCGACCAGCCAAGTCAAATCCCAATTCAACTAGGAATGGAAGCTGTAAAACCCAATTCCAATCAAAGCAGAAGCAACAAAGGCTTAATCTATTTTTATAAATACCCTCTCTTAATATGTTCTAGGTGTCAGTCAATTATTGTGAATTACTTCAAATTGTCGATTATTGAGTCCAACATTGCCCATTATAGCCGAATTTGTGTAGTCGAATATTTGTTGGAAGAATTCAACAAGTTCTTGTGATTCAATTTAACTTTAGAGATTTGTTAAACAATTTCATACTATTGTAAGTATTTCATTATTATTTCTACTACATCTTATGTTATTGTTTCCTTAAACATGAGCAGCTAAATCTCTTAAGCTAGGGTTGTGGAAACCATGATGGATTAACGAAAGTAGGCAAAAGTAAAATAGTGATTATTGAGTGGATTATTATTCTCTTCATCTTAATTTTAAATTGCTTGTAACTTCAGCTTTCCTAACCAAGGAGGTTGAAGTTTGGAAAAGGGAATAATAGTGGTAATTTGAGGCTGCCAACCCTCATGTAATTAACTTGAGCTCTAACCGAGGATAGTTAAACCAAGACTTATGGTGAGGATAAAATATAAACACCTAAAGTTCGAGAGGATTTAGGTGAAATTCATCTATGTAGGCCAAGAGATGTTAGGTGAACATAATCGTAGTCTTACACAAAATTCACCAGGATGGATCACTAATATAACAAGCCTACTATGTTATAAAATCATGGGAAACACAATCCTAGTCTTGTCTCAATAATTTGATAAAAAAACCCATGCACATGCATAGCAACTCAAGAGAATGAACTAATACAGAAAATAAAGTATGACCATGATATAAGCGGAAGTCTACATATCATAAGGACATAAGCATAAGCACAAATTAACAACACTGAGCTATCAATACATGATTGTATGAAAAGCCTTTACTACTATGACGAGCTAATGGGACAACCCCTCCCCCCAACTAGCTCTTCAAGTTTGAAACTAAGACAATACATGACAATATAAACTGATAAATGTCCTTGGAAGATGAGGACTTACCAATATTGGGGACTGAGTTGGTCTGAGCAGGGATGAGCTAATAACAAGACCGAGAAGGATCACCTGAACCTATATCATGAGAGGATATAACATAGAGTGTGCGGTCAGTACTTGGAATGTATAGAGTATGCATAGAAAGTAAAACATGCTAGTAAAACGATATTATGTGTCATCAATAAAAATCAAGATAGATCATGAGAGTATGGGAAACATGCTAAATCCATATGTATGAAGTGTACATAATCATAAGCTATTCATCACAGTCTGAACATAATGACCCAAGGTTTAGAAATGGAATTCATATAGCATGTCATGCGAAATCATAAATAAGAATTCACAAACTGATCAATGGGTCAAATATGCTATAAAACATAATATCATAATTCATGAATATGAATGACTGGAAACATGACGAAAAATGGGAGGCTTCATCATAACCGACACCATCACGATAGAGCTTACGTGATGCCCCAACTATCTCACTCATATGGGTAGAGCGATCCTAAGCCTTGCTAGGGCGAAGAATGATGAAGGTATGATATCACTGATGTGCCCTCCGGCGGGGGAAGCACTCTCTGGAAAGGTCCCAAATATAAATATATACTTTTGATAGCGCGTAGTTATGAGGCCGGAGTCCTTGGAATCCCTGGCCTACTCCCTGCTAGGCACTACTCCCAAAACATACATATATCTCATAATTATATTCTTTAAACATACTTCAATCATTACTTGGCAGCCTTGACTCCAATTATTTCTTCAAATCTGATCATATAAGCCTTGGCAAAAATCATGATAAAGCATACTTGACTTTACATGGGATTGCCCAAATCATGGAATCATACATACTTGAAATAAGCTTCATAATTTAATATCATGGAATCATAAGTTTAAAAATTCATAATATTCATGCATACTTTGATAATTCATCATGCCAGAAACCATGGGCCCATAAGCTTGAAATTAATAAAATCATGCATGATACGGAAAAATCATCATAAGCATGGAATCGTCAATTCATGAAGAACTTGGGAATAAAAATCTTCCTTAATAACTATATCTCATCAATTAGGACATGAGAAAATTGAACCCATAGAGATATCATGATTAATTGCATGGAGTGTTGTTAAACACTAGAATTTTCAACAAAACATGGTTGGATACTTGTAATCATAGTATAGGGATGAAATTGTTCATGAGGGGGGAAGAATTTTTCCCCATTCATAACCCTACATACCTGGGCTTGAAGAATTCTTGCTAGGGTTTGATACCCAAGAAAGATTGAAGAGGATGAAGATAGGGAATCCTTGCTTCACTTGAGATCTTGATCCTCTAATGACAGTGTTAGGAGTAGAATAAGGTCTTAGGATGAATAAAATCCTCTAAAACCCCTCTTCTTATTCTTAAAACAATTTAATTTAGGAGTTAGGAGCTTAAGAAATTATTAAAATACCCTTAATGATCTGAAAGGAAAATAACACTGCCAGGACCAACGACTCACCTAATGACTCGTTAGGTCCCTTAACAAGTCATGCGGTTCCATTCGTTGCCACTGGAGAATTTCCGACTTTCTGAGCTGAACATGATGCCTCCACTTAACGATTCATTATGGCACTTAATGGATCGCTTCACCACTCGTTAAGACTCTCCAACTCTCAAGTTTCCTACCAAGATTCACCCTTATTGAGCTACTTCAAGGGCTGTTAGGTGATTTAATGACTCATTATGACAATTCTTCATGACTTCTGAAATTTGACCTTTCTCTAACATTGCACAACCAACGGATGACCTAATGAATCGTAGGGTCACTTGATGACTCCTCATCCCATCCATCAAGTTTCCTGTAACCAACATTTTTTCCCATTCCTACACACCTAACCGGGTCACTTAACGACCCATCAAGTGACTTAACACGTCACTTGATGGCTCGTTCTGTGACCTATTGTAGATTTTTTTTTATTTTCTTCATTTCGGTCCTCAGGTATGATCTTAGAGACTTTTGGGGTGTTAAAGTTAGCTTGAGCCTTCTTAATTGAATCAAAGATAATCCATTCTATACATCAAGTAGATATTGGACACTTTTAACTCAACAAACTTCACAAGCTACAATCCTTGGCCGTGGCAATTGTGAGGCATATAAGGTGAGCATTCCTTGAGCTATTGCGAGTTGTTTTCACTATCATTAACTTATTTTTTCTTTGATTTTATGTCTTTAACAGGTATGATGGACAATCAAGAAGAGGAAAATCGGGTACCCTCTCGGGAACCCACTTTGAATGATGTAATAAACATGCTCATCGACCTCTTTTCTCGAGCAGAAAGGCAGTTGGATCCAATAGAAACTCGAATTGAAAGACTTCACCATATGTACTATCCCAGTTCCTTTCCATGTATTTCTAGTGTTAATAATGAGAGTGTTCAAACACTAGTTGATCCTTTTGATGACCGAATCGATTGTTATTGCAAGATCAATTTGTGTCAACCAAATGTTAACACTTGTGATGTGAATGATAGTACATTATCATGTGAAGCTTGTAATGATCAACTTGTTTGTGATACTATACACTAATCAAGCAATTTTTTAATGTGTTTAATGAGTCTCAATTTAGTCATTGTGTTTGTCATTTGAACAAGTGTAACTCTTTGAGCATTTCCCTTTTGATCCTATTACTTGTTTTGCTTAAAGAGGTCTGATCACGCTTAAATTATACCTAGAAATTGAAGTATAAAGATATTACACCACGTTAGTAATTATTTGATGTTTTTATGTTATGTCAAGGGAAGTACGGGTTGTATATTGGTCGTAGATGACAAGGGAAATGTGTACGAATGAAAAAGAAAAGAGTACTTAAAGTTCATAAGTAAGGGTCAATTTTAAAATGACCATATCTTCCAATATATAATTAATTAGAAGCCTCACAACCTATCAGATTAAAGATCTTTGAGTCTAGTTTTCAGAACATTAAACTGCTCGTCAATCAGATTTTGGAGTAAGAAGTTATGGGTATTTTACCAAAGCACCCCTAGCGGTGACGCGGACATGATGCCCTAGCGCCTTCACCGCCCTATTTACTTAAAATCAGATTTTTCACTTGTAGAAAACAATTTTCATCTTAATCTAAATTGACCAGCTTGCTAAGTATTCCATTTCTCTATCAATTCCAGAATATAGAACAAAGAAAATCAAGGAGGAAACATCAAGCAAAATTCAAGCAAATCACAAGACAAGTTGAGAATACTTTGCCAAGTGTGAAGGGGCTGTTTTGGAGCTCGTTTTGGCAATGTTTTGAAGGTGTTTTTATGAGTTTCAAAATCTTTAATGGGCTGGATATATATCCATCTTTTAGTGGGAATTGAAACCAATGGGAAAGGTAAGGATTTCGCCCCTTTTAAACCTCTTAAATTGCAAAGCGAAAAGCTGGAAATTGGCAACTAAGTGAGCTGCCGATGGACTGTTTGTGAGCTGAGTTTTGCTCGTTTTCCTTATGCTTTTTGGAAGTTTATTTTGCTGTAATTATTCTTCATACTGGGGGGTAGAATTACAGCAGAACTAAGGTAAAATTTCCTCTTTTTTCTCACTCAAAAGTTAGTGAAAACTAGTTGAGAAAATGGCTAAATTTTGTGGATGTTGCCGTGTGTTGTTGTTGGCATTGTGACTGCCTTTGGTAAGTTATTTTAGGATGAATTTTGTACTAAAGATTAAGATTGTTTTTGTCCTATAATACCACTAGATTAAGAAGGTTGAAGGCTGATCATTGAAATAGGAATTGGCTAAAGAAAAGTTCATCAGAGAAAGGTATGTAAGGCGCCCATCTATCGTTCTTTTAAGCATGATTTGTGAGTTGTGAATTGAATGAGCCAGCAACCTCTTTATAGGTCTTGAGGCAGTATGTTAATCTTCATTTAAAAATTTAAAGTTTCATGTTTGAGTAAGGTTAAATATTGAGATTCTGTCTAGCCCAAGTGAGGCATCTAAAGTGGGATATTGTGTTGATTGTTGTTATAGTTGTACATCAATTTGGAGACCCCTCAGTGTGGGCATTGTTAGATGGTACATACTGTATGTTATATATATGTGTGTGATGCTAAATGTGTTTAAAGGTCTGGTTGCTAACTGAAATTGGAGAAAGAGCCAAGATGATGACGTGTAAACAATTTTAAGCCAAGTAAAGGCATCACAAGCTATTATGGGTAAACGAGCTTATTGAATTAGGATTGCGTGGGTACGGTTGTCCTCTATATTATGTTTATGTTATTAAATAAGCCAGGCCAAGGGGAGATTTAATAATCCCTTTCCAAATTAATGCAACTAACTAGGGTAAGTGTTCCCCATGACTTTATAACCACAAGGCGTTTTATACTAGTGATCTATTCAGGTGCTTAGCATGCAATATCGGTAAGTTAATTTCACCTAAATGGTTGGTCCCCTGTTTAGGTGATTATCACCACGCAACTTGGTCCGTCTACGGGTGTATGCTTTACTAACCCTTACTCTTGATATCAGATTAGCTATTCCCAGACAAGGTCAAGCTAGTAGATTAGGGTTGATAGTCTCAAATCTCCGTTGTTAATCCTTTTTCCCATTCACTACCTCCTTGGTCCAGTAAGTAAGAATAAGGCAAGTTCTAATATTTTCAACCATTAAAAATTAATCAAAATGAAGGAAGAAACAATACATGCATAAACTTCGTTCAAGAATCACTAATATTTTACCTATGTGTTTTAATTTGTCATGGTTCCCACAACCCTAGTTGTGGTGGTTTTAGCCTATCATGTTTATAAGTAAATTAATAGAATTCGTAAATAAAAGAAAAAAATTAATACTTACAACAATGATAGGAAGAACTCACTTGATTAATGCAAAATTCAAAAGAACAACATTACAATCGTATCTCAAATATGTCTTCTAACACATCTTAAAATTTACTCTAGAAACTTGTGGTGAAACTTCAACTCTTGAAGACATTCCAACTTAAAACTTGATCCTTATTACATGAAAATAAAAGAGTATTTATAGTATTAGATTTATGTTTTCCTTGTTCCTTGATGAATTTAACTTGGGATTTAAATTTCCTTCTCCTAGTTGAAGTAGGAAAGAGAATTTTTGCCCTTTTTTTGTAACCTTACGCGTCACCCATGCCTAAACCGTGTTTCCCATGCCGCATTGCCAATTGTGGCAACAAGTCAACTAATGACTCGTTGTGCATGGGCCCGAGTCGTTAGGCCCCTCGTGGTCTAACTCCTTCAAATTTCCATTGTACCTTACGCTTGGTTCCAATGATCTGCTAATGAGTCGTTTAGTCAACTAACGACTCATTATGGCTTTCGTCATCTCCAATGGGTTACTTTGTCAATAATTTCTCTCACAGTTTTCACAATTGACTTCATGACTCGTTACCAGATGTAACGAGTCGTTCCCTTAACCCGTCAGGTACACTGTTTCTGCATCTTCCTAACTCAACCTTTGCCCACAACTTCAGCTTCTTTTCATCTTCATTCCATAAGCCTCAAAAACATCCAAATCCATCCTTTTTAGCCCTGAAAACATCTAATCACATGTGTTAGTTAATTTTCTCAAATATATAACATAAACACATGCAAACACACACAATTTGTTCCCAAAACATAGTAAAGTACGGGAAAAATATGTCTATGAAGTGCGTGAGTACGCCATTCATCAACACCCTATACTTAAACTATTGTTCGTCCTCGAACAATCTACTACTTCCCTTCTAACAATTAACCACAAAATTTATCCTACAAATAGGTCTACTTACACTTGGGATCATGAGACACATCAATCAAGCTCAAATAACTCATTCGCATGCATATAGGTTCAACATTAAGATGTCAAAGTTCGAAATCACTTAGCTTTTGAAAACTAACTCATCAAGACATATTTTGGGACAACATGAATTATATGCAATTTAGCAATCAAGATTAAACCAAAATTTTACCATTGTGCCCCTCACAATTTGGGGAGATGCCCTTTTCTAACACAAGATATAAGTCCATATAAACTTAGGAATAAATAATATAATTTCCGCTCAATCTCCCAAAGAACTCAACATACATGCAAAAGACGACCCATAGGTTTGCCCTTAGTGTAACACTCTGCTAATATAGAATTTTGAATCAAGCATCAATTAGGACTTAAATTTGGTTGTAATGTGGGCTAAGGGACGGGTATGAACTATTTGGCCAAGACAGTGACTAATCTCCCTAAGCACTTTAATAGTTCACAACAGTTTGATTTTTAAGCACATTCTTCAATTTCCAAATTTTCTCCTTATACCTCCTTTTATTTTTCAATTTTTTCAACTTAGGTGACAAGTGGGAATTTTTCTTTTCATCATTAAGCTTATTCACACACATTTTTTTTCTCTTTTGTTTTCCTTTCTTCCATTCCCATCCTTTACGCACCCCTACACTAGCCACCCTCAATTTATGCATTTTTCTTATGTTGAGGTTCACAATATCCAAGGAAGGACCAAGGACAAAATAGGTTCATTGTAAATAAAAGGGTACGGTTAATTGGTAAATCATTATTTTTTTCATCTTCAATTTTTCAAAGCTCTTTCTTCTTTATGTTTTCCCACTAAAATCACCCTCCTTATTTAGCAAAATTTCACCTTTTTATTTTCTTCCTATTCACAACACTTTTTAGCGTTTCCTTTCACTTTTCCAATTATGCTCCTTTCCTACAAAAAATTTTCATTATAGTGCTCTAGGAATCATTTGGATCAAATACAAGTCAATAGAACAAAAGGGATTAAGCTTGGAATATGGTTATCAAAAGAATAGGCTAAGGCTCAAACATAGATTACTAGGATAATTACAATCAAGGTAGGTAAAACAGGATAAAAATATGGTTACCAAAGAAATGCCTATATCACTTTCAAAATCCATCATTCTTATTTCGCTTTGCACACACACACCGGGCGAGTTCTAGACTTTCAATTTACAAGCATGGAGTATATCAAAAATAACTCCTCACATATTGGAACAATATGGTCTAACAACGAAAATCAAGATCACATAAACACATATATCCATATTGCATGCATAACATAATTAAGCCCAATTTTTTTCTTTTCAAGCCCAAGAGTCAATTTTCAAAAGACTAGGTGTTTCTTCCTTTTTCATGCATTTTTGAGTGAATTAAATAAAGTCCCAATGATACCTAGAGTGAAGCACCTAGCATTCGTAAGGCTCAATTCTTGTTCTTCCTAATGACTAATTTACCCTTAAGACGGTCGTCATCCATCAATCATCGGGCAAAGTCATGACTCAATTACTAAAATAAAAAAATCTAGACTCTCTAATCGGTTCTAAGGAACTATCCACCGGAAAAGTACCAAAAACAAAAATCAAAAGAACCCAAAATAAAATAAAACTAAAAAAACTAAAAACCAACAAGCATGCATGACAAATCATAAATCTCAAAAAAAAAAAAAACTAGGCTGACCATGTGCAAATTTAGCAATTAAGGTATGCATGGTACTATGGAGTTCACATCTCCCTCCCCACACTTAATTGGTTACACTATCCCTAGTGCTAAAATAAATAAGCATAAAGTAATAGAGTGCAAGAAGACCTCCCTGGGCCTCTACTCCTTGTCTTCAATATTTAAGCTCAATCTTGATAGAAAATTATGAACTATCACCTTCATACTTGAACGAACTCGTAAAAATGAACAAAAAAATTTATCTTGGGTTGCCTCCCAAGTAGCGCCTGATTTAACGTCACGGCATGATCTTGATTACTCATACTTTATCAAGATACCTGTTGAGATTGTGGTCACATCCTTGTTGCTTGTTTTACCACCCTAACCTGTGACACATCAGAAAATAAAAGAAAAAGAAGACCTCCCTGGGCCTCTACTCCGTGTCTTTAATATTTAAGCTCAATCTTTATTGAAAATTATGGCCTATCACTTGCACACTTGAACAAACACGTAAAAATGAACAAAAACTTTATCTTGGGTTGCCTCCCAAGTAGCGCCTGATTTAACGTCGCGACACGACGCAGGTATCTTGATTACTCAGACTTCATCAAGATACCTGTTGAGACCGTGGTCACATCTTGGTGGCTTGTTTTACCACGCTAACCTGTGACACGTCGGAAAAAAAAAAAAGAAAAACAAAAATGAAATAAAGACTAAAAGTTAAACATAAGAAATTAATCTAATCATAAACTGTATTCCCCGGCAATGGCGCCACTTTTTGATAGCGCTCAAACCACACCTCTTTACGAAGCATGAAGAAGAAGTTGTCAATAAAGAACCCAACTAGAGGTTGGGGTCGATCCAACAGGGAATATGAAAGGATGTAGAAGAATGCTAGTGCTTAAGCTTTTTAGTTAGTTGTTTCCTAAGAGGGGGGAATTTGTAAAAGTAATAGATAACAATGTTGAGAAATTGTTCGTGTTTCCAAATTAATGCAACTAACTAGGTAAGTGTTCCACATGACTTTATAACCACAAGGCGTTTTATACTAGTGATCTATTCCAGTGCTTAACATGCAATATCGTTAAGTTAATTTCACCTAAATGGTTGGTCCCTTATTTAGATGATTATCACCACGCAACTTGGTTCGTCTACGGGTGTATGCTTTATTAACCCTTACTCTTGATATTGGATTAGCTATTCCCGGACAAGGTCAAGCTATTAGATGAGGGTTGATAGCCTCAAATCTCTGTTGTTAATCCCTTTTCCCATTCACTACCTCCTTGGTCAGGTAAGTAAGAATGAGGCAAGTTCTAACATTTGCAACTATTAAAAATAGATTAAAACGAAGGAAGAAACAATACATGCATAAACTCCATTCAAGAATCACTATGTATTTTACCTATGTGTTTTAATTTGTCATGGTTTCCACAACCCTAGTTGTGGTGGTTTTAGCCTATCAGGTTTATATGTAAATTAATAGAATTCATAAATAAAAGCAAATATTAATACTTACAACAATGATAGGAAGAAATCACTTGATTATTGAAAAATTCAAAAGAACATTACAATAGTATCTCAAATATGTCTTCTAACACATCTTAAAATTTACTCTAGAAACTTGTTGTGAAACTTCAACTTTTGAAGACATTCCAACTTAAAACTTGATCCCTATTACATGAAAATAAAAGGGTATTTATAGTAGTAGATTTATGTTTTCCTTGTTCCTTGATGAATTTGACTTGGGATTTAAATTTCCTTTTCCTAGTTGAAGTAGGAAAGCCAATTTTTGCCCTTTTTGTAACCTTGCGTGTCGCCCATGCCAAAACCGTGTTTCCCATGCCGCATTGCCAGTTGTGGCAATGGGTCACCTAACGACTCGTTGTGCATGGGCACGAGTTGTTAGGCCCCTCGTGGTCTAACTCCTTCAAATTTCCAGTGTACCTTACGGTTGGTTCCAGTGATCTGCCAACGAGTCGTTTAGTCAACTAACGACTCGTTATGTCTTTCATCATCTCAATTGGTTACTTTGTAAATAATTTCTCTCATAGTTTTCACGACTGACTTCACAACTCATTACTAGATGTAACGAGTCGTTCCCTCAACCCATCAGGTATACTGTTTCTGCATCTTCCAAACTCAACCTCTGCCCACGACCAGCTTCATTTCATCTTCATTCCATAAGCCTCAAATACATTCAAATCCATCCTTCTTAGCCTTAAAAACATCTAATCACATGTGTTAGCTAATTTTCACAAATATATAACATAAACACATGCAAACACACACAATTTGTTCCCATAACATAGTAAAGTACGGAAAATATATGTCTATGAAGTGCATGAGTACTCCCTTCATCAGCACCCCATACTTAAACTATTGTTCGTCCTCGAACAATCTACTACTTTCCTTCTAACAATTAAGCACAAAATTTATCCTACAAATAGGTCTACTTACACTTGGGATCATGAGACACATCAATAAAGCTCAAATAACTCACTCGTAGGCATATAGGTTCAACATTAAGATGTAAAAGTTTGAAATCACTTAGCTTTGGAAAACTAACTCATCAAGACATATTTTGGGCCAACATGGATTATATGCAATTTAGTAATCAAGATTAAACCAAATGTGCCCCTCACAATTTGGAGAGACGTCCTTTTCTCACACAAGATATAAGTCAATATAAACTTAGGCATAAATAAAACAATTTCCGCTCAATCTCCCAAAGAACTCAACGACATGCAGGAGACGACCCATTGGCTTGCCCTTAGTGTTATACTCTGCTAATATAAAATTTTAAATCAAGGATCAATTAGGACTTAAATTTGGTTGTAATGTAGGCTAAGGGACGGGTAGGAACTATTTGGCCAAGATACTGACTAATCTCCCTAAGCACTTTAATACTTCACAACACTTTGATTTTTAAGCATATTCTTCAATTTCCAAATTTTCTCTTTATACCTCCTTTTATTTTTCAATTTTTTCAATGTAGGTGACTAGTGGGAATTTTTATTTTCATCATTGAGCTTATTAACACACCGGGTAAGTTCTAGACATTAATTTACAAGAATGGAGTATATCAAAAATAACTCCTCACACATTGGCACAAGATGGTTTAACAATGGAAATCAAGATCACACAAACACATATATCCATATTGCATGCATAAGATAATTAAGCCCAATTTTTTTCTTTTCAAGCCCAAGAGTCAATTTTCAAAAGACTAGGTGTTTCTTCCTTTTTCATGCATTTTTGAGTGAATTAAATAAAGCCCCAATGATACCTAGAGTGAAGCACCTAGCATTCGTAAGGCTCAAGTCTTGTTCTTCCTAATAACTAATTTACTCTTAAGACGGTCGTCATCCATCCATCATCGGGCAAAGTCATGACTCAATGACTAAAATAAAAAAAATCTGGACTCTCTAATCGGTTCTAAGGGGATATCCACCGGAAAAGTAACGAAAACAAAAACCTAAAGAACCCAAAATAGAATAAAACTAAAAAAATACTAAAAACCAACAAGCATGCATGACAAATCATAAATCTCAAAAAAAAAAAACTAGGCCTACCATGTTAAAATTTAGCAATTAAGGTATGCATGGTACTATGGAGTTCACATCTCCCACCCCACACTTAATTGGTTACACTATCCCTAGTGCTAAAACAAATAATCACAAAGTAATACAATGCAAGAAGAACTCCCTAGGCCTCTACTACTTGTCTTCAATATTTAAGCTCAATTTTTATTGAAAATTATGACCTATCACCTTCACACTTGAACGAACACGTAAAAACAAACAAAAAATTTATCTCGGGTTGCCTCCTAAGTAGCGCCTGATTTAACGTCGCGACATGATATAGGTATCTTGATTACTCAGACTTCATAAAGATACCTGTTGAGACCATTATCACATCTTGGATGCTTGTTTTACCATGCTAACCCGTGACACGTCGAAAAATAAAAGAAAAACAAAAATGAAATAAAGACTAAAAGTTAAACACAAGAAATTAATCTAATCCTAAACTGTATTCCCCGGAAATGGCGCCACTTTTTGATAGCGCTCAAACCACACCTCTTTATGAAGCATGAAGAAGAAGTTGTCAATAAAGAACCCAACTAGAGGTTGGGGTCGATCCAACAGGGAATATGAAAGGATGTAGAAGAATGCTAGTGCTTAAGCTTTTTAGTTAGCTGTTTCCTAAGAGGGGGGAATTTGTAAAAGTAATAGATAACAATGTTGAGAAATTGTTCGTTGTTTCCAAATTAATGCAACTAACTAGGTAAGTGTTCCCCATGACTTTATAACCACAAGGCGTTTTATACTAGTGATCTATTCCGCTGCTTAACATGCAATATAGGTAAGTTAATTTCACCTAAATGGTTGGTCCTCTATTAGATGATTATCACTAGACAACTTGGTCCGTCTACGGGTGTATGCTTTACTAACCCTTACTCTTGATATCGGATTAGTTATTCCCGGACAAGGTCAAACTATTAGATGAGGGTTGATAGCCTCAAATCTCTGTTGTTAATCCCTTTTCCCATTCACTACCTCCTTGATATGGTAAGTAAGAATAAGGCACGTTCTAACGTTTGCAACCGTTAAAAATCAATTAAAACGAAGGAAGAAACAATAGATGCATAAACTCCATTAAAGAATCACTAAGTATTTTACCTATGTGTGTTAATTTGTCATGGTTCCCACAACCCTAGTTATGGTGGTTTGAGCCTATCATGTTTATAAGTAAATTAATAGAATTCATAAATAAAAGCAAAAATTAATACTTACAAAGATGATTGGAAGAACTCACTTGATTAATGCAACATTCAAAAGAACAACATTACAATCGTATCTCAAATATTTTTCTAACACGTCTTAAAATTTACTCAAGAAACTTGTTGTGAAACTTCAACTCTTGAAGACATTCCAACTTAAAACTTGATCCCTATTACATGAAAATAAAAGGGTATTTATATTAGTAGATTTATGTTTTCCTTGTTCCTTGATGAATTTGACTTGGGATTTAAATTTCCTTTTCCTAGTTGAAGTAGGAAAGCCAATTTTTGCCTTTTTTTGTAACGTTGCGCGTCGACCATGCCAAAACTATGTTTCCCATGCTGCGTTTCCAGTTGTGGTAACGGGTCACCTAACGACTCATTGCGCATGGGCACAAGTTGTTAGGCCCCTCATGGTCTAACTCCTTCAAATTTCTAGTGTACTTTACGGTTGGTTCTAGTGATCTGCCAATGAGTCGTTTAGTCAACTAATGACTCGATATGTCTTTCGTCATCTCCACTGGTTACTTTATCAATAATTTGTCTCACAGTTTTCACAACTGACTTCATGACTCGTTACATCTTGTAACGAGTCGTTCCCTCAGCCCGTCAGATACACTGTTTCTGCATCTTCCAAACTCAACCTTTGCCCACAACTTCAGTTTCTTTTCATCTTCATTCCATAACCCTCAAATACATTCAAATCCATCCTTTTTATCCCTAAAAACATCTAATCACATGTGTTAGCTAATTTTCACAAATATATAACATAAACACATGCAAATACACACAATTTGTTCCCAAAACATAGTAAAGTACGGAAAAAATATGTCTATGAAGTGCATGAGTACTCCCTTCATCAGTACCCCATACTTAAACTATTGTTCGTCCTCGAACAATCTACTACTTTCCTTCTAACAATTAAGAACAAAATTTATCCTACAAATAGGTCTACTTACACTTGGGATCATGAGACACATCAATAAAGCTCAAATAACTCACTCGCATGCATATAGGTTCAACATTAAGATGTAAAAGTTTGAAATCACTTAGCTTTGGAAAACTAACTCATCAAGACATATTGTGGGACAACATGAATTATATGCAATTTAGCAATCAAGATTAAACCAAAAATCTTAGCATTGTGCCCCTCATAATTTGGAGAGATGTCCTTTTCTCACACAAGATATAAGTCAATATAAACTTAGGCATAAATAAAACAATTTCCACTCAATCTCCCAAAGAACTCAACATACATGCAAAAGACGACCCGTAGGCTTGCCTTTAGTGTAATACTCTGCTAATATAGAATTTTGAATCAAGGATCAATTAGGACTTAAATTTGGTTGTAATGTAGGTTAAGAGACGGGTAAGAACTATTTGGCCAAGATAGTGACTAATCTCCCTAAGCACTTTAATACTTCACAAAACTTTGAGTTTTAAGCACATTCTTCAATTTCCAAATTTTCTCCTTATACCTTCCTTTATTTTTCAGTTTTTTCAACTTAGGTGACTAGTGGAAATTTTTCTTTTCATCATTGAGCTTATTCGCACACATTTCTTTTCTCTTTTGTTTGCCTTTCTTCTGTTCCCACCCTTTACGCACCCCTACTCTAGCCACCCTCAACTTAAGCATTTTTCTTATGTTGAGGTTCACAATATCCAAGGAAGGACCAGGGCCAAAACAGGTTCATTGTAAACAAATGGGTATGGTTAATCGGTAAATTATGATTTTTTTCATCTTCAATTTTTCAAAGCTCTTTCTTCTTTATGTTTTCCCACTAAAATTGATCACGGGCAAAAATATATGCCCGAGATACTCTTTATTACTTAAATTAGTCTTGTTTATCTAAGTTATCGTATACATTTTCATGTAATTTTATATAATGTGGAGATATGTGCTAACCAACATGATTAGCCTTTGTTTTGTAGGTTTTGATGATGTTTGAGTAACTAATCCATGAGTTGGTGAAGTAGAAGCTTGGAAACGGAATTAACACGCGAACGTCGGCAAGGAAGAGGCATAAAACAGCCCACCGGCGCGTCGACAAGGTGCCACGGCAGGCAGGCCGCTCAAAACAGCCCACCTGCGCGTTGGAAACGTGCCACGGCAGGTGGACTCCGCGACCATGGGGCTACAACGTGCTTCCCAGGCAGCGTGACACGTTGCCAACGCGGCAAGGTGCTGCCTGGGCCGATTTCGGGTGATTTTCCAGAGAGCCTCCGCGTTCGTAGCGTGTCACGGAGGCCGTGCTCCGCGATGCACTCCGTGACACGTTGCTTGTTAATCTGGGAAAGATTCCTACTAATATAAATAGCACACTTAGGTTTATTTTTCATAATTCAGACTTGGTGGAGCTAGGACGTGGGTTAGCAGCAGTTGAGGGACGAAAAAGCTAAGGGTTTTTCTCTCTTTCTTTCTTCTTTCAATCAATTGTACGTATGATTTACACTCATTTGAGGATGATCAATCCACAAATGAGTGGCTAATTCTCTTCCTTGCTAAGGTTTTGAACATGTGTATTGAATTTTGATTGTGAATTATATGGTTTTTCATCTTCTTCTTTAATGTTGTTCTATTAATTCTTGTTCTTTACTGCAATAGTGATTGGCCAACATTAATGTATATCTAAAAAGTCCAATTTCACTCGAGAGAGCAAGAAATTGGAAAGTTGTGAATTAATAGGGTATTGTTCTTAACTTGATTTGGGAAAATTGGGTTTTGATGTGCTTTCCTGATAGAAATATACTTGAAAGCCGTATTAGTCAATTTAGGAACCGAAATTGTATTGCTAGGTCATAAATTGCATTTGATCACAGAAATGTAGACGAATGGTTTATGATTCTAAAGTGAGATTAAATACGAGAGTTTTAATCTCTAGGCTAATGTTCTTGGCTAGCAACATGAAGAGAAGAATAACCGAATTATGATTACTATCGAATTCATTACTTGTTCTTAACCTTGGCATGCTCTTATCCATATTTTCAATTCAAGTAAATATTTGTTAATAGTTTTAGTATATAGTTTATAAACAAAATTATTTAACTTTTGGTTACATTGTTGTCAACATAATTAGAAGTAAACTAGAATATAGTATACTTAAGCAATTTTACTTATCCAGAGTCTCCTTGGATCGATACTTGGCTTACTTAGCCACTTTATTACTTGTTTGACCACGTGCACTTGCGTGTCGGTTTTTAACCCCTACCAAAGCACCGAGCAAGTTTTTGGCGCCGTTGCCGGGGAGGCTAGGCGATTTGTGAAATTGTGTTAAGTGTAAATTTACTGTATTTTTGTTTTATTTTCTTAAGTGTTGACAACTTGATCTTAGTATTTGTTTTAATTCTTTGTTCATTTTAATTTTTCTCTCTTTCGGATACCCTCATTGACATGACATCTTGGAATATAAATGGTGGATACGCATATTTCGGCGAATCTTGCATGAATTGTGGAGGACCCCACTTGTGGCAAAACTGTAACACGTGCAATATATGTGGGTGTCAATATGGCCATTGGGGTGATTGTCCAAAGGCATATTTCCCTCCCCCAAGCCCCTACTATGATCCTTTTGTTGTTTTTGCTGAATATAGGCATGTTGAAAATGAGGACTTGGGACGCCAAGTTCAAATAGAGGACATGATGAAACAACTCCTGGAGCAATCAGAAGCAATGAAGGAGTCGGTGGCAGAATTGATAATTCAGCAAAAGGAGAATGCAGAGGCTGTAAGCAGGATGAGCATCAAACTCACAGAGATGTGTGCTGAGGCTGAAGCTTGTGATAATTTGCAGGTGACAATTTTAGCCGATATTCAAGAGGAACTACAAGGGGAATACAAGGGTAAATTTTTGGATGAAGCCCAACACTTAGAATCTCTTGAGTGTCTCCGTGATCGTCTCATACCTATAGAAATTCCATTCATGGAAGAAGAAAAAGAATATCTCCCATTTGACCTTAATGGAGAAATAGATGTCGATGTTGAAAAGGTGTACACAAGTAAGGAAGTCAAGCACAAAGCAATTTCAGAGTTGAGGTGTATTGGACCACACTCTACGCATTTTTCGACATTAAGTTTGGTTGACAACATAGAAATAGAGTCTTCCAAGTTTATAGAGAAATGTCTAGAGGAGGACCAAGCCCCATATATTCTGAAATTTGCTAACTCAGAGAGACAAAATGACTTCGCTTACAGAGGGGCCAATAGGTTCAAAAGAAAACATCTACTGCTTGGTCCTTACAATTTTTCACCACCACCCCTAGAGCATAAGAGGAAATTAGAAAAGAAATTAGGGGTGAGATTCATATCCTCAAGGTGGAGGAAAAAGTGGTGAAACTTGGTACGTCGTGTCGCGACGTAAAATTAGGCGCTGCTTGGGAGGCAACCCAAGGGTACCACAGGTACCATTTTAATTTCTTGCAATTGAGTTAATTTTTGTTTATTTTCATCTTGTGTTGTTTTGGTGGAAAGTTAAGCGCAGATGGAGGGGAAGTCTGAGTACCCGTGGAGGAGGAAGGTAACAAGCATGGAAGAGAAAAAGTGTGGGGTTGAACACCCACTTGTGCAAAGTCGAAGAAACGCATGCTGTTAGCTAAACCTAAAGGCCTCAGGGAGTATTTCTCACCCTTTGTAACCTTTAGTTTGATGCTATGCGGACATAGCATGATTTAAGTGTGGGGTGAGGGAAATTTCTAGGAAATTTCAAAATTTCTGTGCTTAATGATTTTTGGTGAATGTAATGCTTGTACAAAAGTTGGTGAGAAATTTGAAAATTTGAAAATTTTGAAAATTTTTGTGAATTAAGCATGACTTCATCACCCGTTGGTTTTTCTTTTCGGTTCTTTTCCGACGGGGGGTATTTGAACCGAAGAATAAAAAAAAAATTCTTTTCTTTTTTCTTTCTTTCCTGGGTCTGTATATAAAGTTTTTAGTCATAGTTAGGGACTGTTTCCGACGTTGGATGGATGACGACCGTCTTGAGGAAAATTAGTCGATAGGTTTTGGGTTTTTGAAACCATAACTAATTGGTGCTGGATGTTCTTGTTATGTGCTATAAATGTTTGTAAGATGCAAGTATGTTCAGTGTGAAGCATGCAAGTGTATAACTTTGTTTGAGACACTTAGGCTCTTGAATTTGACTCAATATGATGGAAGCTTAATTTTGAATTCTTGTGATTAGCTGAGTAAGAGTCTACTGATTGTGTCTTGATTTGAGCATGTGCCATGAGTGTAAGGTTTTTGAGTATTCCATGCTATTGTGGATTGTCTAGAACTTGCCTGGTGTGTTTATAAAACGAAATGAAGGATGTGAATTGGAGGAAATGATATAGGCATTTCTTTGAATGAACCAACTTTTTACCCCTCATTATACCTACCTTGAAAAATTAATCCTAGTTAACCCCATTGAGCCTTGAGCCTATTCTTTGACAGCTGCAACATAAGCTTAATCCTTTTTCTTTCATTAGCCTTGAATTTGATCCAAAACTCTGAAGCGCTTAAAGAAAAAAAATCCGAAAGAGTAAAGGAGTGAGAAGAATGAAAAAGAAGGGAAAGTAGCATCTAAATGTGCAAATGTCGTAGCAGGAGCAGGGTCGGTCAAATCGTCTGCGGGTACATAAACTGCTTGAATAGAGGTTATGGACCCTTCTTTGGTAGAAGTAATTCTTTCTTGTAAAGAACCCATTTCGGTACTTAGGGTCGGTTGATAACCCACAGCGGAAGGCATTCTACCCAATAAGGCCGATACTTCGGATCCTGCTTGGACGAAACGGAAGATGTTGAGAAAAGGAAAAAGGTGCATTTGTGTGAAAATGGTTGGTTATTAGTAGGGAGTAAGAAAAGGAATGAATGAAACATATTGCTTAAGTACTCCTTACTAATAAGCTAAAAGTGTCGAAAGAAATGGGGGAACAAAAGAGGAAAAAGAAAACAAAAAGGAGAAAAAAAGGTGAAGTGAGGGAAGGGAAGTTTGCAATGAAGGCGTGATGTATTAAAAGCGCTTAGGAAAGATAGTCACTATTACTGATCATAATAGTACCTACCCGCACCTGAGTTACATTACAACCTAAAAAGTCCTACTTGATCTTACATTCACACATCCTTATATTAGTGGAATAAAACACTAAGGGCAAGCTTATGGGTCATTACATAATGCATGTGAATTCTTTGTGAGAGTGAGCGTAATTCTATTCATGTACCCACACATGTTGTGATATAAAAATTGTTTTTGCGTGTGAAATTGGGTAACTCTCTTTCCGTGAGGGGCACATGTTGAATGAAGGATATAATTCATGTGGGATTTGTTGATCAATTGATTTGCATGAGTTTGCTAAAAATTGAGAGTCGATTCTTGAGGTTAAGAAGTCTTAACATGGTTGTACTTCATTTCAATGATCAAATCAGGCATGCTCTATTTTTAGCTTGTATCTTACGTAATCATTATAGTCGTAACCTGAATTATCTTGCTAAATTAGTTATGTAGGAGTCTCCATTTGCATGATATGTAAAAGGTTGTTCGAGGACGAACAAGGCTTTAAGTGTGGGGTTGTGATCACGGGCAAAAATATATGCCCGAGATACTCTTTATTACTTAAATTAGTCTTGTTTATCTAAGTTATCGTATACATTTTCATGTAATTTTATATAATGTGGAGATATGTGCTAACCAACATGATTAGCCTTTGTTTTGTAGGTTTTGATGATGTTTGAGTAACTAATCCATGAGTTGGTGAAGTAGAAGCTTGGAAACGGAATTAACACGCGAACGTCGGCAAGGAAGAGGCATAAAACAGCCCACCGGCGCGTCGACAAGGTACCACGGCAGGCAGGCCGCTCAAAACAGCCCACCTGCGCGTTGGCAACGTGCCACGGCAGGTGGACTCCGCGACCATGGGGCTACAACGCGCTGCCCAGGCAGCGTGACACATTGCCAACGCGGCAAGGTGCTGCCTGGGCCGATTTCGGGTGATTTTCCAGAGAGCCTCCGCGTTCGTAGCATGTCACGGAGGTTGTGCTCTGCGATGCACTCCGTGACACGTTGCTTGTTAATCCGGGAAAGATTCCTACTAATATAAATAGCACACTTAGGTTTATTTTTCATAATTCAGACTTGGTGGAGCTAGGACGTGGGTTAGCAGCAGTTGAGGGACGAAAAAGCTAAGGGTTTTTCTCTCTTTCTTTCTTCTTTCAATCAATTGTACGTATGATTTACACTCATTTGAGGATGATCAGTCCACAAATGAGTGGCTCATTCTCTTCCTTGCTAAGGTTTTGAACATGTGTATTGAATTTTGATTGTGAATTATATGGTTTTTCATCTTCTTCTTTAATGTTGTTCTATTAATTCTTGTTCTTTACTGCATTAGTGATTGGCCAACATTAATGTATATCTAAAAAGTCCAATTTCACTCGAGAGAGCAAGAAATTGGAAAGTTGTGAATTAATAGGGTATTGTTCTTAACTTGATTTGGGAAAATTGGGTTTTGATGTGCTTTCCTGATAGAAATATACTTGAAAGCCGTATTAGTCAATTTAGGAACCGGAATTGTATTGCTAGGTCATAAATTGCATTTGATCACAGAAATGTAGACGAATGGTTTATGATTCTAAAGTGAGATTAAATACGAGAGTTTTAATCTCTAGGCTAATGTTCTTGGCTAGCAACATGAAGAGAAGAATAACCGAATTATGATTACTATCGAGTTCATTACTTGTTCTTAACCTTGGAATGCTCTTATCCATAGTTTCAATTCAAGTAAATATTTGTTAATAGTTTTAGTATATAGTTTATAAACAAAATTATTTAACTTTTGGTTACATTGTTGTCAACATAATTAGAAGTAAACTAGAATATAGTATACTTAAGCAATTTTACTTATCCAGAGTCTCCTTGGATCGATACTTGGCTTACTTAGCCACTTTATTACTTGTTTGACCACGTGCACTTGCGTGTCGGTTTTTAACCCCTACCAAAGCACCGAGCAAAAATCACCCTCCTTGTTTAGCAAAATTTCACCTTTTCATATTCCCTATTCACCACACTTTTTAGCTTTTCCCTTCACTTTTCCAATTATACTACTTTCCTATAAAAATATTTCATTATAGTGCTCTAGGAGTCATTTGGATCAAATTCAAGTCAATAGTACAAAAGGGATTAAGCTTGTAATATGTCTATCAAAAGAATAGGCTAAGGCTCAAACATAGCTAATTAGGATAATTACAATCAAGGTAGGTAAAACAGGATAAAAATATGATTACCAAAGAAATGCCTATATAACTTTCCAAATCCATCATTCTTATTTCGCTTTGCACACACACCGGGCAAGGTCTAGACATCAATTTACAAGCATGGAGTATATCAAAAATAACTCCTCACACATTGGCACAAAATGGTTTAACAATGGAAATCAAGATCACTCAAACATATATATCCATATTGCATGCATAACATAATTAAGCCCAATTTTTTTCTTTTCAAGCCCAAGAGTCAATTTTCAAAAGACTAGGTGTTTCTTCCTTTTTCATGCATTTTTGAGTGAATTAAATAAAGTCCCAATGATACCTAGAGTGAAGCACCTAGCATTCGTAAGGCTCAAGTCTTGTTCTTCCTAATGACTAATTTACCCTTAAGACGGTCGTCATCCATCCATCATCGGGCAAAGTCATGACTCAATGACTAAAATAAAAAAAATCTAGACTCTCTAATCGGTTCTAAGGGACTATCCACCGAAAAAGTAATGAAAACAAAAATCGGAAGAACCCAAAATAAAATAAAACTAAAAACAATACTAAAAACCAACAAGCATGCATGACAAATAATAAATCTCAAAATAAAAACAAGTCTACCATATGCAAATTTAGCAATTAAGGTATGCATGGTACTATGGAGTTCACGTCTCTCATCCCACACTTAATTGGTTACACTATCCCTAGTGCTAAAATAAATAAGCATAAAGTAATAGAGTGCAAGAAGAACTCCCTGGGCCTCTACTCCTTGTCTTCAATATTTAAGCTCAATCTTGATAGAAAATTATGAACTATCACCTTCATACTTGAACGAACACGTAAAAATGAACAAAAAAATTTATCTTGGGTTGCCTCCCAAGTAGCGCCTGATTTAACGTCACGTCATGATATTGATTACTCATACTTTATCAAGGTACCTGTTGAGATTGTGGTCACATCCTTGTTGCTTGTTTTACCACGCTAACCTGTGACACATCAGAAAATAAAAGAAAAACAAAAAATAGGAAATAAAGACTGAAAGTTAAACCCAAAAAATTAATCTAATCCTAAACCGTATTCCTTGGCAACAACGCCACTTTTTGATAATGCTCAAACCGCACCTCCTTACGAAGTATAAAGCGGACATTGTCAATAAAGAATCCAACTAGAGGTTGGGGTCGATCCCATAGGGAATATGGAAGGATGTAGAAGAATGATAAGGCTTAAGGTTTTTAGTTAATTATTTCCTAAGAGGGGGGCATTTGTAAAAGTAATAGATAACAATGTTGAGAAATTGTTTGTTGTTTCCAAATTAATACAACTAACTAGTGTAAGTGTTCCCCATGACTTTATAACCACAAGGCATTTTATACTAGTGATCTATTCCGGTGCTTAGCATGCAATATCAGTAAATTAATTTCACATAAATGGTTGGTCCCCTATTTAGATGATTATCACCACACAACTTGGTCCATCTACGGGTGTATGCTTTACTAACCCTTACTCTTGATATCGGATTAGCTATTCCTGGACAAAGTGAAGCTACTAGATGAGGGTTGACAGCCTCAAATCTCTGTTGTTAATATCTTTTCCTATTCTCTATCTCCTTGGTCCGGTAGGTAAGAAAAAGGCAAGTTCTAACATTTGCAACCATCGAAAATCAATTAAAATGAAAGAAGAAATAATACATGCATAAACTCCATTCAAGAGTCACTGAGTATTTTACCTACGTGTGTTAATTTGTAATGGTTCCCGCAACCCTAGTTGTGGTGGTTTTAGCCTATCATGTTTATAAGTAAATTAATAGAATTCATAAATAATAGCAAAAATTAATACCTACAATGATGATAGGAAAAAATCACTTTATGAATGCAACATTCAAAAGAACAACATTACAATCGTATCTCAAATTTGTCTTCTATCACGTCCTAAAATTTACTCTAGAAACTTATTGTGAAACTTCAACTCTTGAAGACATTCCAACTTAAAACTTGATCCCTATTACATTAAATAAAAGGATATTTATAGTAGTATATTTATGTTTTCCTTGTTCCTTGATGAATTTGATTTGGAATTTAAATTTCCTTTTCCTAGTTGAAGTAGGAAAGCCAATTTTTGCCCTTTTTGTAACCTTGTGCGTCGCCCATGCCAAAAATGTGTTTCCCATGCTGCATTGCCATTTGTGTCAATGGGTCACCTAACAACTCTTTGTGCATGGGCACGAGTCGTTAGGCCCCTCGTGGTCTAACTCCTCCAAATTTCCAGTGTACCTTACAGTTGGTTCCAATGATCTACCAATGGGTCGTTTAGTCAACTAACGACTCGTTATGTCTTTCGTCATCTCCACAGGTTACTTTTTCAATAATTTCTCTCATAGTTTTCATGACTAACTTCACGACTCGTTACCAGATGTAATGAGTCATTCCCTCAACCCGTTAGGTACACTATTTCTTCATCTTCCGAACTCAACCTTTTGCCCACGACTTCATCTTTTTTTCATCTTCATTCCATAAGCCTCAAATACATTCAAATCCATCCTTTTTAGCCCTGAAAACATCTAATCACACGCTTTAGCTAATTTTCAGAAATATATAACATAAACACATGCAAACACACATAATTTGTTCTCAAAACATAGTAAAGTACAGGAAAATATGTCTATGAAGTGCGTGAGTACGCCCTTCATCAGTCGTCTGCAGTCGTTTAAAAGAATCCTAGGTTAAGGAAGTGGTGACAAAGACTAGCAGCAATGAGTCGTTTGAGCTATTAACGACCCGTCCTGTCTAGTCATGGTGAGGGATCAGAGGCCTGGATTCAGGGAGTAGCAATGAAAGGTAACAACGGATCGTAGGAGCTCACAACGGATTGCATTGACGTCCGTTGTCACTAGCAGTTCAGTTTTTTCAAGATTTTCACTAAAGGTATTTTTGTTATTCGTAAGCCTTCCTGAGCCCTAGGGTCCTAGACTACTTCATTTTAAGCTCAAAATAGGCAGTTTTATGAGGGGTAAGTTCATTCTAGGCTCATTCACATTCATGCATGCAAGTTGAGGGCTTAGAAGGTGATCATGTTTAGGTTCTCTACAAGTTTTTCTTCAATTCTTCATTGGGCAATCAGGAAATTGGTAGAATCAGATCCTATCAGGTATGTTGGGTTATGAATGGGTGAATTCTTTCATATCCATGCCCAATCCCACTCTAAATCATGAAAATCCATATGTTTAATTGTATGAGATTTTAACCCAATGCATGAAATTCCTAATTTTCTACATGGGTATGATCTAAGTATGTTTCTACTATTGAATTATGATTCATGGGCAAGTTTTACAATTGTTCAATTATAATCATGTTTTCAAGATTTATAAATTAAAATGCCCATTTATGAGAAGTTCATGAAAGTTGAGATTTATGATGAATGTTCAAGTATGATGAGATATTATTGATGAAAAGCATGTTTTCAAGTTACCCATGTTTATAATCGTGTTTTTAAGTGAATTAAGTAATTTCATGCATGTTAAAGTATTGGGCAATGCCCATATGTTCATGTATGATTTATGATTTCACGAATAAGCTTACCACATGGTTTTGGAGTTAAGACTCCCATTTGTGTTCATCTTTTGGTATGGTTTGAGCAAAAGCTCCTTATATATGATTTCAGATTTGATATGTATTTGATTATTCAGCTTTCGTCAATAGATGATGGTAAACTTCATTGAAAAATGATGGAGAGCATATGCATATCTTCGGAAGTAGAGTCTAGCACCGAGTAGGCTAAGGGTCGATCAACCCTATGCCTCAAAACTACATGCCAACGTAGGTTCATATCATACATATACCATGGGACCTCCCTTGTGAGCTATCCCTTGCCCCGAATGGACCTCGAGCTTGATATCGATATCATAGTATCGTTCTTAGCCCTGACAAGACTTTGGACGGCTCTACCCACTTGAGTATGATAGTTGGGACCACGTAAGCTCTATCGTGGTATGTCGGTTATATGAAGAGTCTCCCATTGTTCCTCATGATTTCAGTTATGCATGTCTATCATTCGTGATATATATATATATATATGTATATATATATATATATATGTATATATATATATATATATATATATATGTTCTAAAGAAAGTTTGACCCAATGTTCAGTTTTACTTATGATTATCAGATTTCAGCTTTGGGTCATTCGATTCAGTTATGATGTTCAGATTATGGTTTCAGAAAATAGCATGCAAGCCCTACTCTCAAATTCTTGATTTGATTATGTTTTATATTATGCATGTTTTAAATTATTTTACTTAGTTAAGCAGTTTTACTTACCTTGCATACTCGGTACATTTCACGTACTGATCGCTTACTCTATGCTGTATCGTTTTATGATACAGGCTCCAATCTTCAAACTCAACAATGTTAGGACATGCCCGAATTCTTGCTTTGGTCGAAGAGGTAGAGATTATGAAAAGAGAATTACAACGGCGCCTTGATCTTGATGATCATTGTATTAACTTGAGCTGTGGTCACAGGATACTTAAATCTGGAACTTATTGATAACGGATAGTTTGAAACCGCTCATGAGACTTGGTCAAGTGATTGAGTATAGTCATTCAATAGGGACTGGTTGGTCGTTTGAATGAACCTAAGTTATAAGTTCTATAAGTAAGTATTGGTGATAATCATGAGTGTATACCCGAAGTAGTCATGAACCCATGGGGAAAACAAACCCTAGTTATCCTTTGATATTGACATAACATCATAATTTTGATATCTACTTTTATTATTGATTTTCTTTAGAATCTCCCTATTTTGAAGTAACTACCTTACAAGTTCAGTTACCGGCTATAATCCAGTCTCCCTATTCCCTGTGGGTTCGACCCCAACCTCTAGTTAGATTCTTTACTGACAACATCTACTTCTCACTTCAGTAAGAGGTGTGGTTTGAGCGTTATCAGTTACCTTTAACCCCTTTATCATTTCTCTTCTCATTTCCAACTCTCATGGCCTGTTTTACCTACAAAACTACCGAAACATGTCATATCCGGATAAATGTACCTAAGTGTATGTATATTCTCTTGGTTTTAAGTGTCGAAAATGCCTTAAAAACACGACTCATCAACACCCTCAACTTAGCATGTTTGCATGCCCTCAGGTAAATAAAATTAAATCAACCCAAGGCAACACTTAACTAGAAGAAACCTAGGAGATGCGTAGCAGTTCAAAACTTATGAAGCATACATGTTGTTCACACAATCAACTCCACTCTTACAGTGCTCAACACAAAACCAGTGTAACAACTCAATTCTCCTCATTATGACACAATGAGATCAATGGATGACATCATGTTATCACTACACAACCAAGCATACAAATGCCATTTCACCTAGGTAAGCTAACAATCAGCCAATGCAATCACATGCCCTCACAACAACGAAATCCCCCTACACCTATAAAAGATCATGACAATACTTTTGGGACTAGGTAATAACTCGATCACTCTCACAAAGCAATTTAAACTATGCACATACAATACCATAGGCTTTCCTATACTTTCCATATCACAGTTTTTGGACGGTTGAACTAGGATCACTATAGGACTTTCTTAGGCTTATAATGTAGGCTCAGGGATGGGTATGGTAGATATGGAGACAGTGACTTAACTCTCCTTGGCACTACACTAACTTTGCACATAACCTCTTTTCCACTTCTCTCCCCTTTTCCCTATTTTTTCTTCTTTTACAACTACGAGTGTGGTTTTCCTCTTTTCACGCATTTCTTTTCTTCTTTCTCTTTTTTCCATATTTTTATCTTTTTTTTTCTTGTTATTTTTTTATTTTCTTTGATATTTCATTATACACACCGCACCCTCTTGGGCATATGTACATTCCCAAGTGATATTTTATACCCAATCTTTAGTCATGTTTGCACCTTTTTAAAATATAATCTCATGTATTTTGATTGAAATGGTATTCACGAACTAACATATGTGATTAGCCTTTGTTGTAGGTTTAAATGCAAGCTAAAACTGGAATTTGGAGTCATCAACAAGCCATGGAGAAGAATTGGGGCATTCAGATTCGTGTCACCAAGAAATGAAGCAAGTTGGGACATTAAGGGACTACAAAACAGTAAACATCTGTGTTGGTAGCATGTCACTGAGGCACTTTGATGCATTGGAGAGTGTGCCACGCTAAGAAAAACATCACTTGCTCAAGGCAGTGTAGTAGCGCATTGGCAGTGTGTCACAGAGGCAAATCTCGACAATAGCCAGCGTGTGAAGGAGGCAAATCTCCGCTATAGCTAGCATGACACGGAGGTAGTCCATCACAGGCCAAATCAACAATTATGAAAGAAACACTTAGTAGTTTAATTGAATATCATGTATTATTTTCTGAAAACACAGAGGAGCGAAGGGAGGACAGAGGAAACTCTACTTAGGGTTTATTTTTCTTTTATTTTTCCACTTTAATTTCTACATGACTTATAAGCACGCTGTGAATTCGTGTATTAGAAGGAGTGGCTAAAACCCTTCTTCTAAGGTTGAGGCCATATAACATGTTGTATTTGCTTAATTCAATATTTAATTCATGTTTTTATTGTTGTTAGTTCTTGAAATGTTGTTAGTAATCATTTTAATGCTTGATCACCATTGAAAAGCAACTGTTAATCTTAGGAAATTTAAAGAGAAAACCCTATGATAGAACAAGGAATGCAAGAAATGAGTTCAAGTCTTTACGACTGATTCATGGTTAAGATAGAAATATACCTAATTCGCCTCGCTTTGTTATTAAACAGGAAGATAGCTAGACACTAGAATTTTGAATTGTCACATCACCTCTCTCAAATGTAGCTGCAAAGTGAAGCTTAGGTTAAATGGTTGGAGATTTGAAAGACCATAACCAACAGTGCTAATCCCGTGAACCACTCCACATAGAAAATTGCATATGAATTAGGTTGTCATATCCCCACTCGGCGATGTAGTTGTGAGGCTAATTCGACTATGTTTAGAGGCTCGAAAGACCATGAACATTGCATTAATCTTATGAGACAACAAATGAAGTCACATATTTGAACCAATGTCAACTGTAGCTAAACATGAATGTTTGGCCTTATCCCTAGATTCTTCTCGTTATTGTTTTTCACTTAGAATTGTGATCACCCTTAGATTTAGAAACAACCAAACTTCAAATATTGGAAAATTAGCACTTTTAAAATTTTCAATTGATACTAGACTTGTTAATTCACTATAATCCAGTCCATGTGGGTTCAACATCTGTCTATTTAAGAGTCACTATATTAATTGTGCGACTGCGTGCACTGGAGGCGTAGGAAGTTTTTGGTGCCATTGTTGGGGACTGGCAACATTTGGTGAATTTCTTTTTCTTTGTATTGTTTTGCTGTCGCGCCCCATTTTCCCTCGCGAAAAAGCGGGATACAACATGTGACGTCTCTTAAGGGTTGAAAATAGAAGAGCCGCCACCTAACGGATTAAGGTGCGTTAGGGCACCATTCTAAGCTAAATTTTGTTACCTAAGTTACGAGAGTCGGGAAAGGGCTTAAATTACCTCGAAAGGAAGGTGTTAGGCACCTTTCGAGGTCCACAAATGTGGTTCCCGACCGGATTCATTAATGGGGGGAATTAGCTAAGTGAGCAAATAAAGCTGATTTTAGCTTATGTACTTAAACTAAATTGATAAAAGAATAAATAATTAAGTTTAGAAAAGCAAGTAGAAAGAAATTTGGGCAAACTAAAATCTAAAAATAGATTATCAATAAATAAAAAAAATTGTGGAAAATAAAGTAAGTAAAAAACATAAATAACAAAACAGCAATTTATTAGAATCTACATAACAAACAAACAAATAAATATTTGTTTTAATTTTGGGGCCGAACCTCATAGAGGCGCCTACGTATCCCTTATGAGAATCAGGCCGAACGTAGTTCTACCTGAGAGTTTTAACCTAACCGGATCACCCCGTGCGACTAAAATAATATTTTGCAACCTATTGAGGTTACTCATATTATTCAGCAGGCACGGACTATCATTTCCCACTACCCACCTAGTTAATTAATTGTTAATCCTATAACATTTCTAGGTGACAAAGCTATCGTCCTAATATTTGCCTACCCGTTCCAATCCTAATGTACAAGAGGCGATGGACTACTAAATTTGGATTTTGGGTCTAAAATTCCTAAGGTTGTAAAAGGTGATTAAACATCAAACAAAAACAGTACTTAGCATAATGAACATATGAAGGTTTCAGACAAGCCTCTGCATTTAAACCTATGAACATGATTTCTAAAATGGGGCAAGTGATCTTATAAATATGATCTCTAACATGAATATGCAGACTTCATGTATAGCGCCAATTTGAAATAAATGTAAAATTGTGAATTAAAGAAAACAGAATTTAATGTAAAAGTAGAGCTAATTTCAAAACAGATTCAGAACTGCAAATTTAATGAAATGAAACTTAATGTAAACGTAATACAAGCCTAAAAATGAATGCAGAAATGTAGATTAATGAGAACAAAAATGTAACATAAAGGTAAAAGCAGTTTAAAAATAGATAAATATAATGTGATGTTTAAACAAGAATTATGATTTAAATTAATATCTTAACCTAGAGGCATGATTTCTATGTTTTTTAAGAGGGAGATCTTGCACGCATTATTTAAATCCTATAAGCATTATTTATAGATTGATCTTAATAGCTACAAGCAGTGTTTAAGAAGTCTAAACATAGACCTATAGGCATGATTTCTATGTGTGTGTTAATCCTATAGGCATGCTTTCTATCCGAGATTGCCTAACTAAGCATCAAAAAGTAAGAACGGTAAAGAACATATGAACCCCCGCCCATAAACCCCTTTTCACTATTGTGAATTTTATTACAAATATTACAAAAAGAAAAACAAAATAGAATGAATAATTACGGCATATTAAAATAATTAAAATAATTCTGGTAGCCTTCTTTCGTCCTAGCGACTCTCTGATGAATGTCGGAATAAGATGATACCTGCTTAAAGATTAGTACAATCATAGATGAAACAATAATCGGTAAATAACAAAAGCAAAAGAAAATCAAAAGGTCACGGATACCACGGTTGTTACCCACACTCAACACGTCAAGATCACGAGAATCTCGAGGATTCCGAGCAGTGCTCGTATTGAGGTGGAAAGAAAGATAAACAATTTTTAAGGAGCAGAACAATATTTGTGAAAAAATAAATTTTTTCTTTTCTCAACGTGTTCCCCCCCTTTTTTTTGAAGGAGAAAACATACTTATATAGTCAATGAGTAAAGAAGTTAAAGGAAGGGAAAATATTCAAAAGTCAATCACGGCAATTATTTTTCAAAATTAGGAGGGCTGAATTAATGTCAATCAAGTCACAGAATAAGGAAGTAAATAATCGAAAAAATCAATCAAAGTACATTCTTTCTTCATTAATAAAATTAGATCAATGTACTTAAAAAGTGATCCTACTTTACCATAATTAACAAATAATAAATTAATTAAATGAAATAAGAATCAATCATATAATCTTCTTAAATTAAGCCAGATCTCATGAAATGAAAATCTTACCAAAATTATTCAAACAAGAGCTAATGCTAATTATATTTGAAAAAAAATTGATACAAAAGTTATCATATTTCAAATTATCAAAACTTCCCTTAAAGCAAGACATCCAATCAATTAAGTGTAAACTAGTTTAATTTTAATAAGAAAGGACAGTACCAAATTGTCACAAACTGATTTCAAGAAGAAAGGAAATGAACTTTGCTCAAAATTTATCAATAATAGGCAGATATCATATAATTTGAAAATCAAATCAGGTAATAATATTCTCAAGTTACCGGAGATTACTAAGAATAAAAGAATGCTAGGCTGTAAAAGATTATTCAAGTAAAGGAGAGGAAATTTTTAAATCCACACTATGACTACTACAAACGTACATTAATGTGTTAAGATATCAAAATAATCTTGCATGCTTTACATAAACCAGACTTAATCCTCTCGTAAGGTTATAAGCACCAATCTGTAGAGGCGCTCAAATAACAAGGTTGAGATG
The DNA here is from genome assembly GCA_035772735.1 of Datura wrightii. NCBI lineage: Eukaryota > Viridiplantae > Streptophyta > Magnoliopsida > Solanales > Solanaceae > Datura > Datura wrightii. Next base: position 122,676,702 of record JASDFA010000010.1, read on the forward strand.
TAATTACCAAAAGAATTAAGGAGATTTATCAAAATATGCAAGTATCCAAGTGAGAACATCAATGCCGGACCATAAAGCTATTACAGTAGGAATAACGAATTTACATGCTTGCCAGAAATCCATCCACACTTTCTAGATATGTTAATCTCAAGTTATAAGAGAGTGGAATCAACCTTATAGGCAGATTTGTGAGACAAGATTAACAAACTTCATAATCAAAAATTGACAATACTTAAAGACAAACAAAAATCAACAAATTCACAATTAGACTTGACAAACAAGAAGAGCTAAATAGATGATTATAGAAAGAACATATTCTGTCCTAAACTTGCCGGAGACGATGGAATTGTAGTGGCGCCATCGATCGATGGTGGTCGAAGGGCTTGTCGGAGAGAGGTTAGTGAGAGGAGAAGAGAGAAGAAGAGAGGAGGAGGGTCTGGTGGTTTGGCGGCGTTAATAGCGGAAGGAAGATAAGAGGGGGAAAAGGTGAGAGGCGGCTGAGAGGAAGAGAAGGAAACTGGGTCTAGCAGCTTCTGCCGGTGGTGCGCAGTGGCTGGCCGACGGAGAGGAGGAGGTGCGCCTACCTAAAGAGGAGAAAAATGAGGCTTTTGCTAGTGTTGTGTTTAGCCGAAGACGGCTGGAGAATGGTGGGGTTCAGATGGAGATGGAGAGAGGAAGAGGGAAGGCGGCCGGTAGTGTTGTTTCACCGGTGTTTTTTGTGGTTTTTGCCGGTGGTCTATCGTAGTTAGTGTTGTGGTTTCTCACCGGAACAGTGAGAGGGAGGAGAAGAGGGTGGTGGTTGCAACGGAGTTCGGCAATGGGGAAGAAAGGTTAGGGCAGTGGTGATGGAGGTCCGGCGAGGTAAGAGAAGAGAGGGAAATGGAAGAGAAGGAGAGAAGATGAGGCGATGCCGGCATTAATGGAGGTTGGCGGCTGTTCGGTGTTAATAAAGTAGTAACGACATGGTGGTGTTCTGGTGAGGTCAGTGGCTGGTAACGATGGTGGAAGGTGAAGGTTTCCGGTCAGTAGTAAGGTGAGGGTGAAGCGGCGAGGAGCGAGGGGAAGAGGGAAAGGGAAGGAGGTCGGGCGGCGCGACAGATTTCCTGCCGGAAAGAATGGAGTGAGAGGGAGGAATGGTGGCTGTCGGCATTGTGAGGGAGAGGGCGGCGGTTTCGATGAAGAAGAGGGGAAGGGAGGCTGCTAGGGTATGTGAGAAGGAGGGAATGAGTAGGGTTTTGGTCGGTAAGTAATTAAAATATGGAAATAGGCTAGGGTTAAATCTAGACCGTTAGATTAGATTAGATGAACGACTAGGATTAAAAGTTATAAAGATGGGTCAGTTTATGGGTAGTATGCATGGGTCACATGCGGGTCGCGGGTAAGTTGGGTCGTCCGGATGGGTTAATGGGTTAGGAATTAATTTAGGCTGAAATTGAATTTAAATAATAACCGAAATTGATCAAAAATGGCTAAAATTGACATAAATTGAATAGAAATTGGCCAGATTTTAAATAAATTGAATGAATTGAATAGAAAGCGGCTAGAATTTAAACAAATTGAAGGAAAGTTGAATTTAGCTGCTATTAAATTAATAAATATACTACACTTTAATAAATAGATGATAAAATATTTTAAATTATAGGAAAATCATATAAATATTATCAATAATATAAACATATCCTAAATTTGAGTAAACTTTTGTAAATATCACATAATTAAATTATATATTTATAAATAATTTTATTACTAGAAAATAAAGTTAAGTTATTAAATATTTAAAAACTATATTATTAACATAAGTAATTTATAAATTTGAGTAATATTACTTGGAAAATAAATTCGTAAAAAATTAGTGAAAATTATGTAAATAGTTTATTAAGTAAAAATATATATTTAAAAAGGACGCATATTAATATGAAAAAATATTATATAGGACGTAATGATTTAAATAAATAAAAAAATAAAAAACGATGCAAATTATATGAACATATGTATATGTAACTTGGAATAAATTCGCAATATTATGATAATTAATCATTTTATAAATATAAAAATAAGTTGAATATTTGCGTGAAATAAATAAATAAATAAATAAATATATATATATATATATATATATATATATATATATATATATATATATATATATATGAGCAGCATATAAAGGCGTAGGTAGGTCAAAATTGGGTGTCAACATTTACATTTTCTTAAGTGTTAAAAAACTTGGTCTTGGTCATCTTTTTTGTAGGTAATTGAATTGTCCTTGAGCAAGCTGGCAACGGATAGTGTGTTAATTGAACCATATCTCGAACCCGAAGTTTGCAACAATTGGGAAGGGAAGGTTCCAATATATATCCCATCCAGAAGGTTCAATAGAGCGAGATTTCACCCAGAGAGATGGCAGCGAGATCTGTTCATGAAGCAGCAATCCCACTCGCGACCAACGTTACCTCCAGAATCCACAGACCAGAGCCTGGAGGTAGATTTGAGCTGAAGAAAAACATGGTGTTGTGGTTGCACACATGCTGGCAGTTCACAAGGATGACACATGAGGACCCACAACAATAGCTATAGAATTTTTTAGAGACCAATGATGTGTTCGTCCCCACCGGAGTGTCGACTGACTATGTGAGGCTCACCCTTTTCCCATTTTCTTTTTTGGGAAAAGCGAAGAGGTGGTCAAAGGTAGAGCCACCGAATACCATCACCACATGGGATGACTTGGCCCGAAAATTCCCAATCAGATTCTTCCCATCTAAAAAGACTGCTAAATTGAGGAGTGAAATTTTGAGTTTCAAGCAGCGGCCATATGAGAAATTATACTTGGCTTGGGAGAGGTTCAAGTCATTGTTGAGAGATTATCCCTACCACCAGTAGTCCAATGAAGTGCTGGACCATACCTTTGTGGAGAGTCTTGACCCCCACACAAAGATTTTCTTAGACTCTGCATCAGGTGGGCAAGCATTGGAGAAGACATATGATGAGCTTGATAACACTCAAATGCACTCCTCAATTAGAGAAAGTGTAAGGGATCGTTATATCAAAACAAATATTCCCGAAGGATGTCGGGGTTGAATCCCACAAAAACTAGTGAAAGATTTGCGCAAGTGTTGTTTTAGGAAATTTGAATTAACTCCCACCTATTAAGGAAAACAAAAACATAAAGTTTTTTGGGGGAAATGGAGTTAACAATATTGTGGATTTCAAACCAGCTTTGCCAAAATAGAAAAATAACCAAAATTAATAGACAATAATGAGAGAAGACTAGAGGTGTGGTGTAGATGGGGTGCTAATCAAATAAGGATATGCTAGCTCATCAAATCATTGCGAATAAGTGTAAATAACTTTGTGCAAGATGGCATCCTATGTTTTTCAACCTCATAGACACCTTTTCCTCAAGTCCTTTCAAACCTCAAGTCACAATTCAATTATCCCAATAGAGTTTGGGTTAATAGCTGAGATATTTGTAGCCATCAACTATAATTAGGATGATGAACATGGGTTTTTGCTAATTATAGCCCAACTCCGCAAAATCACATCCATTCCCACCATCAAATTCTCTCCAAATACTTGAATTCTTCTTTTCAAGATTAATTAGGTAACAAAGGTAAACCCACATTTGCAACTATGGATCATCAATTATAGATTGGATAGAACTCGATAGATTTACACAAATTAAGCAATATTAAAATGAATCTAGCAATACCCAATCTAATTAAGCCCCCATCATCACACACCTCTAGTTGATGATTTAGCTACTTATGATTAAGAAATTAAAGAGTATATTCATCAATAAACTCAATGATTTCATTAGTAAGAGAAAGCAAAATCAAACTCAAAAAATGTCTGCAACAATGGTTATACCTTACTAATGGATGAAGAAGAAAAGAAGAAAATAAGAAAAGCAATATTCAACAATCTCCTCCAATGGAGTTCTTCTCTTTCCTAGACAAAAGAAATTTTCAAAAAGCTAAAAAGTATAAAAGTTCTTTATAGAGTACTTTCTTCTAGACTATAAACAAAAATTGGGCAACTAATCTCCTCTTTTTCCAGTATTAGATGTAGTTTCCCTTGTTCCGGTGTTTTGTCACATGCGGGGGCACCGACGGTTCGCCAATTGCACTCTGCCAACCGCCTTCCATCGTCTGCCACACATCCAGTAATTCTACCAGCCTATTTAGTGACACCTTTGGCAGCTTGCCAGCCTTCATCCGCAATCCGCCGTTTCATTTACTCCTTGGTCCAGAAAGTACAAGCGCCAGTAGGTTCTTTGACTGATGAGTCGCCCGTTAATATCTGCGGTCGTCGGTTGCGCATTGTCTTCAGGTCAGTGGTCACCTACGTTTGACCAATATTTATCCAGTGTCCTCCGTTGTGGCACTGATTTTTACCTGATTTCATCTTTTTTACTCCACTTCTTGCTCTTTCTCTTCAACTTAGATACCTGCACATTAAAAGGCAAAAAGGTCATAAAATTCATCTAAATGACTTGAAAACTAAACTAAAGCTCATGCTCAAGAGCCTAATGAGCTGGTAAATTACCAACTCATTAAACCCCCAAACTTGAACCATTGCTTGTCCTCAGGAAATGCAATTCTCATCAGTTAAGAAACATTTCACTCCACAAGAGTTTAGACACCAATGACCACTTAATTCATGACAACCCAAAAATTGCTTACTAACTTACTAAAAAGAGAAGGAAATTCCCCAAAGAAATTTAAGAAAAATATATGGAAACATTCAAGAGGCCACCACAATTCAATGGCATTATTCACAAATTCATTTTACAAAACAAGGGGCATCTCAATTCATAATCACTATACATTCAAAGCTTGGCTTAGAGCTTGCATTACTCATGCATCAATCACACCATTACCTTAATGTAAGTGTGTCCTCAAAATGAATGATTCCACTCACCAAGGAGAGAATCCATTTTTCTATCATGAATTAGCGCGCACACAGGGGATTTTAGAAAAAGATAGTCACACTCACTCTCCCAAAATAAATCTTCATGCACACAACTCGACTCATAGGCTTGCCCTTCGTGTAATTCGCCACTAATGTAAAGCAGCTACACTGAGAATCAATTAGGACTTGTAGGTCATGATGAAGGCTAGGGGTAATGGTAAGGCAATGATTTGGATTTAGTGACTACATCCTCCTTAATTCCTTTATATGAACGCTTCAACCCTTCCCTTCTAACTTTTTGATATCGCTCCACCTTATCCCTCTGTTCACAACCATTTTTCTCTTTTGTTGTTCAAAAATCTTCCTTCTAGCTCCTTTGGCTATCATATTAAGCCTTGTCTAATCAAGAGGTAATACCATTCCACTTATCTTTTCTCTTTTGGTATTTTAAAGTTCCTTAGCTCATGATTTATTTCTTTCTCCAACAATTTTGGTGCTACCTCAGATTTATGTTTCTTATTTATCTCCCTTTCTTGAAGACCCCTAAACTTAGGCTCTTTGCCTCTTACTAATAGATTTTCGTATCTCTCCATAGGCCTTCGAGCCCATATTGTTTCTTTTCATTCACTCAACACTAGCAATTAGAGAGGTTGAGTGCCAAGATGAGGGAATCAAGGAGGGACATTGGCTTGTAATGTGGTTTCAAAAAATAAATAGTTCAAAAGGCTCAACAATGTATAGCAACGGAAGACATTTTCGGAAGTTATTGTGGGTAGAGTGGCTAGTAAAATGAAAGCCTAAAATCATGTTCTAAGTGTAGCTACATCTAGGATTTCTCCATAAGTCACACTTAGGGCAAGTTCTTGACAAGAATCTATGCATGAGATTCACAAAGATCCTTACCACACAAGGCATCACACCCAAAGATTGCATAAAAGTCATTATTATCACCAGATATTGACTAAGACATTAGAGTATACGAATCTATAAGCCAAACAAGGAATCTATAATGTATGAAAAAAGATTTCTACAATTCTCATTTCAAATGCTCATTTTTGATTTCTCAATTTCATGCCACATTTTAAGAAAATCATAGCATTTTCCCTTAAGAGAGTCTCCATACAATCTATCATCGAGAAGGGCCAACCCAGTTCGACAATAAAGGTAAAATAAATAAATAAAAAATGCTCCTTGAGAATGAACCGTGGTATGAAAAAAACCCTTCGAGTTTGATTACTATTTACTATTTACATAGGCGACCAATAGAGTTTGGGTCACAAAACAAAATTTGACGATTCAAAGCAAGAACCCATTTTCTCACACTAACACACTAACTTCATTCGTTCAAAATTTCATCAACAGAACCAGCCCAGCAAGGGAAATCATCAACAGTACTAAAAAAAACTTGTAAGCCGGACAAAAACTCTCCATATCAGATAATCAAGAAAAAAATCCTGACAAGGGATACATCCAAACATCAATAAAATAAGATATAAATACCCCCAGATAAATCACTCATCCCACCCCAACTTAAAGGCTACATTGTCCCCAATGTTTGCATGGAAAATAAATGTGGTGAGAGACTCCCTCAGTGGTCACTCCTCATCATCCATGTCATAGTCTACACCTGCTCCATCCTCACCATCAATGCCTGGATCACCTGGATCCTCAGCGACATCTCCCAAGCCCTCGAACAAATCATCTAGAGGGCCTCAAACTGTAGAAGGGGCAGCCATTGCAGTGTCAAGAGCACTCAAATCAGGCACCTCCATGGATGTCCAACTCTTCCATTCCCTTACTACAGTTCGAAAAGAGGTGAGAAACCCCTCCATAACATCTACCTTCTTGCACAATGTGGTCAGACTCTCATACATAGATTTCATCTCTTTTTTTACCATTTGGGCGATGAGAGTAGGGAAGGCAACATAAAGATCTGGCTGTTCACAAATTGGTATCGGTTAAATTTCGAATGAACCGTCGATGCTCACTGGAATTGAGTGAAGGCTCAGATAAGACACCCGCCAGTTCACGCATTAGGACCGACGAACTGGCGGTGTCTCCGCCAATCCTAGAATGGTGCTCAAGGTATAATTTTCCACCATGGGAAAAGAGATAAAAGATGCCATACTTTCTAGGATATAAGTAGCAGAAGTACTACTGTGTACTAAGAGAGAGAGAGAAGAGCATATCACATCATTGTTTCCCGTTTGAGCTTTAGAACATTCTCTTAGCAAAGATAGGGAGATTTTGATTGGAAAACTTGGAAAAAGTACTCTTGTCTACTTCTTCTTTGTAATAGTAAGTTTCGTTCATTGTTGGAGACTATTTGGTGATTTTGATTTTACTACTCCTGCTATTAAATTCAATGAAGTTATTGATGGATGTTCTTTTGAATTTCTTAATCATGAGTGTCTAAATCATTAACTAGAGGTGTGTGATGACGAATACTTAATTAGAGTGGGTATTGCTAGAGACATCTTCATATTGTTTAAATAAGTGTAAATCTGTTAGATTCTCTTCAATATATAAAGGAAGATCCATTGATTATGACATAGGTCAATTTATTCTTGCTTAATTAATGCTTGTAAAGAATAATTAAGTATTGGAAGAGAATTTAATAGTGGGTATGGATAAGAGATTGTGAAATTGTGCTAGAAACAGCTAAAATTGAAATCTCATTCCTTATTAGTAGCTAATAGCTCGAAATTAGTGCAGCTGCTAATCAAAATCTAATTGTGTTGAGCTAAATCGTGGCTAGAGGTTTGACAAAACTCTAGTAAGAGGTAGTTATAAGGCTGAAAAGCTGTAATTACCGACTTTCGGATATTATTTACACTTGTTGAATTCATAAGATGACCTAGCATGTCCCAATCTAGTTAGTATATCATCTACACCACACCTCTAGTCTTTCACACTCTTGTTGACAACTTTGCTGATCTTGCTATTTTATTCGACGAAATCACCAAATACAATTCACTGCAAATTTTAATCCCACCCAATTTATTTGTTTTTATGTTAACTCTGCGTGGTGCAAGCTAACTTCAATTTCTCAACTTACACTTGTAACTATCATTCACTAGTCCTTGTGGAATTCGACCCCGACACTTATCGAATTACTTGTATTGATACTTCGGCCGTGTATATTCTTTGCATGAAGGATATATTTTGGATGTTATAAAAAATGGTGTCATTGCCGGGGACTAGCGCTTGATATTCCTGTGTCGATTGTTAACTTGAATTAGTTCCACACCACAGTGGTTGCTACTAATCGATCATGTGTGGCTCATGAGCAGTTTCGGAGGATTTCCACAAGACTCGAAGGGGGTGCCGTGTGGGGAGACCATCAAGCTAGTCGACAAGATGTGGCATAGAGAGGGGAAGAAAGACGCAATGTTGTTAGTCATGATAAAGAAGATGGAGTTGTTGATGAACTATATGAAGGGTTTCCATGCAAGATACGGCCAAGCCAACCATGACTATGAGTATGTCTATTATGGAAACCAAGGTTGGAACAATGTTTGGTTAGTCGATACGAGTAGTCAGGAAATTAATGAGTCAGTCCCACCTCATATGGAAAGTACTCTAGAAGTGGTGCTTGAAAAGGTTCTTGCGACTGAAGAGGTAGTTCAAGATTTATGGAGTAAACTCTCGGACCTAACAACCACTGTAAAGAGTCATGATGTCATAATTCAATAATTGGAGGAGTAGATGAGTGAGTTAGCATCTCAGATGGCAGCTCAAACAATAGAAAACAACACGGCTCCAATGCAGGACATTGTAGACAATGATATATTTGAGTGGGAAATTGAGGAAGAGGTTGTTGGAGAACTGTTACACCCCATAAGTTTCTAGCACTTAGTTGGCCTATTCGCATGTTGGTTAAGAGTTTTAGAATGTCATACGTGCGAGAAAAGGGCCCGGGGAAAGGCCGAATGAGTGCCAAGTCAGATTTTCGCAAGAGGAGGCCAAACCGCACTGCCTAGAGGGGCAATGTGGCATGGAGGCCCCTCCTCCGCGATGGCCAACGTGGCACGGAGCTAGATTGGCGCGATGGCCAGCGTGCCACGTTGCCATGGTTCAGGCTCCAAGTATATAAAGGCCTCACCCTTCATTTTCATGTTATTTTCATAAGTACACGACCAGAAAACAGAGAGGGCGAAGGGTTTGAATAAATTTTCGTTTGTTTACGCAACGTCAAACATTGTCCAAAGTTAAATTAACTTCGGGTATCGAAGTATAGAACTGAAGGGAGTGTTCCTATTGAGTTAGTTTCGCGAAATTCGCCCGGCAAATCGTCATCCTGCCGAGTCAAAGTGATCGAAATTTCTCCAAACTAGTTTTAATACACTCCTAGGCCTAAAGTGAGTATTTCTCCCTTCTAGATTCTTGAGAAATTATGAGTTTTCGACCGTTCTTTGATAAGTTGAAGAATAGTCAGTAGATATATATCAAGTTTTGTTTTCTTCCAGTATATTAATGAAGTTAGTCCTATTCTTTCGTGAATATGATTACAGTTAGGGAGAATAGCTTAATACTAGCCGAATCTCGTCAGTTAATCGGTAAACCAACAGTCGAGGTATGTAAAGCCAGTCTCTTTCGGCAAGTTAGTTTCTCCAGTATAGTAAAACAATATGAATCCTAGTAAGATATTTCAGAAATAGTATATCATGCTCAGTATGAAATTTAGTAAAGCACGTCAGAAGTATTATCTCTTGTTCAGTATGAGGTTCAGTATAGCATGTTAGAGATTATATTATTATCTTATTCAGTGTGTATTATATGTAGTTGTTGCTATCAGTTGAGACTTGATTGTATTGTTTTGGGTTGGATTACCCGTATAGCTTTCGTGACCTCCCCAAGGTTAATGGTTGTATCGACTCATCCGCCAGAGGGCGAGGATACATCGCTCTACGGAGTGGCATGCTGTCCGCCAGGGACGAAGATGGGATGCCAGTTCCCCATATTTTGCCGTGGTTGGCCTTTATACATCCCCGTCGAGCGCTTGCGCTCGGGGTGTTGATTTCAGGAGTCCTCCAGACTCAGGTACAGCTATGGTCAGGGGCCCAGCGGGCCCAAGCTGCATACTCAGGGGACCGACAGGATGCTTATAGCTACTAGGTGATGTGGTATGACCTGGGTAGGGGTAAATAGATTGTGATGATTTCAACTTCCAGCTTATGGGGGCCAGGTAAGGTTTATGTTATGTTGTTTTAGTTATTGATAGCTAGACAGTAGAATGCTACGTTATCAGGAATGACTCTTACTCTTCTTAGTATAGCTATGTTAGCCCTAATTTCTCTATCTCAGTCAGTTTCAGTCTGTTTCCTATTACTTCAGTTACTGTCAGCTTTATTACTTACTTTTAGTTATTATCAGTTATTGCTTTACATACTCAGTACCAGTGGTACTGACGCCTGTTTTGGGGTGCTGCATTACTTGCCTACAGGTGTACATAGACGAGGAACAGATCCCTCGTAGTCCCAGTCAGCGATACAGAGCCTTCAGCTCCTTTCATCCGGAGCTTGAAATACTGAGGTTAACTCTCCTTTTGATTGTGAAGTATGGGTGGGCCGGGGCCCCGTCCCGACCATCTTATTATTCTTAGACGCTTGCAGATTATATCATATTCCCTGTGGTCAGATGTATCAGTCGTGTGGGGCCATATATGTGTTTCAGATTGTATTTGGAATATTAATATATGTGAGAGTTCTTTTGAACGTTTGTGGTAGATTACTTTTGGATTTGTCTTGCAACCTCGGTTGTTAGTTGGTGACCTTGTTGGTCACGGATCAGTTTAGCGCCAGATTTCATTTTTCAGTTATAACTAGACATCATGGTGGCCATGTCAACCCGCATTGGACTCCTTATAGTTGGTTGTTCTAGTTAGCTGGTTATCTTTTACAGGTGGCTATCGGCCTTGTGGGCCGGGGGCTGTATTTACAGCCACTATGTAGCCCGTCGTTTTCTTGAATCCAAAGTTAGAGCCAGCCTTGCACCAGAGGTGCTTAGGCTTAGTTAGTTCAGCAGTCCAGATCCTAGTTGGGCACCAGGTGCCAGTCATGCCTCCCAAAGTGGGGCGTGACAAACTTGGTATCAAAGTAGGTCATATCACAGGGAGTCTGCAAGCCGTGCTAAGTAGAGTCTTGTCTATGGATGTGTTGTGCACCACATACTATAGGCAGGAGGCTGCAAGGCATGATAGGATGGTTACTCTTTCTTCTTATTCAATCGTGCTATAGAGCGGTACAGTATAGGGTTGAGTCCCTGAGCTTATCATACTCTTTGTTTACAGATAAAATGTTAGACTAGCGACATCCTACGATAGGCAGGAGGGTGGATATAGCAACAGGAGAGGGAACCAGCAGGATGCCTCAGCCTCGATTAAAATCAGCCTGATTTGAGGGCGATACGGAGGCATCGTCTCGACCTTCCCAGCAGTCACCATTACATCAGGAGCCGCTTGGAACGGCACCATCTTTGGCAGTTCCTATACTTATACCATCTGACTAGGAGTTCAGGAGTGCGGTGGTTATGTTAGCACAGATGATGGCTGCACAACGCCATTCAATACCACCTACCACTGCAGAAGCATCAGGAGGACCCGGTAGTTTGAGGGTCTGAGAATTCCTGGCATTAAGTCCCCCGCAGTTTACAGGGACAGATCGGATAGAGGATCCCCAGGATTTCCTAGATCAGATGCAGAGGATTTTCAGGGTAATGCATGCTACACCCACAGAGTCAGTTGAATTGGCGATATTTCGGCTACGGGACATCACTGTACTGTGGTATGAGAGTTGGGAGAAGTCCCGAGGGAGAGATGTTTCCCCTCTGACCTGGCCCAGCTTTTCAGAGACTTTTCTGGATCATTATCTATCAAGGGAGATTTGACAGGCCCGGGTTGATCAGTTCCTACACCTGGAGCAGGGGCCGATGAGTGTTCAAGAATATGCCCTGCGGTTCGATTCCTTGGCCTGATATGCACCAGCTTTCATGGATACCATTCCATCCAGAGTACACCGTTTCATTATGGGGTTGAACCCAAAATATGTTGAGACTTGTATCACAACTACTATGCGAGAGGATATGGATATTGCCCGAGTACAGGCTTTTGCTCAGAATATTGAGGGCATCAGGCAGCGGCAACGGGAGATCAGGAGGACAAGCCAAGAGCAGCGCCATAGGGACAGGCCAGATGATTTACAGGAGGAGGCCCGGGGAGGACCTAGGCCACGGTTATTAGATAGGCCGCCTAGACCCCGGCCTCCATCACAGTGGCAGAGGAGCAGGTTTAGTCGCCGAGGGTAGTCAGAGCCCGGCGGAGGTTCACAAATAGTAGATTCACCGCAGCAGAGGAGGGAGGAGCAGAGCAGGTATACAATACCACTTTACCCTATTTGCAGCCGACGCCACTCTGGAGCGTGCAGATATGGCTCCATGGGATGTTATATATGTGGATAGGAGGGTCATCAGATGAGAGATTGTCCATCTAGGGGTTAGGGTGTCCAGGATCGACAGGATAGGTCATCATCAGGGTCACGAGCTCCAGCATCCCCGACAAGGCGTAGGCCCTCAGTTTTAGAAGGTAGAGGCCAAGGCAGATCAGGGGCCTCCAGTTCAGGTGCTGGCCCAGACCGTACCTATACATTACCAGGGAGACAGGATTCAGAGTCGTCACCAGATGTTGTGATAGGTATGCTGAATATTTTCTCTCATCTTGCTTATGTGTTGATAGATCCGGGATCCACCTTGTCCTATGTTACACCGTTAGTGGCTCGGAAGTTTAGTATTGTTCCAGAATTGCTTCGGCGACCTTTTTCAATATCTACACCCATTGGTGACTCTATCATAGCTAGAAGGGTCTATCGGGGGTGTACGGTAGAGGTTGCTAGTTGTCAGACGACAACAGACTTGATAGAGCTGGAGATGGTTGATTTTGACGCCATTATGGGTATGGATTGGTTAGCTCCATGTTATGCCAATGTTGAGTGGTGGACCATGACTGTCCGATTCTACTTTTCATGGGAAGAAGTACGGGAGTGGAAAGGTAGTACAGTTACGCTGAAAGGTAGGTTTATTTCCTGTCTTCAGGCGAGGAAGTTGATAGCAAAGGGGTGCATTTATCACATTGTCAGAGTCCAGGATGTTCGGGCAGAGCCTTCGACCCTTCAGTCTGTTCCAGTGGTTAATGAGTTCCCCGATGTATTTCCAGATGAGCTTCCTAGTATTCCCCAAGAAAGGAAAGTTGATTATGCAATTGATCTATTACCATGCACTCAGCCCATATCTATTCCCCCTTATCGGATGGCTCCTGCTGAACTCAGAGAGTTAAAGGAACAATTAAAAGATTTGCTAGATAAGGGCTTTATCAGGCCGAGTACCTCACCATGGGGTGCGCCAGTTCTGTTCGTGAGAAAGAAGGACGGCTCCCTCTGTATGTGTATAGACTATCGGCAACTGAATAAAGTCACTGTTAAGAATAAGTACTCGCTTCCCAGAATAGACGACTTGTTTGATCAGCTACAGGGAGCAAGGTATTTCTCAAAGATTGATTTAAGGTCCGGATATCATCAGGTTCAGGTTCGTGAAAGGGATATTCCAAAGACTTCCTTTAGGACCCGATACGGCCACTTTAAATTCTTAGTTATGTCCTTCGGGCTGACAAATGCCCTACAAGTGTTTATGGACCTGATGAAGAGTATCTTCAGACCATACCTGGACCTGTTTGTGATAGTATTTATCGATGATATTCTGGTGTATTCTCACTCAGAGGCAGACCACCAGGATCATATATGGACAGTGCTCCAGATTCTCAGAGACCGCCAGCTATATGCAAAATTTTCCAAATGTGAATTTTGGCTGAATTCAGTAACCTTCTTGGGACATATTGTGTCAGATGCTGGTATATAGGTAGATACACAGAAGATAGAAGCAATGAAATCATGTCCTAGACCTACCACTCCGACCGAGGTGCGTTTCTCTTGGGATTAGCCGGGTATTATAGAAGGTTCGTGGAAGGATTTTCCACTTTGGCAGCACCTTTAACCAAACTGACACAGAAGGCAGCAAAATTCCATTTGACTGAGGCGTGTGAGTAGAGCTTTCAGGAACTGAAATACAGATTGACATCAGCACCAGTGTTAGCATTGCCCGAAGGAACAGAGGGCTATGCACTTTATTGCGACGCTTCGGGTTGTTGGGTTAGGATGTGTTTTGATGCAGCATGGTAAAGTGATTGCCTATTCTTCTGGGCAGCTGAGGAAGCATGAGAAGAACTATCCTACCCATGACCTAGAATTAGCCGCGGTGATTCATGCCTTGAAAATATGGAGACACTACTTGTATGGCATCCACATAGATATTTTCACTGATCACAAAAGCCTGCAGTATATCTTCACCCAAAAAGAATTGAATTTGCGGCAACGTCGCTGGTTAGAACTGTTGAAAGATTATGATGTGAATATTTTATATCACCCAGGAAGGGCCAATGTGGTAGCAGATGCCCTTAGCCGTAAATCTATGGGAATTTTGGCATACTTACAGCCCGAGCAGCGGAAATTGGCCCGAGAATTGCATCAGCTAGCCAATTTAGCCGTTCGTATAGCGGAAACAGGAGACAATAGAGCGGTAATCCAGAACACCGCAGTGTCATCTTTGATTGAGGAAGTAAAGGAACAGCAATATGAAGATCCTAGCCTAGTTCAGCTTAGGAATATAGTCCAGCGAGGGGAAGTGATGGATTTTCAGGTAACCGAGGATGGAGTTTTGAGATATAGGGATCGCCCCTGTGTTCTAGACGTTGCAGGGCTTCGCTAGCAAATTATACGCGAGGTACACTATGCCCGTTACTCTCTCTATCCAGGTTCGACAAAGATGTACCATGATATAAAAGAGATCTACTAGTGGCCAGGAATGAAAAAGGGGATAGCGGAATTTGTAGCTCAATGTCCCAATTGCCAACGGGTAAAAGCTGAACATCAGAAACTAGGCGGACTGACACAGGATATAGCTGTGCCTCTATGGAAATGGGAAGCATTTAATATGGATTTCATAGCAGGATTACCTCGCACCAGGTGTAGATATGATTTGATTTGGGTAATTATTGATAGGTTGACGAAATCAGCTCACTTTCTGCCAAAAAGGGCTACCTTTTCAGCCGAAGATTATGCAGAGCTGTATATTAAAGAAATAGTCAGGTTGCAAGGTGCTCCGTTGCCAATTATCTATGACAGAGGGGCGCAGTTCATAGCCAAGTTTTGGAAATTGTTTCAGAGAGGCTTGGGGACGCAGGTTAACCTTAGCACAGCCTTCCATCCTCAGACAGACGGGCAGGCAGAACGTACCATCCAGACACTCGAGGATATTTTATGAGCATGTGTGTTAGATTTTGGAGGTATTTGGGATGAACATCTACCTCTTATTGAATTCGCCTATAATAACAGTTATCATCCAGCGATTTAGATGGCACCTTATGAAGCGTTATATGGGCGAAAGTGTAGATCTCCAGTTGGTTGGTTTGAGGTAGGCGAATCATCATTAATTGGGTCAGATATCATTCATCAGTCAGAAGAGAAAGTAAAGCTTATCAGGGAACGTCTGCTGACTGCTCAAAGCCACCAGAAATCTTATGTTGACGTGCGGCGCAGAAACTTGGAATTTAATGTGGGTGACTGGGTATTCCTGAAAGTTTCCCCGATGAAGGGTGTGATGAGATTTGGTAAGAAAGGCAAGCTCAACCCGAGGTTTGTTGGGCCTTATCAGATTCGCTGAAGGATAGGCCAGGTGGCATATGAATTGGACCTACCTCCAGAATTAGAATCTATTCACCCAGTTTTCCACGTATCAATGCTAAGGAAGTGCATAGGAGATCCCTCCCGAATTGTCCCAGTCCAAGATGTTCAGGTCATAGAAGAGTTCGCTTATGAGGAAGTTCCAGTATCCATACTAGATCGGCAGATCCGTAGGTTAAGAAATAAAGATGTTGCTTCTGTCAAGGTGTTGTGGCATAATAGGAACCGAGAGGAGATGACTTAGGAAGCAGAAGATGATATGAAAATCAAATATCCTCACTTGTTTTATACTTAATCAGATTACGCAGCCAGAGGTATGTTGTTATTGTTGTTTCGTGAGTTGTTTTATATTCATGTATATGTGGAGTAGTTGCCTCCAGTTTATTGTAAAGATGAATGGTATAGTATCGTGTGGAGTACATGTATTGGACTTTTCTGCGTTTCAGGATTTTTGGATAGTCCATATTACAGGGGAGACTCCGCCGAAATTTTTCTAGAATAAATAGTGGCAAGTAAAGATTCTTGGAAGCAGAAGGTAACATTCGAGGGCGAATGTTCTTAAGGGGGGGAGGATGTTACACCCCATAAGTTTGGAGCACATAGTTGGCCTATTCGCATGTTGGCTGAGAGTTTTATAATGCCATACGTGTGAGAAAAGGGCCCGGGGAATGGCCGAATGAGTGCCAAGTCAGATTTTCGCAAGAGGAGGCCAAACCGCGCTGCCCAGAGGGGCAACGTGGCACGGAGGCCCCTCCTCCGCGATGGCCAATGTGGCACGGAGCTAGATTGGCGCGATGGCCAGCGTGCCATGTTGCCATGGTTCAGGCTCCAAGTATATAAAGGCCTCACCCTTCATTTTCATGTTATTTTCATAAGTACACGACTAAAAAACAAAGAGGGCGAAGGGTTTGAATAAGTTTCCGTTTGATTACGCCGTCAAACATTGTCCAACGTTAAATGAACTTTGGGTATCAAAGTATAAAGCTGCAGGGAACATTCCTACGGAGTTAGTTTCGTGAAATTCGCCCGGCAAATTGTCGTCCCGCCGAGTCAAAGTGATTGGAATTTCTCCAAACTAGTGTTAATACACTCCTCGGCCTAAAGTGAGTATTTCTCCCTTCTAGATTCTCGAGAAATTATGAGTTTTCTACCGTTCTTTGATAAGTTGAAGAATAGTTAGTAGATATATATCAAGTTTTGTTTTCTTCTAGTATATTAATGAAGTTAGTCCTATTCTTTCATGAATAGGATTACAGTTAGGGAGAATAGCTTAATACTAGCCGAATCTCGTCAGTTAATCGGTAAACCAACAGTCGAGGTATGTAAAGCCAGTCTCTTTCGGCAAGTTAGTTTCTCCAGTATAGTAAAACAATATGAATCCTAGTAAGATATTTTAGAAACAGTATATCATGCTCAGTATGAAATTTAGTAAAGCACGTCAGAAGTATTATCTCTTGTTCAGTATGAGGTTCAGTATAGCATGTTAGAGATTATATTATTATCTTATTCAGTGTGTATTATATGTAGTTGTTGCTATCAGTTGAGACTTGATTGTATTGTTTTGGGTTGGATTACCCGTATAGCTTTCGTGACCTCCCCAAGGTTAATGGTTGTATCGACTTATCCACCAGAGGGCGAGGATACATCGCTCTACGGAGTGGCATGCTGTTCGCCAGGGACGAAGATGGGATGCCAGTTCCCCATATTTTGTCATGGTTGGCCTTTATACACCCCCGTCGAGCGCTTGCGCCCGGGGTGTTGATTTTAGGAGTCCTCCAGACTCAGGTACAACTATGGTCAGGGGCCCAGCGGGCCCAAGCTGCATACTCAGGGGACCGACAGGATGCTTATAGCTACTAGGTGATGTGGTATGACCTGGGTAGGGGTAAATAGATTGTGATGATTTCAACTTCCAGCTTATGGGGGCCAGGAAAGGTTTATATTATGTTGTTTTAGTTATTGATAGATAGACAGTAGAATGCTACGTTATCAGGAATGACTCTTACTCTTCTTAGTATAGCTATGTTAGCCCTGATTTCTCTATCTTAGTCAGTTTCAGTCCGTTTCCTATTACTTCAGTTACTGTCAGTTTTATTACTTACTTTTAGTTGTTTTCAGTTATTTCTTTACATACTCAGTACCAGTGGTACTGACGCCCGTTTTGGGGTGCTGCATTACTTCCCTGCAGGTGAACATAGACAAGGAGTTGATCCCTCGCAGTCCCAGTCAACGATACAGAGCCTTCAGCTCCTTTCATCCGGATCTTGAAAGACAGAGGTTGACTCTCCTTTTGATTGTGCAGTATGGGTAAGCAGGGGCCCTGTCCCGACCATCTTATTGTTCTTAGAGGCTTGCAGATTCTATCATATTCCTTGTGGTTAGATGTATCGACCGTGTAGGGCCATATATGTGTTTCAGATTGTATGTGATGGCCGTGTGGGGCCTTGTTCATTTGTTAGTTGGTGACCTTGTCGGTCACGGATCAGTTTAGCGCCAGATTTCATTTTTTAGTTATAACTAGACATCATGGTGGCCTTGTCGGCCCGCATAGGACTCTTTATAGTTGGTTTTTCTGGTTAGCTGGTTATCTTTTACAAGTGCCTATAGGCCTTATCGGCCGAAGGCTGTATTTACAGCCGCTATATAGCCCGTCGTTTTCTTGAATCCAGAGTTAGTGCCAGCCTTGCACCAGAGGTGCTTAGGCTGGATTAGTTCAGCAGTCTAGATCCTAGTAGGGCACCAGGTGCCAGTCATGCCTCTCAAGGTGGGGCGTGACATGAACTTATTTCCAATGATTTTTTGAAAGATAAAAAACTCGAGGAGGTCCATCATGTGCATAAGGAGATAAGAAATTACCCATTCCCACCAACAAAGCTGGTCCTTGATTTGGAGAATCGTACAACTTCTCCGTCATAGCCATCTATTGTGACCCCACCAAAGTTGAAGCTCAAATGCTTGCCCACACAACTATAATATGCATAATTGGGAGAGAATGAAAGGCTCCCAGTTATCATTTCAGCAAAGCTCACCTCGTTTCAAGTAGATAAAATCATTGAGGTCATATCCGAGCTATAGGATGGTCAATATATGATATCATTGGTATTCCTCCGGGGATTTGCACTCACAAAATCAATCTTCAAGAAAATTGCAGGCCATCAGTTGAACATCAAAGGAGGTTGAATCCACTTATGCAAGAGGTGGTAAAGAATGTGATTATTAAATGGCTTGATGCAGGGGGGGTATGTCCTTCGCATACAGCAGTTGGGTAAGCCTGGTACAATACGTGCCTAAGAAAGGAGGCATCACGATTATTTTGAATGAAAAGAATGAATTGATAGCTACTCGTCCAGTCACGGGATTGAGAGTTTGCATGGCTTACCGTAAGTTAAACTCCTGGACAAAGAAACATCATTTCCTAGTGCCATTTATTCACCAAATGCTAGACCGGCTGGCCTGTAAAGAGTACAATTGTTTCTTGGATGGATACTCGGGATACAATCAAATCTTAATTGCACCTAAGGATCAAGAAAAAACCATATTTACATGTCCCTATAGCACTTTCGCATTCAAGAGGAGGCCTTTTGGTCTTTGCAATGCCCCTGCCACGTTCCATAGATGCATGATGTCCATCTTTTCTGACATGGTGGAAGATACCATGGAAGTCTTCATGGATGACTTTTCAGTTGTGGGGAACTCATTTGATGATTTCCTAACACATTTAGATGAGGTATTAAAGAGATGTGCTGAGACAAATTTTGTCCTAAATTGGGAAAAATGTCATTTCATGGTCAAAGAAGGGATTGTGTTGGGACACAAAATTTCTGAAAAAGGGATTGAGGTGGATCAAGCCAAAGTGGATGCCATTTCTCAGTTACCTCCACCGTGTACCGTGAAGGGTGTTAGGAGTTTCCATATATATGCGGGATTTTACCACCGATTCATTAAAGATTTATCTAAGATAGCTCATCCCCTATTTCGGCTATTGGAGAAAGAGACAAAGTTCAATTTTGATGAAGATTTTTTGAAGGCTTATGTGGAGTTGAAGGAAAGATTGATTTCATCTCCAATCATTATAGCACTTGATTGTTCAAAACCCTTTGAGCTCATATGCGATGCAAGCGGGGTGGAATTAGGAGTGGTCCTTGGTCAGCAAAAAGACAAGATCTTTCACCTGATCTATGATGCTAGTAAAGTCTTGAACAATGCACAAACAAACTACACAATAACAGAACAGGAGCTACTAGCTGTTGTGTTTGCATTTGAAAAATTTCGGGCATATTTGCTAGGAACTAAAGTGGTGGTGCACACGGACCATGGAGCACTTAGGTATCTAATGGCCAAGAAAGATGCTAAACCAAGATTGATCAGGTGGGTGTTGTTGTTTGATCTTGGGCAAATTTATATGCCCAAGTGACACGCAAAGGTGTCATTTTAGCCTTGTTTATCTATCAATGTTTATACATTCTCATGTGATTGATAATAAAATGTGAATTTATACTAACCAACATGATTAGTGTTGTTTTGCAGGTGAAATATAATTTTGGGAAGCTAAAATGCGTGTTGGGAGAGATTGGGGTTGGACTCGGATGTTAGCAAGGGAAAAAGCATTTGAAGGCACAAATTAAAGGTGCTCCGCGATGGAGCCGTGTCACGCTGTCATCGCGGATGCCTTCTACCTGGATAGGGATTTTTTGCCAAATTCCAGTGAAGGTGAGCGTTGGGGCTGTGGCACGTTGGCCTAGCCCCGCGTTGCACGCCGTGCCACGTTGGGCCTTATTACCTGGACAATCAATTTCCAGTAAGGGTCCGCGTCAGTGGCATGTCACGAAGGCAGTGCTCCGCGATGCACTCCGTGACACGTTGCTTGTTATTCTGGAAAAAAATTCCACTAGTATAAATAGAACACTTAGGTTCATTTTTAATTATTATGACTTGGTGGAGCAAGAACGTGGGTTACAGGCAGTTGAGGGGACGAAAATCTCAGGGTTTTTCTCTATCTCCTTCTTCTTTAATTCAATTTCTTGTATGTTTAACACTCATTGAACGATGTTTAATCCACAAATGAGTGGCTAATTCCTCTTCTTGCTGAGGTTAAGAACAATTGTATTGAAATGTGATTGTTGATCAATTTGGTTTTTCATCTTTTCTTCCAAGGTTGTTCTATTGATTCTTGTTCTTACTGCATTAATGTGTGGCCAATGTTAATGTATATCTAAAAAGTCCGGTTTCACTCGAGAGAGCAAGAAATTGGAAAGTTGTGAATTAATAGGATATGATCTTTTCTTAGTTTGGGAAAATTGAGAATTGATTTACCTTCAGGATAGAAATATACCTGAAAATCGTATTAGTCAATTAAGGAATCGGTTTTGTATGTCTAGAACATGAATTTCGTTTAATCACAGAAATGTAGGTGGACGGTTCATGATTCTTAAGTTGGGTTAAATACGAGAGTTTTAATCCATTGGCAATAATTCTTGACTAGCAACCGGAGGAAAGATTAACCAAAAATTGTATCGATAATTAGTTTCTATACATGTTCATTTAGCCTCAGCATTCTCACATTCATAGTTCAGACTCACATTAGATATTCGTTTTAGACTTAGCATACAATTAGAAATCAAAATATCAAACTCTTCTTTGCAATGTTGTCTTCATTTTTAGAGTAAGTATAGTAACACTTAAGTAGTTTGTTACCTTATCCCAGTCCCTGTGGGATCGATACTTGGCTTACCTAAGACACTTTACTACTTGTTCGACCACGTGCACTTGCGTGAAGTTAAATACCCAAAGCAGACGCGAACAAGTTTTTGGCGCCGTTGCCGGGGACTGGCAATTGGTGAATTTTTCTTAAGTGTTGATTTACTATATTTTTTTTCTTAGTGTTGACAACTTGGTCTTAGCCTGTATTTCGCAGATATAATCTCTGTTGAACACTGGCAAGAGACAAGGAGCTGGTGGACTCATATTTAGAGCCTGAAAGACAATTTCATCATCAGCGGAGAGAAGCTCTAGAGAAAAAGCTGTAGTTGCTCAGACAAACAATCATGGAGCAACAACAGAATCCACCAGTAGTAAGGGCAATGTTAGTGCCTGAGGAAATGGCAGCCAGGCCGGTTCGCGAGGTGGCAATCCCACATGCTAACAATGTCACATCTAGCATCCGCAAACTTGAGCCAGGAGGGAGGTTCGAGCTCAAACAAAACATGGTGCAATTGCTGCACACGAGCGGGCAGTTCACAGGTCTCCCTCATGAGGATCCACAGTAGCATCTCCAAAATTGTTTGGAGATAAGTGACACTTACATCACCGCTGGAGGGTCATCAGGTTATGTCAGGCTTACATTGTTCCCATTTTCACTATTGGGAGAAGCCAAGAGGTGGTTGAAAGCTGAGTCACCTAATTCTATTACTATGTGGGATGATCTTGCAAGGAAATTCTTGATACGATTTTTTCCATCCGGTAAAACAGCAAGACTTAGAAGTCAAATTCTAAGTTTTAAACATAGAGAGGGAGAGAATCTATATCAGGCTTGGGGAGATTCAAGTCCATGTTGCGGGATTGTCCACATCATTATCAATCCAATGATGTGTTGGTGCACACTTTTATAGAGGGCTTGGAACCCCACACAAAAATCTTGCTAGACTCAGTAGCTGGGGGACAAGCATTGGAGAAAACTTATGAGGAGTTGTATACCTTGTTAAACCATATTTCGCAGGGAAATCCGGAGTGGAATGCTGATTCGTCAAGAGGAGGAACAAGGAAAGTAGCAGGAGTTCTAGAAGTGGATGGTTTTACAGCTATGGCTGCACAGATAGCTGCTTTACAGAATCAACTCAACACCCACTTCAGTAACATGCCAATGAACCAGACTCAAGCCCCAGTGAATGTAGTGTAGCAGATTTGGTGTGAAGTGTGCGGGAGTAGTGAGCACTCAGCTGAGTGTTGTGTAGCAAATCCTGACTCGGTGAACTTTGTGGGAAATGTACAGAGGAACAACCATCAATAGTATGGCAACAGCTACAATTCCAACTGGAGGAATCACCCGAATTTCTCTTGGGGTAGCAACAACCATCAAGGGCAAAGTTCGAGTTAGGGGACGCAGAGGAATCAAGGAGGGCAGCAGAACTATCAAGCACAATATATAAACAACAATGCACCTCCTCCCCCACCATCACCCAACATTGAGGAGATGTTCAAGACAATGATAGCTAACCAAGCTCAATTGCAGGCTAACTATGTGAAATTGGCAGCCGAGGTGAAGAACAACTAGTTAGCTACTAAGGCACTTGAATATCAATTTGGGCAATTTGCTGGAGCCCAAAACACCAGGCCTAGAGGAGGACTTCCGAGCGACACAGATCCCAACCCCAAGCAGGTAAATGCGGTGACCACAAGGACTGGTTTGCAGCTTAAAGAGGTGAAACTAGAAAGACCACCTCAACAATCGGGAGCAGCAGAAGTTGAGAGGGAGCAAAGTGATGAGAGGGGGAAGAAAAAGGAAGCTGAATCAGAAAGACCACCACCCCCGTTCCCTCAAAGATTAAAGAAGCACAAGGAGGAGGCGTGTTTCAAGAAATTCATGGAGGTGCTGAAACAGGTACATATTAACTTACCTCTTGATGATGTTTTGCAGGGAGTGCCGAAGTATGCAAAGTACATTAAGGACATCGTGGCGAACAAAAGTCGGTTGACTAAGTATGCTACGGTGGCTCCCACGGAGGAGTGCACTTCCCGGATACAACACTGATTGCCCACAAAGCTCAAAGATCCTGGGAGCTTTACTATACAAATTACAATTGGGCAGAGTATCCGAGCTCGCGGATTATGTGATTTGGGAGCGAGCATTAATTTGATGCCGTCATCGGTATTCAAGAAGTTGGGTCTAGGGAGTCCTAGACCAACAACAGTGATCTTGCAACTAGCGGATCGGTCCTTAGCCAAACCTGATGGCATTGTGGAGGATGTGCTGGTGCAAGTGGCTCCCTTATCTTCCTGGTAGACTTCGTCGTGCTGGATTTTGAGCCAGACGCAGAAGTCCCATTTATTTTGGGACGTCCTTTCTTGGCGACCGGGAAAGCGCTGATTGATGTAGTTGCAGGGCAGCTAACCATGCGAGCACACGACATGATTGAGGTATTTGATATGTTTAAAGCCATGAAGCTGCTGGACATACATGAGGAGCTTTCAGCAATCAGTGTGATTGGACAAGAAGAAATTCGTCAGATTGTTGAATCTCAAGACCCACTGGAAAGAGTGTTGATGCACTCCGATCATTTTGGAGATAGAGACACTTATGAGGTGGTCCAAATGTTGAATGAGTCACAAAGGCATCCGAGGAGACAGGAATTTCAATCCTTGATGAGGTCCCTAGAACCGTTGCCGAAACCATCCATTGAGGAGGCACCAAAGCTGGAATTGAAAGAATTGCCTCCCCATTTAAAATATGTCTTTTTGGGGGAAGATGAGACATTACCAGTCATCATCTCCGCAGAATTGACGGAGGCACAGGAGAAGGAAGCATTGGGTGTCCTCAGAAAAAGAAAGAAAGCAATGGGTTGGAAAATGTCAGATATTCAGGGTATCAATCTAGCTTTTTGCACACACGGGATTTTCATGGAGACAGGAGCAAAACCAACCATTCAGCCGCAACGAAGGATAAATCCAGCAATGAAGGATGTGGTTAGGAAAGAAATAATTAAGTGGCTTGATGCAGGTGTGGTCGACCCGATTTCAGACAGTGAATGGGTCAGCCCCGTTCAGTGCGTTCCAAAGAAAGGAGGGATGACCGTGGTCACCAATGAGAAAAATGAGTTGATTCCTACACGAACCGTCACAAGCTGGCAGATTTGCATGGACTATAGAAAGCTTAATGAAGCCACAAGGAAAGATCATTATCCTATCCCGTTCATTGATCAAATATTAGATAGGTTGGCTGGACAGGAATATTATTGTTTGCTTGATGGGTACTCTGGTTATAACCAAATAGCCATAGCTTCGGAGGACCAAGAGAAGACTACTTTTACCTGTCCTTATGGGACATATGCTTTTAGGCGGATGCCATTTGGGTTATGCAATGCACCCGCTACATTCCAGAGATGCATGATGGCTATTTTCCACGACATGGTGGAGGATTTTGTTGAGGTATTTATGGATGATTTTTCTGTTTTCGGTAATTCGTTTGCTACTTGTTTGCAGAATCTTGACAGGGTGCTGGCTCGCTGCGAGGAATCCAACCTTGTACTAAACTGGGAGAAATGCCACTTCTTAGTTAAGAAGGGTATTGTCCTTGGCCACAAAGTGTCTCGCAAAGGGTTGGAAGTCGATCGTGCTAAGATTGAGGTTATTGAGAAGTTGCCACCACCTGTGTCGGTGAAAGGTGTTCGCAGTTTTCTTGGGCATGCAGGATTCTATAGACGGTTCATCAGAAACTTTTCCAAAATTTCTAGACCATTATGTAGATTGTTAGAAAAAGAGGTAAAGTTTGAGTTGGATGATGAGTGTGTTAAAGCATTCGAGGAGTTGAAGCAAAAATTGATAGAAGCACCCTTACTTCTCCGGATTGGGGACAACCATTTGAGTTGATGTGTGATGCGAGTGATATGGCTGTGGGAGCTATATTGGGGCAAAGGAAAAATAGAATCTTTCATTCTATTCATTATGCAAGCAAAATGCTGAATACGGCCCAAAGCAATTATACAGTCACAGAGAAGGAAATGCTAGCATTGGTGTTTGCATTTGACAAATTCAGGTCCTATTTGGTGGGTTCAAAAGTAGTGGTGTACACCGATCATGCAGTGATTCAGTACCTATTTAACAAGAAGGATGCTAAGCCCAGGCTGATCAGATGGATCCTGTTGTTGCAAGAGTTCGACCTTGAGATCAAGGACAGAAAGGGGAGCGAAAATCAAGTGGCAGATCACTTATCGCGATTGGAGAGCCGGTCGCATGTGATGGAAGGTGATAACATCAATGAGGAGTTCCCGGATGAGCAGCTCTTGGAAGTAGGGGAAGCTGAAGTTCCCTGGTATGCAGACATAGACTTGCTAGTGAGTGGAGTCTACACACCTGAGGCAACAGTCCAACAGAGAAGGAAATTGAGGCATGATTGTTGGTACTTTGTTTGGGATGAACCATACTTATTTAAGCAGGGACCGGATCAGGTGATGAGAAGATGCATCCCGGAGAGTCAGATTGCAGAGGTGTTGAGGAGCTATCACTCTTCGTTATATGGGGGTCACCATAGAGGCGAGCGGACAGCACATAAGGTTCTACAGTCAGGGTTCTTTTGGCCTACACTGTTCAGAGACTTTATGGCATACGTCAAAATGTGTGATAGATGTCAGCGTACAGGAACAATTGGTAGAAGACAAGAGATGCTGCTGCAGAATATACTGGAAGTAGAGACCTTTGATGTATGGGGCATTGATTTCATGGGCCCGTTCCCACCGTCATTTGGTAATCGTTACATCTTGGTGGCCGTAGATTATGTATCAAAATGGGTGGAAGCAATAGCTTGCCCTAGGAATGACAACAAGGTGGTAACAAAATTTGTGAAAAAACACATTCTCACCAAGTTCGGGACACCCCGAGCCATTATCAGTGATGGAGGGGCTCATTTTGTCAATGCAAGTTTCAAGAAACTACTAGCCAAGTATGGGGTGCGCCACAAGGTGGCAACAACATACCACCCCCAAACTAGTGGGCAAGTGGAGGTGTCGAATAGAGAAGTGAAGCAGATTCTCCAGAAAACGGTAAATACACAACGGAATGATTGGTCAAGCAAACTTGATGATGCGTTGTGGGCGTACAGAACTGCTTACAAGACACCGATTGGAACCTCACCATACCGATTGGTCTATAGTAAAGCGTGTCATCTGCCGGTGGAGCTAGAGCACCGAGCCTTCTGGGCCGTGAGGAAATGGAATATGGACTTAGAGCTAGTGGGCAAGAAGAGACTAATGCAACTCAGTGAACTTGAAGAGTTCCGCTGGCATGCTTATGAGAGTGCTAAGTACTACAAGGAAAAAACGAAAAAGTGGCAAGACAAGCATGTGGTGCATCGCATTTTTGAGCAAGGGCAGAAAGTATTGCTCTTCAATTCAACATTGAAGTTGTTTCCAGGAAAGCTGAGGTCCAAATGGTCGGGGCCATTTGAAGTGGTGAGAATGACCCCGCACGGGGCAGTAGAATTGTGGCAAGAAGATCGGAGTGCCACGTTCTTAGTCAATGGGCAGAGATGTAAGCACTACTGGGGTGAGGACGGTGGTCGAGAGAAAACGTCCTTCACCCAAGAAGATGACTGAGATGAATGACGTCGAGCCGCGATGTTAAACCAGGCGCTGCATGGGAGGCAACCCGTGAAATTTTTCTTTGTAAAATGTGAATAGATTTTTTTTTTGATTAACAACAAAATTTTTAGTTTTTATTTTTATTCTTATTTTTATTTTGAGTGAAACCTATAATTCTAACCAATTTCTTGTCGTAAGATGAATTTCAGGTTGAACGGAGGATAAATGTGCAAGGGATCGCAAAGGAAAATCCGAGGTATGAAAAATAATAAAAAGTGGCAAAACAGTGAGCCAGGGCGATGGCTCCGTGTCATGGAGGAGGGCCTCCGTGTTACCCTCCGTGACACGTTGCAGGTAATTCTGGAATTTTTACAAATTCCAGAACACCTACGCGATGGCTCCGTGTCACGGAGGGCATGCTCCGCGTTACCCTCCGTGACACGTTGAGGTGTATATCGCAACGGGTCACACCGGGTCGCCGGGTGACCCGCGCGAAATTCCCACTTTTTCACCCTGATTCCCCCTCATTTTTCCTCATTTTTCATACCCTCCACGACCAACACCCCAAAAAACCCCTCCTCCCTCAACGTGACACGGACTTAGGCCCATAATTTCATCAAGTTTTTGTCATTTCTTCGAATTCAAGGTATGTTCTTCAACTCTATCTCAATTCTTGTCAAAATTTTTCGATGTTGAACATGTGATATGAGCAAAACTTGCGCTAAGTAGAAATTAAGCTTAAATTCAATTGAATTATTGTTGATTGATGTTCGGAGTATCGAGGTGATTGCTTGAACTCGATAATTACATAGCTTAATCGAATTTTTGATAAAATCATAGCTAGTGCTTGACTTTGAGTTTGAAATGGAAAAATTGAGTTGAACTATTGAAATTCTTGCTGGATTATACATGTTGGGTGAGATGAGTCGATTGTGCTAACTGTTACTATGCTAAAAGACCGACAGATTCTTGGGTTAAGGAAATATTGGAAATTGCAAGAAATGGGTGAATTGTATAGGATCATGTAGTTAAAATTTTCTTTTGTTCTCCTTGCTAAGTGCTATGGGATAAAATGTTATCGATAGGTAAGGATTGTGGTTAGCTGTACGAAGTCTGAGTAGTACATGGAATATATACCGTCGAATTCTCCAAAGGAACTAAGCATATTTGTTATGTTTTGTTGTTTGTTTGTGTAAATAAGTACGATCTTGCCGTAATGTTGTAATTTTGGCTAAGGACTAAGTGTGGGGTAGCCTAGCTTAACCCAACCTTAGTCAAAGCTAATTTTAATTGGCTTAACATTGAACTTGTCTGTTTGGTTTGACAGGAACAATGGCAAGCAGGCAAGACAAGGGAAAAGGCGCATCAACATCTAGCGCCGGAAGAAAAAGAATCAGACTGGGCACAGCAGTCCCAGCAGCACCAGCGGTTCCACGCGGCCAACGCCATCAATACAGAACCAGGTGGGTGACAGAGGAGGGGAAGAAATGGTACGCGAAGCACAAGGAGAGCAAGTACTTCCCCGAGGAACACATAGCAAGGGAACCGTTGGCACAGGAGTTCCCCAGGATTGTCCATAGGATCGAGGCAGCTGGGCTGAACTTCATCTTTGAAGAGCCTAAGGAATGCAACTTGCACTTGATTCAGGAATTCTATGCCAACTGGAACCCGACTCTCAGAAGTCACACCATCAAAATAAGGGGGCAAATAGTCACTTTTGAGCCCCACCACCTCAATGCTATCCTAGGGGCGCGGGACACAGACGCCCATGTGCTTCGACAACTGAATATCACTCCACCATATGCGGACATCAGACGCACTTTGTGTGGAACCCGATCAACAGCTCGGTGGAGCAGACATAAGGAGAGGGGCTACCATCAGACCTTGCCTTACTCACAGATGAACAGGGAACCCAGGATATGGCTGAAGATTGTTTGTTCCTGCCTAATCCTGGGGGTGCATATGACAGATGTAACCCGGGATCGTGTATGTGTTCGCGGCTCTGCTGCTCAGGTTGGTATTATATATTAGAAACCGACACGCAAGTGCACGTGGTCAAACAAGTAATAAAGTGGCTAAGTAGCCAAGTATCGATCCAGGGAGGCTCAAGATACGTAAAATTGCCTAGTTTACTATATTCCTATTTCACTTCTAATTATGCTAACAACAATGTAACCAACAGTTACTTGAGTTTTTGTTTCTAAACTATATATACTACAATTAATAACAATATTTACTTGTGAATTTAGACAATGGATATGAACATGCCAAGGTTAAGAACAAGTGATGAACTTGATAATCATGATAATTTGGTTAATCTCTTCTTCATGTTGCTAGCCAAGAACATTAGCCTAGAAATTAAAACTCTCGTATTTAATTTCACTTTAGAATCATAAACCATTCGTCTACATTTCTGTGATCAAATGCAATTTATGACCTAGCACTACAATTCCGGTTCCTAAATTGACTAATACAGCTTTCAAGTATATTTCTATCAGGAAAGCACATCAAAACCCAATTTTCCCAAATCAAGTTAAGAACAATACCCTATTAATTCACAACTTTCCAATTTCTTGCTCTTTCGAGTGAAATTGGACTTTTTAGATGTACATTAATGTTGGCCAAGCACTAATGCAGTAAGAACAAGAATTAATAGAACAACATTAAAGAAGAAGAAGAAAACCATATCATTTACAATCAATATTCATTACACATGTTCAAAACCTCAGCAAGGAAGAGAATTAGCCACTCATTTGTGGATTGATCATCCTAAAATGAGTGTAAATCATAAGTACAATTGATAGAAAGAAGAAAAGAAGAGAAGAAATCCCTTAGCTTTTTCGTTCCTCAACTGCTACTAACCCACGTCCTTGCTCTCCACTTCTGAACTCAGTCTCCAAACT
Source organism: Datura wrightii (assembly GCA_035772735.1). Classification (NCBI taxonomy): domain Eukaryota; kingdom Viridiplantae; phylum Streptophyta; class Magnoliopsida; order Solanales; family Solanaceae; genus Datura; species Datura wrightii. The sequence goes on from JASDFA010000010.1 coordinate 122,706,588, forward strand.
AAAAACTGACTTAAAATAAACCTAAGTGTGCTATTTATACTAGTGGGAAATTTTTCCCGGAATAACAAGCAACGTGTCACGGAGGCCAACGCGGAGCACTGCCTCCGTGACACGGCGTGGACGCGGACCTTCACTGAAATTTCAGGGTTCGGTACATTAACCTCAACGTGGCACGGAGGCCAACGCGGAGGCCTCTCTCCGTGCCACGGAGCTGACGCGAAGGCACACTGGAATTTGCCATTTTAATTCCTGTTCAGGCAGTGTGCTACCGCGATGGTAGCGTGGCACGGCTCCATCGCGGAGCCCCTCTAAAATGTGCATTCCAAGGTCTTTTCCACGCTCGCATCCAAGTCCAACTCCGACATAGTTCCAACATGCATTTTAGCTCCTAAAAATCACATTTACCTGCAAAACAAATGCTAATCATGTTGGTTAGTATAAATTCGCATTTTATTACTAATTACATGATATTATATACATATTACACAACAAACAAGGTAAAAATGATACGTTTGAGTATCACTTGGGCATATAAATCTGCCCAAGATCAGTATGCTTGGTGTACGCCCTGATGAAAGGGTTGGAGATCAATGTAGGGGCGGTGATTATCTCCGCCATGAAGAGAGCCCGTCTGCATCAAGGGCATAGATAAGGATTTGGTGGACTACACACCACGTTCTTAAGGGGCCTGGATATTGAGGAAGAGGCCCTTGACTACATCCCGCAGATGGAGCGGCGGGCCTTAGATGTCACTAAAACTAAGGCACCCGACACCACCCACGGGCCAGTTCTTACACTAGCCGAGCGACATGCTCGGGATGATCAGTACATGGCTCGCATGTACGAGATGTAGATGCTCCAGCTGCGAATAGGCGGGAGGCCGGCAACAGAAGAGGAGTTGTGGCAGCTCGAGCTAGACTACCCTTTTGGCGAAAATGCCATGGCTCTATGCCGAGTGGGGCCAGCTTTTGTAGAGCCCACGGATGATGATGTCCCCACAGATGAGGAGACACGTCGTGAGGACTCTGATGTGGAGTCCGATGATGACGATGGGGGTGATTCAGATATGGGAGACGAGGCAGCAGCACCTGATGGATAAGTGGAGTATTTTTATTGATCAGGGAGTTCTGCCACCCACTTTTTGTGCTATGTTAATTTTTGTGAACATTGGGGACAGTGTTCGAGATAAGTGTGGGGTGGGAGTAGTTAGGTGCTGGTTGTGTTGTTGTGTATGTTTCTGTTCTGTTGTTCTGCCTGTGGAAAAATTTTGTGACCCTGTGATTGTGATGTTTCTATTTTGGATTATAATTAATGTGAAGCTGTTGTGTGTTGCTGAATGTTGCTAGCTGATTTTGTACATATTTTTGTTTTATCGAAATGATTGATATTTTTAATTTTTTTTTCAATTCTTGGGTTTCTCAGCGTTTGTTTTCGGTTCTTTTACCGAGAATGGTCCCATTGAACCGAAGTCTTAGTTAGTGATCGTTCCCTATGATGGATGGATGACGCCCGTCTTAAGGGAAATGTAGTCGTTAGGAGTAGATTTTTTTCTCATTTATTTTTCAGTTGTTTCCTTTTGTGGGTTGCATCCCAAAAACTATAGTTACTTTATGGTTGCGGAATTCTGGTTGCGTGTTGTACATGATATTTGAAATGCAAAGGTGATTCGTATGAAAGCATGCAACTTTGTAAATATGTTGAGATACCTAGTCCATAGAGTCGATTCATTGTGATTGAGGCTTAATGTTTGAATTCTTGTAATTAGCTGATTGAAGAGTCTGTGAATACGTCTTGAATTGAGCATGTGCAATAAGTGTGGGGTGAGGTTTCGTTTATTCCATGCTATTATGAAATGTCTAGAACTTGCTTGGTGTGTCTACGAAACGAAATGAAGGACGTGTATCATAGGAAAGGATGTAGGCATTTCTTTGTTTTCAACCGAAAGTTTATCTTTTTCATTATCGTACCCACCTTGATTGTACACCCTAGTTAGCCCGTTGAGCCTTTAGACTATAATTCTTTTCCTTTTGTCAAAAAATGTGTAAACCGAGCTTAACCCCTTCTTTTCATTAGCCGTAAATTTGATCCAAAACTCTTAAGAGCTTAAGAAGAGAAAATAATATTCCCAAAGTGTGAAGGAGTGAGAATGGTGAAAAGAAAAGAAAAGCAGAGTGATGAAAGGAAAGAAAATGTTGAAGGTGCACTTGTTATAAATAAAATATAATGAAGGTGTATGAATAATCTTTATTATTGAGTCAAGTGTGCTTAATGAGATGGGTCAAAATAAAGACAGACTTCAAGAATGGGGGGATGAAGGAAGAAACAATACCCATGCGTTTGATGGGATGTATTGAAAAAGCGCGTAAGGATGCTAGTGGCTATTATTGGCTAGCCCAATATTTACTAGTTCTGTAGCTTACATTACAACCCGTTAAAGTCCTACGTGATCTTACATCACACTTCCTTATATTAGTGGAGTAATACACTAAAGGCAAGCCTATGGTTCGTGGCATGATACATGTGAATTCTTTTGGAAGAGAGAGTGAAATTGTTTATATATGCCCCTGCATGTAATCGTTTGAGTTCATGTGATTAAAAAGGGGAAAATTCTCTTGTGTTGTGAGGGCACATGCTTGATGAGAGATTAAATTTCGTGTCGGATATCTTGATCAGCTGATTTGCATGAGTTTGACATTATCGAGAGTCGATTCTTAAGTCTAGGAGGTCTTGATGTGTTGAAGGTCATTGCATTGATAGGACCATGCGTGTTTTCTTGATGATTTGCTGTATTAAATAATCGGTATGACCGTAGCCTGAATTGTCGAACCAAAGTAGCCAGGATGGGGTGTAAAGTGCATGAGGTGTAAGATTGTTGTTCGAGGACGAACAAGGATTTAAGTGTGGGGTAAGTGATCTTGGGCAAATTTATATGCCCAAGTGATATGCAAAGGTGTCATTTTAGCCTTATTTATCTATCAATGTTTATACATTCTCATGTGATTGATAATAAAATGTGAATTTATACTAACCAACATGATTAGCGTTGTTTTGCAGGTGAAATATAATTTTGGGAAGATAAAATGCGTGTTGGGAGAGATTGGGGTTGGACTCGGATGTTAGCAAGGGAAAAAGCATTTGAAGGCACAAATTAAAGGGGCTCCGCGATGGAGCCGTGTCACGCTGCCATCGCGGATGCCTTCTTCCTAGATAGGGATTTTTTGCCAAATTCCAGTGAAGGTGCGCGTTGGGGCCATGGCACGTTGGCCTAGCACTGCGTTGCACACCGTGCCACGTTGGGCCTTATTACCTGGACAATCAATTTCCAGTAAGGGTCCGCATCAGTGGCGTGTCACGGAGGCAGTGCTCCACGATGCACTCCGTGACAAGTTGCTTGTTATTCCGGGAAAAAATCCCACTAGTATAAATAGAACACTTAGGTTCATTTTTAATTATTCTGACTTGGTGGAGCAAGAACGTGGGTTACTGGCAGTTGAGGGGACGAAAATCTCAGGGTTTTTCTCTATCTCCTTCTTCTTTAATTCAATTGCTTGTATGTTTAACACTCATTGAACGATGTTTAATCCACAAATGAGTGGCTAATTCCTCTTCTTGCTAAGGTTAAGAACAATTGTATTGAAATGTGATTGTTGATCAATTTGGTTTTTCATCTTTTCTTCCATGGTTGTTCTATTGATTCTTGTTCTTACTGCATTAATGTGTGGCCAATGTTAATGTATATCTAAAAAGTCCGGTTTCACTCGAGAGAGCAAGAAATTGGAAAGTTGTGAATTAATAGGATATGATCTTTTCTTATTTTGAGAAAATTGAGAATTGATTTACCTTCAGGATAGAAATATACCTGAAAGTCGTATTAGTCAATTAAGGAATCGGTTTTGTATGGCTAGAACATGAATTTCATTTAATCACAGAAATGTAGGTGGATGGTTCATGATTCTTAAGTTGGGTTAAATACGAGAGTTTTAATCCATTGGCAATAATTCTTGACTAGCAACCGGAGGAAAGATTAACCAAAAATTGTATCGATAATTAGTTTCTATACATGTTCATTTAGCCTCAGCATGCTCACATTCATAGTTCAGACTCACATTAGATATTCGTTTTAGACTTAGCATACAATTAGAAATCAAAATATCAAACTCTTCTTTGCACTGTTGTCTTCATTTTTAGAGTAAGTATAGTAACACTTAAGTAGTTTGTTACCTTATCCCAGTCCCTGTGGGATCGATACTTGGCTTACTTAAGCCACTTTACTACTTGTTCGACCACGTGCACTTGCGTGTAGTTAAATACCCAAAGCAGACGCGAACATTGTTGCAGGAATTCGACTTTGAGGTGGAAGACTGTAAAGGATGTGAGAATCAAGTGGACGACCATAGATATCCCCTAAAGACAAATGGGAAGCCAGGAACACAAGAGGAGATCAATGATGTCTTTCAGGATGAGGGAATCTTAGCCGCAACCTATGATCTAACATCGTGGTTTGCTAATTTTGCTAATTACCTGGCTAGCAACATTATACCCGAAGGCTTGAACTATCAACAAAAGAACAAATTCATGCATGATGTCCGGAAATTCTTTTTGGATTAACCTTACTTTTCCGAAGTTGTGCAGATGGGTTAATACGGTGGTGTGTTCTAGAAGTAGAGATGGTCTCAATTCTAGAGGCTTGTCACTCTTCCCCTGTTGGAGGTATTATGGGAGTGTGTGAATAGTATCTAAGGTGTTGCAATGCGGGTTTTATTGGCCTACATTACATCAAGATGCTCATGACTTTATGAAGTAATGTGATCGATGCCAAAGGAAAGCGAGTATTTCAAGGCGGCATGAACTCCCGCTAACACCAATCTTAGAGGTTGAGTTCTTCAATGTATGGGGGATCGACTTCATGGGTCCTTTGTAAGTTCTTATGGGAACATGTACATTTTGGTGGTGGTTGATTATGCTTCCAAATGGGTGGAAGTGGTTGCACTACCAAAAAATGAAGCGAGGAGTGTAACAACCTTTTTAAAGAAACATATCTTCTCGCGGTTTGGTACTCCCAGACCCATCATTTAGAGTCATCTCAATATTTTTTAAATAAGCGTAAATTTGTTAGATTCTCTTCAGTTTATAATGGAAGATCCATTGATTATGATGTGGGTCTAATTGTTCTTACTTGATTGTTGCTTGCAAAAGAATAATTAAGTATTCGAAGAGAATTTAATGATGGGTATGGATGAGAGATTGTGAAATTGGTCTAGAAATAGCCAAAATTACATTCTCACTCCTAATTAGTAGCTAATAGCTAGAAATTGATCTTGGGCAGAATTATATGCCCAAGTGATACTCTATTGCTTCATTTCGTCTTGTTTATCTATCGTTATTTGTACATTCTCATGTAATTTATAGCTAAAATGTGAATTTATACTAACCAACATGATTAGTGTTGTTTTGCAGGAAAAATGTAATTTTAGGAAGCTAAGTTGCATGTTGGTGAAAATCGGGAATGGACTCGAAAGCGAGCAGTGGAAAAGGTCAAGGAAAAGCAGCAAATATAGGGGCTCTGCGATGGCGCCGTGTCACGCTGCCATCGCGGAGGCATTCTGCCTCGGATGATTTATTTTGGCAGATTTCCAGTGAAGGTCCACGTTGCCTCCGTGACACGGAGGCAATGCCACGCGATACAAGCCGTGGCACGTTGGGGATATTTACCTGGAACATCAAATTCCAGTAAGGGTTCGCGACGGCGCCGTGGAACGTTGGCCAAGCCCCGCGTTGCATGCCGTGGCACGCTGAGGAGTAAAATGCTGAGGGACCTGATTCCAGAGAGGGTCTGCGTTAGCTCCGTGTCACGGAGGCAGTGCTCGGCGATGCACTCCGTGACACGTTGCTTGTTATTCCGGGAAAAATTTCCACTAGTATAAATAGCACACTTAGGTTTATTTTTAATTATTCTGACTTTATTGAGCAAGGACGTGGGTTACAGGCAGTTGAGGGGACAAAAATCTTAGGGTTCTTCTCTAACTCTTTCTCCTTTATTTCAATTGTTTGTATGATTTATACTCATTTGATGATGTTTAATCAACAAATGAGTGGCTAAATTCACTTCTTGCTGAGGTTAAGAACATTTGTAGTGGAATGTAATTGTTGATCATTTTGGTTTTTCATCTTTTCTTCCATGGTTGTTCTATCAATTCTTGTTCTTACAGCATTAATGTCTGGCCAATGTTAATGTATATCTAAAAAATCCAGTTTTATCTTGAAAAGGAAAGAAATTGGAAAGTTGTGAATTGGTTGGATATTATCTCTTCTTAGTTTGAGAAAATTGAGAATTGATTTACCTTCATAATAGAAATATATCTGAAAGTCATATTAGTCAATTAAGGAATCGGTTTCGTATGGCTAGAACATGAAATTCTTTTATCACAGAAATGTAGGTTGAAGGTTCATGATTCTTAAGTTGGGTAGAATACGAAAGTTTCTCTCAACAGGCAATAATTCTTGACTAGCAACCGAAGGAAAGATTAACCGTATTGTATCGATAAATTACTTCCCTGCATGTTCGTTTTGGCCTCAGCTTGCTCATTACTATAGTTCAGACTCACTTTATCATTTGGTCTTAGATTAGTATAAATTAGGAAACAAACTCTCCAAATCTTCTTTAAATTGTTGTCTGCATTTTTAGAGTTAGAGTTCATTAATACTTAATTCGATTATTACCTTAGTTCAGTCCCTGTGGGATCGATACTTGGCTTACTTTAGCCATTTTACTATTTGTTCAACCACGTGCACTTGCGTGTAGTTGCGAAACAGCTGAATAGAAATTAGTGCAGCTACTAATTCAAATCTGATTGGGTTGAGCTAATGGTGGCTAGAGGTTTGATAAAACTCTAGTAAGAGGTATTTATAAATCTGAAAAGCAGTAAATACCCATTTTCCCTAGATTATTTACACTAATTCAACTTATGAGATGACCTAGCATGTCCCTATCTAGTTAGTATATCATCTACACCACACCTCTAGTCTTTCACATTCTTGTCAACAACCTTGGTAATTTTGCTATTGTAGGCAGCCAAATCAGCAATCACACTCTATTAAAAATTCCAATCTCCCCCAACTTGTTTATTTTTATGTTATTTCTATGTGGTGCAAGCTAACTTCAATTTCTCAACCGACACTTGTAATTATCACCCACTAGTCCTTGTGGGGTTGACCCCGACATCCGTCGGGTTACTTGTTTTGATACAACAATTGTGTATATCCTTTATATGAGGAGTATATTTTGGATGTTATCAGCAGTACGAGTGGAAAGAAAGAAAGACCAATTTCATTGGGTGGTTTGCATTATCGCCAATGGCCAGCCCTTGTGGGCCTCCATGGGCGGTGAAATTACAAGGCAGGCCTTAAAATTTGAAGCGAAATTGTAACTTGAATTTGAATCTAGCCGCATCATGATCAATGAGTGAACCTTAAGGCGTCCATACTTATTACCCCCATCATGTCATGGGTGCCCATTAATTTTGGGGAAGTGGTGGCTACACAAATGAAGCGTAAAGCCAACCAGCAAGGAACTTTAATTCCATACACTATTCTTATCACTCAACTGCGTCTCAAGGTGGGAGTTCCACTATTCCCTGATGAATCCCCTAGCTCCTCTCTGGTGTCATTGTTGTTCATTGGAAGCTGGGATGCAGATGAACCCAAGAGCAAAGGAAAATGGATGCAAGCATAGGAGACTCTCGAAGACTCCACCTATCATGGCATAGATGAGAATCCCATAGCTCCCGACCTCCACACCTCGAGACATCAGACCATGCATCTAAAGAGGCACCATTCAGAGGGCCTTCACCTCCTCCTACATCCTCCTGCTAAAGTGGAATCTAAAAGTTGGCTACGATGACACAATCTCATGAGAGACAACTCCAAAAGTTGGCTCAAAATCTTCCAACCCTTATAATCAAGACGGTGAAGAAAGAGGTGAAGAATGTTTTTGATATCTTGAAAAAGCTATGTTCTCGAGTGGATATAGTTGAGGGAGAAGTCACCTCTCTCTGACCTGAAGTGAGAGAATTGAGGAGTCGGGCACCAATGGAGGATTTGGACATGAACTTGCCTGATGCAGTCATGGCTGCCCCACCAACAGCTTAGGGTCCTATTGATGATTTATTTGAGGACCTGGGGGAGGATGAAGAGGAAAACGTGGGAGATGAAGGCCATGATGAGGAAGAAGCCAATGATGATACTAAAGAGTAGCCACATCAGGGAGTTCTTACCATCCTTTGTTCTTAATAATGCACATTGGGGACAATGTAATTTCTTAGTTGGGGGTGGGTTGTTTTTCTCTTGTTGGTTATTTTTGGTCTTTTGTTGCCCTTATTGGGCTCAAATTCTTATACTTTGAATGTGTCGCATTTTTAATTTTTTTTTAGTTGGATGAATGCCCTTGTCAGTCTTGTGTTGAATGAAATATGTTTTTTGATTTGTTAGTGCCATTGATTGGGTCCATTTTAAATTGTCAAATGTTTAGTGACCCATGTCCTAATAATCGCCTTTGTTCATAGTAGTTAGCAAATAAACTCTAAGGGTTTTCTTTAAAGCACAGTTCTTTCCCAAGGAGCGATTTTTTTTCTTTTCTTTTCCCTATGATAGATTGAGAGGCGGCTTTTTTAAGGGAAAATGCCGAGTTTAGAGTCTTTTTGAGTCGATTGTTGCACTTTCTTTTGAGAGGTACCACCAAAAATTTTAAAATGTCATTGAAAATAAATTTTGAGGAAAGAGCACTCTTCTGTCAGGAGTTGCACATTCCCAATTTGGCTTTTTGCCTCACATGCTTTATTGTCTAAAGTCATACTCTTGATGTGGTTGTAAGAATTATGTGAACTCTTTGGAGTGTGATTCCTTGCTTGGTGAGGCTTTTAGCTTAATTTTCATGCATGAATGGTTGTCTAGAACTTTCCTTAAGTCTGAATCAAGGAAAAACTAGATGTAGCTGAACTTAGAACATGATTTTAGGATTTCTTTTGATAGTCACTTCACCTATATGACCTCCTTGAACATCCATCATTACTAGCCAATGTTGAGCATTTAACCCTTTTTTTTAGAACCACATTACAAGGCTAATACCCTTTTTTAATCCCTCTTTTGGAACCCATCCTCCCTAGTGCTAGTTGTGAAAATAAAAAAAAATGGGGCTTGATGCCCAAATTTTTTGGAAAGATAAGGGAAAATGAGGCAAAAACCTAAGTTTGGGGGTTTGCAAAAGAAAATGGGAAAAATATGTGAGCTTCAATGTGAGGTAGCACTAAGTTGTGATGAAATGAATGAAAATGTTGGTTGAAAAACCACTAAACCTTAGAAGAAAAATAATAGTTGAGAGGTGCTACCTCTTCCTTAGATGAGGCTAAAGGTGGAAACCAAGGAGATATAAAGGTGACTCTTGATACAAATTTGAAGATGTTGATCAAGGAGAGATAAGGTGGGGTAATCTCAATAGAAAAATGGGGCATGCAAAAGTGTTCTCAAAAAGGGCATTAGGGAGGTTCTAGTCACTAGAACCAAAAAAAGTCATCCTACCTTTATCCCTAACCTTCATTACGACCCCCAAGTCCTAATTGATTTTGAGTGTAGCAACTCTACATTAGTGGCAAATTACACGAAGGAAAAGCCTATGGGTCAAGTTGTATGCATGAGAATTTCTTTGTGAGAGTTAGTGTATTTGCCTTATTTTATAATCTCTTTGTGTGTGAATTGCTTGAAAATTAAATGGGATTCTCTCTTGATGTGAGTGGCATCACTTCCTTGGGGACACATGCTTGACTATGTTCAAATTAAAAGATGTGATTGAGACAAGAGCGCAATGAGCTTTAAGGCAATCTTTGAATGTAAATTTTCAATGACTTGAGATGTTACTTGAGCTTATTTTGATCAACCATGCCTGTTGTTTTGAATTAAAGAAAGACTTGTGAATCATTACAATTCTTTATGGTTACCTCTTGAAGAATTTGTATAAGTTGAGTATTTTCTTTCCATTAAGTCGGTGTGCAATTTTGGGGTTGTCTTAGTCCTAGTAGTCCCTTGTGCACTACTCATGTGGTGTGACATGCTTAATTCAATTATTCAGTTGTGAAAAAATGCGTTGCTTAAGGACAAGCAATGGTTCAAGTTTGGGGGTTTGATGAGTTGGTAATTTACCAACTCATTAGGTTGTTAAACATGAGCTTTTGCTTGATTTTCAATTCATAGGAAGGTTTTATGCCCTTTCTCTTTGATTTTTGCAGGTATTCAATTTAAATAGGTAAAGCGAAGAAATTGAACAAAAAGCATGATGCTGGAAGAAGAGGACCTGCGTTTCACAAAATGACACCTGCAAAACACAGGCCAAACGCAGGAAACACTGCTTTGAAGTTGAAGGAACACCAGTAGGATGCGGGTTAGTACCGATGAAATGCAAGTGCCAATGCAGAACCATGACAGGTCTTTCTGTCCCAGAGCTGCAAAGTGAGTTGTGCCTCACGAATGGGCACCTGCAAAACGCAGGTGTTGCGCAAGTGAGGCCATCATAAAAGGGGTAAAATTGTCCAGTATAAGAAAAAAAAGCAACTTTACCCTATTTTCGTACACCTTTTGTAAAGAATAGAATATCCTATTCCATTCCATTCCATTGAATAGTTAATTTTGAATTGAATTTTAGAGAGAGAAAAAGATAGAGAGAAGTGAGAGCATTTTTTTTCTTCATCTTCTTCATCTTTCTAAGATAAAACCTCCATTGAAGAACAAAATTGACCTTGAAGTTTCTTCATAATGATGAATGATACTGATTCCTTTGTTGGTTTAATCTCTTGTTCTTCATTTATGTGTAGCTAAACCTCTTGCTAGGGGTGTGTGCATGATAGGGGCTAAAATGGATTGGGTGTTGCTAGTTTAATCTTAAAATTACTTATTTAGCATAAATCCATCGTTTTCTCTAAATTATAATTGAAATATCTGTAATTGCAAGTATGAATTATTTTCACTTATTTTATTTTTTTCTTGAAAAAGAGGAATAGGATTTGGGTGAGAAAATAATGGTGGGTATTTGGGTTTTGATTGTGTGGGATTGGGCTAGAAAACTAATACCAACTTTCATACACTAATTAAAGAATTGAGGCTAGAGATAGTTTAATTCTTACCTAAGTTGTAGTGGTTGAAGTGTATGGGACCTTGGGGCTTGAGCAACCCAAGGCAAAACGCATCCAAGTGGTTGAGAAACATTGGGTGCAGCCTTGTCCACTGATGAGTTGGCAATTTACCAACTCATTAGGCTCTTAATCATGAGGTTTAGCTTAGTTTTCAATTCATTTAGATGAATTTTATGCCCTTTTTGCCTTTATATGTGTAGACATCTTAGTTGAAGAAAAAGAGCAAGAAGTGGAGTAAAGACAAGAAAATCAGGTGAAAACCGGCACTCCACCAGAGGACACTGGAGAAATATTGGTCAAACGCAGAGGACTACTGATTTGAAGAACAAATGTAACCAGCAGTCGTAGTCATCAACTGGTGACTCGCCGGTCAAATTGCCTACAGGCGCCTAAACTTGTTGGACCAAGAAGCAAAGTAATCGGTGAAGCGTGGTTAGAGGCTGGTGAATCACCGAAGGTACCGGCGAGTGGTACTGAAAATAACTGGAGGAGTAGAAGATGACAGAAGGTAGTTCGTGGAGTGTAACCAGTGAACCGTCGATGCCTTCACAAGTGACAAAAAGCCTGAACAGGGGCAATTACATCTAACACTTAAAAAAAGGAGATTGGTTGCCCTATTTTTGTATATAGTCTAGAAGAAAGTACTCTGTACATATCAGAATTTAACTTTAGCTATTTGTACATTCCTTTTGCCTTGAAAAGAGAAGAACTCCATTGGAGGAGAGTGTGGAATATTTCTTTTCTTATTTTCTTCTTTCATTAGCAAGGTATAACCATTGTTGCATACATATTTTGAGTTTGATTTTGCTTACTCTTACTATTGAAATCAGTTAGTTTATTGATGAATATACTCTTTAGATACTTAATCATGAGTAGCTATATCATCAACTAGAGGTGTGTGATGATGGGTGCTTAATTTGATTGGGTATTTCTAGATTCATCTTATATTGCTTAATTACTGTAAATATGTTGAATTCTCTTCAATTTATAATTTATGATCCGTAGTTGCAAATGTGGGTATACTTTTATTACTTAATTTAGCTTTAAAAAGAAGAATTCAAGTATTGGGAGAGAATTTGATCGTAGGAATGGATGTGATTGTGTGGAGTTGGGCTATAAATAGCCAAAACCCATGTTCATCATCCTAATTAGTAGTTGATGGCTAGAAATAGCTCAGCTATTAACCCAAACTCTATTGGGCTAATTGAATTATGTCTTGAAGTTTGAAAGGACTCGAGGAAAAGGCATCTATGAGGTTGAAAAACATAGGATGACATCTTGCCCAAAGTTATTTACATGTATTCGCAATGATTTGATGAGCTAGTATATCCTTATTTGATCAGCACCCCATCTACATCCTACCTCTAGTCTTCTCTCATTATTGTCTCTCAATTTTGGTTATTTTGCTATTTTGGCAAGCTAGTTTGAAATCCACAATATTGTTAACTCTATTTTTCCCCCAAAATTTTCCTGTCTATTTTCCTTCATTGGTGAGAATTAATTCAAATTTCCTAAAACAACGCTTGCGCACATCATTCACTAGTCTCGGTGGAATTCAATCTCTACATCCATCGGGAATATTTGTTTTGGTACAAAGATCGCTTACACTTTTTCTCAACGAGGGGTGTATTTGAGTGTGATCAAAAATGGCGCCATTGCCGGGGACTAGCGCTTGATATCCTTGTGTTGTTTCTTAATTTGAATTGATCTTGCATCTTAGTTGTTGATGTTGATCTTGTTGTGGTTATTAGGGTAAATTCATATGAGTCATCACTCACAAGAAGGGGATAGCTCAGTTGAGGGTAACATAGAGCACGAGGAGGACAACCCGGTGATGCCTAAAATTGCAGGAGCCATTTGCCTACCGGCCACGGTAGGGAATGCAGTGTTCCATGTCACGAGTACAATGCTACATTTACTACAGATGAAAGGGCTCTTTGGGGGAAAACTGAGTTAGGACGCAAATCTCCACTTGAAGAATTTCTTAGAGATTTGCCAGTCCTTCAACATAAAAAATATAAGTCAAGAGTCTATCAGGTTAAGGCTCTTTCCATTCTCTCTAATAGGAGAGGTGACTATGTGGTTGGAGGACCTCCCTCGTGGTTGTATTACCTCGTGGAAAGAATTGAATGAAGCTTTTTTGGATCGTTTCTTCCCTCCCTCAAAAATGTTGCAGCTGAGGGAAGATATCACAAACTTTAGGAAAGAGCCAGGGGAACCATTGCATGAAGCATGGCCAAGGTTCAACAAGAAGGTTTCCCTTTGCCCCAACCATGGTCTCCCTGATGGAGTGCTCCTTCAAAGTTTTTACCAAGCTTTAGACTCCATTAACAAATCTGTTGCCAATAATTTATCCAGAGGATCAATCATGGATCAGATATATGGGTTAGCTAAGGCCCTCCTAGACAGAATGACAAAGACAAATCGGGCATGGCATACAAGAGAGACCAATGTATTGACACATGATGTTGGTTCTAGTGTGTTGCAGTCGAGCTGTGAAAAATAGATGAAGAGCGAGATAAAAATCTTTCTAAAATAATGACGCAGCTGGAGCTAATGATAAAACATATGATGGGGGCAAGGCCCAAAGTTGTGAATGTTGTAGGTATGCAAGGTCCATTGCACTTTGAAGGAGAATCATCGCTACCAAGATTCGATAAGGAGTGCCAATGCATGGAAAATCAGATGGGGGTTCTTGACTAGGGTACCAAGGGATTAATCATGGCCCTTGGTGCCCACAAGAAGAGAACAAAGGTTGGGGAAACCGCGACACACAAGGATGGCCCGATAGAAACGAAAGATGGGACACTAGAGAGCAAAATTGAGAGAGAGAACACTATCATCGAAGCTCAAACCCATATGTTCCCCCTCCTAAATCTGAGAATGTCCAAAATCAACCAGGTGTGAGTGATGCAGGTAGCTCAAAAATTGAAGAGATGTTAGCTAGATTCCTCAAAAGAGTGGAGTCAACTGAAAACGGGGCCAAAGAATTGAAAGGGGAGGTGTCTAACCTTGCCCAAACTGTAGTTCGCATTTAGCTTCCATCAAGCATTCGGAAGCTCAAATGAACCACTTATCCTCTCAAATGAACCCTCGAATGAAGGGAACACTTTCGAGTGATACAATGCCAAAACCAAAGAAAGATAGTCAATGCATGGCCATTGTCACGAGGAGTGGTAAAATGGTTGGAGATGCCGGTGTGAAGCCTAAGGAGGTTGTTGCTCCTAAAACAAATGATGAAAATGAATCTGATGTGGTGCCAAAAGCACCAAGTTATTGCGAAAATATTGCAAATGAAGGTGAGGGAGAGGCTGATGAAGTTCCCTCAAATGTTGATGAAGAAGAGACAGGCATGAAGGCTTCAAATGATAAAGACCAAGAGCCAAGAGTTCCACCCCCTTATCCAAAATGGTTAGCTAAGAAAAAGAAGGATGATCAATTCAGTAAATTTATTGACATGTTCAGTAAATTGTCCATTAATATACCATTGGTGGACGCCTTACTTCAAATGCCCAGATATGCCAAGTTCATGAAGAAGCTGCTGAAAAGAAGAAGGTTATAGATGTGGGCACCGGGGAGACAACGCATCATGTAGTGCTATGATGATGAGCAATCTGGCCCCAAAGTGGGAGGATCTAGGAGCCTTCACAATTCCGTGTACTATTGGGATGTATGGGTTTAAGAAAGCCCTCTGTGATCTTGGCACAAGTATAAATCTGATGCCCCTCATTATCTTCAAGAAATTGGGCTTGGGAACACCAAACCAACATCAATGAGGTTGTTAATGGCTGATCGCTCCATAAAGAAACCTGTGGGTGCGTTAGAGGATGTATTGGTGAGGGTGGATAAATTTATTCTACCAGCCAATTTCATGGTTCTCGATTGTGAAATAGATATAGAAGTTCCAATCATTCTAGGGAGACCATTGTTCCCCATTGGTAGAGCTTTGGTAGATGTGGAGCTAGGAGAGCTCAAGTTTTAGGTTGGAGGTGAAGAGATTATGTTCAAGGTGTGACAATCCGCAGAACCTCTCGATGAATGCAAAGTGATTGGAGTTCTACATGAGAAGAATGTTTAATGAGAAATACATCGTGCCATGATGTTAACTAAGGCTCTTCTTGGGAGGCAACCCAAGTGTATTATTTTAAATATTTTTAATGTCATTGTTGTTTTTATTTTTGTAGGACTAATTAGGTAAGAAGCAAGGAGAGGAAGCACAAAACAAGGCAGGTAACGCACTGGACCGGCGAATCACTGAGCTAGATGGGTGAACTGCTGCGCCCTTGAGCATGGAAGCAGAAACCTGGGAACACAATGGTTAGACCGTTGAATGAGCCGGCGGAACGCCTATGCAAAGTCGCGTACCGCCGCTTGAACACCAATGCAAGCCAGAATACCTGAGCAGTGGTGCACAAGCGGTGATTCACCTGCAAAATGTAGCACCTAGTTCATGAACCACTGCTCAATTGCTGGTTTCAAGATAGTAAATTGGACACAAAATCAAGTAGGAGATGGTAAGGCGATGAACCGACAGATCCAACCGGTGATCGCCAGTGTAACACCAGTGAAGGTACAGGTTTTATTTCAAAATCTTAATTATATGGACCTACCCAAACCAAAAGTTGTGGCTAGCCACCCTAACATGCCAAAATTCCCTTTTTCACTCCTTTAGCCTTCCCTTTTCCCCTTTTAACACTTTCCCATACTCCTTTTTAATTTCCTAACATCCTACCTTTTCATATTCCCGCAACTCCCTCTATTCCACTTCCCATACAATTAAAACACCACTACCCATCCACCTCCTCCTCAACCAACCACATTTTCACACTCTCTCCTATAAAATCCCCCCAAAACTTCTATAATTTTCACTACACTCATACTCATTCTCTCTAATAGACTAATCTTGAAAGGTTTCCATTGTTGAGCATTATTCGAGCTTCCATAACTAGTCTCTGTAAAAAATTCTCTTAAGAGTGGTAATGTACCCTTAACTTTCTTATTTTATTGTCAATGGTACTCTGGTTTCTTACAAATGCTGCTATGACATACATTCCTCTCCTCTTTACTGCAATTCTCCCCAATATTTTCATGATTGATACCATCCTTATTGTTATATGAAATTAGTGGGATGATAGAGTTTTGATGCTATAATGGGTGGGGGGGGAATTTGTTAGTCTTGTGTAGAGTTAAATGAGGTGAAGTTTGAGTAACTCAAAAGGGATTAAAAAGACATACTTTGCCCTATGATAGATTGGGTGATGCCATTCTTAATGGTAAATCCTTGTTTTATCCCTTCTCATGTATAGAGGTATTTCTTTGATATATTGTGTGTGAGTGTTTGAGATATGGTGATATTGGAGTTCAGGGTGATGAAGTGGGGACGATGACTATCGGCTATTCGCCGGTCGAGTCTGGCAAAATACTGATGGAACGCCGGTTTAGGATAATATTGGCTTCAGGTCACTGCCTTGATCCTATGTTGCATCAGCGATTCGCGGATCGGGATTGGCGATTCGCCACTATGTCGTTGATTGAATATCTGCTACCCAGTTTTCTATTTCTCACCGTGGTTTAGCGACGGTCCACGGATACCCTCCTACGGCTTGCCAGTGTTTCATCAATGCTTCCAGTACTTTGAATGTTAATTCTTCATCTTTGTTTCTCCTTTAAAATTTTAGCATAGTTGTTAATTGTTTCCTTTTATTATAAAAAGGTGCACTAACATTGTGTTTACAATAAATGACTTCATCCAAGAACACCGGTAAGGGCAAAGCTCCAGCTTCTTCTTCCACATAGGGCAAGGGAAAGGCAAAGGCCTCTATAATGCCCACCAAACTCTAGGGAGGCTATAATGTTGTTATACCCCAGGAGCCAAAAGATCAGACCCGGGAGTTAAAACGGAGAAAAACTTAAAATCTGGCATCAAGCGCAGAATGGGTCGTGAGGTGACTCGTGAAGAGCAGCCACGAGTCGTGATGTGTCTCGTGGTGTGGCCCAAGAGATGAATTTGAAGTTTGGGAAATGAGATCCCCACGGGTGTGACCATGAGTCATGGTTAGGCCCCACGAATTGTTAGGTCAGTCGTGGGGAATGGTAATTGAGAAAAGAGGAAAAGGATGGCAGTGGACTTAATGGAAGGACCCCACGAGTCGTGGTCAGTCACCACGATTCGTGGGGAGGGTTGTGAGCAGCAGGATGAAGCAAGGTAAAATCATAGGCAGTGTACCCAACTAGTGGTGACCACGAGTCGTGGTCACCAAGTAACGAGTCGTTAAGTCTTCCACTATGAGCCCATAAGACTTGCAAAGCAGTGAACTTGACAGACGACTCCACGAGCCGCGTCCCATGATAATGAGTCATTAGGTCCCTCATTTGGACCAGCTGGTTGTTATTTTCTGTGAATTTAGTAAGGGCTTTTCTATAATTTCTAAGATCCTAAGGCCTAAACTACGTCGTTTTGACTTATGACTGATGATTTTTAAAGGGGTTAAGTTCATTTTAGGCCATATTCATTCATGCTTGCAAGGTAGAAGGTGAGATGGGTGATCAAGCTTAGTGTTCTTCAATTTCTTCTTGGGCTATCAAAGAAGTGTAAGAATCAGCTACCAACAGGTATATAGGATTATGAATGGGTGAAGTGATTCACACCCATGCCCAATCCCTCTCTAAATCATGATATTTCTATGTCTAATCTATGGGGTTTTATCCCAATGCATGAATTTCCTAAATTCTATACATGGGTATGATTTAAATATGTTTCTACTATCGAATTATGAAGCATGGGTAGGTTTTATATTGTTTTCAATTAAAAAGCATCTTTCAAGTTTTATGAATTAAAAAGCCCATTGATGAAAAGTTCATGAAAGAAGAGATTTGAGATGAATGTATGATTATGATGAGATAATATGATGAAAAACATGTTTTCAAGCTACCCATGTCTATAATCATGTTTTTTATGTGAATTAAGTATTGTCAAGCATGATAAAGCTTTGGGCAATGCCCACATGTTTAACGTATGATTTATGATTTCCCGAATTAAGCTTACCACATGGTTTTGGAGGAGAGACTCCCAATTATCCTTCATCTTGTGGTATGGTTTGAGTTAAAGTTTCTCATATGCATGATTTCATATTTGAGATGTATTTGATTATTGAGCTTCGTCAATAGACGATGTTGAGCTTCATTGAATAACGATGTAGAACATGTGCATGTTTTTGGGAATAGTGTCTAGCATCGAGTAGGCTAAGGGTCGATCATCCTATGTCTCAGAACTACGCGACAATGTATATTTATACTATTATATATATTAGTACTTCGGGACCTCCCTTGTGAGCTATCCCCGGCCTTATTGGCCCACGAGCTTGATATCGATATAATGGTATCGTCCCTAGCCCTAGAAAGGCTTTGGACGGCTCTAGCCACTTGCTTGTGATAGTTGGGACCACGTAAGGTCTATCGTGGTATGTCAGTTAAAAGATGAGTTTCCCATTGTTCCTCATAATTTCAGTTATGCATGTTTATAATTCACGAGATTTCTATATCTATAAATGTTCTAAAGCAGGTTTTACTCAACGCTAAGTTTTACTCATGACTATCATATTTCATCTTGAGTCAATCAATTCAGTTATACTATTATGTTATGTTATGATGAGAATCATGATTTCAGAAAGAATGCATGCAAGCCCTACTTTTAGATTCTTAATTTTTTGTGTTTTACATTATGCATGTTTTAAAGTGATTTACTTACTTAAGCGGTTTTACTTACCCTGCATACTCGGTATATTCCACGTACTGACTGTATACTCTATGTTGTATCGTTTCATGATACAGGACCTGGGTCCCAGGATCAGCCCCGTTCATAGTCAGTTCTTAGAGTTAGCACCTCGCACCGTGGTGGTGAATTCTCATCTCCCAAGGACTAAGCTTGTTTAGATTTCACTATGTATTTTCAGTTTTAGCTTTATGGAATTAGTTGGGGTCTTTTCCCATCAACTCATCATGTTTAGAGGCTTTTCAGACAAAGGATGTATTCAACTTTAGATTGTGTATTCTGATGTTATGTTTAATCTAGACTTCCGCTATAATTATCTTGTCGACTCTTTAGTTTTATCGGTTGAGTTAGATGTATGTTCATCCCATGGGTTGACTTGGAGTCTCTCGAGGCTTCTTGTCCCGTGTTACGATACGGGCCTCCGTTCGGGTCATGACAAACTTGGTATCAGAGCAATATGTTTGAAGTGTCCTAAGTTGTCTAAAAGTCGCATTACGTAGAGTCTTTTTCATGGGTGTGAAGTGCGCCACACTTATGAAGAAGAGGCTACGAAACATTTAGGAAATGTTCCCTTCTTTCATGACCTATGTCGTGCGATGAAAAGTCTCCCTATCCTTCTAATTCATGCTATTCGCGATTGAAGAATCATGGCTTCCCGAAGAGTAAATGGTAGAAGGAATGGGAATGGAGAAGGCCCTGAGGATGGAAATGGAAATGGGCACCAGCAGGCACCACCAATTGAGGAGCACCAGGCGTCAGAGCCAATTACCCATGCTGAGTTTCGGGAAGCTATTCAGATGCTCGCACAGGCCATGAACGCTCAGGTCAATCAGTAGGAAGCTGTGCATGTTACGCAAAATGTCAATGCAGCGGTGGCTCAAGTCAGAGACTTCTTGAGAATGAACCCACTGGAGTTTCTCGGATCGAAAGTAGATGAGGACCCGCATGAGTTCATAGATGAGATTGTGAAGGTCACCCAAGTCATGGGGATGAATAGAGTCGAGTGTGCGGAGTTGGAATCATATCAGCTAAAAGGGGTCGCACACATCTGGTTTCGTCAATGGAAAGATAGTAGGGCCGCCGGAGCAGGTCCTGTCACTTTGGAAGAGTTCCATGTTGCATTCCTAGATCGGTTCTTCCCTCATGAGATGAGGGGCTGAAGGCAGCTAAGTTCGTGAATTTGAAGCACGGGGAGGATGACAGTGCAGGAGTATGCCCTTGAGTTCACTCGGCTATCAAAGTATGCCCCCGAGTTAGTGGTTAATCAGAGGGCACGGGTGAGCAGGTTAGTTCATGGAGTGGCGGGCTATTTGGACAAGGATTGTAGGACCACCATGCTCCACCAGTACATGGACTTCCCTTAGATAGTCTTATATGCCCAGCAAATGGAGGCGGCACATCTGAGAGAGAGGGAGGCCAAAAGGGCCAGGACCAATGACCACAGATTCTCACAACCGAGGTCGGGTGGTGGGCACCGACAGCAGACCCACCATAGATCTTCAACCCCATCCTCTTCAGCATTGAGTGTGGTGTCCAGGCCTATGCATGATCAGAGAGGGCGAGCATCAGGCTCTAGGGGTCAAAGCAGCAAACCTGTAGACCTGCAGATTCTATTATTCTAGCTTGCCACAGGTGTGGCCGGGCTCACACGGGTCAGTGTTTAGCAGGTATAGGTTCTTGTTTCGGGTATGGGAAGCCTAGACACATGCTCAGAGATTGCCCAGCAGCGAGGCAGGATCATGATGGGGGCCGAGGCCCAGCTTCTAGTTACGCAGCCCACCTGTACGCTCAGCACATCAGGGGGCATCTACCAGCAGAGGTGGCGGTCAGCGCCAAAATAGATTCTATGCCTTAGCATCCCTCCAGGAGAAGGAGGTCTCCCCAGATGTAGTCACTGGTATGTTACGAGTTTTCCATCTTGATGTTTATGATTTGCTAGATCCAGGGGCTACCTTGTCTTTTGTGACACCTTATGTGGCTAGTAGCTTCGGAGTCAGTCCTGAAGTCTTGTCAGAACCCTTCTGAATCTCTACTCCAGTAGGTGATTCAGTTATAGCTAGACGGGTGTACTCAGATCTTCAGAAAGTTACCTCAGCAGATTTGATAGAGTCAGCCATGATCAATTTTGATGTTATCCTCGGCATGGGTTGGCTATTTGCATGTTACGCCTTAGTTAATTATAGAACCTGGGCAGTAGAGTTCATATTTGTGGGTGAACCAATCTTAGAGTGGAAAGATAGTTTAGTTGTGCTTGTAGGTCATTTTGTTTCCTACCTTAAGGCTAGAAAGATTATTTCTAAGGGTTGTGTGTACCATCTAGTTAGGGTTAAGGATGTTTAATCTGATACCCCGACTATTCAGTCAGTTTTAGTAGTCATGAGTATCCAGAGGTCTTTCCAGATGACCTACCAGGAATCCCTCCTGAGCGAGAGATTGATTTTAGTGTTGATCTTCTTCCCGACATACAACCTATATCTATTCCTCCCTACAGAATTGATCCATCCGAGCTAAAAGAGTTGAAAGAGAAGTTGAAGTACTTGTTAGATAAGGGTTTCATTAGACCGAGCAAGTCTCCATGGGGTTCACCAGTCTTATTTGTCCGAAAGAAGGATGGTTCCCTTTGGATGTGCATTGACTATCGGCAATTGAACAAGGTTACCATCAGGAACAGGTATCCTCTGCCCAGGATTGGTGATTTATTTGACCAGTTTCAGGGTGCCAGGTGCTTCTCGAAGATAGATCTCTGATCTCGATACCATCAGCTCAGAGTTCGGGAGAGCGATATCTCGAAGATAGCCTTCAAGACACGGTATGGTCATTATGAGTTTGTAGTTATGTATTTTGGACTAACGAATGCTCCTGCATCTTTTATGGACTTGATGAACAGGGTGTTCAAGTCATACCTGGATATGTTCGTAATTATGTTTATTGATGACATCCTTATATACCCTCGGAGCGAGGAGGAGCATGCCGCTCATTTGAGAGTGGTGCTACAAACTCCCAAGGATCGCCAATTATATGTCAAATTCAGCAAGTGCGAGTTTTGGTTGAACTCCATAGCATTTTTGGGCCATGTGGTATCAAGGAGGGCATAAAGGTGGATTCCTAGAAAATAGAAGCGGTAAAGAATTGACCTAAATCAGTAAATCCTTTAGATATTTAGAGCTTCTTGGGTTTAGCTAGCTATTATCGGAGATTTGTTGAGGGTTTCTCATCTATTGTAGCACCTTTGACCAAGTTGACCCAAAAGAAGGTGAAATTCCAATGGTCAGAGGCTTGTGAGAAGAGCTTCCAAGAGTTAATGACCCGACTTACTTCAGCACCGGTGTTAACTCTACCGGAGGGTACTGATGGGTTCGTGGTGTATTGTGATGCTTCAAGGATCGGACTTGGGTGTGTATTGATGCAGCATAGGAAAGTTCTAGCATATGCCTCTAGACAGTTGAAGGTTCATGAGAAGAATTACCCGACCCATGATCTTGAATTGGTTGCGATGGTATTCGCCTTGAGATATGGCGACATTATTTGTACGGGTCCACGTGGATGTGTTTACGGACCATAAGATCTTACAATACTTGTTCACGCAAAAGGATCTCAATCCTTAGCAAAGGAGGTGGTTGGAGCTTCTCAAGGACTATGATATGAGTGTGCTTTACCATTTGGGTAAGGACAATGTAGTGGAAGATGCACTTAGTAGACTCTCAATGGAGAGTGTGTCTCATGTGGATGAAGGGAAGAAGTAGCTGGTGAAGGATGTGCATCGACTCGCAAGGTTGGGAGTTAGGTTTGTTGACTTGATTGATTGCGGTGTTGTGGTTCAGAATGGATCAAAATCATCCATGGTGACTGATGTAAAAGCTAGATAAGATGAGGATCCGACTTTGGGAAAGTTGAAGGAAGCCATTCAAAATCAGAAGGTAGAGGTCTTCTCCAAAGGGGGAGATGGTGTGCTTCGGTACCAGGGTTGCCTATCTGTTCCGAATGTTGATGATTTGAGGAGTCGGATGTTGCATGAGGCTCATGGATCCAGGTATTCCATCCATCTAGGTTCCACCAAGATGTACCATGACTTATGGGAAGTCTATTGGTGGAATGGCATGAAGAAGGACATCGCGGAATTTGTAGCTAAGTGTCCGAACTGTAAATAAGTAAAGGTTGAGCATCAGAGACCGGGTAACATGCTTCAGGATATCAGTATTCCTACTTGGAAGTAGGAAGAAATCAATATTTACTTCATCACAGGTTTACCTCATACTCGTCAATAATATGACTCCATTTGGATTATGGTAGACAGGTTGACCAAGGCCGCTCATTTTCTACCGGTCAAAATCACGGATTCGGCAGAGGATTATGCCAAACTATATATCCAGGAGCTAGTTCCATTACATGGAGTGCCCTTTTCCATCATATCAGATAGAGGTACCCAATTTACCTCTCAATTTTGGAGGTCGTTTCAAAAAGGACTTGGTACTCAAGTTAAGCTCAGCACTACATTTCACCCGCAAACGGATGGTAAGGCGGAGCAGACAATCCAGACTCTCAAGGACATGTTGAGAGCATGCGTGATTGACTTCAAAAGTAGATGGGATAAGCATTTGCCTCTTATTGAGTTTGTGTACAATTACAACTATCATTCCAGTATTCAGATGGCACCGTTCGAGGCTCTCTACTGATGGAGGTGTAGTTGGCTCATTGGTTGGTTTGAGGTTGGCGAAGCATCGATGAGAGGACCAGATTCGATTCATGAGGCTATGGAGAAGGTTCAGTTTAAAAGGGACGGTTGAAAACTGTAACACCTCGGATGTCCTAGAGATCAGACCCCAGAGTTAGAAGAAGCTCAATAGAAAAGTCAGCAGAAATTTTGCCTCAGAACAAGTCAGCGAACGACTCGTTAGGAGACCTAATAGGTCGTGGTTTGACCCGTGATTAACTATAAGGATGGGATGGCAAGCCTAGTGGCCACGGACAACCTAACGAGTCATCTTTCCTAGCAATGATTCATTAGGTTGGTCATTGGGTATTGAGTCAAGTGAGAAGTCAGTGTAGTTGACGGAAGGATATGACGAGTCGTTAAGTGTGGGAACGACTCATCATGTCCGTCATTAGATGGGAAGAGTTGAAGTTGTGAAGTAGTCTTCCAGCGCACTTGATGAATGGGTCTAAGGAGTCATTGGGTGGAGTAACGACTCGTTACTTTGGTCGTGGTTTGAAGAATGATAAAACTATGTGAATTTTCCAGTGTGCTTAACGGGCAAGATGACGAGTCGTTGGATGGGATCACGACTCATTACGTGAGTCGTGACTCCAGATTCGGGGAAATTTCCAGTTTCTTTTAGGGACATTTTTGTAAACTCCTATGCTTTTAACTTTTAAACTACGTCGTTTTGTGTATTGTTTGGGACATTTTTAAGGGTTTCTACAAGCCTAAACCCTCATTCTCTCAAGATATCTCTCGAGCTCTTCTTCTTCCCCTCCTATCAAGATTCAAGAACTTCACCAAGGGTTCATCAAACTTCAAGGAAGATTTCAAGCTGGGTTCTTCTACCAGGTATGCGGGTTTTTCAACAAGGATACTCTTCCATCCTTGTGCCCCAAAATGTTTTCATTTAAAATGCCCAATTTCTACTATTCTAGAAGATGCATGACCTAGGGTTTTAAATTGATGGTGAATCCTCCTACAACTCTTTAAATTTCAAGATCCGTTGTGACTATGAGATAAGTACAGCATAAAATGATTGGGTTATCTTGAATTATGTGTTGGGTGATGAAAAGTGTGGAGTTATGAGATATTCTTCATGAATGATTAGAGTTTTAAATAAGGTTTTTGTCATTGTCATTCAATTATAACAAATCCCTTGCATCCATGTTTAATATGTGATGATTATATGATTACCCATGAGAATTTTGAATATGTCAATGATAGATGTGATGAGATTAAATTAGAGTTCATGGACTTGAATAATTGAAAGTAAAATATTCTTGTCCCTATGTCTTGAAGGAATTAATTGGGTAAGAGGTAAATTTATGATAATGACTTATCTAATGCATTCTTCTCATGAATTGGAATAAATCGTGAAATGGGTCTCATGAAACCAAGATGCACACTTCCCATATGATTTTGTTTGTACATGCTGAAATATGAGTAAGAACATAGCTTCCTGTAAATCTAGATTATATGACTCAATGTATGCCTGTTAAAGTATGAGTTGAATGTATGGGTCATGAATGTCTCTATGATACATGTTGATTAATATGAAGATGGAATTTAACGATGAGAAAGTAGTATGCGTGATGTCGAGCTAAAGATGCTCATTAATGTAAGACCTATGAAGAAATTCTAGTATGGCTCCATGATGATATGAATTGTGATAATAAAGCATGAGAATGATAATTTCCGAATTTTGGGTTTGTTGTTAGTAGAAATTAGCCTCGATTCTTCCGAAATGAATAATGTATGAAGAAAGCAGAGTATGTTCATATTTCTGATTAGCTGCAATAGTAGAGACCAGATATATATATATATATATATATATAATGTCTGACTAGTACCTCTCAGATTCTATCAGTAGTCGGGATCGTCCATAGTAGAGAGAGACTCCTTAGCTCAGTCGGGATCCTCAATAGTAGAGAGTGACTCCCTAGTACAATCGGGATCCTCCATAGTAGAGAGTGACTCCCTAGCATCAGTCGGGATCCTCCATAGTAGAGATTGACTCCCTAGAATCAGTCGGAATCCTCCATAGTAGAGAGAGACTCCCTTAATGATGATAGCAGTATAACTCAGTTTTGCATGACTCAGCTTTCAGATTATAACGGGCTTAATAAGATGATGATCAGTCTCAATTATCAGTAATGATCCAGTACAGTATGTGATACTAACTTCAGATTTGGCACTTATTAAATGTTCAGAACTTGACCCTTATGCATGAGTTCTAAGATGTTATATAAATGAGATTCAAAGAGAAGTATTATGTATATCTGTATATGTGAACCATAGAGTGTGAGTAATAACATGTTGAAGTAGTTATGTTAATGTATTTGAGTGAATCCTTATCATATATTTGTTTATTTAATTGTTTATGTTATTCCTCATGCTCAGTACATTTCAAGTACTGACCGCACGCCTTTTTTGCTATATCGTTTCATCATATAGATTCAGGTTTCCAGACTCAGCCTCGTGGTTAGATACGCTTCATCCCTATTGTTCGGTGGTTTTGCTTTGGTATAAAACTACACGCAAGTGCACGTGGTCGAACAAGTAGTAAAGTGGCTTAAGTAAGCCAAGTATCGATCCCACAGGGACTGGGATAAGGTAACGAACTACTCAAGTGTTACTATATTTTAATTTTAACAATGAAGACAACAGTGTAACCAAGAGTTTGATATTTTTGGGTTCTAATTTTTATGCTAAGTCTAAAACGATTATCTAATTGTGAGTCTGAACTATGAATGTGAGCATGCTGAGGTTAAATGAACATGTAATGAAATTAATTATCGATATAATTTGGTTAACCTTTCCTCCGGTTGCTAGTCAAGAACTATTGCCAATGGATTAAAACTCTCGTATTTAACCCAACTTAAGAATCATGAACCGTCCACCTACATTTCTGTGATTAAACGAAATTCATGTTCTAGCCATACAAACCCAGTTCCTAAATTGACTAATACGACCTTTAGGTATATTTCTATCCTGAAGGTAAATCAATTCTATATTTTCCCAAACCAAGAAAAGATCATATCCTATTAATTCACAACTTTCCAATTTCTTGCTCTCTCGAGTGAAATCGGACTTTTTAGATGTACATTAACGCAGGCCACACATTAATGCAGTAAGAACAAGAATCAATAGAACAACCATGGAAGAAAAGATGAAAAACCAATTTAATCAACAATCACATTTCACTACAATTATTCTTGAACCTCAGCAAGAAGAGGAATTAGCCACTCATTTGTGGATTAAACATCGTTAAATGAGTGTTAAACATACAAGCAATTGAATTCAAGGAGAAGGAAAGAGAGAAAAACCCTGATAATTTCGTCCCCTCAATTGCCTGTAACCCACGTTCTTGCTCCACTAAGTCAGAATATTGAAAAATGAACCTAAGTGTTCTATTTATACTAGTGGGAATTTTTCCCGGAATAACAAGCAACGTGTCACGGAGTGCATCGCGGAGCACTGCCTCTGTGACACGCCACCGACACGGACCCTCACTGGAAATTGGGGGTCCAGGTAATAAGGCCCAATGTGGCACGGAGTGCAACGCAGAGCTAGGTCACCGTGCCACGGACCCAACACGCACCCTTACTAGAATTAGGCCGAAAATTCCCTATCCAAGTAGAAGGCCTCTGCGA
The DNA here is from genome assembly GCA_035772735.1 of Datura wrightii. Classification (NCBI taxonomy): domain Eukaryota; kingdom Viridiplantae; phylum Streptophyta; class Magnoliopsida; order Solanales; family Solanaceae; genus Datura; species Datura wrightii. The sequence goes on from JASDFA010000010.1 coordinate 122,733,888, forward strand.
TGGCAGCGTGACACGGCTCCATCGCGGAGCCTCTCTATTTTGTGCCTTCCAATGCCTTATCCTTTGCTCACATCCGAGTCCAACCCCGATCTCTTCCAACATGCATTTTAGCTTCCCAAAATTACATTTTACCTGCAAAACAATGCTAATCATTTTGGTTAGTATAAATTCAGATTTTATTACCAATCACATGAGAATGTATAAACATTGATAGATAAACAAGGCTAAAATGACACATGTGAGTATCACTTGGGCATATAAATTTGCCCAAGATCACTTACCCCACACTTAAATCCTTGTTCGTCCTCGAACAACAATCTTACACCTCATGCAATTTACACCCAAACCTCGCTACTTTGGTTCGACAATTTAGGCTATGGTCATACCGATTATTCAATATAGAAAATCATCAAGAAAACACGCATGGTCCAATCAATGCAATGACCTTCAATGCATCAAGATCTCCTAGACTTAAGAATCGACTCTCGATATTGGCAAACTCATGTAAATCAACTGATCAAGACGTCCTACACGAAAATTAATCTCTCATCAAGCATGTGCCCTCACAACACAATAGAATTTTCCCCTTTTTGGTCATATGAACTCACAAAATTTCAAGCAAGGGCATATAAACACAATTTCGCTCTCTCTCCCAAAAGAATTCACATGCATCATGTCACGACCCATAAGCTTGCCTTTAGTGTATTACTCCACTAATATAAAGAAGTGTGATGTAAGATCACGTAGGACTTTAACGGGTTGTAATGTAAGCTACGGAACTAGTAAATATTGGGCTAGCCAATAATAGCCACTAGCATCCTTAAGCGCCTTTTCAATACATCCCATCAAACTCATGGGCAGTGTTTCTTTCTTCATCCTCCCATTCTTGAAGTTTCTCTTTAGTTTGGCCCATCTTATTAATCACACTTGACACAACAACAAAGATTATTCATACACCTTCATTATAGTTTTTATAACAAGTGCACCTTCAACCTTTTCTTTCCCTTTATCACTCTGCTTTTCTTTTCTTTTCACCATTCTCACTCTTTGACACTTTGGGAAAATTATTTTCTCTTCTTAAGCGCTTAAGAGTTTTGGATCGACTTTACGGCTAATGAAAAGAAGGGATTAAGCTCGGTTTACACTTTTTGACAAAAGAAAAAAATAATAGGCTAAAGGCTCAACAGGCTGACTAGGGTATACAATCAAGGTGGGTACGATAATGAAAGATAGAAACTTTCGGTTAAACCAAAGAAATGCCTACATCCTTTCCTACAATACACCTCCTTCATTTCTTTTTGTACACACACCAGGCAAGTTCTAGACACTTCACAATAGCATGGAATAACAAAACCTCACTTCACACTTATTGCACATGCTCAATTCAAGACGTATTCACAGACTCTTCAATCAGCTAATTACACGAATTCAAACATTAAGCCTTAATCACACTGAATCGACTCTGTGGCCTAGGTATCGCAACATATTTACAAAGTTGCATGCTTTCATATGAATCACTTTGCATTTCAAATACCATGTACAACACGCAACCAGAATTTCGCAACCATAAAGTAACTACAGGTTTTGGGATGCAACCCACAAAAGAAAAACAACTGAAAAAATATAAATGAAAAAGAATCTACTCCTAACGACTACATTTCCCTTAAGACGGTCGTCATTCATCCATCATAGGGAACGGTCACTAACTAGGACTTCGGTTCAATGGGACCATTCTCGGTAAAAGAACCGAAAACAAACGCCGAGAAACCCAAGAATTGAAAAAAATTTTAAAAATATCGATCATTTCGATAAACAAAAATATCTACAATATCAGCTTAGCAACATTCAGCAACACACAACATTTTCACATATAATTGCAATACAGGACAACAACTTAACAATCACAAATCACAGGGTCACAAAAATTTCTCACAGGCACAGCAACAGATTAGAACATACATAACAGCACAACCAGCACCTAACTACTCCCACCCCACACTTATCTCGAACACTGTCCCCAGTGTTCACAAAAATTAAAATAACACAAAAATTGGGTGGTGGAACTCCCTGATCAATCAAAATACTCCACTTCTTCATCAGGTGTTGCTGCTTCATCTCCCATGTCTGAATCACCCCCATCGTCATCATCGGACTCCACATCGGAGTCCTCCCGACGTGTCTCCTCGTCTGTGGGGACATCATCATCCGTGGGCTCCATAAAAGCTGGCCCCACTCAGCATAGAGCCCTGGCATTTTCGCTAAAAGGGTAGTCTAGCTCGAGCTGCCATAGCTCCTCCTCTGTTACCGGCCTCCCGCCTATCCTCAGCTGGAGCATCTGCATCCCGTACATGCAAGCCATGTACTGATCGTCCCAAGCATGTCGCTCGGCAAGTGTAAGAACAGGCCCATGGGTGGTGTCGGGTGCCTTAGTTTTAGTGACATCTAAGGCCCGCCGCTCCATCTGCGGGATGTAGTCAAGGGCCTCTTCCTCAACATCTAGGCCCCTCAGGAATGTGGTGAGTAGTCCACTAAATCCGTATCTTTGCCCCTGATGCAACCGGGCTCTCTTCATGGCGGAGATAATCACCGCCCCCACATTGATCTCCAGCCCTTTCATCAGGGCGTACACCAGGCATACACGATCCCGGGTTACATCTGTCATATGTACCCCCGGGATTAGGCAGGAATAGACGATCTTAAGCCATATCCTGGCTTCCCTGTTCATTTGTGAATAGGGCAAAGTCTGATGGTAGCCCCTGTCCTTGTGTCTGCTCCATCTAGCCGTCAATCTGGTTCCACACAAAGTGCGTCTGATGTCCGCATATGGTGGAGTGATGTTCAGCTGTCAAAGCACGTGGGCGTCTGAGTCCCGCGCCCCTAGGATAGCATTGAGGTGGTGGGGCTCAAAGGTGACTATTTGCCCTTTTATTTTGATGGTGTGACTTCTGAGAGTCGGGTTCCAATTGGCATAGAATTCCCGAATCAAGTGCAAGTTGCATTCCTTGGGCTCTTCAAAGATGAAGTTGAGCCCAGCTGCCTCGATCCTGTGGACAATCCTAGGGAACTCCTGCGCCAATGGTTCCCGTGCTATGTGTTCCTCGAGGAAGTACTTGCTCTCCTTGTGCTTTGCATACCACTTCTTCCCCTCTTCTGTCACCCACCTGGTTCCGTATTGGCGGTGTTGGCTGCGTGGAACTGCTGGTGCTGCTGGGACTGCTGTGCCCAATCTGATTCTCTTTCTTCTGGCGCCAGATGTTGATGCGCCTTTCCCCTTTTCTTGCCTGCTTGCCATTGTTCCTGTCAACCCAAACAGACAAGTTCAATGTTAAGCTAATGAAAATTTGCTTCGACTAAGGTTGGGTTAAGCTAGGCTACCCCACACTTAGTCCTTAGCTAAAGTTACAACATTACGGCAAGATCATACCTATTTACACAAACAAACAACCAAATATAACAAACATGCTTAGTGCATTCAAATAATTCGACGGTATATATTCTATGTACTACTCAAACTTCGTACAGCTAACCACAATCATTACCATCGATGACATTTTATCCCATCGCACTTAGCAAGGAGAAACAAAGAAATGAAAACAATAAGAATTTATCTACATGAACCTATACAACTCACCCACTTCTTGCAAATTTCACTATTCCCCTAACCCAAGAATCCGTAGGTCTTTTAGCATAATAACAATTAGCACATCGACTCATCTCACTCAACATGTACAACCCAACATGAATTTCATGAGTTCACTACATTTTTCCACTTCAAATTCAAAAGCAAGCCCTAGCTATGATTGTATCAAAAATTCGATTAAATTATGCAATTAACGAGTTCAAGCAATCACAATGATACTCCGAACATCCATCAACAATAATTCAATTGAATTTACGCTTAATCTCTACTTAGGGAAAGTTTAGCTCATATCACATGTTCAATATCGAAGAAAATCGACGAGAAATGAGATGCAATTGAAGAACATACCTTGAATTCGAAGAATTGAAGAAAACTCAATGAAATCCTTGGCCTATTCCGTGTCACGTTGAAGGGGGAGGGGTTTTAGGGGGTTTGGTCACGGAGTGTGTGAGAAATAAGAAAAATTGAGGGGGATTCGGGGTTTAAAAGTGGGAAATTCACGCGGGTCACCCGGCGACTCGGTGTGACCCGTCGCGATATACACAGCAATGTGTCACGGAGTGCATCGCGGTGCACTGCCTCCGTGACACGAAGCTGTCGCGAGGGTGTTCTGGAATTCTTTTAAAATTCCGGATTTACACCTCAACGTCTCACAGAGGGTAACGCGGAGGCCCTCCTCCATGACACGGACCTATCGCCCTAGCTCACTGTTTTGCCACTTTTTCTTGATTTTCATACCTCGAATTTTCCTTTGCGATTCCTTGCATATTTTCCCTCAGTTCGACCTGAAATTCATCTTACTACAAGAAATTGGTTAGAATTATAGGTTTCACTCAAAATAAAAATAAAAATAAAAATAAAAACTAAAAATTTTGTTGTTAATCAAGAAAATACAAAAAAGAAAAATCTATTCACAATTTAAAAGAAAAATTTCACGGGTTGCCTCCCGTGCAGCGCCGGGTTTACCGTCGCGGCTCGACGTCATTCAGCTCAGTTGTCCTCTAGGGTGATGGACGTTTTCTCTCGATCACCGTCCTCCCCCCAGTAGTGCTTACATCGTTCCAGTGGTTTTCCCAATAACTCTCGTGAATCCTTTATCCGCGCATCATCAACTCGATCAATCACATTGATCACCGAGAGTTCCTCGTACACAGTCGGGAGCTTGGAGGCCTTGTACACATCGAACACTTCCACCTTGTCGTGTGCTCGCATGGTTAGCTACCCCGCAGCTACATCAATCAGCGCTTTCCCGGTCTCCAAGAAAGGACGTCCCAAAATAAATGGGACTTCCGCATCTGGTTCAAAATCCAGCACAACGAAATCTACCGGGAAGATCAGGGAGCCAACTTGCACCAGAACGTCCTCCACAATGCCATCAGGTCTGGCTAAGGACTGATTCGCCAATTGCAAGATCACTGTTGTGGGTCTAGGACTCCCTAGACCCAGCTTTTTGAATACCGATGACGGCATCAAATTAATGCTCGCTCCCAAATCACATAATCCACGAGCTCGGATACTCTGCCCAATAGTAATCTGTATAGTAAAGCTCCCAGGATCTTTGAGCTTTGTGGGCAGTCGGTTTTGTATCCGGGAAGTGCACTCCTCCGTGAGAGCCACCGTAGCATACTCAGTCAACCGATATTTGTTTGCCACGATGTCCTTTATATACTTGGCATACTTCGGCACTCCCTGCAAAACATCAACAAGAGGTAAGTTAATATGTACCTGTTTCAGCACCTCCATGAATTTCTTGAAACACGCCTCCCCCTTGTGTTTCTTTAATCGTTGAGGGAACGGGGGTGGTGGTTTTTCTGATTCCACTTCCTTTTTCTTCCCCCTCTCATCACTTTGCTCCCTCTCAACTTTTGCTGCTCCCGATTGTTGAGGTGGTCTTTCTGGTTCCACCTCTTTCAGATGCAAACCACTCCTTGCGGTCACCGCATTACCTGCTTGGGGTTGGGATCTGTGTCACTTGGAAGTCCTCCTCTAGGCCTGGTGTTTTGGGCTCCAGCAAATTTCCCAAATTGATATTCAAGTGCCTTAGTAGCTAACTTGTTGTTTTTCACCTCGGCTGCCAATTTCACATAGTCAGCTTGCAATTGAGCTTGGTTAGCTATCATCGTCTTGAACATCTCCTCAATGCTGGGTGATGGTGGTGGAGGAGGTGCATTGTTGTTTCTAAATTGTGCTTGATAATTCTGCTGCCCTCCTTGGTTCCTTTGCACACCCTGACTCGAACTTTGCCCCTGATGGTTGTTGCTACCCCAGGAGAAATTAGGGTGATTCCTCCAATTGGAATTGTAGTTGTTGCCATACTGTTGGTGGTTATTCCTTTGTACATTTCCCACAAAGTTCACCGAGTCAGGATTTGCTCCACAACACTCAGCTGAGTGCTCACTGCTCCGGCACACTTCACACCAAATCTGCTGCACCGCATTCACTGGGGCTTGAGGCTGGTTCATTGTCATGTTACTAAAGTGGGTGTTGAGTTGATTCTGTAAAGAAGCTATCTGTGCAGTAATAGCTGTAAAACCATCCACTTCTAGAACTCCTGCTGGTTTCCTTGTCCCTCCTCTTGAAGAATCAGCATTCCACTCCGGATTGCCCTGCGAAATACGGTTCAACAAGGTATACAACTCCTCATAAGTTTTCTCCAGCGCTTGTTCCCCAGCTGCTGAGTCTAGCAATATTTTTGTATGGGGTTCCAAACCCTTTATAAAAGTGTGCACCAGCACATCATTGGATTGATGATGATGAGGACAATGCCGCAACATGGACTTGAATCTCTCCCAAGCCTGATATAGATTCTCTCCCTCTCTCTGTTTGAAACTTAGAATTTGACTTCTAAGTCTTGCTGTTTTACCGGAGGGAAAAAATCGTATCAAGAATTTCCTTGCAAGATCATCCCACGTAGAAATAGAATTAGGTGGCTCAGCTTTCAACCACCTCTTGGCTTCTCCCAATAGTGAAAATGGGAACAATGTAAGCCTGACATAATCTGATGACACTCCAGTGGGGATGTAAGTGTCACTTATCTCTAAAAAATTTTGGAGATGCTGCTGTGGATCTTCATGAGGGAGACCTGTAACCTGCCCGCTAGTGTGCAGCAATTGCACCATGTTTTGTTTGAGCTCGAACCTCCCTCCTGGCTCAGGTTTGCGGATGCTATATGTGACATTATTAGTATGTGGGATTGCCACCTCGCGAACCGGCCAAGCTGCTACTTCTTCGGGCACTAACATTGCTCGTACTACTGGTGGATTCTGTTGTTGCTCCATGAGTGTTTGTCTGAGCAACTGCAGCTTTCTTTCTAGAGCTTCTCTCCACTGACGATGAAATAGTCTTTCTGGCTCTAAATACGAGTCCACCAGCTCCTTGTCTCTTGCCAGTGTTCAACAGAGATTAAATCTGCAAAATACAAGCTATGACCAAGTTGTCAACACTAAGAAAATAAAAATATAGTAAATTAACACTTAAGACAAATTCACCAATTGCCAGTCCCAGGCAACGACGCCAAAAACTTGTTCGGTGGTTTTGCTTTGGTATAAAACTACATGCAAGTGCACGTGGTCGAACAAGTAGTAAAGTGGCTTAAGTAAGCCAAGTATCGATCCCACAGGGACTGGGATAAGGTAACGAACTACTCAAGTGTTACTATATTTTAATTTTAACAATGAAGACAACAGTGTAACCAAGAGTTTGATATTTTTGGGTTCTAATTTTTATGCTAAGTCTAAAACGATTATCTAATGTGAGTCTGAACTATGAATGTGAGCATGCTGAGGTTAAATGAACATGTAATGAAATTAATTATCGATATAATTTGGTTAACCTTTCCTCCGGTTGCTAGTCAAGAACTATTGCCAATGGATTAAAACTCTCGTATTTAACCCAACTTAAGAATCATGAACCGTCCACCTACATTTTTGTGATTAAACGAAATTCATGTTCTAGCCATACAAACCCAGTTCCTAAATTGACTAATACGACCTTTAGGTATATTTCTATCCTGAAGGTAAATCAATTCTCAATTTTCCCAAACCAAGAAAAGATCATATCCTATTAATTCACAACTTTCCAATTTCTTGCTCTCTCGAGTGAAACCGGAGTTTTTAGATATACATTAACGTAGGCCACACATTAATGCAGTAAGAACAAGAATCAATAGAACAACCATGGAAGAAAAGATGAAAAACCAATTTAATCAACAATCACATTTGAATACAATTATTCTTAACCTCAGCAAGAAGAGGAATTAGCCACTCATTTGTGGATTAAACATCGTTACATGAGTGTTAAACATACAAGCAATTGAATTCAAGGAGAAGGAAAGAGAGAAAAACCCTGATAATTTCGTCCCCTCAACTGCCTGTAACCCACGTTCTTGCTCCACCAAGTCAGGATATTGAAAAATGAACCTAAGTGTTCTATTTATACTAGTGGGAATTTTTCCCGGAATAACAAGCAACGTGTCACGGAGTGCATCGCAGAGCACTACCTCCGTGACATGCCACCGACGCGGACCCTCACTGGAAATTGGGGGTCCAGCTAATAAGGCCCAACGTGGCACGGCGTGCAACGCGGAGCTAGGCCACCGTGCCACGGACCCAACGCGCACCCTTACTGGAATTAGGTCAAAAATTCCCTATCCAGGTAGAAGGCCTCCGTGATGCCAGCGTGACACGGCTCCATCGTGGAGCCTCTCTATTTTGTGCCTTCCAATGCCTTATCCTTTGCTCACATCCGAGTCCAACCCCGATCTCTTCCAACATGCATTTTAGCTTCCCAAAATTACATTTTACCTGCAAAACAATGCTAATCATGTTGGTTAGTATAAATTCACATTTTATTACCAATCACATGAGAATGTATAAACATTGATAGATAAACAAAGCTAAAATGACACATTTGAGTATCACTTGGGCATATAAATTTGCCCAAGATCACCTATTCAGCAGCTATTGTTGAGTCCTCATCCTCTGAGGAAGTGATTATGTTCATATTTTACTATGTTTCAGTTTTCAGACTTTAGGAGTTAGCTAGGGGCTTGTCCCTGCAACTCATCAGTTTAGTAGAAGGCTTTCAGACTTATCTAGACAGATTCAGCGTTGTATCTAAGTGCCATTAAATTGTCGTTATGGATTATATTAGATTCATGTTATTAGCTTCCACTTATTTATGTTGTTAGTCGTTATCATGTTAATTTTATGCTATGATAATGCCATGGGTCGACTTGGAGCCTCTCGAGGTCCCCTTGTCCCGTGTTACGGCTAGGGTGTGAACTCGGGTCGTGACAAAAACTGAGTTGCCAAAAGTCCTATGCCGACGTGAGAAGGAGAGAATTAGAATTTGAAGTTGATGATTGGGTATTTCTGAAGGTGTCTCCCATGAAGGGAGTGATGAGATTTGGAAAGAAGGGGAAACTTAGTCCCCGCTATGTTGGCCCGTACCGGATTGTGAGACGTGTTGGCAAGGTGGCTTATGAATTGGAGTTTCCCTTAGAACCTTGCTTGAATTGGAGTTTCCCTTAGAATTATCTTCTGTGTATCCTGTTTTCCATGTATCGCTCTTAAAGAAGTGTTTGGGTGATCCAGCTCTAGTTGTCCCGATGGACTGCGTTGGGGTGAAAGATAGCCTTAGTTATGAGGAGGTTCTGATAGAAATACTGGATCGTCAAGTTAGAAGGCTAAGGAACAAGGAAGTAGCTTTAGTTAAGGTGTTATGGAGGAATCAGCATGTTGAGGGAGCTACGTGGGAAGTCGAAACAAATATGATGGCTAGATACCCACATTTATTCTCTACCGGCTCAATTCCAGCTTGAGGTATCAGTTTTGTCCTAAAATCCTATTTAGTTTTCATGCGCCCAAGTTTCTTTTAAGTATATGTATGTATGTATGATTTGTGACTTCAGTTAAGCTATGTAGTTTGAATCAGAGATAGTCATTCCGTCAGTTTTCTAGCTTAAATGATCAGTATTTGAATATGATGATTGCATTTCTCTATTTTTCTATATGTTTTCCAACATTCAAGGATGAATGTTCCCAAGGGGGAGATATTGTTTATACCCTGAGAGCCCAAAGATCAGACCTGGAGTTGAAATGGAGAAAAACTTAAAATCTGGCATCAGGCGCAGAATAGTTCATAAGGTGACCCGTGAAGAGCATCCATGAGTCGTGATGTGACTCGTGGTGTGGCCCATGAGATGAATTTGAAATTTGGGAAATGAGATCCCCACGGGCGTGACCACAAGTTGGTCTGGCACCACGACTCATAAGATCAGTCATGGGGAGTGGTGATTGAGAAAAGAGGAAAAGGACGACAGTGGACTTAACGGAAGGACCACACAAGTCGTGGTCAGTCACCACGATTCGTGGGAGGGTCGTGAGCAGCAGGATGAAGCAAGGTAAAAATCATAGGCAATGTACCCGATGAGTGGTCACCACGAGTCGTGCTCACAAGGTAATGAGTTGTTAAGTCTTCTGTCACAAGCCTATAAGACTTGCGAAGCAATGAACCTGACAGACGACTCCACCAGTCATGGCCCATGATGACGAGTCGTTAGGTCCCTTGTTGGGACCAGCTCGCAGTTATTTTCTGCTAATTTAGTAAGGGCTTTTCTGTAATTCCTAAGATCCTAAGGCCTAAACTACGTCATTTTGAGTTATGAATGATGACTTTTAAAGGGGTTAAGTTCATTTTAGGCCATATTCATCCATGCTTGCAAGGTAGAAGGTGAGAGAGGGTGATCAAGCTTAGTGTTCTTCAATTTCTTCTTGGGCTATCAAATAAGTGTAAGAATCAGCTACCAATAGGTATGTAGGGTTATGAATGGGTGAATTCTTTCACACCCATGCCCAATCCCTCTCTAAATCATGAGATTTCTATGTCTAATCTATCGGGTTTTATCCCAATGCATGAATTTCCTAAATTCTATACATTGGTATGATGTAAATATGATTCTACTATCGAATTATGAAGCATGGGCAGGTTTTATATTGTTTTCAGTTGAAAAGCATGTTTCAAGTTTTATGAATTAAATAGCCCATTGATGAAAAGTTCAAGAAAGAAGTGATTTGAGATGAATGTATGATTATGATGAGATAATATGATGAAAAGCATGTTTTCAAGATACCCATGTTTAAAATCAAGTTTTCGATGTGAATTCAGTATTTTAAAGCATGATAAAGCTTTGGGCAATACCCACATGTTTAAAGTATGATTTATGATTTCCCGAATTAAGCTTACCACATGGTTTTGGAGCGAAGACTCCCAATTATACTTCATCTTATGGTATGGTTTGAGTTAAAGCTTCTCATATGCATGATTTCATATTTGAGATGTATTTGATTATTGAGCTTCATCAATAGAAGATATTAAGCTTCATTGAATAACAAATGTAGAGCATATGCATGTTTTTGGAAGTAGTGTCTAGCATCGAGTAGGCTAAGGGTTGATCAGCCTATGCCTCAGAACTACGCGCCAATGTAGGTTTATACTATTATATATATTACTACTTCGGGACCTCCCTTGTGAGCTATCCCCAGCCCTATTCGCCCACGAGCTTGATATCGATATCATGGTATCATCCCTAGCCTGGCAAGGCTTTGGGCGGCTCTACCCACTTGAGTATGATAGTTGAGACCACGTAAGCTCTATCGTAGTATGATGGTTAAAAGATGAGTCTCCCATTGTTCCTCGTGATTTCAGTTATGCATGTTTATCATTCATGATATTTCTATATCTATACATGTTTTAAATCAGGTTTTACTCAACGTTCAGTTTTACTCATGACTATCAGATTTCAGCTTTGAGTCAATCAATTCAGTTATGATGTTATGTTATGTTATGATGAGATCATGATTTCATAAAGAATGCATGCACTCAGATTCTTAAATGTTTATGTTTTACATTATGCATGTTTTAATGTGATTTACTTACTTAAGCAATTTTACATACCCTACATACTCAGTACATTCCACGTACTGACCGCATACTCTATGTTGTATCATTTCATGATGCAGAACCCAGCTCCCAGGCTCAGCTCCGTTCATAGTCAATTCTCAGAGTTAGCACCTCGCACTGTGGTGAATCCTCATCTCCCAAGGACCAAGCTTGTTTAGATTTCTCTATGTATTTTCAGTTTTAGCTTTATGGAGTTAGTTGGTGTCTTGTCCCATCAACTCGTCATGTTTAGAGGCTTTTCAGATAAAGGGTGTATTCAGCTTCAGATTGTGTATTCTGATGTTATGTTTAATATAGACTTCCGCTATAATTATCTTGTCGATTCTTCAGTTTTATCGGTTGAGTTAGATGTATGGTCATCTCATGGGTTGACTTAGAGTCTCTCTGGGCTCCTTGTCTTGTGTTGCAATCCGGGCCTCCGTTCGGATCGTGACACATGTTTTGTGTGCTCAACATGAAGGGGCACTACACCATTTGCAAGGGCTGCTCAATCACCGTAGAAAAGCGATTTGACTTGGTGCGGCTGCCGAGTGACCTCCCCAATGTCACCACTCAGTTCACAGACAGGGAATGGCACACTTTTGCCAATCCTCTCCCAGACTATTATCCAAGCTTGGTGCTGGAGTTCTATGCTTCCTACCAGGCTAGGCAGGAAAGCATGAACCATAGAGGCAAGGTCGATGAACTCCCCTGCCTGCCTTCAGTCATGGTGCAAGGGGTGGAGGTGGACATCACTCCAACAACCATCAACTATCTATTCTAGGAGGACGAGATTGACACTGGCTCAGAGTACATGGCCAGAATTGCTGACATGAACCAATTCACTTGGATAGCTCCTATCATTATAGCCGACACACCTTTCTAGGATACTATAGGCGGCGAAAGTTCTCGCCATGATCTAAAATTTGAGGCCAATTTGTGGCTAGATTTCATCTATGACTGCATCATGCCTTCCAAAAATGAGCGTCGGGTCATCTTTGAAGTGTCTATTCTTATAGCTTGCATCATCATAGGGGTCCCCATAAACTTTGGGGAGAATGTGGCTCAAAAAATGAAGAGGAAAGAAACACAGGCCAGCACTTCCATGTCATATGCCATGCTGATTTCTCAACTATGTTTGCAAATTGGAGTGCCACTGTTCCTGGATGAGACCCCTGTCCCTGCTTCGGGTGTAATCACATTAGACCGGAAGAGAGACCTGGAGGCACCCATAGTCAAGCGGAAGAGGATGCAGGCTTTTGATTTGCCAGAGTGTTCTTATGGTTCTGAGCAATCTTCCCAAGCCCCAAATTTGAATATGCCTCACCAAGAAGTTTCAAGCCATACCTCTAGTGACGTACCTATGTCGGGAGCATCACCCCCTCCAAAATCTTCCTAATCAAGCAGTCTCCACAAGCTGGTGGAAATGACCAGCTCTCATGAGAGTCAGCTTCAAAAGCTAGCAAGGAGCCTCCCTGATCTCATCGCCCAAATGGTTAAAAGGAGATGAAATCTATGTATGAGAGCCTGACCACACTCTGCAAGCGGGTAGATGTTGTGGAGGGGGATGTCACCTCTCTCCGAACTAAAGTAAGGGAGTGGAAGAGTCATACATCCGTGGAGGTGCCTAATTTGAGTCCTCTTGACGCTGCAATGGTTGCCTCTTCTACTGTTTGAGGCCCTCTAGATGATTTGTTTGGGGGATTGGGAGATGACGCTGAGGATCCAAGTGATGTAGGATTTGATGGTGAGGCAGGAGAAGGTGTATACTATGATTTGGATGATGAGGAGTGACCCACTCACGGAGTCTCTCGCCCCCTTTATTTTGAATGCCTACATTGGGGACAATGTAGCCTTTAAGTTGGGGGTGGGGTGAGTGTTTTATCTGGGCGGGGGGTCATTTATTTCTTATTTTATATATGTTTGGATATAGCCCTTTTTGGGCTTTTGTTCTTGAGTATCTAATGAAAAGTGGTGAGTCTTTGTCGGGCTCCTAACTTTTTTTAGTATTGATGATGATTGCCCTTGTTGAGTTGGTTCTGTTGATGAAATTTTGAATGAATGATGATCAGTGCGTTAGTGTTGGAAAAAGGGTCCTGTCTTTGAATCGTAATTGTTATCTTATGGTCCAAACTATTTTGTTCGCCTATGTAAATAGTGGAATAGCAATCAGACTCCAAGGTTTTTATTCATACCAGAATTCTTTCCCGAGGAGCAGTTTTTTTGTTTTTCTTCATTTTCTTTTCTTCTATTTTCGAACCAGGTTGGACCTTCCCGATGACAGATTGTGAGGTGACTCTCTTAAGAGAAAATGCCATGTCTTTCTTGAGTCTTTTATGGAGTTGTTTTAAGAGGTACCACCAAAAATTTTGAAATGTGGCACGAAAATGGGAAAAGAAAAATGGGCATTTGAAATGAGAATGTAGCACTCTTTGTCATACATTGTAGATTCCTTCTTTGGCTTATGAATTTCCATGCTCTAATGTCTTGAATCAAGATCTTGTGATGCTAATGACTTTTGTGGACTCTTTGGGTGTCATCCCTTGTGTGGTAAGGATCTTTGTGAATCGCATGCATAGCTTCTTGTCTAGAACTTTCCCTAACTGTGACTCAAGGTGAAATCCTAGATGTAGATGCACTTAGAACATGATCTTAGGCCCTCTTTGTTAAGTCACTTCACCCAAAATGACCTCCTTGAACATTAATCTTTGATAGCCAACGTTTGAGCCTTAGACCATTTCTTTGAAAAACACATTACAAGCGTAGTGACTATTTTTAATCCTTCTCTTTGACACCCATCCTCCCTAACTTCTAGTGATGAAACAATGATAAATGGGTCTTGAAGCCCAAGAAATGGGGAGTAATAAGAGTGAATGTGAAACGAGGGAAAGGCCTAAGTTTGGGGGTTAGAAAGAGTAGGGGGAAAATGAGAAGCCTAAAATTGAGGTAGCACCAAAATGTGATGAGATGAGTGAATCGATGGATTGAAAGAGCTCGAATCATCAAAAGAGGAAGAATAGTTAATAGGTGCTATCTCTTGCATAGATAAGGATAAATGTGAAATTCATAGATGTTATAAGGATGACTTGCGTTACAAAAAAGATTAAGATGATGAACAAGGAGAAATAAGGTGGAGTGATCTAAACAAGATGATCGGATGTTACAAGCATTTGTAAAGGCATTAGGGAGGCGTTAGTCACTAAAGCTAAACATTTATCCTATCCTTAGCCCTAGCCTTCATTATGACCCACATGTCCTAAGTGATTTTGAGTGCAGTTTCTCTATATTAATGGCGAATTACACGAAGGGCAAGCCTATTGATCGAGTTGTGTGAATAAAGATTTTTTTTGGTAGAGTGAGCGTGATCATGTTTTTATACAAATCCTTGTGTGTGTGCATTGATTCATGATAAAAAAAAAAGGATTCTCTCTTTTGTGAGTGGCATCATTCCTTTTAAGGACACACTTGCGTTAAGGTAAATGAGTGAATGTGGCATGAGTAATGAGAGCTCTAAGGCAAACTTTGAATGTGCAATGATTATGAATTGAGATGCTGATAATGTCCAAAATATATAATTAATTCAAAGAATATACACGGACGAAGCATCAAAACAAGTAACCCGACAAGTGCCGGGGTCGAATCCCATGAGGACTAGGGAATGATAATTTCAGGTGTCGATTGAGAAATTGATGTTAGCTTGCACCACATAGATTTAATATAAAAAAAAATTGGGGGAGTTGAAACTTTCAGAGAATTGTATTGGTTGATTTAGTGAAGTAAAATAGCAAGATCAGCTAAGTTGTCAACAAGGGTGTGAAATACTAGAGGTGCAGTGTAGACGAAATACTAACTAGATCGAGACATGCCAGGTCATCTCATAAGTTCAATAAGTGTAAATAATCTCAGGAAGTGGGTAATCTCAGCTTCTCAGCCTATTGACTACCTCTTGGTAGAGTTTTATCAAAACTCTAGACACAACTTAGCTCAACCCAATTTGATTTGGGTTAGCAACTACACTATTCCTAGCTATTAGTTTCCAATACGGAATGAGAAAGCAATTTCAGCTATTTCTAACCTAATTTCACAATTTCTTATCCATGCCCACTGTAGATTCTCTTCCAATACTTAATTATTCTCTCTCAAGCAAGAATCAAGCAAGAATAAATAGACCCATATCATAATCAATGGATCTTTATTAATAGATTGAAGAGAATCTAATAGATTTACATTTAATTGAACAACATGAACATGACTCTAGCAATACCCAATCCAATTAAGTATTCATCATCACACACCTCTACTTAATGATTTTAGCTACTCATAGTTAAGAAATTCAAGAATACATTCATTAATAGCATCATTGAATTTAATAGCAAGAGTAGATAAATCAACTTCACAAAATATTCTTCAACAATAGCTGAAACTTACTAGTACAAAGAGGAAATTGATCTTGGGCAGATTTATATGCCCAAGTGATACTCAAACGTATCATTTTTACCTTGTTTGTTGTGCAATGTGTATATAATATCATGTAATTGGTAATAAAATGCGAATTTATACTAACCAACATGATTAGCATTTGTTTTGCAGATAAAGGTGATTTTTAGGAGCTAAAATGCATGTTGGAACTATGTCAGAGTTGGACTTGGATGCGAGCGTGGAAAAGACCTTGGAATGAAGGATTTATAGGGGCTCCGCGATGGCTCCGTGCCACGCTACCATCGCGGTAGCACACTGCCTGAGCATGAATTAATTTGGCAATTTCCAGTGTACCTGCGCGTCAGCTCTGTGGCACGGAGATAGGCCTCCGCGATGGCCTCCGTGCCACGTTGAGGTTAAATTATCGGACCCTGGAAATTCCAGTGAGGGTCTGCGTCCACGCCGTGTCACGGAGGCAAGGCTCCGCGTTGGCCTCCGTGACACATTGCTTGTTATTCTGGGAAAAATTTCCCACTAGTATAAATAGCACACTTAGGTTTATTTTAATTAGTTTTTTTTAGTTTTTAGACTGAGTTCAGAAGTGGAGAGCAGGAACGTGGGTTAGTAGCAGTTGAAGATTGGAAAAGCTAAGGGATTTCTTCTCTTCTTTTCTTCTTTCTATCAATTGTAAGTCTAATTTACACTCATTTTAGGATGATCAATCCAAGAATGAGTGGCTAATTCTCTTTCTTGCTGAGGTTTTGAATATGTGTAATGAATTTTGATTGTAAATGATATGGTTTTATTCTTCTTCTTTAATGTTGTTCTATTAATTCTTGTTCTTTACTGCATTAGTGATTGGCCAACATTAATGTATATCTAAAAAGTCCAATTTCACTCGAAAGAGCAAGAAATTGGAAAGTTGTGAATTAATAGGGTATTGTTCTTAACTTGATTTGGGAAAATTGGGTTTTGATGTGCTTTCCTGATAGAAATATACTTGAAAGCCGTATTAGTCAATTTAGGAACCTGAATTGTAGTGCTAGGTCATAAATTGCATTTGATCACAGAAATGTAGACGGATGGTTTATAATTCTAAAGTGAAATTAAATACGAGAGTTTTAATTTCTAGGCAAATGTTCTTGGCTAGCAACTTGAAGAAGAGAATTAACCAAAATTATCATGATTATCAAGTTCATTACTTGTTCTTAACCTTGGCATGTTCATATCCATTGTCTGAATTCACAAGTAAATAGTGTTATTAATTGTAGTATATAGTTTAGAAACAAAAACTCAATTAACCCTTGGTTACGTTGTTGTTAGCATAATTAGAAGTTAAATAGAAATATAGTAAATTAGGCAATTTTACATATCTTGAGCCTCCTTGGATCGATACTTGGCTACTTAGCCACTTTATTACTTGATTGACCACGTGCACTTGCGTGTCGGTTTTTACCCGTAGCCCAAAGCACCGAGCAAGTTTTTGGCGCCGTTGCCGGGGAGGCTAGGCGATTTGTAAAATTTTGTTTAGTGTAAATTTACTGTATTTGTATTTTTATTTTCTTAAGTGTTAACAACTTGGTCTTAGCCTGTATTTTGCAGATTTAGTTTCTGTGAACACTGGCAAGGGACAAAGATCTGGTGGAATCTTACTTAGAGCCTGAACGGGAATTTCATAGTCAACGTAGAGAAGCTCTTCGAAAGAAGCTGCAGTTGCTTAAACAGTCTATGATGGAGCAACCAAATCCACCAGTTGTTAGGGAAGTTTTAGTGCCCGATGAAGCAGCAGCAAGGCCGGTTCGCGAGGTGGCAATCCCACTCGCTAATAATGTACATTCTAGCATCCGCAAACCAGAGCCTGGAGGGAGGTTTGAATTAAAGCAGAATATGGTGCAACTTTTGCACACAAGCGAGCAATTTACCGGTCTCCCTCACGAAGATCCACAACAACATCTCCAGAACTTTTTGGAGATAAGTGACACTTATATACCCGCTGGAGTGTCACCCGATTATGTTTGGCTCACCTTATTTCCATTTTCCTTTCTTGGTGAAGCCAAGAGGTGGTTAAAAGCTGAACCACCCAACTCTATGTCAACGTGGGATGATCTTGCACGGAAGTTTCTTATTAGATTTTTCCCTTCTGGTAAAACAGCCAGACTTAGGAGTCAAATCCTAAGTTTTAAACAGAGGGAGGGAGAAAATCTATATCAAGCCTGGGAAAGATTCAAATCCATGTTGCGGGACTGTCCTCACCATCATCAGTCCAATGAGGTATTGGTACACACTTTTATTGAGGGTTTGGAACCCCACACTAAAATTCTGTTAGATTCAGCAGCTGGAGGGCAAGCGCTGGAGAAGACCTATGAGGAGCTGTACACTTTGCTCAACCGAATTTCACAAGGCAATCCAGAATGGAATGCAGATTCTTCAAGAGGTGGAGCAAGGAAAGCAGTTGGAGTGCTTGAAGTGGATGGATTCACAGCTATCGCTGCACAGATAGCTGCTTTGCAAAATCAGTTAAACACTCACTTCAGCAATATAAATGTGAACCAGCCTTCAGCTTCAGTCAATGCAGTTCAACAGATGTGGTGTGAAGTGTGTGGTAGTAGTGAGCATTCAGCTGAATGCTGTGGTGCAAATCCTGATTCTGTTAACTTTGTGGGCAATGCACAGAGAAATCAACAGCAGTTTGGTGGTGGCTACAACTCAAATTGGAGGAACCATCCGAATTTTTCGTGGGGTAGCAACAATCAACAAGGCTAGAGTTCAGGGCAGGGTATGCACAGAAACCAAGGAGGGCAACAAAATTATCAAGCTCAATTCAGAAATCATAATGCCCCTCCTCCACCACCATCACCGACTATTGAGGAGATGTTCAAAACCATGATCGCTAATCAGGCACAATTGCAGGCTGACTATGTCAAATTGGCAGCCGAAGTGAAGAACAATCAATTGGCGACCAAGGCTCTTGAATATCAGTTTGGGCAATTTGCTAGTGCCCAAAATACTAGACCCACAGGAGGACTACCTAGCGACACGGATCCAAATCCAAAGCAGGTAAATGCGGTGACCACGAGGAGTGGTTTACAATTAAAGGAGGTGGAACCGGAAAGACCGCCTCAAAAGTCAGGAGCAGCAGATGTTGAGGGAGAGCAAAGTTCTGATAAGGGGAAGACTAAAGAAGCTGAACCAGAAAGGCCTCCACCACCATTCCCTCAACGACTTAAGAAACACAAAGAGGAGGCGTGTTTCCAGAAATTCATGGAGGTACTTAAACAGGTACATGTTAACTTACCTCTTGTTGATGTCTTGCAGGGAGTGCCGAGATATGCGAAGTATATTAAAGACATCGTGGCTAACAAAAGTCGTTTGACTGAGTATGCCACGGTAGCTTTAACGGAGGAATGCACTTCCCGTATTCAGAATAGGTTGCCTACAAAACTGAAAGACCCTGGAAGTTTCACTATCCAGCTGACTATTGGGCAAAGTATCCGAGCGCGTGGATTATGCGACTTGGGGGCAAGTATAAATCTGATGCCATCTTCGGTATTCAGAAAGTTAGGTCTAGGGAGTCCTAGACCTACAACGGTAATCTTGCAGCTAGCAGACAGGTCTTTGGCTAAGCCGGATGGTATTGTTGAGGATGTGTTAGTGCAAGTAGGCTCCCTCATTTTTCCGGTCGATTTTATTGTTCTGGACTTTGAACTAGATGCTGAAGTCCCATTTATTTTGGGACGACCCTTTTTGGCAACCGGAAAGGCATTAATTGATGTAGCTGCGGGTCAACTCACGATGCGAGCACATGACAAGGTCGAAGTGTTCGATGTGTACAAGGTACCTAAGCTTCCGACTGTTTATAAGGATCTATCGGTGATCAACATAATTGTTCATGGGAATGCTAATGGATTGAGTGATTCCCGAGAGTTACTAGGTAGGCCACCGGACAAGGTAGAGCACTACTGGGGGGATGATCATGATCGGGACAAATCGTCCAGCTCCCTAGTAGATAAATGAGCTTAAAGGACGTCGAGCCGCGACGGTAAACCAGGCGCTGCACGGGAGGCAACCCGTGAAAATATTTTCTTTCTTTCTTTTTAGTGTGAATAATTTTTATTTTTCTTTTCTTTTTTTTTCTTATCTAGGTTTAGATTTTCATTTTATTTAATATTTTTTATTTTAGTTAGGGAAATCTATTAATTTAACCAATTTTTGTTTAGTGAGGTGATTTTCAGGTATAACGGAGGAAATATACATGGAATCGAGAAAATGAGGCGAGGTATGAAAAATTAAATGTATTGGTGAAACAGAGCACTGGAGTGTTGGCGCCGTGTCACGGAGGCAATGCTCCGCGTTGGCCTCCGTGACATGTTGAAGGCAAATCTGGATTTTTCAAAAATCCAGTAAGCCAATGCGTTGGCTCCGTGTCACGGAGGAGGGCCTCCGCGTTGGCCTCTGTGACACGTTGCCCCTTATCCAGTGCCGGGTCACACCGGGTTTCAGGGTGACCCGCGTGTTTTCTTTAAATATAACCCCGATTTCGCCCATTTTTTTCCCATTCCCTCTTCCCTCCGCGACCAAACACCCATTTCCCCCTCCCCAAGCAATGTGCCACGTTGATAGGCAAAGAAAAACGTCAAGTTTCTCCGATTCTTCAATTCTAAGGTATGTTTTCATCGTCTAACTCAATTTTTTTGGCGATTTTTATCAATTTTGGGCATGTAAGGTGAGACATACCACCTTAGGTTGAAATTAAACATGATGGTGAATTATGTTGTGATTGATTATGTTCAGATTGTTGTATTTGGCATTTGAACTTGTTGATTATGTAAATAATTCGAAATTGATTGTCAAACTCTATCCTAGGGCTTGGGTTGTTGAATTTGACTTGGGCAACTTGATTGTTTGGTGAATTCGATGCCGGGGTGTGTTTATTATTTGAGATAAGTCGTGGTAAATAGTGTGTAAATGTTCAAAGACGACTAATTCTCGAATTTTTGTGGGAAATTGCATAATGTGTGAATTGGTTAGATTGTTTAGATTAGCTTGTATATGAAATATTTTTCTAGTTGTTTTTAGTTTGTGGTTGTTTTGTTGCTTGTGTGATGGTTGAATTGCTAGCGATAGTAGGATTGGGTATTAGCTGTATGAAGTCTGAGTAGTACACTAACCGTTATGCTGTCGAAATTTTGTTGTGAACGCACTAAGCAATATGTGTATAGTTGTTTGTGTTTGGGGTTGTAAATAGAGCTATCCTTGCTGAAATTTTGTAAATATTGTTAAGAACTAAGTGTGGGGTAAAATTTGTTTAACCCGACCTTAGCCGAAGCTAACAAGTTTTTAGCTTAACGTTGTGCTTGTTTGTGTAAACTGACAGGTACAATGGCTAGCAGGCAAGACAAAGGCAAGGGTGCTTCTACCTCAGGCACCGGCAGAAAAAGGATGAGACTGGGCACTGCAGTCCCAGCTGCACCTGCTGTTCCGCACGGCCAACACCGCCGATACGGAACACGATGGGTCACTGATGAAGGGAAGAAATGGTACGCGAAGCATAAAGAAAACAAGTACTTCCCGGAGGAACATATTGCAAGGGAACCACTTGCACAGGAGTTCCCTCGCATTGTACAGAGGATTGAGGCAGCTGGGCTCAGCTTTATTTTTAAGGAGCCCAAGGAGTGCAACCTTCACTTGGTCCGGGAATTTTATGCCAACTGGAACCCGGCCATCAGGAGCCACACTATTAAAATCAGAGTGCAGATTGTCACTCTGGAACCCCAGCAGCTGAATGCCATCGTTGGAGCGCGGGACACAGACGCCCACGTTCTCCGCCAGCTAAACATCACCCCACCGTACGCCGACATCAGACGTACGTTGTGTGGGGCTCGATCCACAGCCCGATGGAGTAGACACAAAGAGAGGGGGTACCACCAGACTCTGCCCTACTCACAGATGAACAGGGAGGCCAGAATCTGGCTAAAACTTATATGTTCGTGCTTGATCCCGGGAGTTCATATGACAGACGTGACCCGGGACCGTGTCTGTTTGGTGTATGCCCTTATGAAAGGGCTTGAGATTAATGCTGGGGTAGTCATAATATCCGCCATGAAGAGAGCCAGACTGCACCAGGGCCACAGATACGGGTTTGGCGGACTCATCACCACCTTCCTCCGAGGCCTCGACATTGAGGAAGAAGCCTTGGACTATATTCCACAGCTGGAGCGGAGGGCCCTCGATGTGACAAAGACTAAGGCCCCCGACACTACACACGGACCTGTACTGACCTTGGGCGAGCGACATGCTCGTGACGATCAATACATGGCCCGTATGTTTGGCATGCAGATGCTGCAGCTACAGATAGGTGGGAGACCAGCCACCGAGGAGGAGTTATGGCAGCTGGAGCTGGACTACCCCTTTGGCGAGAACACCAGAGCCTTATGTAAGGTGGGGCCAGCCTTTGTGGAGCCTACAGATGACGATGTCCCTACTGATGAGGAGACACGTCGTAAGGACTCTGATGTGGAGTCCGATGACGACGATGGAGCTGATTCAGATATGGGCGATGAGGCCGCAGCACCGGATGAGGAAGTCGAATATTTCGACTGAGCAGGGAGTTCCACCACCCAAATTTTGTGCTTTGTATTTTTGTGAACACTGGGGACAGTGTTCGATTTAAGTGTGGGGTGGGGAGTAGTTAGGTGCTAGGTCAAGGCTCTAAATTGCTGTATAATTTTTCCTTGTTGTTTATGTATGTTGTGCTTTCCTTGTTGTGAACTGTTTGCGATGTATGTGTATATATTTGTTGTGTGGTTAAGGATGTGTGTTTTTGAAAGTATGGTTGCCATTGTAAATATTTTGTAAATTTTGTAAATAAATTTTTTTTCTCTATCGACATGATCGATATTTTTCAAAATTCTTGCGAAAATATTTTGCACTTGTAAATATTTTCTTTCTATCGAAATGATCGATGTGTTGCAAAAAATTTTTTGATTTTGATTTTTGGGTTTCTCGGAGTTTGTTTTCGGTTCTTTTACCGAGAATAGTCCCATTGAACCGATGTCATAGTTAGTGACCGTTCCCTATGATGGATGGATGACGACCGTCTTAAGGGAAATGTAGTCGGTAGGAGTAGGATTTTTATTTGTTGTTTTAGTTTTCTTTGGTGGATTGCATCAATAAACTGTAGTTGCTTATGGTTGCTAAAATTTCGTTGCATGTTGTAATTGATGTTCAAATTGTGAAAATGGTTCGTTTGAAAGCATGCAATTCTGTAAATATGTTGAGTTACCTAGGCTATAGAATTTGGTTCATTATGATTGAGGCTTAATCTTGAATTCATGTAATTGACTAATTAAAGAGTCTGTGAATGCATCTGGATTCGAGCATGTGCATGAAGTGTGAAGTAAGGTTTTGCTATTCCATGTCATCGTGAATTGTCTAGAACTTGCCTGGTGTGTATACAAAGCGAAATGAAGGAGGTGTAGTGTTGGAAATGATGTAGGCATTTCTTTGTTTTAACCGATAGTTTCCATTTTTTTCTTGTCAAATTCTACCTTTTTATATGTTGTATACCCTAGTCAGCCCGTTGAGCCTTTAGCCGATTTCTTTCTTTTGTCCAAAATTGTATGAACTAAGATTTATTCCTTCTTTTCATTAGCCTTAAAGTCTTTAAGAAGCTCTTAAGCGCTTACAAAGAACAGAAAATGTTTCCCAAAGTGTTAAAGAGTGAAAAGAGTGAAAAGAAAAAGAAAAGCAAAGTGAGGAAAGAAAAGATGACGTTGAAGAGGCACTTGTTGTAATTAATTGATATTGAGGGTACATGAAAACCCTCTGCTTTGTGTCAAGTGTGGTTGATGAAATGGGCTGTGTGAAAGTAAACCAGCATGAATGGGAGAAAAAGAGAAAAGAGAGGAACAATGTCCATGAGTCGATGGGAATGAGTTGAAAAGGCGCTTAAGGATGCTAGCGATTATTATTGGCTAATCCAATATATGCATACTATATCCATAGCCCCGTTACAACCCATTAAAGTCCTACGTGATCCTATATTGCATTTCTTTATATTAGTGGAGTAATACACTAAGGGCAAGCCTATGGGTCTTGACATGATGCATGTGAATTCTTTTGGGAGAGAGAGTGAAATTAATTTTTATAGGCCCCTACTAGCATGTTCGTGTGTTGCATGAACATAAAGGGGAAGTTTCTCTCGAGTTGTGAGGGCACATGCTTGATGAAAGATTGATTTTCGTGTCGGATTTCTTGATTAGTTGATTTGCATGAGTTTGCCGATATCAAGAATCAATTCTTAAAAAGTCTAGGCAGCCTTGATGTATTAAAGGTCATTGTATTGTACGACCAAGCATGTTTTCTTGATGATTTCCAAAAATTGAATAATCGGTACGACCGTAGCGTAAATTGTTGCACCATAGTGATGAAGGTTGGGATGTAATTTGCATGATTTGTGTATGTGTTGTTCGAGGACGAACAAGGATTTAAGTGTGGGGTAAGTGATCTTGGGCAGATTTATATGCCCAAGTGATACTCAAACGTATCATTTTTACCTTGTTTGTTGTGCAATGTGTATATAATATCATGTAATTGGTAATAAAATGTGAATTTATACTAACCAACATGATTAGCATTTGTTTTGCAGATAAAGGTGATTTTTAGGAGCTAAAATGCATGTTGGAACTATGTCGGAGTTGGACTTGGATGCGAGCGTGGAAAAGACCTTGGAATGCAGGATTTATAGGGGCTCCGCGATGGCTCCGTGCCACGCTACCATCGCGGTAGCACACTGCCTGAGCATGAATCAATTTGGCAATTTCCAGTGTACCTGCGCGTCAGCTCTGTGGCACGGAGATAGGCCTCCGCGATGGCCTCCGTGCCACGTTGAGGTTAAATTACCGGACCCTGGAAATTCCAGTGAGGGTCTGCGTCCATGCCATGTCACGGAGGCAAGGCTCCGCGTTGGCCTCCGTGACACATTGCTTGTTATTCCGGGAAAAATTTCCCACTAGTATAAATAGCACACTTAGGTTTATTTTAATTAGTTTTTTTTAGTTTTTAGACTGAGTTCAGAAGTGGAGAGCAGGAACGTGGGTTAGTAGCAGTTGAAGATTGGAAAAGCTAAGGGATTTCTTCTCTTCTTTTCTTCTTTCTATCAATTGTAAGTCTAATTTACACTCATTTTAGGATGATCAATCCAAGAATGAGTGGCTAATTCTCTTTCTTGCTGAGGTTTTGAATATGTGTAATGAATTTTGATTGTAAATGATACGGTTTTATTCTTCTTCTTTAATGTTGTTCTATTAATTCTTGTTCTTTACTGCATTAGTGATTGGCCAACATTAATGTATATCTAAAAAGTCCAATTTCACTCGAAAGAGCAAGAAATTGGAAAGTTGTGAATTAATAGGGTATTGTCTTAACTTGATTTGGGAAAATTGGGTTTTGATGTGCTTTCCTGATAGAAATATACTTGAAAGTCGTATTAGTCAATTTAGGAACCTGAATTGTAGTGCTAGGTCATAAATTGCATTTGATCACAGAAATGTAGACGGATGGTTTATGATTCTAAAGTGAAATTAAATACGAGAGTTTTAATTTCTAGGCAAATGTTCTTGGCTAGCAACTTGAAGAAGAGAATTAACCAAAATTATCATGATTATCAAGTTCATTACTTGTTCTTAACCTTGGTATGTTCATATCCATTGTCTGAATTCACAAGTAAATAGTGTTATTAATTGTAGTATATAGTTTAGAAACAAAAACTCAATTAACCCTTGGTTACGTTGTTGTTAGCGTAATTAGAAGTTAAATAGAAATATAGTAAATTAGGCAATTTTACATATCTTGAGCCTCCTTGGATCGATACTTGGCTACTTAGCCACTTTATTACTTGTTTGACCACGTGCACTTGCGTGTCGGTTTTTACCAGTAGCCCAAAGCACCGAGCAGAAATAGAACAGAGTACTTTCTACACTTTTCAATCATAATCTCCCTCTCTCGGCTTAGAGAATGTTCTGCAGCTAAAAGGGGAAACAATGATGTAATTTAAGCTTTGTTCTCTCTCAATATCTCTATTTCTATCTCTCCTTCATATCTCAGTACAAAGTACTTTATTTCTTTTTATACCCTGAAAAGTAGGGCACTTTTCATCTCTTTTCCAGTGTTGGACGATTATACCTTATGAGCACCATTTTGGAACTGGCAGAAGCACCAGCGGTTCACCGGTTACAATCCGTGAACTGCCAGGTGTCACTAAATTCCAGTGAACACCGGCGGTTCACTCGGCGTTTCGCCGATGCGAATCCATGAACCGCCGAGTCTTTAGTCCATTTTCCATAACTTTTGAGTATCATTCAACGACTGGACCAGTGACTCACTGCTGGCAAGTCGCGAATTGCCGGTGGCATTAATCCTCTGAGGGAGTGATATTCGGCCCTTGGCCGTCGTTTCACCGGTTTACATATGCGAATAGCCGATTCAGTCTCACTCCCTTCTTTTTGCTCCATTTTTGCTCTTTTCTTCACTTTTAGCCATCTGCACACAACGAAAGCAAAAAGGGCATAAATCCAAATAATCAACTCAAGAATAAAACAAAAACTCAAGTTATAGAGCCTTATGAGTTGGTAAATTACCAACTCATCAAACCCCTAAACTTAAATTATTGCTTGTCCTTAAGTAATGCAATACTCAACTACTGAGTAATATGCCACCTCTCTTCACAATTAGACCTCGCTAATCACCTGGACTATGACAACCCAAAAAAATACTCACCAAGCTCACCGAAAAAGAGAAAAAACCATCCCAAAAGACCAAAACAATGAAGATGTTTCAAACAGGTAACCATTTTCTATCAAGAAAAGCTTATCAAAACAAGGGCAATTCTCAACCAAGTAACACACATAGCATCCCAAGTTATAATCACTAAAAATTTAAAGCTTGCCTTAGAGTTTACACTCCTTTCCCTATGTCCACCTTAACTCTGAATGCTTTTGCATCCCCAAAAAGGAATAATGTCAATCACCAAAATAAGGATCCATATTCTTTTGTTCATGTGATCATTTGAATGCACACAAGGGATTAATTGGAAGAGACACTCATAGTCACTCTCCCAAAAAATATCTTCATGCATACACTTGACCCATAGGCTTTCCCTTCACGTAATTCACCACTAATGTAGAGTATTTGCACCTAGAATCATTTAGGACTTGAGGGTTGTGATGTAGGCTCGGGGTGAGGGTAGGATGAACATTTGGCTATAGTGACTAGATCCTCCCTAATGCTTTTTGTGACATACCTTACATCAATTCCACTCACTTAACCTTATTTCCTTGTTGATGACTTTCATTTCTTTAACACTCCCCTTTATAACCCCTTTTTGCTTTCACAACTAGCCTTATTACATCAAGAGGAAACACCAATCACACAAATTGACTTTTTCT
Organism: Datura wrightii; assembly: GCA_035772735.1. Taxonomy (NCBI): domain Eukaryota; kingdom Viridiplantae; phylum Streptophyta; class Magnoliopsida; order Solanales; family Solanaceae; genus Datura; species Datura wrightii. The sequence continues at coordinate 122,761,332 of JASDFA010000010.1, forward strand.
CTTTGCTTTATCTTTTGGTGCACTTTGACAAAAGGTGGTGTTCCCTTCACACTATAATTCTTATCTTCCCCCTTTGTTTTGCATACACCCAAACTTAGGCTTTTGCCTCATTTTTCACAAATGTTTTTATCACTCCCTCTTTCTTAGGCCTTAAGCCTCATTTCATCACTTATCTTGTCACTAGCATTTAGGGAGAATGGGGGCCAAAAAGAGGTATTAAGAATGGTCTCAAGGCTTGTAATGTGGTTTCCAAGTAAAGGGTTTAAGGAATCAACATTGGCTAACAACGATCAATGCTCATGGAGGGTATATGGGTGAAGTGACTAGACAAAGGAAAGCTAAACTCATGTTCTTGGTGCAACTACATCTAGGATTTCGCCTTGAATTACATTTGGGGAAAGTTCTAGAAAAGATTTAATGCATGAGATTCATCAAGAATGTCCTTACCACACAAGGCATCACCCTTAAAGGGTCTACAAGAGTCATTCTCGACACAAAATACCAAATTAGGACATCAAAGGAAGCAAACATCATAAGTCAAACAGGGAATTTATAATGTATGAAAAAGAATGCTATACTATGGTGTCAACACTTGCTCATTGTCTTCATTCTCATGCCCTTATTTTCACAATTCCATTTCAACAAAAAACAATCGGTGGTGCCTCTCAAAACAACTTCACAAAAGACTCAAAGAAACATGGAATTTTCCCTTAAGAATGTCGCCACTCAATCCATCATCAGGAAAAACAAACCCAGTTTGACAACAAAAATAACAAAAATAAAAGAGAATGCTTTGAGAAAGAATCGTGGTCAAAAGAAAACCCTCGGAGTTTTAATTTCTACACTACTATTTACAACGGTGAAAAAGGAATAAGACTTTGGGGTCATTTCATTCAAGATTTTTAATATTTTGCAATTCAAAGCAAAGACCCCATTTAGTCACTAATCATTCATCATAAACAAAAAAACTTGAACCAAATCATTCATTCGTTCTTTTGAAAACAGGACACACCTGACAAGGGCAATCATCAATCATAGAAATAAAACCTAACAGCCCGACAAAGGCTGGACTTACTCAGATTCAAACAAAACATAAAAACATCAAAAGAAACATTCATCCCTGGCCCCCTCATCAATTGTGCTCATCCCTCCCCCACTTAAGAGCATACATTGTTCCCAATGTAATTATGCAAAAAGGAAAGGGACAAGGAACTCCCTGAGTCGGTTACTCCTATTCATCGTCAGCATCTGCCTCACTACCATCACCGCCGCTGGCCTCACCTAGCCCAGTGAAATCATCTCCCAGCCCTTCAAATAGATCATCAATTGGCCCCCAAACTGAGGAAGGAGCAGCCATTGCAATATCCAAGGCGCTCATGTCGGGCACTTCTACTGATGTTCGACTCTTCCACTCATGCACCTCGGTTCGAAGGGAAGTGACTACCCCTTCTACTGCATCCACCATCTTGCATAGAGTGGCGACATTCTCATACAGTGGCTTGAGCTCCCTCTTGATTGTTTTAGCAATGAGTGCTGGGAGGTTCATAGACAAACGTTGAAGTTGGTTTTTGTGCGAGTTTGTCATCTCCACAAGTCGATGGAGACCACTTGGCTGAGAGGATTGTGGAGGGGGAGAAGCCCCTCGCTGAGGCAAGTTACCCGATGCTTAGCCCGACATTTCAGGCTGGGGCACATTTGACTCTAGGGTGATTGGTGATTGGTGATTGGGCTGACCCGTGGGAGAGGGACTCTTCTTGCACTCCAAAGGCTTGCGGTCACTTTCTTTTTACTGTCGGTGCCTCAACATCTCTCTTTCGCTCAATATCTATCACACCTGAAGCAATGAAACAAGTTTCATCCGGGAATAGAGGCACCCCAGCTACTGTGCGGAGCTGGAAAATTAAGACAGGGCATTGAGGTACTAGAATGCCGGGCCTTTTTCTTTATATGTTGAGTGACAATTTCCTCGAAGTTAATGGGGACTCCCGTCATTATGCAAGAAATAAGGATGGTGGTTTCAAGACTGACCCTCTGCTCATTTTTAGAGGGGATAATCCGAGCACAAACAAAATCGAGCCACAGCTTGGCCTCGAACTTCAAGTCGTGGTGAGAAATTTTGCCACCCATAGAGGCCCAAAGAGAATTACCAGAAGCTATGATGCAGCCTACCCAGGTGAACTAATTCTTCATATCCACCACCCTTTCCATGTACTCCGTAGTGGAGTCAACTTTGTCCTCCCAGAACAGGTAGTTTATGGCCGTCGGGGTTATATCGACCTCCACTTCCCAGATCATCACTGATGGCAAGCATGGGAAATCATCCACTCTGCCCCTATGTTGCATACTCTCATGTCGGGCCTGATATGAGGCATAGAATTCAGCTACCAAGCTGGGGTAGTATGGTGGAAGCGGGTTGGCAAATGCATGCCACTGCCTGTCGATGAATTGCACGGTGATGTTGGGAAAATTACCTTTTAGCCCTGCCAAGTCGAACCGCTTCTCCATATGATTGAACTGCCTTGGCAAATGACGTAGCTCTCTTTCATATTGGGGACGCAGAAGATTATTGCCTCCTTTGTATTGGCCCGAGGTGGGGCAGCCTTTGCCTTGCCCTTGCCTTTGCTAGCAGAAGAAGCAGGGGTCTTTCCTTTTTCTGTGTTTCTTGTTGAAGACATGGTTTGTTTTTCTGCAAGAATTATGTTAGTGACAAGAATTTGAAGTAGAAATTAAAAAAACTAGTCTAAGGAAGGACTGAGAAATAAGGGAAAACCAAACAATCATTTAAAGAACCAATAGCACCGACGGAGAACCGGCGGTTCGCAGACCGCCGATTGCCCGTCGATGCCTTACAGAAAACTGGGCAAGTGAGAAGGTTTCATCAATTTAAGAAGTGAATCACCATTCTAGGTTCGTGAATCACTGATGTAGAACGGGATCTACTCAGTGGCTAGAGCCAATTTTCAAAGTGAACCGGTGCTCCATCGGTGATTCGCTGAATCTGACCAGCGAATCGCCGGACATGTCATCCCCAAATTTTAACTCACTATTCACAGGCACCCATTAACAGACACTCACATCAAACATAATAAAAGCATCACTACTCCATTAAAACACATTTATTACGTTTAGCCCTTGAGAATGGTGTCACTTGGTCTATCATTGGGCAAAATGTCGTGCTTTATGAAAATGGGCTACTCTCTCTTCACCCTTTTCATAATTTCAAACACAAGCACATCCCCATACATTCAACAAGCATGTATTATTCGAAAATTCAACAAGGAAGGAAAGAAAGTACTACTCCTAATGAATTAAGCTCCAATGATAAAATAAAGACAAAGGCAAGAAAATTGTTACTAAATTGGGAGATTGCTTGCACACACTTGAATTTCAGAAAGGGCTTAACTAAATGTTGAAATGGAACATAGTGAAGAGAGTGTGAGTGACGTGAGTGTGTTGGTGAAATATGGAGGGGGTTTTATAGGTGAAGGATGGAAGTGTGATAGGTGAGGGGAAGGTGGAGAGTTTAATGTGGGTGTGTGGTGGGAAGTGGGAAGGTGGAAAGGTTGAAAATTGATGAATATGGGGAATTGGTAATGTTGGGTAATGGAAAGAAAAAAAATGGAATGAAAAATTGTTGGGAAAAGGGGAACTATAGGAATATTTGCAGAATAGGGTGGTTGGTCAGGTATATGGGATTTTGTGGGCCAACTTCTTAAATTCATTTTGTAATAACTTCACACCTCAATCGGAGTGTGATCAGTGTTCGCCAAATTACATCGTCGGTTCACCGCTGTGATTTATTTTGCCCAGTGATCTGTTTCTTGCCGGCAATCTATCGGTAGTTCGCGAATTGCATCGGCGACCCGCCGGTTACCTGCCGCTTTTATGGACGAGCTTCAGGTTTCCTGTTCTCTATCGGCTATCCACCAGCAGCCCATGGATCTGATTCGACGGTTCACTGATGGGCCCACCGGTTCTTCGATCCAAACCTCAGCCTTCTGCTTTTTGCTAACCTTCATTGGTGGTTCTCGTTTCTGGACCGGCGACTCGCCAGTCCCTCGCCGTTCTTTCCTTCATGGTTTGCTTCTCCCTTTGTTCCTCATTTCACAGCTCCTACACAAACAAAAATAACAAAAACATCAAATAATTCAGTAAAAACTTAAGTTTCCTCCTAAGAAGCGCCTTAGTTAACGTCGTGGCAGGACGTAGACCCATTTTTTTAGCAACTCTTTTCCGACGAGTCATCATCCAACTCCATCCCCTTCAACTCCAATCCCTTGTCCTCATTGTCATTTTGCAATACTCCAAAGATGACCTCCTCACTCCCAACCCAAAATTTTAGCTCTCCACGTCCACCACAGCTCTCCACGTCCACAACAATGGTCTTCCCAAAATAATGGAAACCTCTGCATCCATCTCACAATCCAAAATAACAAAATCAACTGGTAGAATAAATTTGTCCACTCTCACAAGCACATCTTCTAGCACCCCCACCGGTCTTTTTATTGACCTATCTTCCATTAGCAGCCTAATTGATGTTTGTTTCGTGCTTCTGAGTCCCAATTTCTTAAAAATGAGCAGGGGCATCAAATTTATGTTGGCGCTGAGATCACATAGGGCCTTTTTAAACACACATATCCCAATTGTGCATGGAATTGTAAAAGCTCTGGGATCCTCCCTTTTGGGGGCAAGATTACTCATCATCACCGCACTACAATGGTGCATTTTCTCTTCATTGCCTGCATCAACTACCTTTTTCTTCTTAGAAAGTCCTTCATGAACTTTCCATACCGGGCATTTGGAGTAAAGCATCCACTAATGGTATATTTATGGACAACTTGCTAAACAAGTCAACAAACTTCCTAAACTGGTTATCCTTTTTCTTCTTGGTCAGACGTTGTGGGTAAGGAGGTAGGATTCTTGATTCAACCCTATCATCAATCGAGGTCTTCATGCCCGCCTCATCATCATCAGCATGGAGGAGGATTTCATCATCATTTCCCTCTTTTTCCTCCTCAATCTTTTCTTCATTCTTCGGAGTCATTGGCGTTTTATCGACTTCATTTTCTTCAACTGATTTTAGGATTTCCCCCTCACTAGGCTTCACCAGGGCATCTCCAATCACCTTACCACTCCTAGTGACAATGTCAATGCATTGACCATCTTTCTTGGGATTGGGCATTGTGTCACTAGGTAGTGTTCCCTTCATCCGGGGATTCATTTGAGCCGATAGGTGATTCATTTGGGGTTCCAAATGCTTGATGGAAGCTGGCGTGAACTCACTGTTTGAGCGAGGTTAGACACCTTACCTCTAAATTCCTTCACCCCACTCTCAGTTGACTCCACCTTCTACAAAACTCTCGATAGCATTTCTTCAATTTTTGAATTGCCCGCATCACTCATGCTCGGCTGATTTTGAGAATTCCCAACCTTAGGAGGTGGAATATATGGATTCGAACTCCTGTGATATCGATCACTCTCTTGGTTTGGCTCTCTATTACCCCACCTTTCATTCCTTTTAGGCCATCTGTGTGGCTCATGATTTCTCCGAACTTGGTTGTGATCCATTGGGCACCATGGGCCTTGGTTTACTCCTTGGAAGCCAGGTCGAGGACCTCCCATTTGGTTTCCCATATATTGGCATTCTTCTTCATATCTCAACGGTGATGACTCTCCTTCATATTGTAAGCGATCTTGCATTCCCATGGCATTTACTACCTTTGGCCCTGCTCCCATCATGTGCTTGATCATCAATTCTAATTGTGTCATCATCTTGGCAAGATTTCATCCCGCTCTTCATCCCGTTTTCGCAACTTTGATGCCAATGCATTCTAACTAATCTCATGAGTGGACACACTTGTTTCTTTTGTATGTCAGGCCTTGTTGGTCTTTTTCATTTGGTCTAGGAGAGCTTTGGCCAACCCGTATGTTTGGTCCTTAATAGAACCACCAGCTAGGTTGTTGGCTACGGACTTATTGATTGAATCAAGGGCCCTATAGAATTTTTGGAGAAGCACTCCATCCGGCAATCCATGACTTGGGCAAAAAGCAACCTTCTTTTTAAACCTTAACCACACCTCGTGTAAAGGCTCTCCCGGTTCTTGCCTGAAATTTGTAAGATCATCCCTCAACTGAAGCATCTTTGATGGAGGGCAAAAATGGTACAGGAAGGCCTCGGTTAGCTTCTGCCATGAAGTAATACATCCCGGAGGGAGTTCCTCTAGCCACATTGTTGCCTCCCCAACCAATGAAAAAGGAAAGAGTCTTAACCTGATTGACTCTTAACTGATATTTGTTATATTAAAGGGCTGGCATATTTCCAAGAAATTCCTCAAATGACGATTCGCATCCTCACTTGGTTTTCCGCCATAGGGCCCCTTCATTTTCAACAAGTGAAGCATGGTGCTGGTGACATGGAACACTGCGTTCCCTATTGTTGGTGGTAGGAGAATAGCTCCTGCAACTTTCGGCATCACCGGATTATCTTCCTCGAGTTCCATGTTACCCTCCACTGAGCTATCCCCTGCTTGGGAGTGATGACTCATGTGGTTATGAGCTCCTAACAACATAACAAATACATGTTGAGTAACTACAATGCAAAACTATTTCAACTTAACAATCAACACAAGATCATCAAGCACTAGTCCTTGGCAATGGCGCCATTTTTGATAACGGCAAAAATATATCCTTAATTCAAAGAATATACACGACCGAAGTATCACAACAAGTAACCCGACGAGTGTGGAGGTCGAATGCCATGAGGACTAGGGAATGATAATTTCAAGTGTCAATTGAGAAATTAATGTTAGCTTGCACCACGTAGATTTAATATAAAAATAAATAAAATTGGGGGAGTTGAAACTTTCAGAGAATTGTATTGGTTGATTTAGTGAAGTAAAATAGCAAGATCAGCTAAGTTGTCAACAAGGGTGTGAAATACTCGAGGTGCAGTGTAAATGAAATACTAACTAGATCAGGACATGCAAAGTCATCTTATAAGTTCAAAAAGTGTAAATAAGCTCAGGAAGTGGTTAATCTCAGCTTCTCAGCCTATTGACTACCTTTTGCTAGAGTTTTATCAAAACTCTAGCCACAACCTAGCTCAACCTGATTTGATTTGGGTTAGCAACTGCACTATTCCTAGCTATTAGCTACCAATAAGGAATGAGAAAGCAATTTCAACTATTTCTAGACTAAATTCACAATCTCTTATCCATGCCCACTACTAGATTCTCTTCCAATACTTAACTTAATTATTCTCTCTCAAGAAATAATTAAGCAAGAATAAATAGATGCATATCATAATCAATGGATCTTCATTAACATATTGAAGAGAATCTAATAGATTTACACTTAATTCAACAACATGAAGATGACTCTAACAATACCTAATCCAATTAAGTATTCATCATCATGCACCTCTAGTTAATGATTTAGCTACTCATTAAGAAATTCAAAAACACATTCATCAATAGCATCATTGAGTTTAATAGCAAGAGTAGATAAATCAACTTCACAAAATATTCTTCAACAATAGCTGAAATTTACTAGTACAAAGAGGAAATAGAACAGAGTACTTTCTACAATTTTCAATCACAATCTCCCTCTCTCAGCTAAGAGAATGTTCTGCAGCTAAAAGGGGAAACAATGATGTAATGTAAGCTTTGTTCTCTCGCAATATCTATATTTCGATCTCTCCTTCTTCATATCTCAGTACAAAGTACTTTTTTTCTTTTTATACCCTAAAAAGTAGGGAACTTTTCATCTCTTTTCCAGTGTCTGAAGATTATACCTTATGAGCACCATTTTTGAAATGGCGGAAGCACCGGCGCTTCACTAGTTACAGTCCGTGAACTGCCGAGTGTCTTTTCTTCATCTTCACTAAATTCCAGTGAACATCGACGGTTCACCCGACATTTTGCCAATGCGAATCCGTGAACCGCTGGGACTTCAAGCCATTTTCCAGAACTTTTGAATATCATTCGGTGACTCACCACTGGCAAGTCGAGAACCGTCAGTGGCATTAATCCTCTAAGGCAGGGATATTCGGCCCTTGGCCGGTATTTCGCCGGTTTACCTCTGTGAATCGCCGATTCACTCTCACTCCCTTTTTTTTGCTCCATTTTTTCTCTTTTCTTCACTTTTTTCCATCTGCACACAACGAAATCAAAATGGGAATAAAATCCAAATAATCAACTCAAGAGAAAAATAAAAACTCAAGTTTTAGAGCCTAATGAGTTGGTAAATTACCAATCATCAGATGCTATGTGTATTTCGTGGATAAACTATGTCGTTGTTTTGCAAAATGAAAGCACTTGAGTATCATATTTTTGAATTGTGGTGGCCTCTTGAAATTTTTCCACTTTTGTTTTTGGAAAATTTTCTTCTCTTTTTCTATGAGTTGGTGAGAATTTTTGGGTTGTCAAAGATTAAGTGGTCATTGATGTATAAACTCGTGTGGAGTGGCATGTTTCTCAACTGACAAGAATTTCATTACTTGAGGACAATCAATGGTTCAAGTTTTGGGGTTCGATGAATTGGTAATTTACCAACTCATTAGGCTCTTAAGCATGAGCTTTAGCTTAGTTTTCAAGTCATATAGATGAGTTTTATGCCCTTTTTACCTTTGTATGTGTAGACATCTGAGTTGAAGAAAAAGAGCAAGAAGTAGAGTAAAAAGAAGGAAATCGGGTGAAAACCGGCCGGTGACATCGGCGAAAGGCCGGTCAAATGCAGAGGCCACTAATTTGAAGAAAAACTACAATCGGCGGTTGCAATCATCAACCAATAACTCGCCGGTCATATCGCCTACAGATGCCTGAACTTGCTGGACCAAGGATCAGAATAATCGGTGGAGCGTGGTTAGAGGCTAGAGAATTGCCGAAGGTACCATCGAATGGTACTGGAAATCACTGGAGGAGGAGAAAATGACTGACGATAGCTCGTGGAGTGTAATCAGCGAACATCCGATGCCTTCGCCAGTGACAAAATGCCTGAACAGGCGCAATTGCATCTAACACTAAAAAAGAGGAGATTGGTTGCCCAATTTTCGTATATAGTCTAGAAGAAAGTAGTATATACATATCAGATCTTAACTTTAGCTTTTTGAAATTCCTTTTTCCTTAAAGAGAAGAACTCCACTGGAGGAGAGTGTGGGATATTGCTTTTCTTATTTTCTTCTTTCATTAGCAAGGTATAACCATTGTTACAGACATATTTTGGGTTTGATTTTTTGTCCTCTTAATAATGAAATCAGTGATTTTATTGATGAATATACTCTTTAGTTTCTTAATCATGAATAGCTAAATCATCAACTAGAGGTGTGTGATGATGGGTGCTTAATTAGATTGGGTATTGCTAGATTCATCTTAATATCGCTTAACTAATGTAAATATGTTGAATTCTCCTTAATTTATAATTGATGATCCATAGTTGCAAATGTGGGTTTACTTTGCTTACTTGATTTAGCTTGAAAGAGAAGAATTCAAGTATTGAGAGAGAATTTGATGGTGGGAATGGATGTGATTGTGTGGACTTGGGCTAGAAATAGCCAAAACCTATGTTCATCATCCTAATTAGTAGTTGATGGCTAGAAATAGCTCAGCTATTAACCCAAACTCTATTGGGCTAATTGAATTGTGTCTTGAGGTTTGAAAGGACTCGAGGAAAAGGTATTTATGAGGTTGAAAAACATAGAATGCCATCTTGCCCAAAGTTATTTACATGTATTCGCAATGATTTGATGAGATAGCATATCCTTATTTGATCAGCACCCCATTTACACCCCACCTCTAGTCTTCTCTCATTATTGTCTATCAGTTTTGGTTATTTTGCTATTTTGGCAAGCTAGTTTGAAATCCACAATATTGTTAACTCTATTTTCCCCAAAAAATTTCCTGTCTATTTTCCTTCATTGGTGCGAATTAATTCAAATTTCCTAAAATAATGTCTGTGCACATCATTCACTATTCTCTGTGGGATTCGACCCCGAAATCCGTCTGGAATATTTTTTTGGTACAATGATCGCTTACACTTTTTCTCAACAAGGAGTGTATTTGAGCATTATCACCCACGACTATTTATGTTTGTAAGTGATGCTTTGATTTGCTAAATAAACTCAATCCTATCAATGCTCCATCAATAGCACACCCCTAGTATTTGCTCATATTGTTACTTTGAAGTAGGTTGCCTTGTTTTGTTGTTGAGTTTGAATTCAAAGTGTGATCTTGCAAACCCCCAACATTTACTTTCCTAGTTTTAATACAATGATGCTATTTGATTCAATTTGATAGATGACTTTTGTTGCTATCAATCTTTATTCCCTGTGAATTCGACCCTGACTCACGAGTTGGATAAATTATATTGCGACGACCGTGTACACTCTCTCCTAGTGAGGAGTGAATTTGGACGTCATCAACAATAACTGCTTTATCAACTACATTTTCTGTAGGGATTTTACGAACAAGTAAAGTGACTTATTACAATAAATGATTTAACTACTATAACAACTAGCTTAATCACTGCAACAACTGTTGTACTTGTTGCTGCAGCAGTTACACTTGTTGCAACTACTGTCTTGTTGAGATTTTCCAGCAAGTCATAACTTGATGCAGAACATTAGAATATAAAAACACATATCTAACGAAATACCTTAAAATATCCCATAAGTTTTTCAACAATCACAATTAAATAAGAACAATAACTTAAAATATCCTATAAATTATTCAATAAATTTTCCAAATAGATTAGTCCACCCTACGACACTAATTCCTTATCATCCACACCCACAACCCATCTCCATTGCTTCCACTCTATAGTATTATCATTCAAACTCATCACAGTGATGGTAATAAGACGCTCAATAAAGGCAAGTGAGTACGAACTGCATACTACACAGATGTGATTCTTAGGGAGATCCTTCTTTTGGTCATACATCCACTCTTTATTGAGAAAATTGGGAGGTAAAATACTTCGAAAAGTCCCTTAGATCAGAATCGAGAGTTATAGCAAAAAACAATAAGAAAAAAACACCATAACCAAACAATGAACCTCAGTACAGTTCATTTTAGGAACCAATAGGTCATTGGTTGTACCCGTTGCTGAGTTCTAGTGAGCTGTCAAAAATTGGTCCAGAACTGATGAGTGGATTGTATGGACCATTATTTTATTTTACAGTTCTTTGTTTGTAGTTGTTGAATCAAGTTCATAGAGTATTCAGAGGCATCATGAGAAACCACGACAAGATCCCACGACTCATACCAGGGTAGTACAGGCAATACTGAAGGTCGTAGGAAGGGAGTTTACCGATTAAGTTCTCATATAAGTTCTTACAATGGTCAACTTCAAACGACCATAGCTCCAATTTTACAAAGTGTTTTTAGGTGATTCAATAGATCAAATTAAATCCATTTAAGTCTTCTTTCCAACGCATCTGATCATGCATCAATCGGAGTTTGAAGTAATAAGTTATGAGCAGTTTAGTAAAACAGCACCAGGCATTAGACGAACCTCAGTACATGTCATCTTATCAAACAACAACCTATCCCTTTGGTCATTGTTTCTGCCAGTTTCAGGTCTTTTTTTGGCAGTTTAATCATATTTTGGTAAACTCCTATTCTTTTAACTCCAAAATGATGTTGTTTTGGGCTTCCTAAAGGTCAGATTAAAGGGATTAACCTAGCCTAAATCCTCACTCTCTCCAAAAGAACGATAGTTGGATTTTCTCTCAATAAAGGAGCTAGGGTTCTTCTTCAAGCTCTTCCAAATCTTCCTTAGGTCTTCAAGACAAGTCAAGGGATCATCAACCCAGGTATGTAGGATTATGAATGGGGGAAAATCTTCCACCCTCGTTCCCTTTCAAGTCCAAATTCATGATTTCTACTTCTCAAGTTCTAAATTGTGAAATTCTATGATTTAATCCAATTCAACGCAATCTTCCATGCTATATCTATGGGCTAAATTCTCTCATGTTTCAATTGATGATTTATGGCTATTAGGGAAGATATGACTCTCAATTTAATTACTAATTCATGATTTTAAGTTTATGAATATTATGCCCTATTATGCATGATTTATGAATTTCAAGATTATGACCCCATGATTTCAAGTATGATGAATTATCAAAGTATGCATGAATATATATAAATTATTAAGCATATGAATTTTATGATTTCAAATTATGAAGATTTATTCAAGCATGTATGATTTTCATGAAATTCAAGTTCAAGTATTATGGTCAACTTTATGGCATCCTTTTAATGGTTATTTCATGCATATCAAGTATAATTATGATTTTATGTTCATGCTAGCCCATGCAAGTTTGAGTATAGATTCATGATAATGATTATGAGTCATGTGCATATTTTTGAGAGTAGTGTCTAGAACCAAGTAGGTTAAGGGTTCGGGCAAACCCCGAGGCTACGGGGATTCACAAATGATATCATGCCTTAATCATTCCTTGGCTTGGCAAGCTTGGAACGACTCTGCCAACTTGAGAGAGATAGTTGGGTATCATGTAATCTATCTCATGATGGTGTCGGTTATGATGAGTCTCCCATTGTTCCTCATGTTTTCAGTTACTTATGTTCATAAATTATGATAATATGTTTTATAGCATATTTAACCCATTGACAGTTTTATGAGTTTTCACTTATGATTTCAAGTATGGAACATTACATGATTTCTATTTCTAAACCTTAGGTCATTATGTTCAGCTGTAATGCCTCGGAAATCCTAAGATCAGACCTGGGAGTTGAAATAGAGAAAATAGGATTTTCTACAGGGTCACAAAACGAGTCGTCCAGTGACCCATGGGGTAGGCCACAAGTTATGGATGACTCGTGGGGAACGGTATGAACTTGGTTGAAAATTAGGAAATTGAGTGACCACAGGTGTGACCACCAGCCGTGATCAACACCACGAGTCGTTATGTGAGTCGTGGTCAAGGGTTGACTGAAAGTTGGAAAATTCAGGAAGTGCACTTAACGGGTCCTCACCACGACTCATTTGGGAGACCACGAGTGGTGTTGTCGCCTGTGGTGACCCCTAGGTGGTTTTCGACAGTGAGCACTATGGGAGGTGACCACGAGTCATGGTCACCGGTAACGAATCTTCAAGTACCCCGTGGTGACCCCCGAAGAGCAATTTTGGTCCAGTGGCAACGAGAAACGTCACGAGTCATTAGGTCTCCTAGTGACTCATGAAGTCAATCATTGGAAGGTTGGGGAATCTGTAGAAAATTTCCAGTGGACATCACGATTGGGAACCACGAATCATCCCTGACCTCACGACTTGTGGAGTGCCTCATGGGGACTGGCAGGGTCCTTTTTCCTACGAATTTTCTAGGGAGTTTTACGTAATTTCCTAAACTCCTAACTCTAAACTAGGTTGTTTTGGGTTTTAATCAGGGATTTTGGAGTGGGGTAACTGATGGTTTATTTCATTTCTCACATCCCCTCAAAAGTTAGAATGTAGAATTCTCTTAAAAGACTCGGAGAAGAAGCTAAGGCAATCGAATTCTCCTCAGATTTTTCGAGGGATTCTATTAGGGATTTGCATACACCTAGGTATGTGGAAATTCAACAAGGGAATAGTTCTTCCTTTGTGTCCCCAAAATCTTCTCTATCTTCTCTATCAGTTCTAGCCCTGAACTTTCGAATATGAATAAATGATATGTCATACTTCATTTATAGCATGTGGAATATGGTTTATGTTGATTGTTGTCATACTTTCACTACCTAGTTATCATGTTAATACTCATTCCTGTAAGAATGGTTTTAGCCCTAGCTTTGAATTCAGTAAACTAGAATTTTGCCGGTTGGACTAGTTATTCCTTGTGGCTTGATTTTATCAATTGGGTTTCCCATATTACTAGAAAATATTGAGAATTTAGTCAAATGTTAGTTAGCCCATCTCATTCAATTATTAGCATATCCAGTATAATATAGAAATGTCAGCTGATCAGTTTGACTATAGTTAATCCTTGAGGTGTCCATGATACCTCCCAGATATCAGTATTAGACTCAGTATCAAATTTTAGTGGTTCTCTAGGCGGCCATGACACTTTTCATATAAGCATCTCTGACTAGCCTTAGGACCCCAGTTTCATATTATAGTTTGTTCTTTAGACAGTTACGATGCTTCTAGATAAGCAGCTATGACCAATCTTAGAATGCCAGTACAGAATCTGGTCTGATAAAACTCTCAAGGTACTTCCAAATAAGTATTCCTGACTTAGTCTTCGACCCCAGTTTCAAGCTATCAGCTTAGTAGTCAGTCTAGAACTATCCAGTGGGAGTAGGACTTAGCACCGAGTGGACCGGGGTTCTAGCAAACCCAGGTTCCTAGAACTACGTTGCAACCATAAGTTGTATTTTATTGGCCTCATGGACCCAAACCTGTGATCACTCAGTTCATGACTTTATACTCTGGCAAGGTATATTAGGTCCTACCGATGGGGTGTATACATCGGACTCCACGTTTAGCTCACGTGGCTATATGTCGGTTATAGCCTCTCCCACTAGTCATCTCAGTTCAGTCTCAAATTAGTCAGTTCAGTACCATATTTGAAATTAGTATCTAAGTGTTAGGGCATGTCTTTGACCATCTAATAGGGTCATTTTGACCATTTCAGTATCTCATAGTTTATTCAGTTTCAGTATTTTAGTTGGTCATTACCTACCTTTACAAATCAGTTATTTTATTATTTGTGTATGGTTTCTCCTATTTACTCAGTACATTCAAAGTACTGATGCATACCTTTTATGCTGTATCATTTTATGATACAGCTGTAGGTTCTCAGTCCCAACACCAGTAGCAGATCTCCCTTAGAAGTTTTTAGTTGTATCATCGGTGAGTCCTCATCTTTTGAGGACGAGGGTTATTTCTTTTTAGTTATACTTTCTTTCAGTTAGATTTAGAGGATTATGGGGGCTTATCCAAGAAACTCATCAGACAGATGGCTTTCAGACACAAACAGAGTTCTCAGATTTATAGCTTTGTTTCAGTTGTATAAAACTTATGACATAGTTCTTCTTCATAGATGTTTTATTTTATTATTTTAAAGCTTCAGCTATGTCTTTACTTAGAATGTCAATGTTATAATAGACTATGGGTTGACTTGGGGTTACTTGTGACTCCAAGTACCGTATCTCGTCCAGGGTATAGACTCGGGGCGTGACATTAGCTTATGATGAATATCTTATGATCATGATTACTTCAGGAATATGGTTTTTAGCATGTTATCCTTACTCTCATGTTCTATCTTATTTAATATTCATGATTTCAAACTATCATTTTACTAGCATATTTTACTCATCTTACATACTCCGTACATCAAAAGTATTGACCGCATACTAATAACGCTCAAATCACACCCCTGGAAAAGTATGACACAAACGTTGTCAATAAGGAACCCAAAAAAGGTTGGGGTCGATCCCATGGGGAATATAGCTAGGATGTAGAATAACACTAGTATTTAGGCTTTTAGTTGGATTATCTCCTAATGGGGGGTTTTTAATGAAATAAACACATAACAGTATTGAATATTTAAGTTGTTATCAAGGTGATGCAATTAACTAGGAAAGTGTTCCCCATGAATTCATAACTACTTCGGGTTTTGCACTTGTGATTTATCCCAATACTTAACTTGTAGAACAGATAACATCAGTTCATCCAAATGATTGGCCCATCCCTATTGGATAACTATACTCAATCACCAGATTAGGTATCTTGAGTAATTTCACTTTAACCGTTATCAATTTTTCCCAAATTAGCTATCCTACCATCGCAGCTCAAGAAATACAATAAATCATAAAATTCAAGGATTTGTTGTTCTTCTCTATTTCTAATCTCTACCTCTCCAAGTTCAAGAAAATAGAGAATTTGGGCAAGTCTTAATGTTGCGCTCAATTACAAAATGTGTAAGATGAAAAGAAGACAGTACAAGCATGTGTATTGGTTAGAATCACTATATGCAAACCCTAGTTTATTAATTCACTGTGGTTCCCACAAAGCTAGTTTTTGAGATTTTAGCCTCTCATGGTTGTGAGAAAAGAATTAGCATTCATTGAAGAAAACATAATTAGAATTTACAATGAAGATTGAAATAAAACCACTTGGTTATTGCAATATTCAACTTAGAACAATTCAAGAAACATGGAAATTAATTCCAAGAATATTCAAAAACTCAAGATGAAACTCCAAAAAGTCGAAATCTTCTCCAAGAAAGTCATCCTCTAATAAAAATAACCTAGAAAAGTATTTATACAAATAATTAGAAACCTTTCCTAAATTAACAGGGAAAACTGATTAACTGTCGCCACCTTCTCCTATGAGTTGTAACTTGATCATACGAGTCGTAGCTTCACTCGTACAATGCCTAGAATCTCTAAATTTGACTAAGTGTTGGGAGTTGGTACGACTCATACAATGCTCCTATGAGTTGTACATTCCTGTAGTGGTCTAAACCATGAGATATCTGGTATCCTCTGAATATTACCACAAGTATCTTAATATGGCTTGTACCTTGCTCTTACTACTCATGGTTGCCTTTCGTACCATGGAATTTGCCTTTCAACAATCTTTCTAAACTTCACCATGGCTCCTTGGTACGGGTCGTAGGTAGTCATCACGGATCGTAGTTGCTACCCATACCAGGAGACAAATCCAAATGCATCCTTCTAAAGTTTTCCATGACTCATAGTACAACTCATACCAAGAGTCATAACTGGCTAGTACCTTGTACAAATCTTCTTAAATTCATCACGACTCACAGTACGGCTCGTACCACCAAGGTACGGCTTATACTGAAGTATGTACTTGGCCCAATTTTTGCACTCTTTTTCCTTCTTTCACAGCTTTCAACTCCAACACCTTATTTCTATGAAAACAAAGCAAAAGTGCATCATATACGTATAAGCACACCTAAGATCATGCATATTTGCTCAATTTTAAGCATTGAAAGTGTTGTAAGCCCACAGCACATCAACATCCTTAACTTAATATTGTTGCATGTCCTCAGGAAAATAAAATTAAACTATAAAAAACAACGCTTAACTAGAAAGCAAAATAGAAAACCTACAGCCAACACAACAAAATTTGCACAAAAGAGCTTTATTAGATATTGACTCCTCTTTCATTCAAACCAAGTCAGTTATGCACACACGTAACTACAACCCATGACATACAGGGATCAATACATGGAATCTAACTATTAGAAGAGAACTGAGCTATCACTAATGCTACTCACACAGACAACTGGCGAAATGCAATAGAAACCATGTACCCTCACAACAATTGAAGTCCCCAAAACTCACAGATATATATAAACAAAAATTGAGACTAATCAAATAGGACTCTCACTCTTATAAAGAAGTTGCAAATACTTCACATCAGATACCATAAGCTTGCCCTTATTTTCTCTACTTTGGCTTTTTAGACAATTAGGTTAGGATCACTATGAGACTTTTCTGGGCTTGTAATGTAGGTTTTGGATTGGGTATGGTAGATATGAATATTAGTGACTAACCCTCCTTGGCACTACACAGTGTGGCTTCAGTTTTCACTTTTTAACCCTTTTATCTTTTTTAGCTTTTTCCTCCCTTTTTCACCGTTCAACTGCCATTCGTGGGCGTGATGTATTTTTCTTATCTTTTTAAATTCTTTTTATTTTCTTTTCACCTTTGACATTTCAGCTCTTTTTTTTCTTTTGACATTTCACACAACACTCCACTTTTCTTTGACTTTTTCCTTCTTTTTCACCCCCCTACCGATCTTTGCACCCCTACTATAGCCACCCTCAACATAGGCATTTTGCATGAGTTAAGGTTCACAATATCCATGGAAGGACCAGGTCTAAATAGGTTCATTATAACATGGGAAAGGTGAATGGGTAATCAAAGAAAAATGGTCATCTTTAGGCTCAAAAATGAGATCAAGGGATTCAATTTGTTTGGCAGGGAAATTTAAGCTAAGGTGGGCTAACACAAAAACAGCCTATAATCCTTTTATAACCAATTATCCTACAACCTATGTAAAGACTAACCGGGAAAGTTCTAGATCCTCTACGCAGTATCGAACTAGGTAAGGATCCTCACTCACACATGGTATAGGTTTGTATTTCTTCTACCTATTAGTTTCATGCACAACTAAGCCACAATTACACATGCTAATCTACTAAATGCCATAAAAAATCCACAGAAGTCATGCTTTGTAATCAGCATACACAGCTAACACCAAAAATTTTTAAAAGGGTCATTTTTTCATGAAACATCAAAAACAAGTGCATTTATTGGCTGTAAAGTACTCCTAAGCTACTTCTAGTTAAATAAAACACAAAATCCTAAACATGTCGGTTCTACTAGATAGCATGTCCAAGGGAAAAGAAACGCGGTAATAAAAATCCTCAAACAAAGTCCAAAAATAAAAAACAAGTACACCCCCCCCCCATTTAAAGTGCATGCTTTGTCCCCAAAGCATAAAAATGTAAGAACTAGGAGATGAACATACCTATGGCACTCTAAGCGCTCCTTTCATCCTCTCAGACTTTACCAACCATTCATAGGTTGCCTTCTATGCAACGCCTGATTTAACAATCATGGCACGATGTAACTTCCTTGTCTATTCAAGCTTTGTCAAGATACACCGATTTGATTCCTCTTACCTCCTCGGTGCTTCCCATATATAGCTTCACTATTTGTCAATTTACCTTGAACATCTTACCATCCGTTCTCAAGTTCAACGGCACCATATGTCACGACCCGAGTTTACACCCTAGCCGTAACACGAGATAAGAAATCCCGAAAGGCTCCAAGTTGACCCATGGCATTATCATAGGATGACACTTAACAATATAAACAACTAACAGAAACATAACTGAGTGGAAGCTAACTTTAAGGAGTCAAATTTAAAACTTAAGGACATAATCTAGCAAAACATAATACATAGATTGAATCTGATTACACATATCTGAAAGCCTCTACTACTCTGATGAGTTTCTGGGACAAGTCCCCAGCTAACTCCTAAAGTATGAAAACTGAAATACAACTGGATAAGAACATAGACCTCGTCCTCGAGAGATGAGGACTCACCATAATCCACTGAGATGGAAGAAAGAGTGTGTCTACCCGCGAGGCTAAGTCTGGGTACCTGAATCTATATCATGAAATGATATAGCACATAAAATATGCGATCAGTACTTGGAACGTATTGAGCATGCGGGGAAACATAAACAACTAACATACAAATATACAAAAGGAAATAAACTGAGTACATTAACATATAACTGATTTAGAATGCAACAATCCTCTTATGGGTCACATACACATATGTACATGAAACTTTCATTTGGAACTCATATTCTAAAACATCATCAAACTCATGCATAAAGATCAAGTACTGAACATTTAATGAGAGCCGAAGATGAAGCTAGTATCATACATTATACTGGACATCTGTTGAAAACTGAGTCTGTATTATGCTATATCTGTTTTAAACTAAATTCTGAACTATACGGAACTTAGCCAGACTGATAACATAACTAAGGGAGTCATTCTCTGCTATGGAGAGTCCCAACTGAGCTAGGGGAAACATTCTCAGCTATGCAGAGTCCCGACTAAACTAAGGGAGTCATTCTCTGCTATGGAGAGTCCCAACTGAACTAAGGGAGTCATTCTCTTCTATGGAGAGTCCCAACTAAACTAAGGAAGTCATTCTCTGCTAAGGAGAGTCCCGAGCTGACCAAGGGAAACATTCTCGGCTATGAAGAGTCCCTGGATGACTAGAACATGAGGAGTATTGATCTGACATTATACACCTGGTCTATACTACTACAGCTGATTAGAAACATGAGCATTTACTGACTTCATCATACAGCGTTTGTTTAGAAAAGATTAGGGCTACTTTCTACTAACAACAAGACCAAACATCTGAAGGATCATTCTCATGATTTATCATCATAATTCATATCATCGTGGTACCAAATCATCATTTAATTCACATAGATTACATTTATGAACATCTATAGATTCATATCATACTTTACACCTCCACAACATTCAAGTTCCAAGCTCATAACGTAAGACATATAACATAGAGTCATGTAGGAGCCATAGGTCCAATTCACACTTTAACATAGATACATTGATTCATATATTTTAGATCTACAGAAAGCCCATAGACTTAACTCATGCCCAAAACATTTTCATCAAAAACATAATGAAAACACATACATACTTTCAATTGATCAAGCCCATAAGTTCTAATCTCATCTCAACACATTTATCAATTCGTATATTCTAATTTTTAGGGGAATTCTTACGATCTTCACATATCTTAGGCTTTGCTACAAGTTCTTGGTATAATCCAATGAATAATAACAAAGCCCCATTCAAAGTGTTAAGCTATCTCATGTAGGAAACCCATAATCATGCATTGTCACCATTTATCACATTATCCGAGATATTGAAATAATCCCATAAGCTTCATTAACTTTTAGTTCTAACGGGTCTTAAAATTCATAAAATATGTACAAGAAATCATCCATAAATTGAAACCCTAGGTCATGCTTTCCTAGAATAATTGAAATTAGGTTTTTGATAAAACATTTTGGGGAACAAGGATGGAAGGATATCCTTGTTGAGAAACCCACATACCTGATTAAGAGAACCCCACTTGAATTTGCACCTTGAAGCCTTGAGGAGACCCTTGTTGAATTCTTGAGTCTTGAGAAAGAGGAGGAAGAAGAGTTTGAGAGTGATTTTGATGTAGAATAAGGGTTTAGGCTAGTTATCCCCTCCAAAACGTCCCATAAGATGCTCAAAAAAGCGTACTTTAGGAGTTAGAAGCATAGAATTTTACGAAAACACCCCTGGGAAAATGCAAGAAAATACCACCTGCCAGTCCTCTCAGGGCACTCCACGAGTTGTGGGGTTGGCAACAACTCGTGGGGCCCTGTCGTGGAGTACATTGCATGATATCTCAAAATTCCCTCGAATCAATCGATGACTAACTTCATGAGTTGTCTAACATGATGACTCGTGACCTCCTTCTGTCATCCCCACTTCTTGGGATGCCATCCTGGAACTCTAGCCTCCATCTGATGGCCGACCTAACGAGTCGTTGCCTACCTCACGATTCGTCAGGTTGTCCATTGCCACTGAATCCCACGATTTCCTGGCTTTCCTTCCCACGTCTTCCCTAACAAGTCGTTACCTAACACGATGATTCATTAGTTCATCCGTGGTCACTGGACCTGCTGCACTTCCCGACTGTTCCTCACGGGCTTGACCATGATCTGTTAGGCAACCTAACAAGTCGTTCCACGACTCGATATGAGGCAATCCTGCTGGTTTTTCTGCTGAACTCCATCCAAACTCTGGGGTCTAGTCTTAGGAACATCCAGGGTGTTACACCATATGGGGACACTTCTATCACTTTGTACGATCCCATCCATCTAGATTTTAATTTCCCTAGATGCAAGCGGAGCCTCGAATTAAATAGGAGCAAATCACCAGCATTGAACTCTCTTTTTGCAATCTTCTGGTCATGATAGATTTTTATTCTCTCCTTATAAATAGCTTCACTCTTATAAGCTCGGAGTCGGAACTCATCCATCTCATTCAGCTAATCTAGCCTTAACTTGGCTGCTTCATTCCAGTCCGAGTTCAACTTCTTCAATGCCTATAATGCCTTATACTCTAGCTTCAATAGCAAGTGGCATGATTTTCCATATACAAACTAATATGGTGAAGATCCAAGAGGGGTCTTATAAGTTGTTCGATATGGCCAGAGTGCATCATCAAACTTCCTAGACTAGTTTTTCTAATTGGTGTTTACTGTTTTTGCCAAAATCGTGTTAATCTCCCCGTTGGAGACTTACACTTGTCCACTTAACTAAGGATGGTAAGATGTTTCCACCTTATTCTTTACACCATATTTCTCAAGTAGAATTCTGAAGAGGTGATTACAAAAGTGTGATCCACCGTCGTTGATGATGGCTTTGGGAGTACCAAATATGGAAAATATGTGTTTTCATAGAAACGTTGTTACACTTTTCCCTTCATTATTAGGGAGTGCAATAGCTTCCAACCATTTTTATACATAATCCACCGCCACCAAGATATACTTCATCCATACGAGCTCACAAATGCGCCCATGAAGTTAATACCCCATACATCGAATAGCTCTACTTCCAAAATTGGGGTTAATAGGAGCTCATGCTTACAAGTGATGCCACTTTGTCACTGGCATTGGTCACAAGACTTGGAAAAATCATACGCATCCTGGTGGATTGTAGGCCATAGTACCCACACTATAAAATTTTATGCGCAGTTTGAATACCACTATGATGACCCCCAACCGGAGACGAATGGCAACCCTCAAGTATACTCAACAACTCCACCTCTGGCACACACCTATGAATTAGCCCATCCACACAAATACGAAACAAATAAGGAACATCCCAATAGTACCTCCATGCGTCAAACAAGAATTTCTTCCTTTGCTACAAGATTAGATCTACCGGAATCATATCACTTACCAAGTAGTTTGCATAGTCAGCAAACCATGGGATCAGATCTTGAGATGCATCATACACCTTCTCATCTGGAAAAGCATCATCAATGTCAACCTCATCTTTCAATCTTGCCTCTGCCTCCAACCTGGATAAATGATCAGACACCTGATTCTCGATCCCCTTTCGATCCTTTACCTTGAACTCGAATTCCTGTAAGAGAAACACCCATCTGATTAACCTTGGTTTAGCATCCTTATTTAATATTAGATACCGCAATGTCGCATGGTCTATATGGACAATCACCTTAGTTTCGAGCAAATATTCCTGAAACTTTTCAAATGCAAAGACTACTGCTGGCAACTCCTGTTCAATCATAGTATAATTCTTCTAAGTTACATTGAGTGTCTTACTGGCATAATAGATTGCGTGAAATATCTTTGCTCTCATTTGGCCTAAGACAGCATCGAGGGCCACCTCGTCGGCATCACACATTACCTCAAATAGGAGAGACCAATCTGGAGCTATGATAATAGAGGCTGAGGTAAGTCTTTCCTTTAGGCATTAAAAGGCTTTCAAACACGCTTCATCAAACATGAAGTTCACCTCCTTCTCAAGTTGTTAACATAATAGTTGTGCAATTTTTGAGAGTCCTTGATGAACCTCCTATAGAATCCTGCATGACCAAAAAAGCTCCTGACACCACTGAAAGAAATAGGCGGTGGCAATCCTGCTATTACCTCGATTTTCGCTTTGTCCACCTCTATCTTTTTTCCTTAAATTCTATGGCCTAGCACAATCCCTTCTTTGACCATGAAATGCCATTTTTCCCAATTTAGGACCAGATTGGTTCTTCACATTTGCTCAACACTTTACTCAGATGCTCTATACAATCTTCAAATAAGTCATCCATAACTGAGAAGTCATCCATAAACACTTCGATGGTGTCCTCCACCATGTCTGAAAAGATGGACATCATGCAGCGGTGGAATGTGGCAGGTGCATTGCACAACCCAAAGGGCATCCTCCTAAAAGCAAAAGTTCCATAAGGACATGTAAAGTTGGTTTTCTCTTGATCCTCTGGGGATACTGAGATATGTTTATACCCCGAATAACCATCAAGAAAATAGTACCACCCTCTACCTATTGACCTGTCAAGCATTTGATCCATGAATGGCATCGGGAAGTGGTCCTTTTGGGTCCAATGATTGAATTTTCGGTAGTCCATGCAAATACGCCACCCTATAACCGGCCTTGTTGGTATCAGCTCATTCCTCTCATTTGGCACTACCGTGATTCCTCCTTTCTTTGGGACACATTGTACCAGGCTCACCCATTTATCATTAATGGAGTAAACTACACCCACATCTAGAGATTTGATAATCTCTTTGTTTACCACCTCCTACTCTGGTGGATTCAATCGTCTCTAGTGCTCTATGCTCGATACACAATTCGGCTCAAGCTGGATTTTGTGGTTGCAAATTCCAGGGGAATATCGATGCAATGGTCCACCCAATTGCCTTTTTGTATCTCCTCAATACTAAAACTAGGGCCTCCATTTGCCAGTCTACAAGATCTGCTTCTATAATCACTAGCAAGGTACTGTTCTTCCACAGAAAAGCATATTTCAAATATGGGGGTAAAGCTTTAAGCTCCAGAACTGGTGGTACCTCGATTGACAGTTTCACTAGAGGGGTTGCCCTGTTCTTTAAAATCAAGCTCCAACTTCTTTGGTTTGAAGTTGTAGGACCCCATTCCCTCTAGGTCATTGACCATCTCTGTGTATCCCTGGACATCATCCCCACATAATTCATTAGGATGGCTGTCAGTGTCTCAACACTCAATTGTGCCATCAGAGGCACTAGCAGTCTCACATCCTCCATCCTAGTGCTTACAGAGGTTAGGGTTTCCTTGTTGTAACCTAAATAGAACAAAAACAAAAGAAAAAAAATGTAAGTGAGGAAATAACGACTAAAAGTTAAACACAGCAATTACTCTAATCCTAAGACGTATTCTCTGGCAACGGCGCCACTTTTGATAACGCTCAAATCACACCCCTGGAAAAGATGGCACGGATGTTGTCAATAAAGAACCCAATTAAGGTTGGGGTCTATCCCACAGTGAATATGATAAGGATGTAGAATAACGCTAATATTTAGACTTTTAGCTCAATTATCTCCTAATGGGGGTTTTTAAAGAAATAAACACGTAACAGTATTGAATATTCAAGTTGTTATCAAGTTGATGCAATTAACTAGGGAAGTGTTCCTCGTGGATTCATAACTACTTCGGTTTTTGTACTTGTGATTTACCCTAAGACTTAACTTGTAGAACTGATAACATCAGTTCATCCAAATGACTAGTTCCCAATTGAATGGCTATACTCAATCACTGGATTAGGTCTATTGAGTGATTTCACTTTAATAGTTATCAATTTGTTCAAAATTAACTATCCTGCCACCGCAGCTCAAGCTACAATGAATTATAAAATTCAAGGCTTTGTTGTTCTTCTCTTTTCCTAATCTCTACCTCTCTAGGTTCAAGAAAATAGAGAATTCTGGCAAGTCCTAACATTGAGCTCCGTTAAGAAATGTTTAAGATGAAGAGAAGACAATACAAGCATGCGTATTGGTTTAGAATCACTATATGCAAACCCTAGTTTGTTAATTCACCATGGTTCCCACAACCAAAGTTATGGAAGTATTAGCCTCTCATGATTGTAATAAAAGAATTAACATTCATTGAATAAAATATAATTAAGAACCTACAATGAAGATTGAAATAAAACCCACTTGGTTATTGCAATATTCAACTTAGAACAATTCAAGAAAAATAGAAATTAATTCCAAGAATATTCGAAAACTCAAGATGAAACTCCAAAAAGTTGAACTCTTCTCCAAGAAAGTCGTCCTCTAACAAAAATAACCTAGAAAAGTATTTATACAAATAATTAGAAACCTTTCCTAAATTAACAAGAAAAACTGATTAACTACTCCCTCCTTCTCCTACGACTCATAACTTGATCATACAAGTTGTAGCTTCACTCATACAATGCCTGGTAGCTTTGAATTTGGCTAAGGAGTTGGTACTACTCGTACGATGCTCCTGCAAGTCGTACATCCCGTTGTGGTCTGAGCCATGAGATATCTGGCATCTTCTTAATATTTCCACGAGTGTCTTGGTATGGATCGTACCTTGCTCTTATGACTCGTGGTTGCCTTTCGTACCATGGAATCTACCTTTCAACAATCTTTCTGGACTTTATCACGGCTCTTTGGTACGGGTGTAGGTAGTCATCACGGATTATAGTTGCTACCCATACCAGGAGACAAATCCAAGTGCATCCTGCTGAAGTTTTCCATGACTCATAGTATGGCTCATACCAAGAGTCATAACTGGCCAGTACCTTGTACAAATCTTCTGAAATTTATCACGATTCATAGTACGGCTCGTACCACCAAGGTACGGCTCGTACTGAAGTCTGTACTTGTCCCAATTTTGCACTATTTTTCCTTCTTTCACTGCTTTCAACTCCAACACCTTATTTCACTGATAACAAAGAAAAAGTGCAACATATCCATATAAACACACCTAAGACCATGTATATTTTCTCAATTTTAAGCGTCGGAAGTGTCGTAAACCCACAGCACATCACATACTCTATTCTATATCATTTCATGATATAGGTCCAGGTACTTAGACTCAACCCGCACTTAGAAATGTATTGGACTTGATTGGCCAGCAGTGGTGAGTCCTTATCTTCCGAGGACTAGAGTTATGTACTTCACTTTAATTCTTTTACCTTGTTTTAGTTTCATACTTTGGAGTTAGCCGGGGGCTTGTTGCAGTAGCTCACCAGTTAGTAGAGGCTTTCAGACATAGAGTTAGCATGTTTAGCATTGTGACTTAGTGTTTACATTATCAGATTATCTTACTATCTGTAAGGGAATATCTTACATTTTAGTTAGGTTCTGCTTAGTATTCCTTATAAGTTATATTGTGCTAGTAATATTTCACGTTATGGGTTAGCTTGGAGCCATTCATGGTTCTAGGTTTCGTGTCTTAATCCGGAGTCCATGCTCGAGTCATAACAGGAGGCAAGTGGTCGAACATGCCACTCTATTTCAAGAACCTAGGCCATAATTCCATGACTGGCTGAATGTGTAGGAAAAACACATCTTCCTAGTAGTATGGAATGTTGCAATCATAAACATTTATCACTTCCTCATTGACCAAGAATTCAAGATCAACAAAATAATTTTTATCAAGGGTCATCACAGTGTAGATTCTTTTGGCTTCACGCCATAGGACACGTCCTAGGTAAGGTTTGGCACCTTCGTAATAATCAAGAAAATAATTAATAAATGTTATAATTATCAAGACTCTGTTTCAACTCGATAGCACCTGACAGTAGACTCTCCTTGCTCAACTTATTTTACACATCCTTCATGAAGTTGTAGAAGTTAAGATCCAGGATTATGTATGTGGGATCATAGTGGTTGGGGTAGTCTATACACCTAATATGCATAAGACATAATATTTCATATATATACTACAAAAAAAATAGTCAAATACTTGCTGCCAGCTTAATGAAAATGTTGCAATAGGTGCAGCAATTGCTTCATCTATTGCAACAACTTAATAGAATTATTGCAATGCATCTGCTGCAACAGCTTAATAGCAGCTTAATAAAATTGTTGCAACAGATGTAGCAGTTGTTGCATCTGCTGCAACAGCTTAATAAATATACTGCAATAGATGCAGAAACTTAACAAATATATTACAACAAATGCAGCAGTTACTACATTTATTATAGCAACTTAATAAAATTGCTTCAGCAGATGCAGCAACTGATGCATCTGTTGCAGCAACTCAATGAAATTGCTGCAACAGATGCAGTAGTTGTTGCATCTACTGCAACAATTTAATAAAATGCAACAAATTCTTAATTGACTATAGATAGAAGTTGTAGAAACTTATATAATCCTCCGACCAGTTATCCATGCCTGTCATGCAATAAAATTCCAGATAATTAAATTCATGTATTGTATACAGGATCTTGGTTGATCTCTTGGTCATGATCATATGCTGAATTTTCTTTTTTTTATCATCTTCATACTTGTAAACGTTTATTGGTAGTCACTCTGTTGGTTGATCAGCCATCATCTTCGGAGTATTAGCAACCTATTTCGTTGCACTTGTCAGTGCCTTAGAAATTTTATTTTTCCTCCTCTTCACACCAATAGGAGTAAAAGGTTCTGATATCCTTGAAGATGGATAGATATCCCTCTTAGATATCAAAATATTGAGTAATTCTCTCTACAAATTCTTAGCTAAGATGTACAAGTTATGACATGTATGAGTACAATTGGGTAATTCTACATATTCCCTTTTTACATAGCTTTTCTCAAATGTCCTTGAAAGCTTCCACATTGAATATCTTCCAGAGGTTGACATTTTTTCCCTATTGGTGATTTTTTCACTTGCGTTGCACTTGCATTTTGTAGGTGCCCATCCGCGAGCCGGGTCTCGTACAAGTCCTAGCATTGTGGACTGGCATCATTTTTCTTTTGCACCTAAGTTTCACAGGTTCCTTTCAGCTCAGCATCGGCCTTGACTACGGTCGCATCTATGTTTCGTAGGTTCCCTTTTGTGAAACACATTTTCCCTTATTCTAGCAAATGCTTTTTGTTCAATTCCTTTGTTTTCCTTGTCCAAGTTCAATACCTGCAAAAATCAAAGAGAAAAGGCATAAAACCTTCCTAATTAATATGAAAATGATGCAAAAGCTCATGCTTAAATGCTTGATGAGTTGGTAAATTACCAACTTATCAAACCCTAAACTTAAACTATTGCTTGTCCTCAAGAAAGGCACCCTCTCACAACTAAGAATTGAATTAAGCATCCTCAACAAAAGTTGCATAAGGGACTCCTAAAGCTTAAGACAATCCCAAAATCTCACACTGACGCAAAGACTCAAAACATGTTGCATAAACTCAATTGGTAACCACAAGCATTTGGATTAACTCACTTTCATTCGTTTCAATTCAAATTAGGGGTATATTCCATAAAATCAACATTAGCAAGCATCTCAATTAATGGACAATCGACATTTAAAGTTTGCCTCAGAGTTCACTACACAACTTGTCGCATTCATATCCCTCAATGAAAAGCACAAGTTTTAGCATTCATTCCGAGGAAATAATGTCACTCACCATAAGAGAGACTCCCATTCACATAGATGCAATTCACACATAGGGATTATAAATATGATGCAAAGATGCTCACTCTCTCAAGGAAATTCAAGTGCATACATAATTGACCCACAGACTTTCCCTTTATGTAACTCGCCACTAATGTAGAGTTGTTTCTCTTGGAATCATTAAGAACTTGCGGGTCATAATGAAGGCTAGGGGTTGAAGGTAGGACAACTTTTAGATCTGGTGACTAGAACCTCCCTAATGCCTTTGTGATACACATCAAACATCCTACTCACAAATAGCGAGTAAACTCCACCTTATCTCTCCTTTTTCATAATCAAAATTTTCCATCAAGCCACCCTTTTATCACTTTCGATTTCCTCATCAAGCCTCTTTTATGCAAGAGATAGCACCATCTAATTCATTTCTTTCTTATTTTGATCTAAGGTTTTTCAACCAGCCATTTTATTATTTTCATCAAGCAATTTGGTGCTACCTCTCATTTAAGGCTCATTCCTCTTTTTTCCATCTTTTTTTACACGTCCAAACTAAGGCTTTTGCCTACTCACATTTCATTTTCCTTCTTCAACTCTTGAGCTCCAAGTCTTTTCACATTTCATTTTTCTTTTCATCACTAGAAATTAGGGAGGAATTGGTGTCAGGGAAGGGATAAAAAAGGGTATAAAGCTTGTAATGTGGTTGCTAAGAAAAAGGCTCAAGGCTCAAACAGTGGTTAACAAGGGTTGATGGCAAGGAAGGCATTTAGTGGTAAAGTGACTAACCAAAATAAAAGTCTGAGTTCATCTTCCAAGTGTAGCTACATCTAGGATTTCTCCTTGACTTACATTCGGGGTAAGTTCTGGATAATATGCATACACAAGAATTCATCTAAACATCTCACCACACAAGGTATCATATTCCAAGGAATTCAGCTATTTTTCACAATCACTTCAAAGGTATGACTTTAGACAAGCTATTTTTGAGTTTTGCATATTCACTTTGCAAATCAAAAATCCAAACAAAGAATGTACAACTCGTGATAGGAGAGTGCTCTTTTCAATTTAAGCTCTTTTTCAACTTCAAAACTCATTACTAAGCCTTAAAAAAATTGGTGGTACTAATTAAAGAAAGTACAATAATAACTCAAAGACATGGTATTTTCCCTTAAGGAAGTCACCTCTAAATCTATCATTGTGAAATGCCACCTGATTCGACACATAAAAGGAAAAATAAAAATTTGCTCCTTCAAAAGAACCATGGTATAAAAACAAACCCTTGGAATTTATTACTATCTACTATCTACAAAGGCGATTTGCAAAGCACGGGTCAAGAATTAATTAGAATGTAATAACAACCCGTCAATGAAACTTCACATTGTCAAATCAAGAAAGACAACGCAACAATTTTTATTAATTTAAAACAAGACAAGGGAATTCATTCAATAATCATCACAACAGCTCCTCACAAGCCCGACAAGGACATCTACGCCCCCCCCCCCCAAAACAAAACATGCATTGTCCCCAAGGAATACATATGGTAAGAGATATTAGGAAGACTCCCTGGATAAAAGAAAGGGATAGCATAGGTCCCTTATGAAAACACGACGAAGTTATGTCCTCCACGAAGGGCATCAATCGATTAAGTGGGAGCACAAGTGGTTCATCTGGCGAAGTCATCACCTATCTTTCTGGAAAGGTCCTAGCTTTATGGTACAAATAAATCGAATCCACCTAATAAGGGTCATCTGGGTGAGTAGCATCCATAGGAGGAGGCACCTCAACACAAAGTGGCTCGCTATCTTGAACTTTAGCTATTTTTGCATTCTTAGTTGGGCTATACCTCGTGCGCCAGTCATCTGGAGGGATTCTAGCCGCAACAGGAGGGTCCTGTCCTGCTGGTGGGATGTTAAAATCAAAATCTGTGGGTAGTATCTCCCTTGTTCTATCCAATTCTTCCCGTAAGGCCTCCACTTCATTCTCAAGCTTATCCACCCAAGTGCAGAAACTACCCAACTTGTTAACCACTGGCTTCATAGTTGTTTTGATGGCCTACTGAATCATGGGAGGAATAGCTTTGGTTAACCTCTCTAGTTGAGCCTTGTGAGCACTAGCCATCTGTGCCAACTTGAGAAGACCACTCTTTGGTTGAGAGACATGCCTGTTAGCCATATATGAAATGGGAGCCTCATCTGATAGCATAGTGGGCAGAGGAGCACTCGATCTCAAAGTCAACTTGGGCCACTTTGAAACTAGAGCATCCTTATCTCTTTTGGAGGCCAAATTAATCACTCATCTGCGCTCCTTGTCTTATCTAATGGTCAGAATAAAGGGTAGTTAGCCTGCAGGCATAGCAAACTAGTGAGGATAGGATATGGCATAGAGGTGGCTTGTTCTCTAGCCTTCCGCTTGAATTTCTCTGTGATGATTTCTCCCATTACAAGGATGTATGCTACAACGATG